>JAWNMK010000268.1:600000-1200000 GCA_035044105.1 Drosophila nr. perissopoda 5 BK-2023a
ACCAAGGCACACAATTAGAACGATTAGTTGAGTGTTCATGATTGACCGTTGACTTGGAACTGTGTTCTGTTGGCGCGGGTTGCGGCTTAAATAGTGGCAGCTGCACCCAGTTGAGACGTGTCAGGTGCACAATTGGTTTAATCAGTTCATCAATTTAGTTCTTGGAGCGAGTATTATAATAGTATTTGACAAAAGTAAGAAATGGGTATCCAAAAAAAAATCAACTTGAAAAAATTATATCTTATACAATCAAGCTCTGCAGCTTATCTAATTTCTTCGGAATTTCTCACTGTTGGTACAAAAAACTAAAAAAAAAATGACATACCCTCACAATTTGCTCATAAAATAGTTCAACGACTTTTTGAGTGTGATATATATTATTTGTAGGGTCACGTCTTCGCATTCTGATGTTTATAAATAGGTTCATATCCCCAAAACGTGCCGAATTTTACTATTATTTTCGGAAACATTTAATAATTTTGAATACTTATCGTTGTAATAGCTTGTAAAATTCATTCAGTAAATGTCGCTCACGTTTACGAGATGAATTTTTTTAAAATATATATGTATATATATATATATATATATATAAGAGTGACTTATACGACTTGTTAATAAAACTATTTGTTATAGATATGCACATTTTTTAATACCTACATATTAAGGGTAGGTTAGTTTTTAACTGTTGCCGACCAAAGTCGGCACACTTAGAACAGTTTTTGCCCCTTGTGATATCATAGATCTCAAAGAAAGGGAGAGATTAATAGAAATAGAAATTTTTGTTTGTTTGTAAGCTTTTATTAAGAATAACAATTACAATTCCATGTTTAAAATGTAGTACAACTAAAGATAATTTTAAATACTTATAAATTATAAGACATATTATGTCTGATATTCATGACTTTTTTTGAAAACCTTCCAACCAATATTTAACAAAACCACCATAGATAGTCTTCAACAAATCCCACATCTGGAATTCTTATTTTAGTTTGCTTGCTGTAGAAAATATATCAATAAAATAAAGAGAGTTTTGTTTGAAGTTCAATTGATTTATTATGTGGTTAAATTGGTCTATAGTATGGGTAAACATAAAGTATTTTTTGTATCTTTTACGTATTTGCTGTAAAAAATAAACTGTTGCTAAACGTCATAAATTGTAAAGTTGATGTTTTTTAGTAGCTGTCCGATTGGTCGCCGTACCAGAGGGATTTGCCTTGCTGGGCTATGGATTGACCGCGCTTAGAGCCCTGCTGCTGGTGTTGCTGGGAAGAGGACTCTTGTTGTGGAGCTGGTGGTCCAAAGGCAGTTGGCGCTGAATGGCGCGGTGGATTCTGCGACTTAGCGCAAGGTTGTTGATTTGGTATAGGTATCCTGCGACCGGAACCAGACTGGTTCCGCTTGGTATCTGGTGCTGGATAACGTGACTCAACCTGCCAAGCTAGTGCACGGTTTGCGGGCTTAATCGCTGGCGCTGAGGCGGATGAATAAGGAGCAACGGCTTCCCAGGGTAGAGGCTGCTGCCAGGAGGCGGAACCTGCGTTGTTTGTACCGGACCTGCGAGCGGGCTGGCCAGACTTCAGCCTTGGCTGAGACACCTGGGCATAAGCGCGAGCATGATAGGGACCCGCACGCGCACCTAGTAAGAACAGAAGAGTTAGTTTTCAGTTGTAATAAGGTACACAAGTGATCAGCACGTACTCTGTACTACTTCCACCTGCTTGCTCTGATGAGGACGCGACGGTGTCTCAATTTCATAGAAAGGGTAAGTTTCGTCACGGTGAGTTCTGGGATGATGTGACGCAGAACGTTTCTCGCACGCCTCCAGATCAAGTTCGATGCGCTTCTGAGAAATTATAAGCTCACGTAGCGCACTCTCAATCTGCCAGGTATTCAGAGGCTGCAGCTTTGAGACGGACTGCGTCAGCACAGAGAGACGAGCGCTTTGGGTGTGATTTAGGGTAACCAGTTGCTCGCCCAGAACATTCAGCTTGCGATTGGATGCCTCGGTTATTTCCTTGATGCGTGGCAGATTTTTGAGGTCCACTTCGATATTAATGTGTGATGTCTCCAGGCTGTCAAAAGAACATTGAAGTCCATTCAACTGTGGCAGGACGGCACGAGTTATCAATTTAGTCAGTTCCAGAATGCTATTGTCAATGCCGCGTGCATTTTGGATCACATTCTTCTGGTAGCCATCCAACTTTTGCTCAAGTCCGCTAATCTGTTGTTTCGTGGATAGCTGCAAGCGCGTTAGAGTGCTCAATTCCTTAACCACACGATCCGCACTCAGACTAGACTTGAGAGTTGTATTCTTCAGGGCATCCACCAGTGCCCCAGTCTGAGCATTGACGACTTGATTTAATTTTTTCAGCAAAGAATCCACACGATTAATCGCCTGCAGCCAGTCGCTCTGTTGATCTAGGCTTTTCTTAATTTGATCATTTGTCCTGTCAATGTGATGAAGAAGTTGCTGCGTCTTGCCTAGTTCTTTGGAATTTTCCTCCAGCAACTTTTCAATCTGTCTGTTCTCACCCGCAGCAGCTGTGCCTGCCAGGATGCAGCCCAGACATAATGTTGTTATTAGAAACAGTTTCATTTCGAAATACTTGCTTTGGTACTGAAAGTACAAGTGCGAGTGCCTTTTGCTGAGCGCTGGTTGAGCTTTAATACGTTTAACATTTGGGTTGCTGCAGTTGCACGTGCCAGAGTGCATCTTTAGCTATCTGCTAAATTTTTTTCCTGCAAGCAAATCAGCAAAAATTTGGTTACAGCTAGCTGTTCGCCAGTTGCCGTTGTGCACGAATTCAAGCGGCAGTGCTGATAAATTCGTTTCATGCGTTTACCGTCCGTTACAAATCAGGAGCAACAAGTACAGATAACATATCCGTAACACCGATATCCGACCGCTCATTCTGCTAATAGTTTTTAAGTCATGATCAACAAGACAAATAAATTCATTATTTAGCCTAAAAATGAGGGGATATCTAATTGGCAATACGTAGAATGTAATAAAAAGTAAAATATGTGCATTAATTTGAGTTGCAGTGTTGATAAATTCACTTCAAGGAGGAGCAACAAGTACCGACATCGTGTCTCTAGTGCCGATAAACGATTGTTTTATGCTCACTATCAGCTGTCAGCTCGTCGCTTTACAGCTGTTTAAGCGATAAGTACAGGGTGAAAAAGGCAAGTTTCTTCTAGAAAAAGAAGTTAACATACTGTATAAAAATAAATTTGATATTCGTTTGTTTGTATTCTGTGTGTCTATCTTACGATTTACATCTCATAAATAAGTACCCAATACATAGAAAACGACGCAAGCTTTGCCAGCAAAAAACGTGTACAAAGTTCAACAAGCAACAAAAAACAAAAAAAAGTAACTTTTTTTTGAGAAGATGGAAACTCCAAATACAATTGAGGCTGATGCAACCGCCGAATCCTCATTTCTGGCGGGCGCATTGCGCGAAATATTCTACAGTCCTATGAACCTGGCCTTACTCTCCATCATTTGCTTTCTAATCTACAAAATTGTGCGTGACCGATGCGAAGGTCCCGGCGGCCGAGATGCGGCACAAACGGCCGAGCCTGAATTGCCGAAGATGCGACGCGATTTCACCATCAAGGAGTTGCGTGCATTTGATGGCAATCAGCCAGATGGTCGGGTACTCGTTGCCGTCAATGGTAATGTCTATGACGTCACCAAGGGTAAACGATTCTATGGTCCGGGTGGACCATATGCTACCTTTGCCGGACGCGATGCATCACGAAATCTGGCCACATTCAGTGTGGTTTCGAACGATAAGGATGAATACGATGATCTGAGCGATCTGGGCGTCATGGAAATGGACTCAGTGCGCGACTGGGAAATGCAGTTCAAGGAGAAATACGATTATGTTGGCAAATTGCTGCGTAATGGTGAGGTGCCGACGATCTATGATAACGATAGCAACGATGAGGATGACAACAAAAAAGACGAGTAGGCGAGGGAAGTGCGGTCATGAAAATCTTTTTCGTTTTGTAACGATGATTAGCAAGAAAAAACCAAAACTTGGGAATTCATTCAGACTGGTTCAGCTATTGCGATCTAGTTATAATACACACATACACACATATGCACGCGCACACAACACACCCAGCACACACACTGGCCCAGGCAAGCTGTAAAAACATTTAGCAATTAATGGAGTAGTATATTTATAAGATTTACATGTATGTTTTTAAAACCAAAAAATAAACACACTATTGGTTTATTAAAAACTGTGCACTAAAACTATGCATAACTATCATAAAAAAAAAGAAAATAAAAATTGTACGGGATCTATTACTAAAATCTAAAATGTCAAACGCTGATTAAATATATTTATATGTAAACATGGGAAAACATTGTGCAATATTTTGTTATTATCGTAAAATAAGCATTTCAGTTGCGGCTGTACCCAATCTCCTCTCACTCTACCTACCAACACTTGATTATAGCTACGCTTATCTTTTTGTAATCGATTGCAAGAATAGTCGCTGTTATCGAAATAATGGCTTACTAACAGCGCAATCAATTGCACATTGGCAACAAAAACAAACGGCAAATAAGTAGTAATTAATATTATGACACAGAGTGCTATAAATCCAAATAAAAGATGGCGCGCCTCAGCAAGCATCATTTTAGTATCAGCAACAGCAGCTGGCGACGATTACAATGTGAGCTGAATAATCATTTTCATTCAACAGGTTATTTAAAAAAAGTATCTTCATCTCTTGCAGCTGCTCATGCTAAAGCGCAGCGAAGCCACTGCCATTCTCCCCAATCATAGCGTGTTTCCCGGCGGTCTGCTGGATGCGGAGGCGGATGAGAGCGTCGCCTGGCTGGAATACTTTGAGAAGTTTGGTGTTTCCCAGGCAGCACTGCGACGCCTGGTGTTAATAGATGAGCACAGGCCGGCAATATTGGCGCCACAGGGCAACGGTTGCTATGATCGCTTTTTCAAGCGATCCAAAGTTTGGGCACGGTGAGTTCAGGGTACATGCAAGAGATTACACTTTACGCCTAATCATTGTGATACAAATTCTTGTGTTCATATTTAGTGAGATAACACTACGGTTGACGGCTCTGCGTGAGTGCTTTGAGGAGGTGGGCATTCTCCTTTGTCGCAGCCGCGAGCAGCTGGAACATTTGGACATAGTTGCTCTTACGGCGCAGTTTCAGCAGCAACATCCCAACTTTGATCGCGAGTCCTGGCAGCGACGTGTGCACAACAAGCCAAGTGAATTTCTGCATCTGTGCCGTGAATTGCAAGTCGTGCCGGATCTATGGGCGTTGCACGAGTGGTCCGCGTAGGCCAGCCCAGCGGTTATAAAAAAAGGGTGAGCTGGGGACAAGGAAAAGTGTCAATAAGCAGTGCATTAGAGAATACATATTTATACACATGAATTATATATATTATTGACCAGAGACCGTCTGTTTCTATAAATGAAATTTCTCTTGCCTATGTCGGTGTAGATTCTAAAATCGATCTCAACTTTTTTTTTTTTAATTTCATAACGAAACTTTGTTTGCACGACTTTCTTAAACCGATAAAATATGGCAACAATCTTTTTAAGGGATACATAAATAAATAATGTTATAATGGATTCCTTTAATTGATTTAAAAACTGTAAATAATGGTAAACCCTCAACATGTTCGTAATATTTGAATAATATCAAATATTATTATTGAATACTTCAAAATTGCAGTTATAAGCTGAAAACTCAACTTTATAGATGGCTACGGTGGCCAGCTATGCTTATTCTTTTTTAGTTTAATTTTATATCATTTAATTCCTTGCAGCTATGAAACAGTATTCTACATGGCCTTTGTGGACACACAACCCAGTCTGCTGGTGGAGCCAACTGAGGTGATGGAGAGTCTGGTTAGTTGTTGTGTAACACTCTCGTCTGCAAACAATAAAATATTTAATCTTCTTACAGTGGCGCACTCCCTTGGAATTTCTGCACCTGTATCTGGATGGGAAGCTTTTTTTCTTGCCACCACAAATCTATGAGCTGTTGCGACTGTTGTGCATCAAGGAATTCCACAAGTTACTTGATTTTGCGGCGAAGCGCAGTAAATTGGGCACAACCCTGTTTCTGCCCGTTTCTTATAGTTGCAGCGATGGCGTCATTTTTGTTTTGCCAGGTTCGCTTTCTTTTTTATTTGGCTTAATTTAGACAATGTACTAATATTGACATATTCTGCAATCAGGTGATGATCTCTATGTGCCCGAGCCACAATTATCCACAAATTTCATTGAGCTTAAAGAAACCATCGCAGAGCTGCGAGACCGCTCCAAATGCATCCATCGTTATACCATTACTGATCCGGATCGTATTTGTAAAGTACACTTGAATTTCCCTACTTTAAATGGTCACTTGGCACCAAAGAGTATGCCAGTCCAGCTGCACAAACTTTAAGCATTCAATATTATTATTATTCAACGAAAGTTGATTGCTGTTATATTTGACTATACATATAATTTTAAACTTTGTTTATTGATAAAACAAAATTGTTAAATGTTGTTAAAAATAAACTTTACAATCTTAGTATTGCAATTTAATAACTTTAATTTTAGTAAAGTTTTTCTAGAGCAATTTGAAATGCTTTATTTAAAAAATAATATTCATATTATATTATTCCTGAATTCATGAGTTTATAATAATGATTCTAATTTATGGAGGGACTAATTTGGTGCAATTTAGTTTAAAATAATGTGGATAATTGGAAACAGTTTAAATGTGATTTAAGGTCTTATACCTTTGCAGAGGCTACTAATATTTTATGTTAAAGATAAACTTCTCTGCCCATATTAAATTATATATATTCGTTTGCAACTATGTTCAAGTCCATATATTCATGTCCATCCGTCAATCTGTTTTTATGCGAATACTATTTATTAATAAATATTCTTTTCCAGCTTTTAGCTATATAAATGTATTAAGTAAGCTCTCTATTTATCCCATTACCTCAGCAGTTTTCTATCCGAGACCCTCAATAAGTTAAGCTGCTACTCCTGGGGTCATTGGGGTCCAATGTAAATGTGACCGCTGCTTAGCATAGATAAGAATTCTTAATGTGACCCATAAACGGGTGCCGCTGCAAATTGTTATTTTGTTATTATTATTTTAAGCGGATTTTCGTGGGTCGCGCAGCGCTCATCAAATTCTGAACTTTAATACGAATTTTATAGTCAAGGTTTTTAATTAAAAAACCTAGTTTAAGACAAACATAAGTTAGCTTTAGATGGAGGAACAATTTCCCAAGTATGTGCCGAAGTACGCACATCAAAAGGGCAAGTCTATGCATATTCATAGCTGCATGGAAAATATATATATTCGACGAGGATGTCGCTGCCCTTGAGCTGGGGGCTGAAGCCACCAGTGAAACCGCAAATCAGACCGAGCACATAATTTCGTCCCATTAAGGATGCATTTAAATCACTTTGCGGTTCAACCCCCGCCTGGCTCAATGCCGCCACCTGCCGTGTGACTTTGTGCGCTTTACAGTCCGCAATCTGTCCCCTCCACCCCCCCTCCCGCATCTGTCGGGCGCGCTTAAAAATCAAAAACTCTCTACTCCTCCCTTGACTGGTGCGTGTCTGGGCAACTGTTTGTTGTGCATTGTTCACCAGTGTGCCCAACCCTCAAGAGTGAACTTGAGCTTGTGCTTGAGGGGTTGGCTGTTGTCTGCTGTGTCGGTAACAATTACTTCGTTTAATTTAACCTTTTGTGGGTTTTCCGACGTTTATTGTTGTGCTGTGTGTTCATTTAATATCGATTAATTATGCTATTATGTTCACAGGAAGTCACCATTATTATCAAGCAATTATCATTGCGAAACACTATTCCGTTTAGTTGGCAGCGCCACCTGTTAAGTAGGTGGCAAAGCTGCTCATAAATTACAAAATAAATTAAAATATGCGACAAACGCCGAGCAGCCAAGCAAAGCAATGAGTTATGAGCTGTTTCTCGAGCTGCTTGGTTTGCTCCAAATCCGCTTAAATTGTAATACGACGTACGCCTGGCATGGCAAAATTATGTATGCCAGAACGACAGGTTTCTTGATTTATGCAGCCATCTTGAAATACACCTCCATCCCCAACGTGATCCCCCCTTCCATGGCTGACTATAATTGAATTTTGAGCTCATTTTCATTTCCGTTCTCAACATAATGCTGATTTACGTGGTCCACCGATAAGTGTGGTGCCAAGAAATTGGCTTATTAATTGCCCAGAACATGGACATAGTCAAAAGCCAAAAATGCATATCACGTACATTTTTCTGCTTTTGTCAAACCAAAGCCCAATTATAGTGATTATTGTAATAGGCAGACTTGCCAACACACACACACACAGATACACACAGAGTGTGGTGTAGCCAGTGCTGCAAGTGACATGAATACGAAAAACTGTTGGTAATCAATGCGACATCAGGTTCAAAGTAATTGGCAACTCGAAACGAGCATTGACAGCCATTAAAAATGCCGCCACAGACGACTTCCCACGGGTATAACTAAACTAACGGTATAACACTTGTACCTAAATCCAAAGACACCTCCCCCTACGCCCTACCCATCCCACCCCCTTGTGCTGCTACCAGTTCGAGATTTATTTTTATTGTGTGCATTGTTTGCACTCGACTTGAGCACACACAACTCCCACTGTTTTTTGTATTTTTTTTTTTCTTGCGGGCGACTAAATGAGTATTACCGCAATAAATCGCCGCAATTCATTTAAGGGCGGCCAACCCTTAAATCAGCAGTTGCAAACTGTTGATGAGCGCCGCACACACACCATCAACAACACACACACACATAGACACACACACACCCAGCAGACCGTGAACCTGTTACGGCATTTTCTACTCTCATGTCAAATTGTCACTGGGGACCCAAACATGAACATGAGCAAAGGAACAAGGACTAAGGACCAAGGACCCAATCGCCGGCAGCTTGTCGAACAAATTGCATCAATTGACTTGCGTGTTCAACATTATGGCAAATTGTGGGTGGTTGCCGACAGTTGGGAGAGACTAATGTGCTACACGATTTTCTAATGATTTCTTTATTTTGGTGGCTTTTAGATTTACTTTCCTTGGAGCCGCCAGCAAGTGTTGAAAGATCAAATTGATGTCATCGTTATCACCTCTGCCGATATACATTACAGTTGGCAATGCCTAAATGCAAATTTAATTCACATCTCATATGCAGTGTAAACAAACATGGCAAAGAGACAAAAGACAAAACAGTGTTAGAAAACAATGGGCAGGTGTCGTCGTGTTGGCATGCATACATCATGCAATGGAAGTCCTTAACACAGACAGTTTGCATATTAATTCTGGAATGTGGGAAAGTTTGAATGTGTGTAAACCTTCCCATAAAACATAATTTGTCTCCAACATGAGAGTGAAAGGGATAGAGTGAAAGAGAGGGCGTTGCTGTTTTTGTAAAATATGAATTATGCGCTTGCTCCAATACAATATATGTTATATATGTTTGTTGTTCTTTTCTTGCGTTAATTTTTACGACTCTCTTGTGCGTATAAACTCTCATACCTGAACAGCAGCAGCAGCAGCAGCAGCAGTAGCAGTATCCGCCATGATTGCGTTTTGCTTTGCGCTGTTGTTTTTGTTTTTGTTGTAGGGAGTTGACTGCTGTTGCTTTTGCCCCTCTACAAACACAATCACAGCCACAAACACTTGTAATTCATTTTCCAGTCTCGGGCCTGCGCAAAAGCCATGCTGGGAAAACTTTGTATTTTTGTTTTTTTCTTTGTTTTTGTCGGCTACATTGGGGTAGGTGGTGTCTGCTGAGGTAGTGTCGCCCTGCCCCTCCCCTTCCCCTACTACACCGCTGCCTGGCATTATGTTGTCACAGATTTCAATTGCATTCCATGGAAAGACTACACACACACACACACACACTTAAGCACTTGCACATTTGTTTCTCATGTGCAAAATTGCAATTTTGTTAGTGTTGTCACTTTTAGCATTTTTCCCTTGTCTGTGCAAAAATTGTGACCTTGTAACTTGGTTTTAAATGCTATTGTGAATGCGCATTTTTTTTGGAGGCGCTATGTTTGAAGCTGCAATTGAAAACAAGCAGCAGTCCAAAACTTTCTCATCTTGTCATAAACTTGGCCAACTTTTTGAAGTTTTAACCAATCAAATTGATGGTCACATCTCAAAAAAACAAAAAAAAAACTTCAGAGTAGTCGCGACCCTTTTCAAAATCCATTCAATTTGGCTGACATAACGCGTAGCATGTGCGTCTCATATTTCCGGGACGAGGGGTGAGGGGTTGCTAGCATTTAAGAAACCATAAATTTGACGGCAATAACGGATAAAGTATGTTTATTTCGATATTAGGCTAAGCAGCAAGCGGCCAGGCTCGTAAAAGGGCTAAGAAAAAAATAGAAGAGAAATGCGACATTGTTAAGGGTTCAAGATTTACAAACTTCCTTCTCAAAACTCTTTAACACTTGATTTCACTTTCTGACTATGTCATGTTACATCAGAGCCGGGGTTGCAGGCTGGCAAGGGACAAGGGGGACGTGTGTGCGGCATATGAATATGAATTGTAATAGATTTAGATAGGGATCAGAGCCAAAACTGTGAAAGGAACAGCCGCACCGTAAAATCTAACAGAATTTATAAATAAAAAAGAAAATAGAAGAGATAACTTTGAAAGCGTTTTTGGACGAGCAGCTTAGGGAATACAAAATATTGTAAAACGTTGAAAAGAAATATTTTGCTAAAGAAAATTAATTTCTTTTCATAATGAGAAATGAACAAGACTTAAGCTAAATGAATTTTTGTAGAACGAAAATGCCAACAAAATTGATATAGCATTCAATTCAAGCTTAAGCTCAAATGCCTTTAAAAATCTGAACAATTTAAAGCATATCAAATTTGACACTTGCACAGACTGAAAAATATAATAAAAAAAAAAATAAAATAAAGACGTTGATAAAAATTATATGGCACTTGCCACGTGTCGTTGATTGTGCAGCAACAACAACAAAAACAACAGCAGCAAAGTGTGAAAAAATACCGGCAATGGGCCTGAAGGACTCTATAATATGGGCAACACGCCCCTTGCCCAGCGTCTTCATGTCCTGCCAGTTGATGCGTGAAATATTCTTCACTTTTTCTTCTTCTTCTTTTTTTGGTTAGGCTGAAAATTTAATTCGTGCGGAAATTCAGTCAATTTAAAAGGCGCTCCATACACACACTCACACATACACACACACACACACACATACGGCACGTTACAGTACCAGAATGAGGGCGTCGCCTTTTGGCACGCCCACTTTGCTAGCGGGGTTCATTGTATCCCTTTTGTAGACGGGCTGTTTAATCCGTTTTATTGTGGTAATAAAACTACAATACAAATTGTTTGAATGAGATTGAACAACATTTGAATTGAGCATGAAATGATGCCCGGCTCCTGACATGGTTCGGCTCAAGGATTCCATGCCAGTTGTCGATATTTATAGATTTTTGTTACACGTCTGCAAACCACTTAGTTGAAGAACACAGCATTTCCTGTGGTTGATTTTTTCTTTATACCAATTTTCTTTTATATTTACAAGCAGATTATTTGAATGATTTTTGGTGAATGGTGCAGCAGAAATGTGTTTATATATTATAGCAAATATAAAGATATTTAGCAAATTTATAAATATAAATATAATAGTTTGTCCTGACTGATTCGAGACTAGTGAACGATTAAGGACGAGTAAGCATTTCCCATCTTATCTTAAGCTTTGCCAACACAATTTTCAGTCAAGTTTAATGTTAAATTATTACCATTTTCTTGGACTACTGAGAACAAAAATTTAAAAAAAATGTTTTTAAGAATGTCAAAGTTGAATAGTTAACCATAAGCAGTGCTGTATTTTTGTTATATCATTGATCAAATATCAGCGGATATTTCAACAAATATAACAAATAAATATTAACACATTTTTGTTTTGTTATCATTTAGCAAGAGTTCTGCCAGTAACTTTGCTTACTCCGTTGAATCAAGCTCAAATATTTGCAACTCTCAAGATTTATGCCCTGAGAGTATTCAAAGCATCTTCAGCAACCTTTTCTTTTTTGAAAGTGAATATTTTATAACTGAAATCAGTAAATTAGTTTGAACTGAGTTGTGCAAACTCATAAAGATGTTGTATTAATTATATTTGGCAATGCAACACGGCTAAACTTCATTAAAGAGATGCCATAAAAATGGCCCAGAAACAAGGTCAGATGAACCGAGTAGAACCTTTTGGCTGAGTTCTTCTGGTGTCCGTTTATAATCTACATGTTTATGGCTATTTGCGTTTTGACCTCCGCTAAGTCGAGATAAGCCATAATTTGATTAAGCCCACACCCCCCCCCCCCTTTCCTCCTCGAGGGGGCAATGTGTTAAGTGAATAAAAATATGTAAAGCATAATTCAAACAAGGCAAAGGCTTATGGACATGCACATAAAACGGAATGTGTGCGCATCCTAAACGGGTTGCGGCTCCCACCTCCCACCACCTACCCCGCTAACCCACCAAGTGGTCAGCTTGACCAAGCATGTGTGTCTGTCCGTGTGTGTGTGCGGCCTTGTTTAACCAGCGATTATGGAAATTGTTATCCTGCTGGGATGCTGGGGAGCAAAAGATTTGCAGTACCAGATAGGCCAAATGACACGTAGCTGTGGCCTGGACCAAAAGAACCCGCATAAAGTGGGTGACACCCTCTAAAAAATATTTGTTCACACATGTGGGTATGGCATGGAGATGGAGCAGGAGCAGTCATGGTCCTGACTTTTATGTTGACTGACCAGCGGCGTTGGTCGCTGCAGTCACGTGTGAAGTTTTCTTATTTCACTTTTTTCACCACACATAAATTGCATTTGTCGAAAGGAGGAAAGAGACTGGGTGGTGTGGGGAGGAGTTGGCGTGGCACACCATCCCCACCACCTGCAACCCCCTGCGGCGTGCTGCGCCTTGTGCTATTTAAACTAAATCAAGTTCCGAGATATCAGCATACAAATTGGCAGCCAAGTTGAAACTTCAACGGACGTCCATAAAAATAATCATAAACGTTTATCACATGGTCCGAGGACAACAAAGGCGATGGACAACAACGGATGAGAGAAACGTGCAGGCCGAAGATGAGCAGAGACACGAATTTGATGAAAAGGATACGGCGGAACGTGACGTTCGAATCGAAATGTGTCTTCCTTTGTGGGTCAGCGTGTTTGCCTGCCTGGAAGATGAAGAGGAAGACGAAACGAAGATGAATCTTAGGGGAAGGCATCCGGATATTTGAAAGA
Organism: Drosophila nr. perissopoda 5 BK-2023a; assembly: GCA_035044105.1. NCBI lineage: Eukaryota > Metazoa > Arthropoda > Insecta > Diptera > Drosophilidae > Drosophila > Drosophila nr. perissopoda 5 BK-2023a. The sequence continues at coordinate 613,340 of JAWNMK010000268.1, forward strand.
AAGGATATTGGTATGAATACCCCTCTGAGGGAAGTTGAGATATGAGGTAGCAAGATTAATTAGGTTTAATAATGGGAAAGTGAAAGCTGATTAACATCTTAAGAGTTTCGAAGTAGAGTTAGTCTAAAAAAGTGCGAGAAGGGCTGTAAATTTTGCAGGAGCTTTCAAGAATTGATATATAGAAATGATGTAAGCAGATGGAAACGAAGCACAAAATAAGTCTGGAACACATAAACAAAACTATGCAAATATGGTTTTTAAAACCCCTGAGAGAAAAATGAGCATTACAATTAGTGAGATTTACGCATTGTCTGAATTTCTGCAGTGTTTTGCAAATCGCCGACTGCTTAAACTAAAATGCCATCCCCTTTGACCCCCAAACCTTAACCCAAATTGCACTTAAGTGATGATTTAACTGGCAACTTCCGGTTGCAGATTGTGCGTGAGTCTGGTCACATTGTTGTTGAAACAATGTGCACTTAATAAAGCAATGCAAATGATTTTACCTACACACACGCAACACACACACACACACACATACTCGCACACTCGCACACACACATGCAGAGCCAAGTTAACCACATATGACAAGTCTTTGGTCTCTGGTCTCTCGTTTGCAATTAAATGTTGGCCAACTCTCACAACCCTCGAGGCACTTGCTCAACGAATACCCCTGGCTGTATTTACATGAAATGAGGGTCATTAAGTTGCCCAGTTCGACAGTTTATCGATGAGAATTGTTGTGTCACCCTCCTCCAGTGGTTCCCTGTCCACAGTTGTTGTTGATGTGTGCTAATCTCTTAATGCGTTTAGCGCACATTTCTATTTGCTTAATGAATTGTTACCGAATACATTCATTTCCATTCTTATTCCCGTATTCGTATTCGTATTCGTATTCGCATTCACATTCATTGATTCATTTACCCAGCTCATTGCTGGGTCATTTGTCGGCGTTTGTCTTTTGACTTCCAGCCTTGGACCAGCAGGGAGGGGGGAAAACGGTTGGCTGTCGGCTAAAGTTGTTGCCCGATTTCGAAATGGGCCAACAGTTAGCCCAATTAGGCTGATTGGGACATGGTCACTGTCAAGTTGGAGAGCAGATAAATTAGAAAATTACAAATTCAAGTTTAAGAAATTCTTTTATTTTACATCTTTCTTTTTTTTTTTTTTTTTTTAATTTAGCAATTTAATTTAATATTGATCAACCTACTGAAAGGTTATAAAATATTGTTTTGAAGATTGAATACATAATAACGGGGAATTTAAATTAATAACATAAACAAATAATTGGTTTTAACATATTACAATATTACGTAACATCAAATGTAACATTAAATATAACATTTATTGCACATTAACGAAAAATATTAACGCCCAACAGTCCAGAGGTCGCTGGTGTGGAGGCGCTTTAAGCGTCTACGGGTTGTATTCGACCCTAGTGAGCAGGCCAATGGGTTAATATGATTATGTAGCCGGTCGTTGTAACGACTTGTATGGCTGTTTATTTGGCTAAAAACTGTCAGTACACAGAAGTCGTTGTGCAGCGTCATATTGCGCACATAGGGTGGAGCACCAGAGATATCTCTTAGCACCTTGTTCTGCAAGACTTGAATTTGATTAATCCAAGATTTTGCCGCTGTGCCCCAAAGGACATGCTGAACTACTCGATGAAGTTGCTCTGGTGTACCATGGTGATGCCCAAAGCCAAACTGATGATCAGGAATGGCACTCTGGAAGCCACTTACTGCCGACAATCTTAGATTATACGGCCTGCCAGGATTCGGAATAATCGCACTCACAGCACACTTCCACGGAGTGGGAAAGTGGTGGAAGTAAGAATTATAGCCTGAAAATCGATATATGGGCATAGGTCGAAACTTCAAAATGCCATAACTTCGTCAAAACTCAACTGATTTTCAAAAACAAGGGCTTTTTGATCATAGTTTTGCCCCTAAATCAATCGTACATTGAAAGTTAAAAATGAAATTTGAGGTCGGAAGACAAGTAAAAATTATAGCCTGAAAATCGATATATCGGTGTATGGGCATAGGTCGAAACTTCAAAATGCCATAACTTCGTCAAAACTCAACTGATTTTAAGAAGCAAGGGCTTTTTGATCATAGTTTTGCCCCTAAATCAATCGTACATTGAAAGTTAAAAATGAAATTTGAGGTCGGTAGACAAGTAAAAATTATAGCCTGAAAATCTGAATATGGGCATATGGGCATAGGTCGACACTTCAAAATACCATAACTTCGTCAAAACTCAACTGATTTTAAAAAGTGAGGGCATTTTAATCATAGTTTTGCCCCTAGATCAATCGTACATTTAAAGTTGAAAACGAAATTTGAGGTCGGAAGACAAGTAAAAATTATAGCCAGAAAATCGATGTATCGATATATGGGCATAGATCGAAACTTCAAAATGCCACAACTTCGTCAAAACTCAACTGATTTTAAAAAGCAAGGGCTTTTTGGTCATAGTTTTGCCTTTAGATCAATCGTACATTTAAAGTTGAAAGCGAAATTTGAGGTCGGAAGACAAGTAAAAATTATAGCCCGAAAATCGATGTATCGATATATGGGCATAGATTGAAACTTCAAAATGCCACAACTTCGTCAAAACTCAACTGATTTTAAAAAGCAAGGGCTTTTTGATCATAGTTTTGCCCCTAAATCAATCGTACATTTAAAGTTGAAAACGAAATTTGAGGTCGGAAGACAAGTAAAAATTATAGCCCGAAAATCGATATATCGGTGTATGGGCATAGGTCGCAACTTCAAAATGCCACAACTTCGTCAAAACTCAACTGATTTTAAAAAGCAAGGGCTTTTTGATCATAGTTTTGCCTTGGACCAGCAGGAGGGGGGGGGGGGGGTGGAAACGGGTGGCTGTCGGCTAAAGTTGTTGCCCGATTTCGAAATGGGCCAACAGTTAGCCCAATTAGGCTGATTGGGACATGGTCACTGTCAAGTTGGAGAGCAGATAAATTAGAAAATTACAAATTCAAGTTTAAGAAATTCTTTTATTTTACATCTTTCGATATATAAATGTGTGATTTTTGTGTTTGAATTCAGTTTAAATTTGTATAGCACATAATTTGTTTAAGCTGATTAACAAAATTAACTATTTGCAACTGATTTATAGCAGTTAATATGTTTTGCCATTGTTTCCCTTCGACCATTTTATCAAGCATATTTTCACTTAGTCACCCCGCTGATTTATCCGCCTTTCTTGTCCATTTCAAGATCACGCTTCAGTGCTTCGGCAACAGCAAAAGAAAGTAGCCCAATTATCCAGCCACATATGACGTGGATCCCATTGTATGAATGTCCTTTTTGGTATCTGTGTATCTTTTAAATGCAGCCGCAACATATCTATAAACAATAATTTTATTGCCCTGCCAAGGATGGGTTCGATGTGAGCGATATGCAGCCATTGGTTACGGCATAAATTACAATCAAAATGAATTGATATGCGTGTTAATAAAGGCCCAGCCAAACTGTATAACGGACAGACAGGACAGACAAACGGAGTGGGCAGGCGGCAGTGAGTGGGCGGGGGTATGGCGGTGTGGCAGACAGGAAGTCTGGAAGTTTGGCAGCAGCCACCACGAAATGGCGGCATTTCGATTTTACGCTTTTATGATTTCTCGATTTTCGGCTCAGTCGTCGGCTGGGGGGTGAAAAGCTGAGAAGCTCGCCTCAGCAAGAGTTTGAGTTTCGGTCTCACTTAATTAATAAGCTCTCCGTGTGCGTGTGTGTGCGTGTGTGTGCTTGTATGCTAAATATTTGCCAGGCATAAATTAAAGAGAGCGAATCCCTGTTTACAGGGCAGGTACAGTTGCCACTCACACACACGCACACACACACACACACCAATTAACAAACTTTGCAATGTGGATGATTGCATAATTGTGTACAGGGCCGGCGAGGCCATTCAGCAAGTGTATGTAATTCAATATATTAATTAAAACATCAAATTGCATTTTATGCGAGCACAATAAATAAATTTAGCGACGGCAAAGAACAACAGCACTTAATGCTGATCTCTGCAATCGATTTTCTCTATATGGACACTCAAAATTTCAATATTGGGTATATTCAATTATATTATTTCAATTACATTTAAATTCAAATGAACATACATATATATTGTACACAGTGTATAAATATTCATTGTATACATTTATTTGGAAGTCTTATTAAAGCTTCGTAAAATACTATAAAATAATCGACGATTATATTTGCATTTATTACTTATTAATCATCATTATCAGTAAATGCAATCGTATCTGCACATATTTGTAATTCGAATACAACTATTTCGTACTTTACGTGTATTTACGATTTTTCAAGTTCTGGTTGTTTTTAATCGATGTCCTTATCGATGAACTTACCTATCGAGATATATCTATATATATATAGCAATCTACTCGTCACTCAAACTGTTATTTAACCGTTCTTTTATAGGCCTCTTCCTTACAGGTGGTTTCCACTTGATATTGTCAAAGTACTCTATCAAGATCAGTAACATCCATATATATATATATGAATCTACTCACCAGCCAGACATTTACACATAAATACCAGGTACTATTATAGTCGTTCCATTGATTTCTTTCATTTTTTCTTATTTCGTTTTTCTCTCTGGCTGCCCTTTAAATTATTGCAAATTCAGCGCTAAAAACAATTTGCGCAAACTTATTTACTTTTTTTTAAATATTTTTTTCCATTGTTAGTTGTTGGTTTGATAACATTATGCTGTCGAAATTGAAATGCAATTTATTATAAACATTTCAGGAAAATGTTCGAAAAGAATTGCGTTTAATTGTAACCTCATTATGCGCTGAATTTAGCGTCATTGCGGCGCGTGCACTTCATAGCTACTTTGGCTCGTAGAAAAAAACTAAAGAAAATAAAAAACATATATATATATATATATATATATATATATATAAATATATATACATATATTATTATATGTAAGCTCAACCTGAGCTATTAAGTGCAAGCGCAATCAGTTTTTTAGTTTTCCGCCCGCGGTTCATTGACCGACACAGACGGCCCCAGAACGCTGACACGAGCACTTCACAAGCAGCTGCCCCTCGCTTCTGCGCCCCTCTTAAGCCATCCCCTTAACGTTTTGCAATCGTAGCATGTCTTTCATTTAATCAGCACAAATCGTCAGGTCTACAAACACAGCATTCCCCAAACCCCCTCAATTCTTCTGGACAATCATCTAGCCAGATGCAAAGATTCACTGGTTACGTTCGGAAGTTCGTCTGGGAAATCTAACTGCGACTAATGTTTGAAAACATTTTGTTATGCTCGATTTTCAGTTATCAAATCTAATTGTTTACCAGACTTCGTCATCGAATAGAGTTTCTTTGTTTATGTTCCCACGCTTGACAATTTGATTAGACTGTGATATGTAGAACATGACACTGATTGTGAATAAACATGGTACTGATTGTTTCTTTTTATTATGGTAAGTAAACACGTCTCAATTATCTTAAATATGCAGTATCTATTAATATTCTGATATTATATTACGTAGTTTATTATTTGAAACTTCATTTCCGGTAGTATTTTGATTTCTTCAGATAACGAAATAATCAAGACTAGAATAATCGAATTATGTATAACATTCGTTTAGCCTAATTTACAAAATGTTCCAAAGCTAGATACCATCTCTGCTCCATATTTTTGAGTTTTATTTAGCATTTTGAGTTTCTGTTTGATTTTTAGGAATGTGTTTTGATCTTCTTATCAGAAATATTTCTTCTGAAAACATTTGTATATCTTTGAAATGAACACATTCCTTGTGGATTTTCTGGGAATCTAGCAATGTACAACTTTTTTCTATCTGTACTTATAGTTAACACATAAGAGAGATATCATATCATATATGTCGTGCGCTATATTATGTATATATATATAAATATATATAGGTGTACTCATTACTCATCTACTTTTTATTATGCTGTTGATGTTTGTTGCTGGCATTTTATATAAGACCCAAAACAGCTACTCAAATCTGCCAATTCGGCGGAAAGCAGACACCGAAAACAAAAACAGACAAATAATAATTATATATATATATATATATTTAAAGCAAAAAATAACAATAACATATATGCACCTGCAACTACCTGGTTGTGGCTTGAAGCTACCGCATTGGCTTCAAATTCGGCTATGGTTCTGCTCAACCTTCTTCATCGAAGGTTGGTCCAAAACAGTTCTGAAAGTAAACCACATTGAAATGCTACCAAAAACTTTGCGAAACCTTTTCGCCATGTTACTAGTTGGGCTTACTAGTATGGAGAGGGCCATCCAATCCTCATATGCTTAGCCAGTGAACCGAAGACGACCTCAGCCCAAAAAAGTAGACTACCAAAAAGAAAAAAGAAGAAAAAAAACGAAGAGAAAATAAAAATGTAGCAAAGCCGAAATGTGATTTAATTTATTATTACAAACGTTAAAAGGAGTCCATGGAGTCCACTGAGTCGATTTACGGCAGAGCATCAATACTATCTGGGCTAGGGGAGGACTGGCAAATGAGTTCCATTTATATCATTGGTCATTACGGAAATTATGCGAGCCCCGTTCGGCTATCTCTCGACTCGACTCGACCCGTCCGCTGGCAGGCGCACGGAAGCGGTATAAAGCGATAAAGATACATTGCAAACGGAAGTGGATATGTATGAAAATCGCCTTGGGGACAAAAACTGCACGGGACCAAAAAAAAAAAAAATAGATATTGGAATGTGCGAGTTTGAATGACACGGAATTCAACTGTCCGGTCCAGTTCAGTTTAGTTCAGCTCAGTTCAGTCCAGTCCATTGGGCCGTGGGGGAAGTCGTAAAAAACAGCATAGCAGCCCATCAATAAAACTGCAAGACAATGCTACACACACAGAATGGGGCGCAACAAAAAAAAGAAAGAGAAAAAACAGAAAAAAGAATATACCCAAAAGCGTGTCAGACATGGGCATGAGCAAAATGCTCACAAGTGGATTTATTTTGAATGGTTTTTATGCTACGGCTCACGATGCCAGCCGGAGATATGCGCTGGCACAGAGCTGACAAAGAGAGCGTCTAGATTATCAATGCTATCTTAGATTTAAAGTTTAGATTTAACTGTAATACAAGCCAGGAAATCAGTCAACATATGCCATAACTTTAAGTTTAAACAATGCATTTTAGGCAAGTTTGCAAAATGTAAAATTTGCAGTTAACATCAAGCTGTTAGAATACAGCACTGCAAATGTTATGCAACTGTTAAGAGGCTGTGGAAATATGCTAACGCCTGCATATGCAATTTTTTTTTAAATGTCATTCAAACTGTTATACACTAAACTAACTGTAAAGCCATTTCGTTGTCACAAAATGTTATACGTGAGAACCAGTTAACTCAAATCATAATGAAAGTGAAACGTGTGAATAAAGCCAAATAACTCATGCTTAACAAGCATAAAAACTGTAATACAATTAAAACAATGTTAATACAAATGTTATGAGTGTTGTACAACGCTTGTTATCGCTTCTTGTTCGTATATTACTAATCTCAAATGCTCACCAACTGTTATACGCGGCAATAAACTAACAAGAACATGAAAACTTTTTATATAGATGAGCTGTGCGAGTGTTTTTCTCCCCTTTGGCACACAGAAACATTTAGAATTTTCCCATTTCCCACACATACGTCAATGATTGATAAGCATTGGTCGAAACTTTTTGGCATTTGTCGTTTAGCGCGATAAATTTCGCTTTTTCATGCTGCTTCGAATGAGATTTACGAGCATATTTTGCCGCAAACTTTTTCCCATACAGCAAGTTGAACAAATGCGTCAACTAATGAACTAATGAGCTTTTGAAGCGCCACCAAAATGTTGCAAGTGGAGCGCTTCATTAGCCTAATGAGTGGCTGAGTGGCTGCGCTGGAGAGGAATGACGCGGCAAATGAGTGGCCCAGCAAGAGATGTCTTAACGATTTAAGGTTAAAGTCAGTACGTTCAATTTGAGCCCCCAATACCAACCCCCATCCACACCCCCAACACCAGCCCTGCGCGCCCTTCGACAATGTCGCCCGCTACGTGTGCCGCATGCAAACACGATAAAAATAGACACACGCAAAAAGAGACAAAAAGAGAGAAAAGAAACCAGGAAGCCCCCAATCATGCGATTACATGTGTGAACTATCGATTGAATTAAGACAAAAACGCAACGAGCCAGCGGGGGGGCGGGGCAGGTGGCATGTAGCCACTTAAGCGCGTCGCCGTCCACTTGAGGCATAAAAAAGGAAAGATGTGAAAGAGGGGTGGGGGAGAGAGACGAACAACCCCAGATCTCAAACCTCATCCAAGTCATCGTAAGGCGCCGTCAACACGTCGCACTGCAGGCATAAAAACAGTACGCAGCATAATCAAGCCAAGTGTGTGTGTGTGTGTGCGTGTGTGTGTGTGTAATAAACGTTGACAACTTGCCCGGTCACCGCCACACCTCCCCCCCTGTCCAAAATGCCCGGTGGCTGTGATTATGCCCACGAACCGGAGACCCTGCCCTCATGGCAATTGTCATTGCCACTTTTCACCGTGTCTATAAATTTCATATTTGACGAGCTGCGTACTGCCCCCAGTACTTCCCTGACTGACCCCTCATCCAACTCATCCCCATCACTCAAGGCACTCTTCTTTCACTTTATCCCAAACAGCCAAGGAAACTTTGAGTGCTCGGCGATTTGCATTAGAATTCAATAATTATTGTTTAATATGCACTTGAGGCCAGGCAAATGTCGCAGCAATTGAATGTTTTTTGAGCTTGAAAAATATTGGAGAATTTAGGTATTTAAAAAAGCAATAAAAGCTAATACCTAATATAAGTTGTCGAAGTGGTCTCAGAGATTTGTAAACATGCCAACATATTCTATACGTATTCGTCATTTTACTACTTAAATGATTCAAATGTTTATTTCTTTTTCTTTTTATATTTGTTGTAAATTTATTAATGAATTTCTTTTACATTACATAGAGAAGATTTTTTCAATAGTTTTTAATTTTTATGCACAATTTACAATTTTTCTTATTTTACAATATTTTCTAAATGCTATTCGACTAGTTTGTCAACTTCGAATTTGTAGACAAAAATTTAACTATTTCTTTACTGTTTCCATTAAATTGAATGTTTGTTGTTTTTTTATTAATGGTCTCTTTTCAATCGTCGCATGCGCCGCTTTCATGCCAAAATTTGTAATTCGACACTTCCTGCTGGCCAACATAGCCAGAAACCAGCCAGAGCCATAACGACAAGCAAATAAGCAAATGAATACTAAAAAAAATATGAAAAGAAATCAAAATAAAATGGCCACTTGATGGACACTGTCAAAGCAAACATTGTGAAGCGCACTTATATATACATATTCTACACAACATATGTATATATGCGATAAATCAAATTCGACTAAAGAATTCTTGCGCAACTTTATCGCATTTGTCGTCTTCGACGTAGACGTCCAAGTCTCGTTCTCCATTACATAAAGACGAGCCGAAATCCATGGAGGGCTTTTCTGTGCTTGCTTGCCACACAGGAAATTCACAAAAATGTGCACAAATAGAAAATATAACTATATTGATCGACTAGAGGATACTCTTTTAACAACACCTGAATCAATTTTAACAAGCAGCATTATACAATTAATTTCTTATAATTCTGAAAAATATTTAATGAAAATGTCCAAAAATTTAAAGACAACGCCAAAAAATAAAGTTTGCTATAAACAGATATAATAAAATTTTTTGAAAGACATTCTTATTAATCTCGGATCTTCATCTGCTCCCTCAATATTAATGGACTTGTAGTGATTGTGAGAAATATCTACATTCGAAAGACCAAAAGCCAACACTCTCCACTTTCAACCGCATTTATACAGGGTAGAACCCAAAACTGTTTTAGAAGAACAGTGAAAACAACTGCTGCTCAATGAAAACAAACAAAATTTGAAAATTCGGCATCGCATATTGCATTTAGAAATTTTTATTAATGAACTCGATGGGCTCGAACCGAGATCTTGGCGTCAACTTCACCGAATTACGCTTAGGTTCCCCCAGCTCCGAGCCAGAAATCGGGAGCTGTTTATAAACAAAGACGTCGCCTGCTGTTCATCTGCATGTTGTTGATGTGGATGACTGTAATCCAATACTATAGCCCGGCTGTCCAAAGATCGCAAATTATAGGGGCAAGTGGCAATCATTGATATTCATTTGTTTGTTGACACAATTCTCGATCCTTGCGCTTGGACTGGTCATCCAGTGCAGATGCTGGACGACGTCTCAGTTGGTAAGTCGTTCTATTTGTTTACTTTGGCATATCGAGTTTTGCAACTGTTGCTGGTGGTCGCTTTATCAATGCCGACAGACCACACAAAATTGATTCCCTGGAAACTATATATGGAGGCTGTAGCTACCCAGACAGAGAGCTAGAGAGCAACTAAACATAATCTACTTTTTGTGATTGAGTTTACCAAAATAAATCCTATTCAGGTGAAAGTTTTCTTAGTTGGTAGCAAAGACTGTCTATCTAAAAGTTGTTGACCAATTTATAATTCCATTTTCTCTTTTTCTTGGTAAATCTGTAAGAGAAATTTGTCATTTATTTTAGAAGGATTGGCTAAGAGACTTGGGCTTTTTAAATAAGGTAACTTGTCTACTTGTGACTCGAATATTTATTTTTAACACAATCATAGGTAATCAATAAAGTCAACAGGTTCAAATTCGTTGAATGTAGAAATGTCTCTGTTGAAGCCGATTGAGTGCAGTTCTATATATAATGCATTGATTCGTACAATTCACTAAGTAAAAATAACCCATGTGAAATTAACCTTTGCTTATCATTATATTACCTGATTACCTGAGTTTGAACGAATCCAATTCAATGCCAATTTCGACCGAATCTCTCTTGAGAGCTTATAATCAGCTGGTTGCTCTTTAGTCAACATATTGAATTTGAAAATAGGTCAAAATTAAAGTCAAATCTCGAAAAGATAACTTGTGATGATTCATTTCGGGTTTATACGTGTATATACATATTGATATAAATATATATATAGTATGAAACTAAGTTTATTTAAATAAATAAAACATGCCCAGATTCCTTAGATTCTAACATTCAGTCAGAAATTCAAATAGTCCTTAATTCGGAGTTTCCAATTCTCAAATCAAATCTGCTTGGTACGTCTTCAATAAATAAAAATTAAATTATATTTATATGTACATATATCTGATATATATTTATAATAAATTAAAAACACACTTAATATGGTTTTATTTTGAAGTTTTTTTTTTTTTGTTGCATTTATTACTAGTTTTATTATGCACACTTAAGAGCTATTCACAATTGTTGTCGTAATCAGTATCGTATTCTTTACTTGTTGTTTTATTATATAGACAGACATCGAAGGTTTAGCTTAGAATTTATACAATTTGCTTTGTATTTACAATATTTGTTGTTGGTTTGATTTATTTTGTTGTTGTTGTTTGCTATTTCATTGAGTTAATTACATATATAGGACTTGTTTTCATTAGTATTTCCAACAGTTTCGAGTGCTTGTGTTTAAAACATAATACAACCTTTAGTTTATAGTTATTGCATTTTGCATGGGCTTCAAGGAGTGTGTGTGTGGATGTGTCTGCGTGTGTGTGGGTGTATGTGTTGGGTTTATATGATATGGAAACCAAATGAAAGCGTCTGCTATGAAACATGCTATACAGCTATTTAGTCTAACCCTACATACATACATAAGTATTTATGGGGTGTACGATATTTTTTATTTCTGTTTTTTGTTTTGTTTTGTGTTGTTGTCTCACACTTAATACTAGGAAAAACTAAAGCTAAAACTAATCAACAAATAAGCGTGTGTTACTAACTCGTAATTTGTAATACAATGTTGCGATCGGTCGATGGATCATAATTAATCAGTTGCTGACAGAAATGTTTGTTTTATGTGGTTTTTCTATTTATTTATTTTATTTTTTTTTGTTCCTTTTGCTATGATCATAATCAATAATTTAAACTAAGTTGCGATCTTCTCTATCTCGTTGTCTCTCTCTGTCTGTCTCTCTATAAGAAATGATCAGCCAAAGTTCGGATCGCATCGATTGTTAACTTAACAAGAACTTACAAAATTAGTTGGGAAATCGTTTATTGTCACGAATCGAAAGTAAAAATGTTTTTTTTTTTTTCTTAAATGAAATGTGTGTGTGGATTTTGAAATGATCGAAAAATACCTTTTGCAAGTCGTAATAAGATTAAGGGAACGCCCAGAAATAATCCACAAAGAAAATAAATTGAGAAAAATGGAAAATTACATAATTTTACGAAGAGTTCTGTAACTGGAAATAGACCAACAAAAAATATGTATGTATGTGGTATTAACCCAAATTATCAAATTTATAATTATGTCGTAAAACTATAATAAAATCTTATATAATTATGTATTATTCAATTTTGTAAAATTTAAAATAAAAACATCAAAGATCAGTAAAATTATTAAGCAAAAATAAAATTTTTTTTTGGAGTTAAAAAATATAGAAGAGATTCCAAAATTAATTATATTTTTTGTATACTTATATGAAAACTATTTGAGAACTAATTTTTAGAAATAATTTATAATAAAGGACAAAAATAATATACAATTTCGGAACTCTTTCACCTAAGAGACGAATACCAAATTAGAAGGGATTTTGAATTAAATTTTGAATCTTTTTCATTTGTGGATTATTGAAAGACACCGTTTTACCCGATTACTTTAGTTGACCACCTGCTGCGGTGGCCATTGCGAGTGCGGATGTGGATGCGGATGTGGATGCGAGGCACGATGCTGCGACTGATGCTGCTGCTGCTGCAACGAATGCGAGTTATTATTGGAGGTGGAAGCTGTTGAGGCCGCCGCCAGTTGGCGTCATAGGTAAAACTCCGGTGAACTTTGACTGTCGGCGCCGCCGGCGGCTGCGGCGGCACCCGATCTCTGCTGTTGCAGTCGCTGCATGAGGGTGTCCCGCTCCTGACAGACGCGCGAATACTCCACCTTGAGCCGATGCAGATCCTGATTCAGCTGGCGATTCGCCTTCTCCAGTTCGTGGCGCTGATGCAGACGCTTGGAGCGACAGTTCTGGGCATAGCCACGATTCTTGAGCGTGCGCCGCTTCTGCTTCAGACGCACTACCTCCTCGCGTGGGCAGCCATGGAGTCGCTTGTTCAGCTCGCGCACCGTCAGCGTTGTCAGCATATCATCGTTGAGGCAATCCTCCAGCGTCGCATTGCTGTACGCGCCGGAGCACGTATGCGGCGAATTGTTCGAGCTGCGTGAGGAGCTCGCGGAGAGTGGGCGACACGGCTGCAGCATGGAGCGCACACAGCCTCGGGAATTTGAGGCGCTGCTAGCACCACTGCTGCTTCCAGCCGATGCCAGCTGTGGTCCACAGTTCGACATTGTGGCGCAGATTTGGCCACCGGAGACGGGACCCGGACTGCCCGCATAGGAGTTGGCGGGATTCGAGTGCATGTTGATGGGCAGCGTGTGCTCCAGGCTGTGGAAATGATGGTGCGGGGTGTGCGTCTGCGCCTGCACACGCATCTGGGCATGATGGTGATGATGATGATGGCTCTGCATCAGCGGATGGCCATGATGATGATGTGCCGCAGCGGCGGCGGCATGCATGGCATACTCTCGCTGCCGTTCCCACTCCTCGGCCTCCTCCTGGGAGCCGGGACAGGCGAGCGGACGTAAATCCAGCGGCTGTTGTTCCACTCGCATCGAATTTGGCAGCCACATCATCTCCTGGCTGAGACCCACGGCCGCAACATTAGCAACGCTGGCAACGGCCGAGGAATTGGTGCGTCCGGCATGATAATGATGGGCATAGGCCTGACTGGGGCAGCTACCGCTGCCGGTGGGTGAACCCACCACGGGCGGCGTCTCCGGCGGTGTGGAGGGCACACCGCCAGGCACAGCGGAGGCAGTCGCTGAGACAGCAGCTGCAGCTGCTGCCGAGGTGGCAGAGGAAGAGGAGGTGGTTGAGGAAGAAGTTGTGTTGACCAGCACCGCTTGTCCGCCCATTGGGCCGCCCACATAGCCTTCGGGCGGCGGACTGAGCGGCTGCAGTCGTCGCTCATCTATGTGCCACTGATGACCGGAAAAGGAGCGCAGCTTTATGTGAGACACGGAGGCCAGCTGGGAGACATCCCCGGCAACGCCACCGCCGCCAGCGGCAATTGCTTCCGGCACGGCAATGGGCTGTGGCAGTGGATGTGAATGTGGGTGTGGCAGTGGTAACGGTTCCGTCTCATCATCCGCTGGCGGCTCTGTTGTCCACTTCACCGGCTGTGGCGGACTATGATCCTCGCGCTTCACATGCCCAATAGCGGCAACGGCCAGTGGCGTCAGTGTCGTCACCGAATTGCCAGCAACGCCCACTCCCAAATGATCCAAATTGAATTCCTGCACGTATGTGTCGGCAATGGTGGGATCTTCCATTTTCATCGGATCGCCGGTTCACATGCAACGGCTTCGGGAGTGCAGGAGTCTTGTTGGTGGGGGGGTTAGTTGTCTACAGTTAAGTCAGGGGACGGGGCGCACTCACTCACACTGGCACTTGGCAATGATCGGTTATCGATTCTCGATTGTAGCTTTGTTCACATGCACTGAAATTGCCTTTTGTTTTCTTTTTATTTGCTTTTTCGTTTGCTTTAAATTCGTAAATTTGTAAGCCCAAAAATTTTGCAATTATATTTTTTCAAATCTGTTTTTGGCGCGACCGCGTCGTAACCAAATTATGTTTTGTTGCCGCTCGCTGCGTCCAGTTTCAAAGAGTTAACGGTGGCGACTGAGTCTGGCTCTAGCTGATTCGGCTGACTGAAGGGTGGCCCTGGCCGCAGAATGGCCGCGACGCGCGCAGCGCCTCAATTCTCATCCATATTTATGTGTGTGTGAGTATGTGTGTGGTAAGCATGTATTGGCAAAGAGCAAAACAACAGCGGCAGCAGCAGCGACAGCTCCACACGTTGCCAGCTTGCACGCCATTCGCTGTTGAGCTCCTGCTGGAATTACAAAAGCTTAGCACAACAACAACAAGCATTAGCTGAGAGAGCGAGAGCATGAGCATTGGGCACCCTTTTCAAACTTCAAGTTTACCATTTGCCTTTGGCGCTCTCTCGTTTCGCAGAGCAACTGCGAAAGCCTCTCATCTTGTGCACAGTGGCGCGAAAAATGGCGCACAATTTTAACAGTTCTATCATTTTGTGTGAGACATATATATATATATGTATAGATTTTCTCTGGATTTTCTCTCGCCCATAGGTTGCTATTGCCTATCAACCAGTGATTGTATCTATTTCACAAGCATCGTCAAGCTTTACATATATATATGGTATTATATATTGCGCATATTGTTTTCTGTACTATTAAAATTTATATAAATTTTCATATATGTATGAAAATCTATTTTGCATTGCTACACTACAAGTTCCTAAATAATATTTTACTGTCAACACATTTGCTCAAAGCTCGTCCCACTGTGCAGGAATACAAAAACACGAACCTATAGAAAGCTTTGGTTCGCTCTCCCTGCAGCTTCGGCAATGTTTGTTCGCTTTGCATTTGACTTCGTCGTTGTCGTCGTCGGATTGCTTTGCTTTGGTGGTGGTGGTTGTTGTTGCTGTTCTTGAAGTAGGCGTTTTTGAATTGCCATCGAGCGCATAAAAAATGACACACACACACATATACATACGACAGCATAGAACGACATCGATACACACATACAAACGCACCTTATGCTACCGCGGCTCCGCCCACTTGCTGCTGACCATGGATTGCATAGGTGTGTATGTATGTGTGTGTATGTTTGTGTATGTGTTTGTGTGCGTGCATATTTATGAGAAACTACCACAGAAATTCCTACATAGTCAACTTTCCAGTTGCGGGCAATCGTTTGGTTGGCGCTTGCACTGGAAAGGTATCCAACACTAGAGGAAGGGGGGTTGGGGAACAATGTGAGCATCCTGTGGAGCATCCATTGTTCCATTTTCCAGTGCATAAGTCAATGGGAGATACTTTAGTGCTGATAAGTCGCTCGATTTGTTTTGCTTGTGTATGTGTGTTTATATATAGGAACTCCCTGCATATAAATAAATATGTAAATGTATGTGTATGTGTGCATACATATGTAGTATATATGATTGTATTTGTGTTTGCTTTGGCTTGACTCGTGCAAAAGGATTTTGGACTGGACTGCACAGGTGCATGCTGCTGAGGCAGCAGAAAAATTTCTAGTCCATCCCTTCGAGCTCGGACCCGGACCATTTGGACATGGGCGTTGAGAGTTTTGCTTGTTTTATTTTAATTTGATTCTTTTGCTGTGCAAATGTTTTGGCTACCAACACCAAACAGATTCTCTGATTCTGTTATGTAATATTGTTGCTGAGCTATATGCGAACTGGGAGCTGTGTATTTTATGGTCACAAACTTTTGTGCAACAAGTTTTTTTTTCGGGGGGGAGTGTGGGCTGTTGGTGGTTTCTGGCCAGAGCAGAACACCAAATGTAGACTAAACCAATTGAAAATTGATAAAAATAGAAGAAAAAAAGTTAGGCAAATTAAAGATATTTGCTGTATAATTTTTTTTGTTTAACTGAGGACTTGTTTCAATCAGTTGCTAAACTGTCTACGTGCTTAAGCTTTCGATTGATTGTACATATTTTCAAATATTATTCGATTTTCCTAGATTTCAAAAAGATATAGCTCTGTCAAATTCAAGCGATCTGTAGGCATATAATTTTTTCATATATTAAGCTCTCGATTGATGGAACATCATCAATGAACATCAATCTTTTTCAATATTTTCTAATACTAAAACGATTTTAATGCAGTATGAAATTTGAAACATCTTTTATTTGCTAGTTTGATTCAGTCAAACTTTGGAAATAATTGCAAATCCCTGTAAGCAAGTTGGATTTATTATCTTGTCTAGTTTTTTTTTTATGGTGACTTTCCTATTGATGAGTGACACTTATCAGAGCTTAGAAACTATCTGACTATTCTCATCGCTGGTAAGCCACAAAAACTGACCACAAAATCTTTTTGCGGCTGCTGCTGTTGTTTTCAACTTCGAATCTTACCCTTAGACGAAACCCGCCCGCCTCAATCTGTAGTCGAGGCGGGGAGGTAACAAAGTATTCCCCGCCAGCAGGAAACATAAAACAAAATCAAATCAACTGCCGCCTCGCCCAATTCTTGTGCTGTGGCAAACACACACACACACACACAACCAAACCCACACTGGGGCAGATCCTTTGGGCTTGGATTGCTGTGCCATTGAAGCTTGTCAAAATTAAATTGAACACAATCGAATTATTCTCCTGTGCATGCTCCATTTGTTTTTCTCTTTGGGGTTTCTTTTTTTTCGGCACACCCTGCTTAAGTTCTATTTACCAGTTGAGGTTATAATATCCGAAGCTTAACTACCACTGCATCTACATTCCCATATGCAAATCAAGATATATAAAAATACTCAAGTCGTGTTTTTTACATCAAAGCAATCTTAAAATAAGCACAAGATGTATGCAGAAAGAAAGGAAAGTAAAGAAAGAATGAAGGAAATCTGATAATATTTACAATAATAATAATAATATAATAGACAACAATAACACACAAAATACATTTATATTATATAAATAGCGTGACTATCACAGAAGTAACGTAAACAAGTCTTATTTCTAGATAATTCACCACAGGAAAATTGACAAATTTACAGGGCATCTTGCAGTCGCGCACACTTAATCTTCGCCTTCTCATGCAACTTTGTTTTTTTCTCGATCCGTTGGCCCCATTCACAATGACTCGAGTCAACGGCACTCAGAGGCTGCCGTGATTTAACCATTGAGGTTTCTGTGTGGCTGGACGAGAGAAAAAAAAAACTCAGCGTATAGACAACTGCAGCACTTAGCCATATTAAAAAGGGTTAAAGGTGTGCAAATATTTGCCAGCGGCCAATTAAAATATTGTAATAATCAACGTTGCTCATGGCGAAAGGGCACTTGGCATGTATCTCCCTCAGCCAGGTGGCGCTCAGGACACGTGCTGATGCTGCCTGAAAGAGCTGAAAGAGAGGGGGATTTTTGCCTATTTTGCTCGGCTATTTGCTTTAAGCCCCATGCCCAAAAGTATGCCGCGGTTTTTTTCACTGCTCATTTACAACTAATTCGCGGCTGATGTGCCTCGACTTTTGTTTGTTGACTTAGACTAAGTCCCTGTGTGTGGGTGTTTTGGGTGTGTGTGTGTGTGTGCTTGTGTTTGTTTTATATGTATTTGTGTCTTACCCATTGTCATTCGCTATATCCCTTCAAATATTTGCATGACGAGTCCTTTTCAATTGCATCTCAATTGATTCCCGCATATTACGTGAATGTTTATTACGCCGGATTAGGCAGCATTAAAAGCGCATAGATTTCCTCGCATGTTAACCACTGCTCCTCAAAACGCCACCCGTCTTCAGTCTGCCATGTGATCTGATTGATTGTCAACCAGCAGTACTCATCCTCCCTCTCTGCCTCTCATTCTCTGCACACCCCCCCTCCAATGATTGCTTCATCTCGTGGAGTGCACTTTAAACATGAGCAAATATCGTGTTTTATCACAAATAATTTCTGGTAAATCAACAGAAAATCGATGCTAGCAGTTGACATCGACTTGCACAAAAATTTACATTGCCATCTCCCCACCCAGTCCAACGTTCCTCCTCCTCGTTTCCATATGAGTTGCGGCCAGCGGGTTGTCTCTGTGGAAACTCGACGGGCGGTTTAAATGTCATGTGAGGGGATATCAACTGAATATGGGGAATCGATTCAGTCAGAATCTTAGAATATACTAAAGTTACGCTTAGCACGTGAGTGCTATATGCTTAGTTACTGTTATATACTTATTCATGCATACGTGCAGAGAATACTTTTTAACATGCTTTGATAATGTGAAGCTAAAATGTTATACGGATTTTATAAATTTAAATTAAATTAAACAAGAGAATGTAGTGGAAAACTATATTTTTCAAAAGAGTAATGCTAAGTTGTGTGTAATCTTAAAATAATTTTGAAACTGTCTGCATATCGCCTATATAAAACTAATCATTTAATGCATGACTCGATTATAACCCGAAGCTGCTTAGCTCTATGACTCTTTAGCTACTATTCTAGTGTTCATACTAAACTGGAATCTATCTGGACCGGTTCTTCGAGTCTTAATTATATTTGTAATACCTATGTTATTGAATGCCATTTACAGAACAATTAAGCAATTATTTTTAGATCTATCTATTTTTAAATTAATTAATTACACAATTTGAATTAATGCCAATTAATTGCACAACTTTCTAGAAAATGTTATAGATATTTTGCTGTAATTTCCCTATTTTATCTAACAAGTGCAACAAGTTTTTTCCTTCATATTTATTATATACCCCTTGCAATAAACATTTATATTTTGTTCACACTCGAAATTAACCATATTATACGAGTGCCACATTTGTGGGCGTAACCCGGCTGTCAACTGTCAGTCAACTCTGACACTTGGACATGCCGTACCTGACCTTTTTCACACTGCACACACATACACAGAAACACACACATACTCAGTCCCAGAGAGAAGGGTGACATTTGTTGGCAACCCTCAGCTGTGCGCTTGTCGGCTTTTGTAATTGTTTCCTAATGAGCTCTATAACCAAGCACTCAACCCTCTGCACTCGTCTCCTCATCATCCATCAGCCAATGTCGTTGGTTATCAGGCGTCGCAGTTTATCATTCACTCATTGGCAGAAATGTTAGCCAGAACAGGAGGAACGACAATAAATTATGGGCAGCGATTTGTAAACAACATGAAGTCAGCCAAAAGAAGCGAAACTGACCCAGCACTAAACCCATAAATAAACTGGCTGGCAAAAATAATTGAAATATTTGCTGTCAATGTGTTGACTTCCGTTTGGTAGCGTCTTCCTCTTCCACTTCCTTTCCCCGGAGGCGAAGGTGTAAACTGTATAAATGGCGGCTCGTTATGACCCCTGGTTAAGAGCACAGACACCGGCGTGGACATAGAGCACAACCTCATCGATGTGGGACCACCATGTCTTGATAAATGGTTGCAAAATATACATATATATCTTTCACTTGCCCCCGTGGTTGGGGCAAGCCGTATCCGTGCCAAGGAAATCTTTGCGGATTAAGCTGAGATTGAGTTATAATCGCTGCTTAGCGATAAGGATTTGGCATGTTTACCCCGGGTGCCGATTACGATTATAAAGTCAATGGCTTAGCTATAAGATGACCTGCAGTTATTAGCTTGGAAGTAAAACGGGAATCGGAACCTTTAATCGAAGTTAAACGAAAGAAACGTCAAAGAGATTTGAAATTTTGTACAAATAAAAAATAACAAATCAAAATGCCTATAATTTATCCGCCCAATAAATGTTTCGATTAGGTGAGGAAATCAATTTACATTAAAATTATGAATAAATTGTATTACTCTCCTCCCAGGAACATTCTAAGAATTATTTTCAAACACCATATTGTGAATGTACCAAAAAAAAGAAGATATTCCTCTCTGTTCATCTTAGCTTTTCTGCACTTATTCGCATGTGGCATATGTTGAGTAGCACAGTTTCGCAATGTGGACACCCCTTGCCCCTTGACACGCCCCCCACTCCTTGCCGCTATCAATGGAATAGAAATAAATTTGGTGTTCGCCTGCCATAAATTATATTCAGTTCAGCCTTTGGCTTGCACACGTGTTACTTGGATCTGAGCTAATAACGGGACAGTGTCCGTGTTCCCATTCCATCCCCCGCTCCCCTGCGCACATATGTAGGCTATGTTTATGCTAACTGTCTGTGTGAGTGTGTGTGTGTGGGTGTGTTTTTTTGTTGTCTCCTTTTTTGTTGGGCTACTGTCCCCCATAAATATTTGTGCAATAAATTTTTTAATCTTGTCGCTTTAATCGCACAAATGGCGCACACATAGAGATTATGTGCGGGGAGAAAACCATCGCTGGGAGACCAGAGACCCCCTGGCACCAAAATCAATTTCACTATCGTTTGACCATAGTGGATGGGAGGGCGCAGGAGAAGGGCGGTTTAACTTTTTTACTGTTTGTTTTTGGGTGGGGAGACAGCAGCTCTCCCCCTCCCCCTCCCCACCAACGAATTCAATAAAAAATATCTAACATATTTGTAACGCTCATAGAGAGTGCGAGAAAGAGAGCGAGGGAGGGGATGGATGTAGGAGAGGCGCAAAAATATTTATGTGACTGTGCTGCATTTTATGCGTTGTCCAACACTCAATTACCATAACGGACAAATCACAGCCAGCTGCCATCTCTCTCTTACACCTACACACATTTTGCATATAAAATACATAAAACGAACATGTCGATGCCTGTCTTCCTTCAACTGGATTCCTTGACCGGAACTAATTTCCATACGGACTGGCTTCCTCATTTGATTTTCTTCTTGTTATTATTGCCTCAGGGGCAGTTGTCGTTTTTGGTTATGTTGTGCGGCAAATGTGTGGCGCATAAAATTTTATATTGACGGGATCTAACCTCAAAATTGTGCTTTGCCCTAACCTCAAATGGTCATTTGCTTTTTGATTAATATAAGTCAAGTATTTGATTAGCTAAGAAATGTTTCATTGGTCGTCGATAAGGAAAGAAGAAAACTTCTAGGTAATAAAATAAAATAGTGGACTTAGTGTAGAGTATTGAAATTAAAAAAAAAAAAATATTCAGATACATTTATAAGAATAATAGGTTTAAAATGGAAATGACAATAATTTTTTAATGACAATTGTTTATTTAATTGACTTTTCCCCAAATTTTCTTTATTTTATATAATTTAAGAGAGCATTCGAGTACAAAAAAGAGTTTTGAATACGCCTAATCGAAAATAAAACCCAGTTGTTCCATCTCCTTCTGAACCCCACTGGTCGCACCCTGTTGCTCCAACATTTCCAACCAGAGCGTATAGGAATAATCCTCATGCAAGCCACCATATCTACCAAATAGATAAAGCCTTTTATAATCAAATACAATGGGAAAATTTCGTAATTGACTCACCTTTTTGGCAGATATTCGGGATTAATATGCTTGTGTAGGGAACTCATATCGCTGCCATGTATAAAAAGGCGTTCTCTCATGGAGGCATTGAGGAAAGGCTTGAAAATCTTAAAGGCAGCATTGAACAGCCAGTTCTGATTTACTATGTGCAGGGCAGATGTGCGAATGGGCATGGAGGTCTATAAAAACAAACCAATTAACTATTCTCTCACAAAACATTGCTCCCTTTTAGCCAACTTACCACTAATAAGGCAAGCATTTTCTGTGCAACACTGGGACTCAAATGGATCAGATGCTCCAGGCACAAATCCTTCAAATCAAATATGGCCACACCGCCCATAATCTGTGAGATGGGCTCCATGGAGCCTAGTTCCTGTAGAATAATCGTAGCCTTGAAGATATCATCGACAGTTACGCGATTTGGTCGCCATAGGCCAAAGCGATAGATGATTATGCGATGCCCATGCTGATCGCGATATGGCGTCACTGTCAATATATTCTCATCGCCCAGATGCCTCAGATCAATGGGACGCACCTTCTCATAGTAGTTTTTATTCTCCTCGCGGAATTTGTAGTAGCTGCTAAGCTGCAAATGGCAATCATGATAGCGAGGAAGGCATCTCATATCATATTTAAATAAATACCAATTTGTAGCTATTGTCCAGCTTCCAGTAGCGGGCACGCAGAAATTTTTCCAGATGTTTGTCATCATTTCGATGTGGCTGGCAATCGTTGTGTTCTATAAATTATAACTTTAACTTTAATTTTTTCGTATGTGCACATTTGATTTTGTAGCTACCCAAAATATAATCGCGAAATTGTGCAATTGTATCCTGTTTGGTCTTTTCGCATTCTCCTTGCTGTTCGGCTATGAGGCGTATACTCTCCGGTATCTCCTCCTCAGTGATATTCAATTTGTATTCTATGGCTGGCATTTTGCGTACACTTGTGGCCTTTAAGGCAGAGAGAAGTAATTAATGTAATTAATGTCGGTTCATGTTGTCAGGCTTTTCATATTAAATCACAAGCTTTCATTTTATGAAAAAACATTTTTACCAAATTCAAATTTAAATTGAATTTATAGAATTTTTTTTTTTTTTTTGCATTTGTAGTTAAGATCTCTGATGGATCCATTGCCGCACTGCACTTCAATGTTGCAAATGCAACTTCTATTTATTGATAGATTGTTGTTATTGCGAGCTGTCAATTAAATATTGGCATAACTTGAAGCTATTTTCACGGAGTAATAACAATAATTGACAACACGATTATGCACATCTTGTCGGATTAGATCGAAATATTGTTAACCTCTCTTGAGTCATTGTTAGCAACATTTGTTTAGTGTCGACATTGGAACACTACTAAATGCGGCACAGTGAAGCTTGACTTTAACTAATTTCACTGGACTCTAAAAGACTTATTACCATTTTGAAAGCTTTCTTAATTTGTTCTTGTTCAACGTTCGACTGTTCAAGTTTGAAACTGAGCCACCGAATGAGGCAACCGAATGAGGCCAAATGTTCTCAATCCCATGCAATTTATAAACAAAAATAATACAAGGAAAAAACTGTTTTTGCGATAACACAAAATGAGACGATGATGATTAGCGCGTTACCCCAGTCCAAAGCTCTTCCTGAACTCTACCCAATTGCTCAACGAACCTGATAAGAGTAACGTCTCTCCAATCTGTTTCATATACACGCATACTTAAATGAATTTGAAATATATAGTATATATATACTTATATTTATTTTTCGCAAATTAATTATTTGACTTTTGAATATGTAAAATATGTAATTTCCACATCACAAAGTGCACACATCATCTAAAGTTCTAAGATCTATTTGCACAAATAATTATGAAATTTACACCTTGAGTGTAAATAAAATAGAGTAAGCAAGGGACATAAATGAATAATATATACTTTTATACTTTTGAAATGAAAGCTTACTTTATATAAGGCACAGTACTGTCAACTTGTACTACCGAATACGAGGCAGTCAGAGGTTTCCCAAGAACACATCTCATCCATTTGCACTTTAAGCTAAACGAAACTAAAAACAGCTAATAAGTGCAAATTTGTAAATATTGCAATGTTGTAAACTCAAAGTCACAGGTTCAAAATTCAAATATTGGCAGGCATTAAGTTAGGTTCAACTTTTATGAGTAATTGCAATATTGTTAGCGGGCGATAATTGCTGGAAATTACAGTCTAGAACGTAGTTCAAAATGTCAACGACCCTCGATTCTCTTTCTAATGTGTTAATTGGAAATGCACTTTACCTAATTGAGAAAAACACATTCCATTTAGATGGCATTTCTTTAATTGTTTTATACCGGTTGTAAACATAAATCACATTGATTAGCATTTGCATATACTAATTAATATTTTAAATACCATACAGTACATAAATAAATTTGTTTACGATCATTACACTTGAAAACACAAACTAGCTCTAAGAGCGACATAATTGCTTTCTAACCAATCAAATCACATCAAATTTATATCAAATTTGATTTTATTTTTCCATTACCAAGTATATTGTTGTGGCCAAGTATTTAAATATTGTCCTTATTAATATTTTTCACGTACGAAATCAACATCGACGTCGCACAAGTTTGTATTAAGACTGAGTTAAAGATCGTCGAGAACAAAACATTTTATGCCACCGACACTCAGAACAAAACTCACAGAAAACCCGTATCCAAGCCGGGTAGCAAGTTAAATTAAAAGCATCAAGTTCTGTGCAATGAAAAAAAAGTGACACATCATCGAAACTCGAACACACTTCTTAAATAAGTCTAAAAATTGAATCTTTGCAAAACCATGCAAAAAAATGTAATACCTAGATAAATTTTGCATAGTTGCTTTATCTTGTATTTATTATTTATGAATTTTACTAATGAAAGTACAAATATAGTCATAAGTCCAACAATAGAGCATGATAATGTCATTAATTGCCAGTGAGAGTGAATATAATATGAAGCTGGAACTGGAAATCGTAAGGTTAAGAATGGAGGCCAGAACTTGATGATGATGATTGTGATGCGAGTGTAATGTGTATATGTATTTATGTACATATGTAATAAGAGCCGCTATGCAAGTTCAATGAGCTTCTTAATGACGTCACGTAGTCATATCTAGGTAATTGATGGAATCGACAACATGATGTGCAATTTCTGTGGCATTTGGTATTATTTATACTGTTCTAATCCCAAAATATTCTATGTTTACAAATATATACGAACTAGCTTTAGTTGCAACTTGCAAAGAAAACCGACCACAGGGGCAAGTGCAAAAAACTTTTTATTGTCGTTGGTCAAGGTTAGGTAGCCGGGTCTGGGGCAAAACTTGTTTTTGCTTACCAGGCCTTTTCGAGCATCATTTGCCTTAATTTGGCTTGAAATTCAGTCATAATCTCCATACGCTCAATATAATCAATGTAATTAGCGATAGATGAATAATTAAAGCTTCGAATTTTCCCATAATATTATAAAACACTCTTTAATACAGTATGAACAAGATTTCAACATTTGAAACATAACCGTCAGTTAATAAATTGTTATCGATTGGATCGTTTAGTTTGAATATCAAATCGAACAGTGCGCATGTGGCAACTCTTGTGCTGTTCTCCTTTGCTTTTGCATGTGGTGCATTTACAATTTTGTAGTTGGCCCAGGTCTGGCAACACCCATCGATAGCTATCGAAAAACAACTTTACCGCTGTACTGTTTGGCGATAGTTGCTTTGCGGCTTGGCAATTTTTACATTCATATCGTTGTATTTTATTGTGAAGTCCGTTTTATTTAGTGTTGCAACAAAAAAATTTGCGTGTATTATAGTAATAAGTTTTACTGTACATCAACGTACAGTCCAAAGCGACGCACACGCACACACAATACACATACAAAACATAGTGCGACGGCGTCTGCTGTGTGGGCAATTTTTGCATTTGCTGCCGCGCGTTGTTTTCTGCAAACGAACCCAAGAATTTAAGCAACTGATTAATAAGGTGAGCAAAACTACGGTGTATTAGATAGTTAATGGGGACGTGCCAGATTTAGAGCGTTACTCTAATGAGTGTTGTGTGTGGCATTTTGAAAAAAAAAAGAAATAAACAGTTTTGGCCCCGCGGCGTCGCATTTGCAAATTAAAAATGGCGCTGGGCATGTAGATAGAATTTCTGTGCGTAAGCTGTGTATACGAAATGTCTTTGCTCAAACATTAAATAGCTGTAGTTTGTATTTCTAATTCTTATATAAATTGATATTTTGCGGTACACATTGATATCATAAGACTAGCACAAAGCCGGCCAATCCGCTGCACACAGATACACACGCAGACCCTCTCATATAAAGTGCGCCAAGCATGAGTATTTTGTTGTAGTTTTTTTTTTCTTTTTGTGTGAATTTAAATTGTGCGCAATTAATGATGCACTGGCATTATGTAATGCGAAAAATATTTGAAAATATTTTTTGACGCTTGTTTATCTTGCAGTAATTGCAGTTTCTCTAGTGCATAGCCGGCTCAACTGTCCCTCGAACACAGGGTTGTTTTCCGCGCATCCAGCTACGGATTGTGCTGCGCGCTCTTTTCATTTGCTGCCAGGTACGCTGATCATGCTGCTATTAATGTACCTGCTAAATTAAATTGGGGTCGTATATATTAAATAAATGTTAATATAGAAAAAATAATTCATTAAATGTAACATTTGAAAATTGTAAAAATATTTGTGGGTAATTGTCAATGTACAGCATACTGGTACGCATTGTTTAAGTATTCAACGAGAAATATATGGTAAACTGTTTTTCTGCTCATGATTAATAATCGCAGCATACGCAACAGCTTTCGTCTCGTAAGCAAAGCAGAGCGTTATGGGTACAGTTGTTATTGATTTACTCCGGAGTTTTAAGTTGTTCTTAAACATATAATTATTATATATTTACAGCGCAACAACAATAAGAAGAACACCATCATCATGCAGAACGGTAAAAACGCCATGTCCATCGAACAGATGTACCAGAAGAAATCGCAGCTGGAACACATTCTGTTGCGACCGGACTCGTATATTGGTTCCGTTGAGTTTACCAAGGAGCTGATGTGGGTCCTCGATCTGGAGAAGAATCGCATGGTGCAGCGTGAGATATCGTTTGTGCCGGGCCTTTACAAGATTTTCGATGAAATCCTGGTGAATGCCGCCGATAATAAGCAGCGTGACAAATCGATGAACACCATTAAAGTGGACATTGATCCCGAGAAGAATATTGTGTCGATTTGGAACAATGGCCAGGGCATTCCGGTCACTATGCACAAAGAGGAGAATATGTATGTGCCCACCATGATATTTGGTCATCTGTTGACCTCTTCGAATTACAACGATGATGAGAAGAAGGTCACTGGTGGTCGCAATGGCTACGGCGCCAAATTGTGCAACATCTTCTCGGACAGCTTCACAGTAGAAACATCCACCAGGCAGTTCAGGAAGAGTTTCAAGCAAACCTGGGGCGAAAACATGGGCAAAGCAGGTGATCCAATCGTAAGTAAAAAAAATATCAGACAGCAGCATTTTAATAATAAAATGCACTTTATTGCAGATAAAAGAATCTAATGCCACTGATTTTACTCGGATCACATTCAGTCCAGATTTGAGGAAGTTTAAGATGGATTCGCTGGATAAGGATATTGTGGCGCTAATGTCGAGACGCGCCTACGATGTGGCCGCCTCCACAAAGGGTGTGTCTGTATACCTCAACGGCACCAAGGTGCTTGTGAAGGGCTTCAAGGACTACATTGATTTGTTTGTGAAGAATGACGATGACGATTCGGGTCAGCCCATCAAGGTGGTATATGAGGCGTGCGGTGATCGCTGGGAGGTGGCCGTTTGCCCATCGGAGCGTGGCTTTCAGCAAGTCTCATTCGTCAATTCGATAGCCACAACCAAGGGTGGTCGCCATGTCGATCATGTTGTGGACAATGTCATCAAGCAGCTTATTGAGGTCCTAAAGAAAAAGAACAAGAATGGCATTAGTATTAAACCGTTTCAAGTGCGGAATCACTTGTGGATATTCGTCAATTGCCTCATCGAGAATCCCACCTTTGACTCACAGACCAAGGAAAACATGACGCTGCAGGCCAAGAGTTTTGGCTCCAAGTGTGTGCTATCCGAAAAGTTTATTGGGCTCGTTTCGAAGTCGGGCGTTGTTGAATCAGTGCTCGCTTGGGCCAAGTTCAAGGCACAAAACGATATTGCCAAAACCGGCGGCAAGAAATCATCAAAAATCAAGGGCATACCCAAGTTAGAGGATGCCAACGAGGCGGGCACCAAAAACTCCATACAATGCACGCTCATCCTCACCGAGGGTGACTCAGCCAAATCCTTGGCGGTCTCCGGCCTGGGCGTCATTGGTCGCAACTATTACGGCGTGTTTCCGCTGCGCGGTAAACTGCTCAATGTGCGAGAAGCTACTTTTAAGCAACTGACCGAGAATGCAGAAATCAATAATCTGTGTAAGATCATTGGACTGCAGTATAAAAAAAAATATTTGAGTGTCGATGATCTGAAGACGCTCCGCTATGGCAAGGTGATGATCATGACTGATCAGGATCAGGATGGTTCCCACATCAAGGGACTGCTTATCAATTTTATACACACCAATTGGCCGGAATTGCTGCGTCTGCCGTTCCTCGAGGAGTTCATTACGCCCATTGTGAAGGCAACGAAAAAGAATGAGGAGCTCTCCTTCTATTCGATGCCCGAATTCGAGGAGTGGAAAATGGACACAGCCAATCATCACACGTATAATATCAAGTACTATAAGGGTCTCGGTACTTCAACCTCCAAGGAGGCCAAAGAGTATTTCCAGGTATGTTGTCTGTCGATAATATCTTTAATCATTTCTAAATAAAAATACTAATTATGTATTCAATTAAATTGTTGACAGGACATGGAGCGCCATCGGATTCTGTTCAAATACGATGGTCAGGTAGATGATGATAACATTGTAATGGCGTTCGCTAAGAAACATGTGGATTCGCGTAAAACTTGGCTAACGAATCACATGGACGAGGTAAAGAGACGCAAGCAATTGGGCCTGCCGGAACGCTATCTATATACGAAGGGCACCAAGGAAGTGAGCTATTCGGATTTCATCAATTTGGAACTGGTGCTCTTCTCCAATGCGGACAACGAACGCTCTATACCCAGTCTGATGGATGGCCTCAAGCCTGGCCAGCGAAAGGTGATGTTCACGTGCTTCAAGCGGAATGACAAGCGCGAGGTGAAGGTGGCCCAGTTATCGGGTTCGGTTGCCGAAATGTCTGCCTATCATCACGGCGAGGTGTCGCTGCAGATGACGATTGTGAATCTGGCGCAGAACTATGTGGGCTCGAACAACATCAATTTGCTGGAGCCACGCGGTCAGTTCGGTACACGTTTGACGGGTGGCAAGGATTGTGCGAGTGCTCGTTATATTTTCACATTGATGTCGCCGCTGACTCGTCTCATCTATCATCCATTGGATGATCCATTGCTGCAGTATCAGACGGATGATGGACAGCGCATTGAGCCTCTTTGGTATATACCCATCATACCGATGGTTCTGGTTAATGGCGCCGAGGGCATTGGCACCGGATGGTCCACCAAGATAGCCAATTATAATCCACGTGAATTGATCAACAATTTGAGACGCATGATCAATGGCGAGGAGCCTTTGACAATGCATCCATGGTATAAGAACTTTACCGGCACCATGGACTACGTCAACGATGGACGTTACGTGCATTCGGGTAATATTCAGCTATTGCCAGACAGTCGCATCGAGATCACTGAGCTGCCAATTGGTGTGTGGACCCAAACATACAAGGAGAACGTATTGGAGGCCCTGTCCAATGGCACCGAGAAGGTGAAAGCGATTGTCAGTGAATATCGTGAATTTCATACGGATACAACGGTGCGTTTTGTGGTCAGCTTCAATCCCGGTGAGTTTGAGAGTTTGCGCAGAGAGAATGGCGGTTTCCATCGCGTCTTCAAGCTGAGCTCCACGATATCCACAAATCAAATGCACGCATTCGACGATAGCAATTGCTTGCGTCGCTTCTCCTCGCCCAGGGATGTACTGCTGGAGTTCTTCAAGTTGCGCAGTGAGTATTATAATCGGCGCAAAGATTATCTTGTTGGTCAGCTGACGGCACAGGCAGATCGCCTCAGCGATCAGGCACGCTTCATTCTCGAAAAGTGTGAAAAGAAGCTGGTGGTTGAGAATAAGCAGCGTAAGGCCATGATTGATGAGCTGATCAAGCGTGGCTATCGTCCCGATCCCGTCAAGGAATGGCAGCGGCGCATCAAAATAGAGGAGGCCGAAACGGCCGATGCTGAAGAGGAAGAAGACGAGGAAGCTGGATCTTCTGCCTCTGGCAAGAAGGTCAAAAAGGAGTTGGATCCAGAAAAGGCATTCCAAAAGCTAACCGAAGTCAAGAAATTCGACTATCTACTTGGCATGTCCATGTGGATGCTAACGGAGGAGCGCAAAAACGAGCTGCTCAAGCAACGCGACACTAAGTTGGTTGAACTGGATAATCTGATGAAGAAGACGCCAAATCATCTGTGGATGGATGATCTCGATAATCTTGAACAGAAGCTCGACGAGGTCGAGCAGAAGGAGCGTCTCGAGGAGCAAGGCATCAATCTAAAGCAGGCAAAGGCTATAAAATCGCAAAAGGCAGCAACCGGTCGTGGCAGGAAAAGCAAAGCTGCCGCTGGCAACGAGGACGTCTTTCCCGATCCCTTCGGCGAGCGGGTGGCATTTAAGATCACCGATGAAATACTCAAGAAATACGAGGCCGCTAAGCGTGTGCCCAAGGTTAAAGCAGAGAAAAAGGAGACTGGCGAGGATGTCGATGGTTTTGATGCGCTCGTTGAAGGCGGCGCCACAAAGACATCGCCGAAGGCAAAGAAAGCGACTGCTGTCAAAAAGGAGTCCGGCGATGGGGCCGATGAATTCGATGCAATCGTCGAAGAAGGGACAACAAAGGCTGGCCCCAAGGCGAAGAGGGCACCTGCCGCCAAAAAGGAGCCCGGCGAAAAGAAGCCACGGGCAAAGAAGGAGAACGGCAACGGACTCAAGCAGTCGAAACTGGAATTTGGCAAGGCAAAGGTGAGTGTGTAAAACTAAGAAATCAATTCCTACACAGTTCACCCAAAAACTAAACCCTTTCCAAATTCTGCCCCTATTATAGGGTAAGAAGCGAAAGGGTTCAGATGATTCTGATCTTGACGACATCGAAGTGGAAGCGGCACCACGTGTGGATCGTCCTGGTCGACGTGCGGCCAGCAAAAAAGTTGATTACTCATTCATCAATTCGGATGATGAGGGCGCTAATACTGTGGCGGATGATAGCCACGTCATTAGCATTGATAATGATGCTGACCAGTCCGATGACTCGCCCATTAAGCGTCCGGTCAAGCGTCAACGCGACGAGGACAGCAGCAGCGGAGCCAAAAAGAAAGCGGCACCCAAAAAACGTCGCAACATCATCGATGATAGCGATGATGACGACGATGTCGCATTTGTGGACGATGAGGATGATTCCGATTATGAGGTTTAAGCTATACGGCACCCACCTAGGCATTATTATATGTCTTACTAATGTTCTCATATGCAACCAATTGTCGTCGTCATCGTGATGCTGATCTACATCCTGGTAAATTATTTCAAATATTTTACCAAAAATAACGAATGCAAACGGAAGAAACCAAGCAAAGAATACAAATTGTATTTAAGGTTATATTCCTTATTAAGTAAGTAAAAATATTTCTAATATACCAATTTGCCCAACGGCAACTAGTTAAGACTAGTTAACACACACACACACACACACAAACGGAATATAATCATTATATATAACCAAAACGATCAGTTTGTTGCATTGAAATTGCCTGTAAGAACTCTTTAAACCGAAATAGCTAAAAAGAAAGATAGACAAACATTAATATTTTAATCATATTGTATAACAACTTCGCAACATTCTTCAATTGTAGATTTTAACAAAGATTGTCCACAAACCATACATACATATATAATAGAACACACTAAAGTCAACTAAAATATCATGTTTTTTTTTAGCATAGTTTTTAGTCTCTTCTATGTAAATAAATTTATTTAACGCAATCATCTTGTTTTTAATCTACACACTATATCAGTGGCGATTATGAGGAAAATATATTTTTGATTTCAGTAGGAATTGTTTAAGCCTTATACAAATTGTACTTTTTCAATTATTCTTTATAAACTTGTGCAAACTGAGCATTACACAAATTCGATGAAGTCAAATAAAATATCTGAATATTACTTACATACACCAATTTTTCAACTCGATTGTATTTTTGAACAATTGTTAGATATGATATTATCATTATGCGGATGACTATAATTAATTTAATTTATAATTTTAGATGTGATCAGAAGAGTCTGGTCTGCAGGTGTATTTTAATTTTACTTGTACTTGGCACTTACAGGGTATCTTTTAGTAGATCAATCTCTGTTTAATTGTTCACAGTCAATGCGAAAAACTCATTTAATTTCTGCACTTTTCTCAATTAAAAGTTTTGTTTACGTTTGTACTGTGATCTTATTTATTGAAACATTTGTTTATATTTCTTGAAGCGTGTGCATATAATAAATGAATCGCATCACAGCTGAATTGAATGATTAAACATAAAACATTAAACATCGAGCTGATCGAGGAATATCTGAAAGGTATTTTTAATATTATCATTGGCGAACTGCTCCTTGGAGAGCGCCACGCGCAGAGCGTAGCGGCAGCTCTTCACATCGTAGTCGGACTTGAAGTGCTCCTCGCTGCGCAGCAGGCCCAGCTGCTTGAGGTAGTAGTCCAGCACTCGCGACTCCTGCTGCGTCTTGATGGCATAATCGAAGGTGGACTGCAGCAGGGAAACGGACAGCTCCAGAGCCGCCATAGATGTCTGGGACAGATGCGCACACTTAAGCGTCGTAAAGATGAGCAGCAGCAAGTGATTATCTTCGCTGAATAGCTGTGATTCGAATAGAATTTCGTTGTGTTATTGTACATCATAGCTTAAGGACTTGTTTGGGTTTGAAATACATACATTCATGATGCTCTGCAGTGCCTGCAGCTTGTTCTCAGCTTCGAGAGAATCAAATTGCTGTAGCGTGCACGGCTTTTGGCTCAGGCAGAATTCAGCTGTGGTGCACTTATTGTTGGTCGTCGATTTATCCCCATTGCTGGCAATGTTCAAAGTGTTCATGCCCAGGTTGGAGTTGACGGTATCATTAAATAGCTGCGAAAAAAGGAAATATACAGATTATTATTGTTATCATTAACATTGATTAAAAGAAAACAGAGATGGGGACGGCTAACAATAAATCATTAAGGCCTTTATCAAACGCACCTTGGTCGGAAAGGCATTGGTTGTCACGTAAACTGTCTCCTCGGTGGCATTTTCGTTGCCATATTCGTCATCATCTTCGTCCACCTCCTCGGTTGTATCATTTGGATCGTATTCGCCATCATCCTCCTCGTCCTCGGCATATTCCTCGTCCGTGTTCTCTACTGTATGGTCATCATCATCATCATCCTCACCACCGCTTGGGTCGTCCTCTTCAGATACAACCTCGTCCATGGACTGCAATGCCGCTGGATTCTTGCTTTTGTCCATTTCGGCGAAGATCTGTATGACACCGCTGTGGCCAAAGCAATTGCCGTCTAAATTCAATATGCGCAGCTTGGGCTTGTTCTGCGTGGCTGTCACCAGCACCAGGCCACCATCGAAGTTGATTTCGTTGAAACTCATATCGAGCACCTCCAGATGTTCATGATTTTTCTCAAGGGCCTCGGCAAAGAGATAGGCGCCATCAGTTTTCAGCAAGCAATCCCCGAAATTGATTTCACGCAAGCTGCTCGAGAAGATTGGTTTAACAAAATGGAAAGAACGTGTTCATATTATGCACTTACAGCGGCGTGTGGACAAAGACATCGGCTATTTTGGTTGCGCCTTTGATGCTCAGCGTGTTGTCGTTCATGTTGAGGACGCGCAGGTGAGGATTAAGTTTGAAACTCTCGGCCAGATCGGCGACGCCCACATGGTAAATGGAATTCTGTGGCATGGTAATTTCCTCCAACGTTTGCAAACGTTTGAATGTTTTCGATAATTCCTTGGCGCCTTCATTCTCCAGCCGATTGCGCCCAGCGACAAAGATGCGCAGTTGCAGTGGTTTGCCCGCTGCCTTGGCATTCTCGTGCAGATCGAGCAGCGCCACTGACAGCATGCGTCCGCCCTCGGGACCCAAGCCGCAATTGTTCAGATAGAGCTCCTGCAACGAGTAGCAGACGGGCGAGCGTAGGAACTCCTCCAACCCAGTCATGCCATTGGGACCGAGCGCATTATCACTGAGATCGAGTACGGTCAGCTTGGCGCCCGCAGCTATCAGGCCAGCGCCGAGATATTTCAGTGCCAACGGAATTTCAGACTTGAGGCGTCGCGTAAATAAATTCTTCCACAGCGCCTTGCGAAATTCCGGATGCCGTTTCAGGGCCTCGCCAATGGCTTGGGCTGCCTCCACGCCTAGCGTGTTGCCATCGAGATTGAGGGCGTGAACTGTCGTCATACCGTTCAGCGCATCCACGACAGCCTTGACTGCAATTGTGCAAAATCAGTGTGAAACAAGATTTTTAATCAATTCCGGCAGCACTTTACTTACCTTGTTCGGCATTGTCCCAAGTTTCAGCTTTATCCTGAAATGAAATGCACTGCTCCTCGCTAACCTGTGCGGACATGTTGGCGAAACTGAAGCTAGCCATTGCCATGATTTACTCTTTTTAAATGTGTATTATGTTTATAAATTAAATATTGAATCTGTTAGCACTGTACTTTTTTGCGAGCGGCTTGCGAATTTAGCTTGTTTTAACCTTGCAAAAGAGCGGTAGAAATGACAGCGGCATCGGCGTTTGTTTGCAGCAGCTGCATTTGACAGTTGCTCACAGACAGTAGAGCTGTCTCGCTCTGGCACAAATGTCAAGCGACACTTTACAACACTGTTCGTTCCAGCTGTTCAGACGACGCAGGGCAGCAAATGAAATTGTTATACGAAATAAACAAAAATTAAAAATAAACTCGTTGACGGACAAGCAACAAAATGTGTGCGGCCTACTCAGGCGGCTCCTGGATTAGCGCCGTAATGGATGAAATTGCGCTGGAAGGCTTGGAAGGCACCACGCTGCCATGTGAGTAAATGTGGCGAAGTGTAGGCAATATTCGTACTGTGGCTGTGTGCACAGTGTGTGCAAGCAGTATTCGTACATTAAGGAAAATATCGTATTAAAAATTAAAAAATATATGTATATATAAATATAACTAAATTGAAATGAATTATTATTATAGATCTTTGGTTATTGCTGGCCGACCGATTACAGAGCGGCGAACCACTGTCGGAGACGTTGCTGCAACAGATATGGACTCTGCTGCTACGTTCCACGGACAAGGTGAAGTTCTATGAGCTGCCCGAGGCACGTCCCCTGCTGCCACCCTATAATCGCATCAACGACGAAGACCCAGAACTGGGCATACCTGTGGTACCCGAGTCCTGCCCCGTTCTGCGTTTGCCCTATGCGGCCATCAAGGATGGAGCCATTATGGGCAACTGTGCCGACTACAGGAAACGCAAGCCCATCCCTGTGAACGTGCTACGCGAAATGAGTGTCGCAAAGGCCATCGAGCGGTGGAATCAAACACTAGTCGTAGTGGCCAGCCAGGATGAACGCCTGAAGGCGCTGAAGCCACCAAATTTGCTGAAGCCCCGGGAACTATCTGTGCAGCAATACATTTTCTGGGAGTGCATTGGACGTTCCCGCTACAATGGGGAAACGACGAGGGGTCCCTGGTCAATGACCAACTACTTTAAGGATTCCTGCTTTCTTTTCTACACCAAGTGAGTAAATGTAGCTGAAATATAAGAATGATTTAAAGCATTTAAAATCGTATAATATAAAACTCATTTGTTTCCAGAAATAAATTCATGAAGATGAACATAGTGTTCACCCAGCCGTATACGGAGCGTCACAATGGACGCACCATGTTGTCGTTGCTGGTGATGTTGCCTCGCTTCCATCGCATCTACAAGAGTCATGCGCAACGCGTCATCGAACAGGTTTATTTCGAGGTGAAGGCGAGTCCGGAACAGTATGTGCCCACCAGTGAAGTGCAGCATCGGGTGAAGGGTCTTAACTCTGCGAGAGTTAAGAAGCTGATCCTCTCGCACAACTTTCGCAAGTTCTTTGAGACGTCGCTGGTGCATCAGCCAAAGGGTCGTAGAATATCGGTGGTTCGTCTACGCAATGCCGACACCAAGTTCGATGAGCTCACCCAACTGAATGCCAGCGATGACAAAGATGACAAACAGCCGTCGGATGACTTTCTGAACCACCGTCACGTCCACATCAACATGCCCATCGAACTGGAAAGCCTGCGAGCCATCAAGCGGTTCGGTGAGCGCGGCATGAGCACCGTAGAACTGTCCCAATACACCTGCATGAATGTCCAGCTGGCACGCGGTGTCATCAAGTATCTGCTGACTAGGAAGAAGATCTACAAGTATACGGAAACGTTGGGCAAAACGCGCATCATTCGCCACGTGGCAATTGGAATACCAACAGCAACGACAGATGGCGAACCGAAATCAGAGCAGGGCGAAAAGATCGAGCAGAAACTGCAGTGCAAGGAGGAGCTGGTATGCTGTAGATTTGACTTTCCGTAAATCAATATAAGTATACGATATTTCAATATTGATATATTTGATATTTGATATCTGATATTTGTGATAATTTACAATCTTATTCAGCTTGAATTGACACAATATTTAATTGATTTTTAAAACTGTTTGAAAACTTGCAGTTTATATATATTTTTATTACGGTATTTCTCACTTTGCTCATTTTCTTTTAAGAGTTTTTCACCAAACATCGATATTGTGGTTAATGATTTGCCGAACATTAAGTCCAATGTGCGTTACATGTCGTTCCCGATGAAAATGAACACTCCGGAGATTGAGACGCGCCGTCAGATGGAGCGCAAGAAGATAATTGTGCAGCAAATCGATAAGACGTGCATCGTTCACACAATGGATGTGGCGCGGGCCATCGCCCAGTTGGAGCTTAACATTGGTTGGCGTGGCAAGATCTGTCGCAAATCGATGTTCCGCCTGCTGCAGCGGATGCAGCACGCCCACGTTCTCAATGCGTACGAGGTGACGCTTGAGTATGAGAAACTAGTGCGCATCTACCGCCTCGTCACCCATCCCAAGATCGACATCGAGCACGAGGAGCTGCAGCGCGAGGTGTTGCGCCTGAAAAGCAACTTCCGACTGCTCAGCGAGGAGCGACTCTTGCGTCCGTCCCAGCTGTGCGAGACCGAGCGTCTCGAGGTGCTCGCACGCAAGAAGCTTCGAGCGGATCAGTTGCTGCAATTGTCGGCCCTGAAGACGAAGCCGACGGCGCCCAAACTGCTGCTCGCGTGCACGTTGCACGAGTTCCTCTTCTACTTGCTGCGTGAACAGGAGGCGCAGCAGCAACCGCTGGAGATGAATGTGGAACTGCTGCAGCATTGGCAGCGCAGCGAGCCATCGCTGCTGACGCGCCAGTTCCTCGACGAGTGGCAGGCGAGCGAGTCCCAGGTGCTGCCCTACACCCAGGAGATTAGCTGGCGCACATTTATACCACCTCTGCCGCAGTACGCGGATAAGCCTGCGGGTTGGCTCTATTTCATTAATGCACTGGAGCGCATGCCGTTGTCGCTGATGATGCGTCTGTTTCGCGTGGATCGCGATGTGGCGGATCAGCTGCGGCCGCAGCTGCAGCATCCGGTGAGGCAGCACTATCTGTTGGGGCAACTGCAGCTGCAGAATCTGGTACCACGCCTCAATCTGCAGCAGCGCTATCTGAACACACTGCGTCTGCTCAACAACATGGGCCTGCTGCAGGTTAGCGAGCCCCAGCTAGGACGCGATGCACTGCAGCGTTGGATTTATCTGAATAGACGCAGCTGCCTGCTGGACACCACTACCAGCAGTGGTCACAACTTCAAGTGCATCAGTCCTGAGCGCAGCTACGAGCGGCTGCACTTTGAGTTTGAGTCACGCGAACAGGTCGGCGATTATTGGGCCAAACTGCAGAATATCTGCATCTATACGAAGCTGGGCTTCCTCAAGCATCGGGAGCGCAAGGTGGGCAGCCGCAAGGAACAGCGCCTGCCTCTGTTGAACTTTGTGCGCACCGTGGACTTTGAGGAGGCATTGGAACTGGATGATGGCAGTGTGCCCGGTGATCATCAGGGTGCAGCTGGTCTCAGTTCATCGCTGTATGCACATCAGTTCCGTCACTGGTCGTGGGTGAAACGCTCCTCGGTGGCTGCCACCCGAACGACGGCCAGCAATGCCCGCCAGTCGACAGCACAGTTTCCCGTACGCAAGCGACTCAGCCTGATGCGATTGAAGACGGTGCCGAGGTTCAGCAAGACACGCAATCCCAACTCCTCGGGGGATACGCGCAAGCGCAAAGGCGGACCCCGAGATGACATAGATCGGGATGCGTTGCGCAATATGCGCACACTGCGCGTCACTTGGTGCGCCGCCGAGGATCGGCTGCTGAAGATGGGACGCGCTGTCTACTTGTTCATCGATGCCCCATTACCGGCACTCGCGCTGTACAATATGGGCACCATTTGCCGGGATGTCATCCGTCAGTATCTGGGCATCAACAACAAAACGACGCAGGCTTGCGTGCGCCGGATGCAGTTCCTCATTCGCATGAAACGTGATCAGCCCGATGTGCGCAATTGGATCTATATGATGCAAGCACAGCCGGAATTCAATGACATCTACAACGAGCGCTTCCTGCCGCAACTGAAGCGGGAGTATCCTGTGCGCAGTGACCAAATCGAGGCGCTCCTCATTCACTTTCTGCTCATCCTGAACAAGTTGCATCGCATGATCATCAATGAGGTAAGGATTGAGAAACAAGGGAACGGTATAGATGTTTATTATGTATATTTTCTTTTACTGCAGGAGAATGTGTATCGTCAGTTTTTGCTGCCCGACAATCTGGAGGATTACCGTCGTCGGTTCAGGGAGTTCACGCCACTGAATGTTGAACAGGATACGCTGCTCTATGCGAATCCCAGCAGCGAGACAGATCTGCAGATAACTGTGGTGTTTGGCGTGCTGCACAGCATACTGTGCTGCAACAAGGACAAGACCCTCTTCAATCTGCAGGCCTTCGAGATCTACAAGCACTTCTCCGAGGATGTGCTCAATGCCGCCTTCAACAAGGCACGCGCAGATTCACTGCTGGTGGCGGTGCGACGTCGCAATATACATAATGTGAACCGTCAGGTGTCGGGACCCGGACACCTGCTCAGCTCCAAGTACAAGTATCGCTTGGTCTTCCAAAAGTACAGCTATTTACTCTTCGATGCGTATTTTGCCCTTGGCCAGCGTTTGAAGGATCCGAAAGGTGGCTCCAGCCTCCAGTTGGCTTCACCCAACTTTGCCCAGCTGCTACTGCTCGCCGAACGGGTGGCGAAGCGTCGCTTGTGTCTCACGCTGCAGCTGCCGGCAAATATCTTGACGGTGGACACAACATCGATGTCGCGTCAGAGCGGTTCCTCGTCGGACCGCATACTGGATCATTATAGCAGCATCTTTGACAATGCACCCCAAACGGAGTATGCCAAGCGGCTGGAGAGCGTATGCAGTGGTCGCCAGGCGGCTCGAGTGCGTTTCCATCCCGCCAATCTCACATATCGTGTGCCGTATAGTGCTTATAATCTGCTGAACAAACTGCCCCTGCGTTGCATGCATCTGTTTTGCGCCCTGGATGCACTGGGGCAGTCGGTCAATATCAGTTGTGCCCGCTTGGAGAACGGCGAATGTCCGTTTGGCTGCATAATGCGCAGTGGCAACTATCTGAACGCGGTGGAACGCATTGTTTACGAGCATCGGGCCACGTTGCGTCAACTGGTCGCGGATGCACTGCCTCAATCGCCGCTGCAGCTGCAGCTGGACAGCTCCACGTCCAGCAGCACCACTCTTATTGTCTCGACGGGCAATCTGCTGTCGCTCATCCACAAATTGGAGACGTACTGGCGCCAGCAGCAGCAGCCGCATGAGCAGAAGGATGTCGGTAAAGCATTGGCGGACAGCACGCTGCACAGGACCACAGATTGGCGCACGCTGTGCAATCGGCTGCTGGACTTTGAGGCGGGCAAAGAAGATACGGAACGCACCCAGGACTATGAGCCGTCGCTGAACAAGGAGGAGCGTGCCCGGGCGCAGGATGTGTTTGTGGTGCATCTGCCCACCATACACATGGAGCCGACGGAGCACCAACCGCTGCAGGCTAAGCAAGAGAAGCTGCACAAGGCCGTGCTCGATATGGTGGCCAAGTAAGGCAACCTGTGCCCACTCCCAAACCAAATTTGTATCTGTTCTCTTTTTTAGAGCCACCTATTGGAGGTATACGGACAATACGTTTGAGTCGCTGCTGCCGACGCTGGAGCAGGAACGGAACTATGATGCGAGCGCCATTCAACATGTGAAGGACATATTGGAGTATATACATGAACGCGCCTTGGGCGCTGAGAGCGTGGAGCTGCGACGCACTTTTCCGTTTG
This sequence comes from Drosophila nr. perissopoda 5 BK-2023a, assembly GCA_035044105.1. Classification (NCBI taxonomy): domain Eukaryota; kingdom Metazoa; phylum Arthropoda; class Insecta; order Diptera; family Drosophilidae; genus Drosophila; species Drosophila nr. perissopoda 5 BK-2023a. Next base: position 654,188 of record JAWNMK010000268.1, read on the forward strand.
GAAATTTTCTGTTGGAGGCGCTCCATGAATTGGAGGCGCATAATCTGATAAAGCGTGTGGGCGTGGCCAGCCATATGTATGTGCATAGGGAGCACATGCGCCACTGGGTGGTCCATACGTTCCACATTAAGCGGCTAGAGCGGGAGCGTGTCCAATCTTTGGTCGCTGCCTCGCCGGCAACGCTGCCAGCGGTCGTCGGACAAAAGCGCAAGTTGGCTGAGCAGCAGCTGGAGCAAAAGCAGGTGGAGCAAGAGGAGGATCAGGAGCTGGCGGAAGAGCAGCCGAGCACCAGCAAGCAGGCAAAGCTATCGCTGCAGGAGAGCAACGATGATGAGGCGCTGATGCCCCCACCCACCCGTCATTCGAAACGCATCGAACGCATAAGTGGAGCAGTCAAACAGGAGGCGGCAGATGCTGCTCCGCCTGCAACAGAGTCAGACTCCGCACGTGATGTGATTGTTATGCGGCCACAGCCCTGGATACGGGTGAATGCCTCACTCAATCGTCGGGTCCTTGATCGCTGGATGGGCGCCGTGTTGAGCGAGTGTATCTCTCGCAACGGCTGCACTGTTTACAGCTTATTCCTGCGCGTTCCCCATCTGCTGCCCGTGGACACGATGCTGCTGCTAGAGCTGCTCTGTCAGCTGGACTGCATGCACCTCATGGAGCTGCAACCGCCCAAATTGCACTTGGAGTGCCTCGGCGATGAGGAAGAGTTCAAGGAGCAGCAGGTCACGGTGCTCTACGATCCCAATTTCACCTATGTTGAAGTCCATGCGGATGCCATTGAAAATTTCACCAACTTTGTGGGCGTTAAGAAATACAACACGGAATTTATTTAAGCAGCGCCGATTGTAAATGCAATCCAAGCTAAACTTGAATCGGAATATATAAACTATATAAAAGATTATCTCCTTAGTACTTTGTACTACCATGCTAATTATTTTCAATGAAGCTTTTGCTTAGCTCATTCAATAAAACGTTTAAGAAAACGGGATATAGGGGAATTAAAAAATAATATCATGACCTTTAAGAAAATGGGACACGAGTGAATTCAATAAATTGTAGTCCTTAAGAAATCCCTATAAAATATATATGGGTTGCTCTATTAGCATGTGCAGGCGAACTTCCACATGGTAAACTTCAATATAATAAAGTTCTCAATTTAATGTATTAATTGATGCTATGTAAGAAATGATGCTATGCGATTTCACCATAGATACGTTCGAATGTAATTCCCAACGGGTAAAAGCTGTGGTAGAGGCGGCTCTCTGTGACCAGGATCTCAGCAATTTGTCTCATTTTTTTTTGTTGTACCTCACTTTTTTGAGTAAGAATATAATCCAGCGTTTATTCTGCGTACTCGTTAAAAACAAAACACCGGCGATATTTTTTTTTCGCTACGAATTTGCATTCGTAGCTTTCTTTTTTTTTAAAGAAGTTTTTCACTATAATTTAAATCATTGTTGTTGGTTGTTGTTGTAAAAACCGCAAAACTAAACTTTAGCACAACGCGCTGGGTGTTTGTTGTTTACGATTTACCGCTTGCCACCGACGCGAGGAGCAGCCTTCTGCGTGACCTTGGTGGCCTTCTGCTTGGGCGCTGACTTCTTGGCGGGTGCTGGGGCGGCGGCCTTCTTGGCTGCCTTGGTAGCGCGCTTCTGTTCCTTGGCGACCTTGATGGCCTGATCGCGTTGCGCCTTGCGCACCTCCGGCTTCATGTTGCGCTTGGCCATGATTTCGGCGAGAGAGGCGCCAACAATGGCGCGCTGGAATTTCTGTGTGCGGCGCGTACGCTTCTTGGAGGCCTCCTCCTCAATGCCCTTGCGATGCTTGCGACGGTACAGCACCGTCCAGGTCACTTTGCGGGGATTGCGCTTCATCAGGTAGGAGCGCTCGCACTTCTTGTCCAGGAAGGTGAAGGTCTACAATAATAAAAATAAATATTCAATTAGATGTCAGTTCATATCCCAATATTTGTTTACATTCACATTACCTTGCCATCGATTTTGACCATGGTCTTGCCATGGCCGGGGTAAATTTTATACCCACTGAATGCACACAAACCAATTCTGCAATGAAAACATATCGATTTATTAGCCTTGGTAAACAAAATAATATAACATACAAACAATAGACACTGTCAACCGCATCTTAGTATACGATATAATTGCGTTTACACAGTGATGTTTGACATTTTTATAAATTTATTTAATTTTACGTACTTCATCTTGCTGGTCAAAAGTGAAAAGAAACGGAAGTAGACGCACTGTTTGACAGGCGCTGTCAAATACAAACAGCTGGTTTTCTGTGTTGTTAAACATACGACTGAACTGTTGCATTTGCAGTTTTGGTCACAATATTCAAATTGCGTTTATTAGTTTTCGGTTTTCAAAGATTTAATTGTTGTATATCGGTTACATTTTAGATTGTTCTAATATCTCCCCATTATAGTCCTCAATCTTGGGCGCTTCTTCGTCACGCTCCCAGTGGTCCGACGATAAATGTTTTTCCTTATGCTGACGATTGATTCTTTCGATTTTATAGAAAACTAAGGACGATACGAGAAGAGAACTTAGGCTGACTGGTACATCCTTAATTGTTTTGTACCAATGATGGTACCAGGGGACTTTTGCTTCATACGGTTCTACGATCCCTTCGATTTCAGTCATTTCTTACGAGCTGACATATTTCTGAAGTTATTAAAAATATACATATGTATTTTTGTTTTATATACCCGTAAGTCTTAAAATTTTTGTTGATATTTAAATATACAAATTTTTGCTTGCGTGGAATGTAAATATAACATACATTTCAAGTTATTATAGCCTGCTTTTATCAAAATAATACAATGAAAATATATACATAAGCCAGCAGGGCTGCATTGCAGTATGACCAGCTGTCTAGTTTTGTATCGGTTTCCAACACTGTTCTGATTGGGACGCTCAGCTTACAGCCCTCGTTTCGCCGCGTAGCATCACAAATTAGCGCGCAGAATACTAAACAATTTCGAAATTATGTTTTAGTGCTTGATTAATAATGTTATTATATTGTATGCAGTAGTTTAAGAAGCTTATGGTTCGCGCAGTCGCTGTAACTGACTCGGTACTAGTGCGAATCGGCGCGTTGTGTGTGAGGAATATGTAAATTAGTTTACCGTTGTAGCACTGCAGTCAGTGCTGACATTTTTGGCTTGCCAAGTAGCGTGAAAAGGCAATAATAGTTAGATATAAAATATGCTATTGTTTGAGAACAAAGTAAGCATAAAGCATGTCCAATGCGCATATATTTATAGTTTAGCAGGTTTCACAAGATTTGTCAATTCCACATCATGTGTGTACATTTTGGAAGCATGGGAGACGCCTTTAGAGCTGGAATAAGAATTAACTGTTCTGGTTTACTATTAATGCAGATCACACTACAAACATGGATCTGCAGGAATTTTTATCACTGGAACGCAAGCAGTTGGAAAAGGACCGCCAGCGGCTTAGCGCAGCACTGGAAAATAAAAGCAAAGGAACTTGTCCTGCTGCCTTATTAATACAAATGGAGGATTTTGTGCCCGGGCAATGTCAGCGCACGGCGGCCAACACAAGCAGCGAGTGCAATGAACCCGCAATAGCCTCGTCCCCAACCTTAGCAACTGCAAGCCCAAACTCTGAACTGCTACTGCCACTGGAACTGAGTGTGGAAGAAGAGCATGTGGAGCAGGGGACAGAGGATGTATCGAGCACATCGCTGCTAAAATCGGCCAAGGAATTTGTGAATCAACGCGAATTGCTCATTGGAAGTGCGCGACAATATAAATCGCCAAATGCATCATATCGCAATTTGGAAAGCGAACGTCGGCCGCAAAGCGAGAATCGTTTGCCAATTGAGAAGCACAAAAAGGCGGTAAGTAAATAGTAAGTTGGTGACAGGGGGCTGGGAGTGGGGTGTGGCGCCCACATGCTGCCAATTTAGGTGTTCACGCTCGATTGGCGCAACGCCCAAAAAATCATTCCCGATATTTGCCATAACTGTGCCAATTTCTTTACGGCTCGTTAGGCCACTCAACTCGTACTGTTTTCCTCGCCCAGCTAAAATCTTAACTTTAGTAATACACAGCTTTTCTTAGTGTTTGAATTGCTGCTTTCTTTCGGTAAGGGAATATTTAATTGAAAAATTAAAAAAAAAAAACAAATTATAAAAAAAGATACCAATACTTATAACTCAAAATTGTTGGTTTATTAAAATCAAATTTAAAAATAATTTTAATTCTCATAGTTGGAAGTTCAAAGTTACAAGCATGCACTGTTGACCCTTTCGCTTTTCACGTTTCACTTATCCGTTTTTAATTGACGTTGTTTGCGCTTGTGGCGCGCATGTTGTCAATAATTGTCCATACTTACGTATGATTGCAACTCGTGGGTCCACCCAATATATATATATATATATATAATTGAACTGGGCCAACGGATCGAGGGCTTACTGCTTTTCACACAAGGCAATAATATTAATTATTAAATAATTCTTTTGTCATGTTTGAAAGGTGCCTTCGCTTGGGCATATGAATCATTTATGCCCTTTACGCGGTTCTTACCATTTTTATATATTTTTTGGTTTTATTGTTGATGTTGTTGTTGCTGTTATTGCTGTTGTTGCCGTTGTTCTTCGTGCTCCAGTTAGCATTTTGGCTCTGCATTTGCGTCCATTTCATTTAATGAATTTCGCTTGTGCTGCTCAGTTGTAATTTGAAGCTCGTTTGTTGCGTTCGCTGCTTTTGTTTTGGCCTGAACTTGAAATTTAGACACAGAACACAAAATATCAATTGCGAATGACAATACATATTATAGGTGAGCGGAGAGGCGTGACCTGACAATTTGTCTTTAATTAAAATAGAAACAAACAAAAAACGGATCAAATGAAATTAAATAAAAATAATAGTGCAATTTAATTGCTTTAATTAAAGCAACGCGAAGCTAAAATTAAAACTTGTGACGTTGGCCAAACGGCGTAAATTGTTACTGTGTGCAAAATATGCAAAATGCCGGAGAGTGAAAAATGCAAGCAAACAAATCGACCAAAATTAACACATGACGCTAAAAACTGCTATGCTTTAGCAGTTGGCCAACACCTAAAATTGAATACTCTATAAATATTTACTTGATAAACATTATTCTTTAAGCTTGTTTGACATTACTAATTGAATATTCTACATTCATATATTTTGATTGATATTCATGCCAAGTTATTTTTAAGTTTCAATTAACAGATATTAAATGTACACTTTTACATTAATAAACTCATTTCATAACTCAAGTCTAGTTGCGACTAAAAGAATATTCTTAAAAGTATTAAAAAAATATATATTCTTACAGATTTTCAAATCTAAAAATGTCATGTGCTATTAAGTCTCTTTTGCTTTTAGTATTTCTAATTTTGAAAATGTTGCCATCAACCAATAACACACAATTCTTTAATTTGGTAATTGGCTTATTACAATCGCCTTCATTGTACTCAACTTTTTTTTGGTTTACTTTTGGACTTTAAAAATAGGAAGCTTGGTTTTTTAGATTATGGTTTAGAGTTGAGAATGTTGCACAAAAAGGATAACAAAAGTAAGCATGCCAGGCAAAGAGTATCAAATATGTCCTCGCCCTTTCTTCTGGTCAAATATGAATTTTTGCCGGTGATATGGTTTTTTTTTAAACTCATTTTCATTTTTTAGCAAGTCATTTTTCTTTTTTTTCATAGCCAGTGCATTAAAACCGAAAGCGTTGGTCATGCAATTTCCGTCAGCAAAGTGCATTGTGCCATTTTCATGTGGCACGAGACTTCCTCCGGCTGCCGATTGCCTGTTGTGCCTGGTCATTTCCGCAGAAGCTTTACTTACTTAAAAGCTAATGACAATTTTGTATGTGGATGATTGACGAGTTGGCAACCCTCATCGATAGTTTTCACAGTCCTTTGTTGCTAGGCCACTTAAGTCATTACAGCCAAGGAATGAACAAAAAAAACAGGGACGCGACCTGTATACAAGGTCAGTTCAGGTCAGATAATATCAAAGCCCATAATTAATTGGCCCACATTGTTGCTTTTTACGAATTGGTATTATTAGTCTTTCTTATGATTTTTTTTTTTTGTCGCTCGGCCAGCAGTTAAAACTAATTTGAAAAGCGTGACACTAAAAGCTTTCTGGTTTTTTGGTTTAGCATACATGTAATTTACATATGCCACATGTGGCGACATGTTCACATGCCTGAAATTCAATTTCACGGCCTTGAACTTATGGCGTTGCAATGCGTTTGCATAAATTTCCATAACACCCACCCACCTAGAGTGTCTTTTCCTTGCGCTGCTTTTGCACGCATTTTTCGCGCTCACTAAAACCAGTTTGCCACTTAGTTAACCTAATTCGAATGAGGCACGCAAATGGTGCCCCTAATGAATGGACATAGTAAACCTTTGATAACGCTAATACAATGGTGAAATTGCTGTTGATGCTTTTGTTTAGCTGTAGGTTCTTAAGGATTTGTAAACTGGTGAATGAAATGTGACCGTAGAATCGTTGTCGTATTATAAATTTACGAGTTATTAAGTTTTAGTTATGGTGGACATAATGGAATTCCTAACGATTTTTAAACTGTGTAAATGTTGACTACAGATTGTATAAAAGGTAAAAAGTCTATTTTCAATGTAGTTGACAAATCAATTTATAAAAAGGTAATACTCTTAAGCAAAGATTCAGTAATATATAATTAATCCAAAGGAGACATTTAAGATGTTTGCATAAATTATAGAAATTATTTAAGGATAAGTTAATGTTTCTGAGACAGTTCTGTCAACTGTTTCTATTTGGTTGGTAAATGAATTAGTTTCTAGTATTAAATCCACATTTGAATGTTTTCTATGTGTTTAATTGCTTTTTTGCCCCACTGTGCGGGCACTAAGCTATTTTAGATCAACGCACCTAAATATACTATGAATAATGCTGAAGCCCAACCCAAGACGAGACGCTTGGACTATTTACTTGTTTACTTCAACCAATTCGCAGAGCGTTCATTGTGGCTGACTTCACATATATCCATTATATATATATATATATATACATATTTTCGTTGATAGTTTCCTTGACCTGAATAACAATGTGCGAGAGTATGCAAATTATTTGTGGAGTGTTGACGGAATGCCAGACTAATAACATCAGCTGGCACTCACCATTTGTAGATATATGTATATATATATATATATATTTATGTTCTACTTTTTTGCGGCAAATTGGCCATTAATTAATGCTGAGAGCTAAAGTATTTAAGAAATTGCGCCTGTCAAGTGATGAAATTGTTAAAACGAACTTTAATTAAGGCGAACATCAAGACTAATTTGAGTCGATTTGAGTCGCGTGAAATGCATGCAGCTAATAAATTGTAGAGTTCGCTGCTCGGCAATAAACCGAGTCTGGGCCTCGAAGCGCTCAGTAACAGCTCCGAACAGCTGGGCCTTGTTGATAAACTGCCATTGGAAACGTCTTTGAGTTGTGCCGATGACGCAGTTGTTGTTGTTGTTGTTGTTGATGTTGCTGTTGCCCCGCCCTTGCTCATAACGCTCTTTGTATAATTTTACCCTGTAACAAACATTAAATAAGGAGCGTATAACATTTAGGATATGTGGTAATAAGTTATGTTTCTTATCTAATGTTTTAAATACTTGTCAAAACCTTTGCTTTGCTTCCACTCGTTCCCTTTTCGTTGGCCATTGAACTCTTCAAAATGTAGTTTAGTTGATACAAATGATTAATTATGGATGGCCCAGGATATCTGAAAAGTCAATCTAATTTTCACGCTAGAAATCTTACCTGATTTCTATATAAATTTTGATGCCAGCGCCGCACGCGATTTGCAACGCCGACGTCAGCGTTGCCGGCATACAAAATTATGTGGCAGTAGGCAATGTGAAGCCCTCGCTGGATCAGCTCCAGTCGCTGGCTATAAGCTGTGACCCCAAAAGGAAAGAAACGTCGCCTGTGCTATAATTTGTTGCCTCAATTCACCCCCAGTCGCCACACGCCTCCTCGCTTAAGGGGCACGGCACAAAATGTACACGAGCTTTCTGCTGGTGGTTAGTGTCATCAAAAAACCAAAAAATAAAAAAAATAAGCCAAACCGAATATAACACACTAAAATTGAATATTCGAAATACTAACTGCGACATTCTTGTTGTTTTCTTTCGCTCGCACTCGACAGGATGATATGGAGCAATGGGTTACGGACACATTTTATTCGTATTTTCCCGGCTTTAACAATGAAAATCAGAAACGTCAGAATTACTTGCGTGAGCGCCAGCGTGAGAATCAGCAGAACTTTCTCAAGCACCAGGTAAAGTGGCATAAAACCATACACAAATAAACCACCATAACGCCATCCGTTATGGTAATTAGTGTGAAATTTATAACCAGCAAATTAATTGAGTGGATTTATTTTCGTTGCGTGCATTGCAGATGCTGCATCCGCCGGTGGCAAAGCAGCGACGTCACCTGAAGCCATCGCCAGCGGCAGCGGCGCAGCCGACAGCAGCAGAAGAGCTGCAAACGGCTCGCTCGAGTCAATCGAGCACGAGCACATCCAATAGCCGAACGGATAAGACTGACCTAGAGTTAATTGTAAATAGTAATCCCAACTACGTGCCGCCCAAAGTACGACCGAACACCACACGCCATCAGCTGCTGCAGGATCTGGGTCACGTCGAGCTCTCCAACATTGTCACCGGCGATGGCATCATGGAGCGCAATATGCGCAGTGCCGAACTGGAAACGGCGCGGAAAAAGGACTATCAGCGTGACCTAATGCAACAGATTGAGGACAAGCGACGCTCCATAGAATTAATACGCGACAAGGAGCGCCGACAGGATGAGGCGTTAACCAGGTGAGTCTTAACTAGTCACATATCAATAAATGAGCTCGTTAAGTATTTAATTGCCGTAAACAGGCGGTTGGAGGCACAGCTCAAGACCATGCATCTGGAGGAGCAACTGGAGAAAGAGCGACGACGCGCCGAGAAGGTCAGTGCATGTAAATCAATATTTTGAAACGATAAGTTTCATTTATTCTTTTTTGATAACATTTTGAATTAAAATGCTTTAATAGGCACGCATTCAATCGGAACAAAATCATCTGATGCGCGAAGAGCTGCTGGCCAAGTTGGAGCAGGATGCGCAGCTGTTGAAAGCCAAGGAGCAGCACAACAATCTAGCAGCAGCGCAGAGTAGAACCAAACCCAAGGATATCAATGGCAACCCAACCAGCAACAACAACAACAACACAAATACCAACAAGGTTTACAAATACTTCAGCAATTCGGCGCGGCACGAATATAGACGCGGACAGCCGTTGCCGGCTGGCGTTGAGCTGGATTTCGAGCTGCCCCAAATGGCAAAGATCGAACGAGAGTGCTTCCATTTGAGCGAGAAGATTTGTCCGCTGTGCAATGAGCCGCTAAAGAGCTATGAGAGCTGCTGTCTGCGCTGCCAACGCAAGTTGGCACTGAAAATGAAGCAGCAGAGCAGCGAGGATACGACAGACTCTGCTGGTGGTGGTGGTGGTGCTGCTGCTGATAGCGAGATGGAGCCAGCGGATGCAGTGGATAACAATTGCCAGAATAGTTATGCACTGGTCTGTCTGAAATGCGAACGCCTCTATGCCATGTGCAGTAAGTGTCTGGTTAAGAACGACGTGTGTCGCGCCTGCCAGCGGGAGCGTAATGTGTGCATGAGCTGCCGTCGAAACCTGTGCTCCTCTTGCCTGGAGGAGATTGCCTGTGGCCGGGACACGGAACGCACACACATCAACGAGCAGGCGGATCGAGAGCAACCGCCATCGGACGATGCTTTCCGTGTGCTCGAATTAAATTATGCTGCCGAAACGACTGCCACAAATCAGGCTGATAACTCGCCGCCCCCTTACTCCTTTAATATACCACCCAGTTCGGTGTTTCATGCGGACTACAAGACCACGCCTGTGAAGCCAATGCTGCTAGTGGATCAACTGCCCACCGTGTCCGGCAGCGCGAATAACAGCTTCGAGCTGGACAGCGCCGATGAGCAGGCCATGGAACGTGTCCGTCGCCAAACGGATCAGCGTTTGTCGCGTTATCTTAAGAACTACGGCGATCTGGCTTCCAAGCAGCAGCAGCAACAGCAGCTGCGCAGCAAAAGTGAATCACGTCATCGTGGCACACAGACGACTCCTCAGTCACTGGGCAGGCGCGATGTGGTGCTGAACGAGACGCCCACACCGAATTTATCCATGCCGCTGCTGCGCGAAATGCCCAAGATGACGCGCAAGGAGACGACTGCAACGCCCGCCGAGATTCGATATCGTAAAATGGACAATCTCAAGAAGCGCTGGGAGGTACTGCATCGACTAGTTGACATACTTTTTGTTGACCAATATATAAATAAATATATGTATTTGTTCATCTACCGCAGGTGCCTGCCGTCCAAAAGTTTATGGTGTCCACATCGTCACCCAAAATATTGACTCAAGTGGGAGCCATACGCAAACAGTTGCAGGCGGCGCGTTTCTATGATGATGTCCAGAACGAACCCGACGAGGACAACGACGAGGATGACGACGATTACTAACGGCAATTTTTCAGCTATTTTCGAAAAATTGTTCACGTTTAGTGTTCCATTCAGTCTTTTTTTTCCACTGCACCGACAATTTTTCACATTTCACTATATTTTTGAACTCATTCCACGTTGTTCCATTTTGTTTTTCTATCTAAAACTATCACCCCCTGAGATATTTCGAATATGATATGATACCATGTGCTTCTGCTGTTTCGTGCAGCATCAAATTTATACATTTAAGTCATAAAGTTTGTTAACGTTTTTACAAATATATATATATATACATATAATAATTATACTGATCTATTGTAACTGGATGTGTTTAGCGTCTTTGGGGCATTGAAATCGCTGCTAATAAAAGCTGACAATAAATAGCTGATTAATCTAAATACAAAAAATCTCACTTTATCACTTGTTCCAATTTTTAAAAATCAATTTGAAATGAAAGTTGAGTTTTCAAACGAAAAACTAATCAAATTCGAACTGCTGTTTGTAATTATTGGTTTTTTTTTGTGTATAATTTTGTAAGACAACCAGATATTCAAATCCTTCGACTATAAATCCAAACCAATATGTGCCTAATCCCCAACTTGAGTACCCAAAAAGACTAAAACAAATATCGTTTGACTGTTATTGTGGTTATTCTTTATTATATATGTTTCGTTGTTGTATGTTCAGGCATGTTCAGAGATGCAACTCTTTACCAGTGCAGGGGGCGGGCGGCGTAGACGGGAGCGTATTGAGAATAGGCACCGGCGGATCCATAGCTGGGAGCTGGGGCGCTGCATGGCACTGGGGCCAAGTTGGGCTGGCAGCTGAACAGATAGTTCTTGGGGCATGGTGGCGCGGGAATGGAGACTGGCGCTGGTGCAGAGTAGGAGGGTGCAGCTGGTGCAGAGTAGGAGGGTGCAGCTGGTGCAGAGTAGGAAGGTGCAGCTGGTGCAGCTCCATAGGAAGGTGCAGCTGGTGCGGCTCCATAGGAAGGTGCAGCTCCATAGGAGGAGCCCAACATCTTGTCGTCCTTGTCGGCAGCAACGGAAGCAGCCAGCAGGCAGGTAACGGCGACAATCAGAAAGAATTTCATATTGCTTGATTTGGCTTGGTTTGGTTGGTCTGCTGAACTTGGCTAAAAGCGAACTGTGATATTGAATGCAGCACCCGTTGGGCTTTATATAGGGCCACCAGTTGTTCCATAAAACTGCAACGCCAAGCATTGACCAAGTTGGAAGTTGCGCTGTGTTGTTGACCAACTCAGCGCTTTTTAATGTTTCATATTTTGCACTGCTAAAGAATGTTCACAATTGCATTTTTATCAAGACATATACATATAGTCACTAGGTTTTCCGAATAAGGTATTTTTATATATTTCAAAATAGTTTAGCTAATATTTTGCATTCACAGCAAATGTTTTAATGTAACCAAAGGAAAACAAAGAATTTATTAATTTACTTAAACAATGATGTTATGAACTTTGTGCATTTTTTTATAACCTCTTTTTATAATTTGAATATGTTTTTACTGCCTTTAGGTCAAATAGAGTTTGAAATTGAGTTTTGCTTTGTTAAATATTCATATTGTTATCTATTTATAATCGATCGAAATATTGACTTGAAAGTTAATGAAACTAATAATTATTATTATAAACTGATTAATATGACTAACTTAGATACAAATACAGTGCAGCTTAACTGTATTCTAACTGAAAGCGAAAATTACTCAATATATCATAATAGAGACGACTTCAGGAGTAAGTTAGCAAATTACATATTCCTCAGTAGAATATGTCCAAAAATTACAAGTTTGCTATGATATTTCAGCAACAACTCTTGCCTCGAATTTGTTGACAACATTCAGTGAAGATGCGGCGCGTTTGCTACGACGACTGAACACAATTCAATGAGAACCGCAAGCGAGCAACTGTTGACCAAGTTGCAGCAAGCAGAGAATCAATTATCAAGTACGCGAGCAGCTTGTACGAACCGGAGGAGCTGCTGCTGTGCTTCAATGGCGGCAAGGATTGAACTGTGCTGAGGGATGTGTTGGTCAAGCAACGGATTTGCTCAGCGCCACTGCTCGCACCTGATCCGTTCGTGGAGATACAGGACACGCAGCCCAACGTAATCGAATTGAGCCAGTGGAGAATTTGGTCAAACAACAGTTTACATTTAAATCAGTGTCAATTATTTCAATTAAAAAATATACAAATAATTTAGATTAAACAAATATATATACAAATATATACACAACTTAGATTGACAATTAACAAAGTAAGATTAGTGGCGGTGCTTGTTCTTGTTGCTGGGCTTCTTCGAGGATATGAGAGTGCGACGTTTCAAACGCTTCAACTTGATCTTCTCACGCTTCCGCATCTTCTCCTGGGCCATCTCGACAATGGTGTCGCGCAACTGTAATCTGTATTTCAAGAGTTTGGAACGCTCAATGCCCAAGACATCATTTTCATCATGCGGTGCTCGATTCTCTGCATCATCCTCATCATCTGTTAGCATGGCCAATTGTCTTTCTGCCCAAGCAGCATCGCCAGTTAGCTGCTCTTCTTGTTGTTGTTGTTCCTGCTGCTGTCTTTCTTGTTCCTGCTTGAGCAGCTCCTCGGTTAGGAGCAGCTTGGATGTGGCCCATTTGATCACTTGATGATGCTTAAGGCTTATTTGCTGGCGATATTGAAATATTTGTACGCTCACATTTGTCTTCGGATATGAATCCGTCTTCTGCTCCGACTCGTTAGGTTCCGTCGCTGGCAGTGGATTCACCACAGCCACTGGTTTCTCGCTGCACAATTTGCTCTCAATTGAATTTCCCATTTCGCGTCCTAATGCGTTAACGGTTCGATTTTCTATGACAGCTGCAAACACTTTGAAACCGATTTATATATACTTATATATATACATATATGGCAAAAGGGAGTAGACTGTAAACATTTTGGCAAGTACGTACAGGTAGACTTGGAGCTACCTAGCAGGGATAAGTTATTTTCCCATTTGTTGTGCACACCTGGGCTGGATTACCGCACACTTCATAAGCTCTAAGCAAAGACCTGGAAAGCAACCATTAATTGCTAATTCTAGGGTTTCTTATAGAGCCTGCCTTACTAGCCTTCCTTACCTGACAATAAGTTTTAATAAAGTTTTGCAATCAGTCTGCTGCAGGTTATTGGCTTACCTGCTTATCGAATTCAAAATATGCATTTATAAATTTGTTTTTTTTTTCTAAATTGTACCTGCAGCTTCTTTGTAAAGTTGACATGGAGGGGAAACAACTGCCCCTGCCCCTGCCCCTTGGCTAAGCCCATGGGCATGAGTTCTTTTTACCAAGCCATCGCAATAATTAGTCTGACTACTTTTGGCAGTTGCATACTTTATCACAAAATGCCACAGACTAATTATTGTGATGCGTTTCACTTCTGGCTTAAAAGTTCACTCGCGTTCCAAGCTAAATATTGTTGTGAATGATTTGATTATAAATTAATAATAGGAGCTGGTCTCCCAAAGATGTAATCAAAACTTGTTTGCTCCTATTATATCAAGGATTATAGATTAAAAGCAAAATGGTATCCTTTCTGCCAGCCATTTTCAAACCATTTGCGTGTACTTTCCAAATGGCCCATCCATATATTTGGGAAAACTTTAGTGAATCCCAATCAGTCAGGCACTCACCACAAATACTTGGATAAACAGGTACTATATACGATTTTGACTACCTAGCTAAGGTGCAAGTTGAGTCACGTGCAAGTTGGCAGGGCAATTGAGAGATTATCTACCGACTCCTTACCTGCCTGCTATATAAGCTATTTAACTCTGGCAAAGAGTCAGCATTCGCATCTGGAAATGGACAACGACAACAGCAACAAGAACAAGTCACAGCTGTTGATGTTCCGCACTCCGTTGGACGCACAGAGTCAACTGTTCATCTTCAATTCACCGATCGATTATGCGGATCAGCAGCTGATTGTGTATCAATATCCTGGCATGCTGAATGGCCAAAGTGGCTATTGTGTTGTCTACAAACGGGATCATTACATCATCAATAATCCGCCAAATTATCTGAGTCCCACCAAGCGCAGTTTCCTCAACGAGTGCATACGACAATTGTATTTGATTAATGGCCTGGTCCACAAACTGCACTGGGCTCCAAGTGCAACGTTGAGCAATCGATTGGAGCTGTGGCAACAGGTGGACATTTGCCTGCAGCCAGAGCGAGTCTGTCCGAAAGATGCTAGTCTGCAGCGAGTGAAGCGACAACTGTTCCGTGAATCCCAACGGCGGCGCAAAACTAAACCCCGCGTCCGTGGCCAGCTGTGGGGCACACAAGTGTTTAACTTTCGGCATATGCGCCAGAAGATTGGGCGACGGCACATACGTCGTGGTTATTTGGGTGCGGCAAGAAAAACGGTGATCGAACAACTAATCCGTGAAAATATCAGACGTGAAATAATCGAAACGCCATCGGTTTGCCAAAGCGTGATCAGCGCCACCGACGGCATTTTCAATGTGAATGCCAGTTTGATCAGTGAGATCTGTAGCTATCATCGCAACGGGTCACGCCATCAGCCGGCGGTGCAGAGTCGCCTCAGTGCTGCCGAGCTGAGGTTGCGGAATAACGAGGCATGTCGTCTGACGCAGCGTGCCAAGCGCCTGGAGGCGATGTTCATCCATGAACAGGTGCGACGCGCTGTCCAGAATCATCAGCTCATACTGGAGGAGTCGGTGCGTTCTATATTCTATGCTAAGGAGCTATTTCGTCTGGCCGAGGATCACGAGGAATTTGTATACACGGATAATCAAATTCTGGAGCGTGGCTGTTGTTAGGTTTTCACATTTTATTTAGTCTGCACAATGCACATGTAACATGTATATATACATATATATATATATATAGACATTCATTCTATCTTTTAGTTTTGTAAGTAGTTTTGTATAAAAATAAAAATGCATAACATGAAAATGATTTGTAGTTGATGTTCCTTGAGTTCCAAACAAATTAGGACAAGTCACATTTTGCACTAGGGTTAATTGACCTTTTGTTGCTCTATCAGTTTGGAGTGCACATCCATAAGGCTCTGCAATGGGAGAGATAATATTTATTTCAGATATTTTTAATAGAAGAAATACTTTGTTTATTCAATTGCCTAATGCGATGCTAAGAATTCAGTACTAGTTATCCTTATCTTCTGGCTCTGTGAACTTGAGTCAGCAAAAATGTTTAATTTCGCTGTATTTGTTGAGCTTATCATATTATTTTCAATGTGGTCAAAAATGTTATAGCCTAAATTACTTGAGCCTATCATATTTTCTTTATAATATATTTCGAATTTATTGAGCTGACTGGAGTATATGTCAAAATAAAAAATATGTTCATATTCTTGACCCATTAAGTTGAAATCTTCAAGGTATCCACAAGTTCTTGAGTTCACCATCACGATTTCCTGACTTTATGTTCTACTTTGGTTCACGTTTCTATCTTATATAAAATATTTTAGGTCTTCATCAGGTTATATGCATTTTCGTAATAAAATAATTATGTTTATACATCTAGCTCGTGTTATACTTTCCGAATTCTCCAATTTAATTAACATAAAATATTCTGCGTATTCTGACCTGAATACATCATATGCATATTAAGGTATTCACATTTTATAATTATTATTCATATTGCTCATCTTCTACTCATTTGCTTGAACCAGCTGTAAATATGTTTTAGATTTGTTAAGCAATTTGCAATTATAATCAATTTAGACGAGAATTTGTGGCAAATGATAAGTACAAGCTTAACCACTGAATATTGCGATTATTGCCTCCTATATTTAGTAAGTGGGGCACCACAAAGTCAGATTGTGTACACTATCAGTTGAAAACAAACTCTTTGTCTTAAAAAAAAAAATCTCCCTTAATATAAATAAGAGTTTTGATTTAATCTACAACATTACATATGAGGTTTGTGTAATCTTCCTGGGTGGCGGCTGCATTTGTCGTATCTCTGAGTGTGCCCTGTAATATTATCAAAGTTGATGCCATTCAGGCTTTAGCAAGCTTTAACTATATCCATACAATAAAGCCGGTAAGTAAACAGTAGATAATGGGTTAATATATAGAGTAGCTATAGCACCTCTAATTAAAACCAGTAAAAAATTATGGTCTATATCAAGATATATATACATAATTCAAATCAGCTCAGCTCTTCCTGAAGAAAACCAACACCTTGACAAGCTAAAGCTATAAAACTATTCTAAATCCAAAACCAGAATTGAACTACAATTGCAGTTGCCCCGAGCATACCTTGAAATATTTAACCGTCTTGACGCGCAGCTCCAGCGTTGCATCATCATCGCAGATCATCAGCGTATTCACATGCTGCTGGAATGCGCTGACAGTCCACATATGATTGACGCCCTCCTCAATTGCCTTGTACAAGGCGAAGGCCTTGTGGGCGCCCGTAATCAAGATCATCACCTCATGCGAGTCCATAACGGTGCCCACGCCCACAGTGAGCGCCTGCTTGGGCACCTTGCTCATATCATTCTCAAAGAAACGGGCATTCGCCTCGAGTGTGTCCTGGGCCAGGGTCTTGACACGCGTTCGCGACACCAACGATGAGCCGGGCTCATTGAATGCAATATGTCCATCGGGTCCAATGCCGCCAATGAAAAGCTCCACGCCGCCGGCTTCCTTAATCTGTTGCTCGAACGCATTGCACTCGGCAACGAGATCCGGCGCATTACCATCCAATATGTGAACATTCGCCGGATCGATGTCGATGTGCTTGAAGAAATTGTTCCACATAAAGTAATGATAGCTCTCGTGATGATCGCGCGGCAAACCTGCCAATAAATTGGTTATTTTAATCGCACAAATGAGGAAAATAACCTCTGAATACTCACCCACATACTCGTCCATATTGAAGGTCTTCACATAGCGAAAGGAGACCTTGCCCTGCTTGTGAAACTCAATCAGCTCCTTGTACATGCCCAATGGGGTGCTACCCGTGGGCAGGCCCAGCACAAAGTATCTAGAATATATATTGGAAAATCTACAGTTTATATTTTTCACATGTGTGTGTGTAAATGGTATTTACTTATCGGGACCCGGTTTGAAGTCATTGATCCGCTTGGTGACATATTTGGCGGCCCATTTTCCAACTGAATCACTTGATTCCAAGATTATAAGTCTCATATTTCAGCAACTGTGAATTGTTTAATAAATGCATTCCTGATAAGACTCGATTATATTTCAAAGTATTGCATACTTAAACGAGAGCATTTTTATCTCGCAATAGATAAGCTGCCCAATGTTTTGGGCGTACTTACAGTATACACTCCATAAAGCGATTGAAATAATTTTACTATTTTTGATTAAAGTACTTACGTCATATTTATCGAATCTATTCGAACTTCTAACTTTTTACAATTTCAAATAAACATTTTACTCTTATTCGAGCACAGATCGATAGATAAATAAAAATAAACATTTAAATTCTACTCAATAATCTTAATATTATCGAGATTGATTCTTGGCAATAATTCACCATATGAAAACATTTTGCCCATGCAAACAAAGTTTGCGCTTAACAGTTTCGAGTGTGTGAGCAAGAGAGCGATTCGTGAAGGACGCTAGACGATTATCAAGTTGCTCACCTGTAACAATGTCAACGAATGTTAAGTTTTTATTTTTCCTTCTGTTTTGCAATGTTCAATATCAATAACAAAGGCAATCGAGGTTGACTTAGCGAAAACTCAGCGTGCGGTTGGCGTTAAGCAAACTTGGAGACTAACAACAAGCTTCGATTGCCGTTTCAATATAGCTGTCAAATTATATAGAATATAACATATATAAATATATGTATATAACGAGCGCGATTAGCTCTTGTTATGCGGCTCTCTTAGCAATAAAGAAAATAACTCAAACATTGTTTTACGTACGAATAGACCTTGAGATACTTCTTTCTCCGGCGTTATCGTAGCATTTGCAAGGCATAAAATTCGGCCGGCGAAATGCATCTCTGCAAGTAGAAAGTAACAATGCAGAGCACAAAGAGAACTGCTTAAAATGCAGCAGCAGCAGCAATAGTTGAATGAACTTGAGCGCTGAGTTCATATGCCTTTGAGTGGGAATCGAGAGCGCTGGCGTTGCCAGATCGTGGCAGCCAAGCCAAAGAGCATGAGTTAATTTCCAGGCATATGCATATACATACAAAACACTCTCACACACTCAAAGCACAATCCAAAAATGACTCAAAATAGAGCGCAGGGAAAAAGTGTATTGAATACCCTACCAAATGGCATATTATTTGCGAACTAGAAGTGTTGTAATTTTTTATGAAACATTTTTATTTATTTAGCAGTTACATATATATGCTTAAGATTACAATTTAATTTGTAGATTTTTCTTATCTTTATTTGTTGAAAATTTTTGTCGTGGCCACACCCACGCATAATACAAACGCTGCAAAACTTTCTTGAGTTGAAGTTTAAACCGGTTGAGCGCCCTAAAAGAATATAATATATAAATATATATTGATATTGAAAACAATCTAAAGAGCGCCAAAACCGAGGGAGAGTTTGCCTACCAATGTGATTTGTTTTAAAAATATATATTATTGCTGGCTTTCTTTTCCTTTTCTCACATAGCCTATTTATGCGTGTGTTTTGTCTCTTGTTCTTTAGTTATATATTTGTATTTTTTTATCAGCGCGTAAAAAAAGATACTTATCTTACTATTATGTAGTCTGATTTTTTGTTGATATATTTTTTGTTTTTATTAGTTTTTTAACAAGAGCTCTCGTCGTTAGTTTAATGCTGCTTACAAAACTAAATATATATTTATAATGTCTATTTATTAATATGTGGTTGTGGCGTGAGGGAAGAGGTTTTTGCACAAAATGCATCAAAAATGCTGTCAAACACAGCATTTGCAAAGATTTTGTAAAAAAAAAATTGAACATTATTATTGTTGTTTCTTTTGTAAATTCTAAATGGTATATTCTATAGCCAGGAAGTAGTGGGGATTGGTAACAAATATACCATATAAAGTTTACAAAACTGCTGCTTATGGATATTTGAAGTGCGGAAGTTAGTTTTGAATTCGAAACACGTAACGTAAATTGAAATTTGTCATTTTGATTTTGTTATGGAGAAACACAAAACAGAAACTGAATTCTAAACATGTGGAAGATTAATATTGAAGACATAAATTTGTTCATGTAAACCTCTGCTGTCCGCTTGCATGAAATTAATAAATTAATTGAACCATATAAACTTAACTGTCTAACGGTGTCTGTTATGGTTGTTGTTGTTTTAATTGTCTGTCTGGCTGTGTGTGTGTGGTTTGTGTTTAGTGTGTGTGTGATTGTGTGTAATTGTTTGTTCTGTTAGTTCATGGCAGCTGTTACATAATCGCGCACTTCTCGGCCCTCTGGGGATCGCCGTGCTGATGATAAAGTTGCTCGTGGCCATCAACGGCGCTGATGCTGCGACGACGACTGAGACGCGATGAGGATGATGACGACACATGGGTGGACACAATACGCTTGATGCGCTCCAAATGGGCAACCGTATCGCCATCGCTATTTAACAGAGCAGTCTTCGTATTGTCGCCTGCGATCCATTTTTGTTGCTTCATTACAATGTTGGATGGTGGCTCGTGGCTGGCTCGCGAATCCGATGACCAAACGGTAACCGTAGCATTCGGTTCGATTTTAACCGAACGATGGAACTTGTATGTGGTGATCGGTGCACCATCGTTGAGGGAACGCTGCAGCTGCCAGCCACCGATGGCGATCTCATCGTTGCCCTTGTTGTATAGTTTGACGAATTTGCCCTCGGGATCGATCTCTTTGATTTCCACATTGCCCTTGGCACTGGCCGATACATAGTAATCTGACGCACTTCGATCCTCCGATTCATCGACAAATGCCCGTTTGCGTTTGAGTCCGCCAGATGAAGCGCGACGCGATGGCGTGGCACGTGAGCTGCGCAAGGATTGACTAAACGACTGTACCGTGGCCGTATTGGCGGGCGTTATATTCAAGCGAGCCTCCTCGCCCACCAACAGCTTATCATAGGCAGCAATTTCGAGATCCAGGGAGACCTACACAGAATGGAAAACGTTTTTAATTTTAATTTCTATTTACAACCAAACTGGACAATCTTCAATTTAGTATAAAGTTATAGGTATTTTATCGCCCACCTTGATGTCCATTAGATCCTGGTACTCCTGCAGCTGATGGGCCATCTCCTCGCGCAAACGATGCAGCTCCTTCTCGAGCATGGCGATATCATTGCTGTGACGCTCACGCTCGTTGTCCAGCTGCTGTTCCAGCTCGCGGATGCGCACATTCAGCACAGTATTGGTAGACTCCAAATCGTTGATCTTGGCATTGAGGCCATCAATGCGTATGCGAGAATTGCGCAACTCCTCGATGGACTTGTGCGAGGAATTGTGAGTTCGCGACGCAGAATCCTGCAGCGAGCGAATCTTAGCCTCGTAAAGGGCTTCGATGTCATCGCGATTGTTGCGCATCTGTTCCTCGTATTGGCTGCGCAGCTCGTGCAGCGATTGCTGCAACTTTGCCTCGTACTCCGACGAGAGACGTCCATCAATCTCGCTGTATTCAGTTTGCCGAATGCGACGCGATTCGTTGATCTCCTGCACATGAACCTGATCCTTGAGCGAGAGCTCCTCGCGCAAGCTCTGTATGCTATTCTCGAGATCCACACGCGCCAGTGTCTCCTGCTCGAGATTCTTGCGCGAATCCTCAAGCTGTTTGCGCAAACGATCCAAATCCTTAAGGGCTTCATTCAAATCATCGTTGGCCTTCTTGCGATCAGAACTGGCCTGCGTATATTTGTTGCTCAGCTCATTGGCACGCGACTCAAAGATTCGGGCATTGGCTATAAAGTGGCAAGAAATGAAGATTGATTATAGACTGATTAAGCAAAGTAAACTCAGAGCCACACTCACACTCTGCTGCACTGCATTCCTGGGTCTTTTTATCGAGGCGCGCCGTCAGCTCCTCGTTCTCCTCCCACAGACGCTTCGTGTCGATCTCGAGCCGAGCACGTTCGCGTGCCAATTCATCGAGCATGCGACGTGCATCGAGCAATTCATTTTCATAGATATTCTTGATGTTGGTCGTCTCTCTGGTCACAGTGTCCCGGGTCGTTTGCACCTCAATGCTGAGACGTGAGTTCTCCGTTTCCAGATTGCGCACACGATCGATATAGCAGGCCAGACGATCGTTCAAATTCTGCAGCTCCACCTTCTCCACGAGACGCGAATGACGTGTGGGGCTCAGTGGACTATTAGCCTGCTGCGACTGCGACGACGATTGCGACTGCGACGGTTGAGGTCCAGTTGGGGGCAGCGGGGTCGAGGTGCTGCCTGGCTGCGGCGTCGCAGTGCCAGCGCGTCGAGATTTCGATGACATTTTTTACTGCTGCAAGAAACTCAAAACATTTTAAATCTGTATGAAATTCATAATAAAGTAATCATATAGTAGATACACTGTTCACGGAAAGTAAAGCTTCTGTTTCAACTTCCGTGTTTTTAGGTTAATGCATATACCCCATCTCTTTACAAATACAGGGTATACACGCATAAAATACATAAAAAACACACTTTCAACTGACCTTATTAAAACACTGCGTTTGCTCTTAGCTCGAATTTATTTTTTGCGCGCAATCTTCCGCTTTTTGGGCCTGATAAAATTCCAAACAGAATCAAGAAAAAATGAGCATCAGAAAGAAGAAATAATAATAAAACTGCTCAAAATGAGTGCAGAGAGTGAGCGCGCAATTGAAAGCGAAACGAGTTTGTCTCGTCCGCTGCTGTCTCACTCTCTCTCTCTCTCTCTCACCGCCTAACACGTTACCCCAGTTGATTTTTTTTTCACTCAAGCCGACTGTACTAAAGCGAACGAACAAAAAAAAAAAACAATTGAGACTTTTGCGGCGTTTTGTTTATGGGCGTAGGGTATAAGCGGGTGCAGCATTGAAACGCTTGTTAAATATATGAAATACAAACGCACGCATTTGTTGTGAAAATGCATTAGGCTACTTGGCTCGAAATGCAACGCTTTGATTTACACAATATGGCGTTTTTTATTCAGAATTTGGATTTTGACAGCGGCATTTTGTTGCAGCTGCAGGGGGGCAGTAAGGCAGCAAGCGCAATGTTAAAATTCGAGAGAGAAACTCATTTGCTTTTGTCACTAGCTTGATCACAATAAACTATTTGAAAACGGTTTGAGGTATTTATAAACTTACGTGGTTACTTGTAATTTAATCGAATGCTGCGCAAGTTTTTGTGCAACAAATTTTATTACCGACAGAAAACGCGGCCGACGTAAAGTTCTTTTGGGTGGACTGACGCTCGAAGCATCGATATTTTCGCGTGACAAAAGCAAATATCGATCATTCGTGAACGCAACCGTGCACGAAGTCGTAAATCGAATAGCTACGACGTTTATCGAAGTCCGCCTCATTTTTGTTAGTAGGAACTATACTTGTTTTCTCGACGTCACGTTCTGAGTCAGTCTCGCTTTTCAACAATTGCTAAAAATTAGTAATTAATTTTATTATTAGAAAAAAAAAGAACGTGCAAACAGTAAGTGTAACTGCCAAAGCGGGCTTGAAATATAATTTCGCCATATATTGTAAAAAATGTTGTGGAATGATTCGATGTACTGAAAAAACAAAATGGCGGCAAGCATACGCCGGTTTGGCAAACAGAAAACGCGGCTTTTTACAACACACACATACATAGACAAATTGTAAATTACAAGCTATTTTTATTTCACTCGCATAATTTTCCAAACAGCCAAAAAAAAAGAAAAATGGCAGATAATGACGATCTTCTCGACTACGAGGATGAGGAGCAGAACGAGACCACTGCCGTTGAGAGCCAGGAAGCGCCAAAGAAGGACGTCAAGGGCACCTACGTCTCCATACACAGTTCGGGATTCCGTGACTTTTTGCTAAAACCAGAAATATTGCGTGCAATCGTTGACTGCGGTTTCGAGCATCCATCCGAAGGTATGTAGAAATAAGTGTGTTTGGCTCTGAGCAATACTACAACTGTAGGTAGGGGTTAATAATTTGAGTAGAGAAAAATACGTACAGTTGTGTATGCATATAGTAGTTATTTGTTATTTACGCAAATCTGGCAACACTTTCAGTTCAGCACGAATGCATTCCGCAGGCTGTGCTCAGCATGGATATCCTCTGCCAGGCCAAATCCGGCATGGGCAAGACGGCTGTCTTTGTGCTCGCCACGCTGCAGCAACTGGAGCCGTCTGATAATAACACCTGTCACGTTCTGGTCATGTGCCACACCCGTGAGCTGGCATTCCAGATCAGCAAGGAGTACGAACGATTCTCCAAATATATGCCCACAGTAAAGGTATGTATGGATACCAATAATGGATAAATTTGTTATTAATTTCTGCTAATTGCTGGTCTGTAGGTGGCTGTATTCTTTGGGGGTTTGGCGATTCAAAAGGATGAGGAGACACTCAAGAATGGCACGCCGCATATTGTTGTTGGCACACCGGGACGCATTTTGGCATTGATACGCAACAAGAAGTTGAATCTGAAGCACTTGAAGCACTTTGTTCTCGATGAGTGCGACAAGATGTTGGAGCAGCTGGGTAAGTTTTTATCTTTAAACTATTATGTTTATAAGTTGCTAATAATTTTTTTTATTTTTGTTAGATATGCGTCGCGATGTGCAGGAAATATTCCGTAGCACACCACACGGCAAACAAGTTATGATGTTTTCCGCCACTTTGAGCAAAGAGATTCGTCCTGTTTGCAAAAAGTTTATGCAAGATGTAAATATCTCCGTCGCACTTCTACTACTACCACTACTATTACGACCACTAGCTATAATAATTAAATACGACAACGCGCACGCCATACAAAAAATCAACCTAAACAACACCACC
This sequence comes from Drosophila nr. perissopoda 5 BK-2023a, assembly GCA_035044105.1. Classification (NCBI taxonomy): domain Eukaryota; kingdom Metazoa; phylum Arthropoda; class Insecta; order Diptera; family Drosophilidae; genus Drosophila; species Drosophila nr. perissopoda 5 BK-2023a. The sequence goes on from JAWNMK010000268.1 coordinate 678,750, forward strand.
AAAAGATCACAATTGTTATATTTTCTGCCTTTTACCTGAAAACGGAAAACCAGTCGAAAACACATCGTGTTTGTTTTTTGTAACTTTCTTATACGCGTCGTAAACTAACCATTCCCTAAATGGTTAAATATCTATAACTATATAACTGCCATAAACCATTTTCTAAATGGTTAAACGTGTAAAACCAAATCGAAGGAGGCGCTGCAAGCGCATAACAAATATCTCAAATCCTTGTCTATAAATATTGAAAACCATTTTCTAAATGGTTAAGCGCGACAAACTTCAAACGAAAACTCGCTCATTGCGTATAAAATGAATGCCAAAAGACCATTTTCTAAATGGTTAAACGCGTAAAACTACAAAACGCAAAAAAAAATACTACTAAAATAACAGCAGAATACAAAATGTAAATGCAGTCAACAAAAATTAAAAACAAGTGAATGAACAGCAGTCACACACAAGACGAACGGTACTGAATACTGAAACACTGAATACTGATTCCGATACTGATGCGTCCCCGCAACGTCTGATGTCCGCATGGAGCGCTTGCTACTTGCAACACATTCGAGATGCTCAGCAAAACAACAACGACAACAACAAGAAAAAAACCGAGTAGTTGATGATGATTATATAGCGTGGCCGTATGTAGAATATTTTGTGGGCGTACCTATTTCATAATTTCCAATTCGCCAATCTATCTTGTTTGTTTTTTTCCTGTAAAAAAAATTTGCACCATAAACCACATTTCCAATATTTCAATATAGCCCATGGAGGTGTATGTCGACGATGAGGCCAAACTGACGTTGCACGGCCTCCAGCAGCACTATGTCAATCTGAAGGAGAACGAGAAGAACAAGAAGCTCTTCGAACTGCTCGATGTGCTCGAGTTTAATCAAGTAATATTTTGAAATCGATTCACAATTATCTTAAATTAATCTTTTAATTGTGTGGTATTTAATAAGGTCGTCATTTTTGTCAAGTCGGTGCAACGTTGCACCGCTTTGGCCCAGCTGCTGACAGAGCAAAATTTCCCGGCCATTGGCATTCATCGAGGAATGAATCAAGATGATCGTTTGAATCGCTACCAGCAATTTAAAGATTTCCAGAAACGTATTTTGGTCGCCACAAATCTGTTTGGCCGCGGCATGGATATTGAGCGTGTGAACATTGTGTTCAACTATGACATGCCCGAAGATTCGGACACCTATCTGCATCGGGTGGCGCGTGCCGGTCGCTTTGGTACCAAGGGTCTTGCCATCACCTTCGTGTCCGATGACAACGATGCGAAGATACTTAACGACGTACAGGATCGTTTCGATGTCAACATTAGCGAGTTGCCCGAAGAAATTGATCTGTCCACATATAGTAAGTTACCCTCAATTGTTTCCCGATTTGTTTCTATGCTAATATATTTTACCTTCTTGCAGTTGAGGGACGCTAGTCATCTATATGGATAAGACAGCAATGCTACCAATTGTATGAATGAATGATACCATCTTTTTATAAAAACTACTTTATATCTAATAAAATATAATCCAAACAATGTGTTGACGTACAAAACGATAAAGTTATTTATATCCCTATCTTTATAATTTTGAATATATGACTAGTACTAGAAAAGTACATCTTTTTAAAAGTGTTTTAATTTCAAGATCTCTAAGTATTATTTTATATAAAAGAATTAAAGTTTTTACATAATGAAAAGATTACTTACGTTGCCAATTGTTTTTTTTTGGCGCATTTTTTGGCGTCCGATTTTTTTGGACATGCGCATAACGTGACGAGTTTCCGGCTGTGTAGGGTTACCCAAAGGGGCTGGTTCCTTGTTATGGGATGGCGTTGGGGCTGGTGGTTGGGGTAGTTGTACAAAGAGCGAAAAGCAGAAGAAGCACAACAGACAATAGGCCAAAACAATGTGAATAAAGTAATTCAAGTTAACAAAAAAAAAACAACAAAAAAATGCTGCTCAAAAAATACATGAAAACGCGTCGCAAGGTGAAGATTTTATTGTTGGTGACAATTGTAGCTCTAATTGTGATCACGTGCATCATTTTGCTCGGCTCCTCGGGCCAGAATGGAGCGACAGTTGAACGTTTGCTGGACGAACGATTCATACAACGCGCATATCAGCCACAATCCGAGCAGCAGCAGCCAAAGGAGCAGGCGCTGGTGTTGCGATCACATCGGGAACGTGGCGTCATTGTGCCCGAAAAATATGATGAGCAAAAGATCAAGTCGCGCATCATTCAGAATCGATTGCAGCAGGTGAAGCAACAGCAGCAACTGCACGAGAATGCAGCGGAACAGATGCGCACCACAATGGAGGCCGTGGCGACGGCTGTGCACATCTTCTATACGGCACCGGTGCCGTGGTACAAGTCCAAGAAGCCACCACAGCCACAGCCGGAGCATCCCAATGAAGTGGCACTGCCGCTGACAACGCTGAAGCCCGTGAAGGTCCTGAACACGGCCTTCTATCCGGCGCTGGGTCTCTACAAGCCCAGTGCCAAGCTGTTGGGTCAGCACTTCGAGAATATTCGCAGCTGTGGCATTGGTGTGCTCATCCTCAACTTTGTGCGGCCCTCGGATCCGGCACTGCTGCATCAAATCATTGAACTGGCACCGCAACACAATCTGAGCGTCACCTTCGAACTTAGCGTCGCAGGCAATCGATCCGTGGAGTTTGTGCGTCAACAGCTCCAGGATATTGCCACGTACATCGAACTGCCGGGCTTTTATCGGGTGTGGAGTCAATCTCGTGGAGCCCTGCTGCCGGTGCTCTATGTCAGCAATGCGTACAAGCTGAGCGAGAGCCTGGGACGTCAGCTGTGCCGGCCACCAGAAGCACCAGCAGAAGAGCTGCCGGAGAAGCGGATTGGACATGGGGATCTGGGCAGTTTGCGGCGTGTGCTGGATGCATTCTACATTGGGCACATCAGGTGAGGGCTGCAAGGAGTGGTTTTGTTTATAGTTTAGATTTGAGGCAACTTTTCTTGCTGGCAATTTATAACTGATTCTGTGGCGACTGTAATTCAATTCTTTCAATTGTCCTGTTTGCCATTGTGATAATAATTATTTATTCATTCATCCTCAATTTCTTGAATTCTTCATTTAATTTCGACAGACTTAAGAGTCATGCGGATGTTTTGCGTCGTTTGTGTTTTGATGGCTTCTACAGCAAATTGCCGAGCAATGGTGCTGTCTTTGCCAGCACCTGGAAGAATTGGTCATATCTCAAGTCCTATGCACTGTCCTACAAAATGCTGTTTGTGCCCACAGTGGGTCCCGGATTTGCGGAGCGCAATAAATTTCCGCGACACGGCGATATACAGCGACACAGGAGCAACGGGCGCGTAAGTGGAAGATTACAAATATATTTGATATACACAATAAATAAATGGTTATTCTTATTTTTAGTACTATGGCGTTGCGTGGCGCACGGCCATTCTCAATCATGTGGGATTTATAAATATTGCCAGCTACAATAATTGGCCCGATGGCAGTCAAATCGAGGAGGTTGCGCCACGTGCCGGTTTCCTTGATTACAATCCCGGCTCGAGGACCAAATATCTGGATCTGACGGCACATTGGGTGGGCAATTTTTTGAAGACACGCCAGGAGGCGGCGGGTGCTGCTGCCCAGAACTGTTATGAGCTGCTCAACAATACGATTTGTTGAAGCTGACGTGCAATCCGTGATCATTGAAGAACTAATATCGGGGAAAATCAATTTGTTGCCTTACACAGTCGCCCAAAAGCTTCCATTTTGATGAGTGTATTGATGTGGGGCAAAAGTGATTTGGATGCGAGTGCGTTTACTTTAAATAAGCAATCAATTGCAATTTGCCACAAAATTACTTTCTTAATGTTAATAAGTCTTCTACAACTTAATATCTGCCTATATACTAGCAAACAGAACAATTATCTATGTATCTGCCAAACAAAAAAAAAAAAAAACAGAAGAAAACTATGTAAAGTGCAAGCAATATTTAATTAGGTCAAAATAATTAACCAACATATTTTTTTTAGCATTCGATTAGTGTTATATGTAGTAAGATGAACAACAATATCATAATGCCATTCCATATTATATACATATACACAAATATATATACATACATATATATATATATAGAGAGAGAGAGAAAATGTAGCATCAATTAATTAATTGCTAAAAAATGCAATTATTAACACTTGTTAAACGAAAGGTACTTAACAAATTTTATCTTTATTACAAGTACACCTAAATAAATCAATATACATAAATACATTACTTTATCTAAGCTTTAATAGATTAACTAGTGCAAAACTAAAAAAAAAGTATATAACATTCCATATTTATAAAACAAAATCAAAAAGCACAACAAACTGATGAGTTTCCTTCGCTTAAATGATAATTTTAAATGATTTCCGCACACGCGCCTAGCTGACAGTAATGAGTTTTTTTTGTATATCCTAAATGACAGTATTGAGTTTTATAAACGGAACTTTCAAATTTCCTTATGTTCGATTTTTATGTCTCATTTTGACAAATGACAGCCGCTTTCGAAACCGACTTTTCTTTAAGGCATTTTGTTGTTCGGAATTTTGGCATTGAGACTAATTATGTACAATAAGAGAACGATCAAAAATTTGATGCAGGAGAGTCAGGCAAAGCAGCCGGCGTCCAGAGGTTGCTGCTGCAAGCGCTCGCAATGCGTCAAAAACTACTGCGATTGCTATCAATCCATGGCCGTCTGTTCCGTTCACTGCAAGTGCATTGGTAAGTCCTGCAAATACCATACACCATTGCTACAAATCGCCAATCTGCAGGTTGTCTCAACACGGAGGAGCGCAAGGCGGCTGCTACGCCGCCGTTAAAAACAGCGATTGCTGCCAAAAGGGAACGCGCCACTGCGCTCAGTGCCAAAGCAGCAGCTGCCGCAGCCAAAGCTGGCACTTATACCCATTTACGTCCGGCACCCGGCTCCACAGAATTTGTGGGCAAACAACTTGGAGCGCCATCAGCAGAAACGCCACCGATTATAGAGGTTTTCGATATGGATATGAGCAACATCATCACATTGCCGCCACCAAACACTATTGTGCTGGCCAACAAGCCGCAGGCAGCATTGCTTTTGCCCAGCCCCAAGCCGCTGCCGCCCAAAGAGGTCAATATTATTAAGCCACCCCTGACTGGGGCGCTGATGGAGCGCATGTTGCAGCTGGCCACCCAAGCCGAACAACACGGCATGAATCCGGTGCAACAGGGCAAATTAATATTGCAGGAGTTCGCGCGTGGCTTACAAGATATCACTGATATATATTCTGCTGATTCCGAAGAGTAATCAATTTACAATTAAAAATATAGTTGCATTAATGTAAACAGTTTTTAGTTTTAACTTCGTTTTTGTTTGTCTAAAGATATATATTTATATATATATATATAAATTTGAAAAAGATTTTAGAGATTTTGCAATTTTTAGCCTAAGAATACTTGCGGAATACTTTTTCAGTTAAAATCTTTTATGTAATGAAGATGTTTTTAATTAATCCTCATCCGCCAGAAGTCAAAGAAGTTAAAAGATTAGCTCAGTGGCCAACACATCGTAGTTGCTTTTGCGCTGTCCGCTGCTCGATGTTGTGGCTGCTGTTTTGTGCCGCTCCAGCGGCAGTTCATTATCAGTATCCGTATTACTCTCCAGGGAGTTAATGCCGGTATCGTTGTCTTCGTTTGGTCGTCCTCGTTTCGATTTTGTCTTGGATTGTTTATATTTTTGCCAGAAATTTGCCGGCTGAGCAAAGTCCGTGTAGTTGGAGAAGCGCATAGTCATAGCACGGCAAAATTGATTAAATTCGTGTTTAATTTCCGAGCTCATCACATTACGCAGATTCCGGTGGGTCTCTTCAACATAGCGCAAACAGCGTTCCAGTTGCGTGAGCTGTTGTTATAGACAATAACAAATTATTAATGCGTGTAAGGACAAAATTTTGGACATAGTCCTACCGGTTCCTCAGCCATCTCACGTCGACGAGCGCCACGGCCACGACCCCTGCCTGTGGCATTAGTTCCAGCAGCTAGTTGCTGATCGGCCGACACAGCTGGGGCCAGCTCATCCACGATCGCCTCTTCCTCATTGTCGTCATCGGCCTGGTCGCCGCCCTGCTGACGTTTGCTATTCGTGCAAAAGCAGATGCGACGCATTATGAAGAGTATATCCATAACAACGTCCAGACCACCATTTGATGTTAAAAATTCCGTATCCTTCGTTTTCTCTGTAAAGTATGGAAATTAGTGGATATCAGAGTATCTACTAGACCGGCTCAACTTACCAGCCAGCACCTTGAGCTGACCAAAATACATCAGCAGCGTGTGATCATCCAGCGAGACAATTAAGTGATTATATAGCAAACGTCTATTTTTGCGATTCTCTGGACCGCGCAGCGGCGAATGGAATCTCGCAGAACCCTTGATAAACGCCTGGCCATTAAAGTGGAATGGACTCTCCTTGAGGCAGTGTTGAAATAAGGCTTTGTCATACAGTTTCTTATAGCGTATGAAGAATGCATCTGCCTCATGTGCCACCTCCGCACTGTCGTCCAGCAGTCCCGAGAGGAGTGAGATTAAAATCGTACCCTTTAGCTTTATGTTGCCAGCCAGGATGACATCCTTGACACAGCGATAAGCGTTTAGGCGAGTTGTGGGATATTTCGAGAACAGTTTGCTGAGAATGCATTTCATTTTGTTTTCCAAAATTGTGGGATATTTCTTGCCGAGATCATTGAGACCGATCAGTGTGTTTTTTATGAGTTGCGGCCGATCGTTTGTCCTCAATATTTGGCCATACAACTTGGCGATTTCATTGGCCAGCTGATGATCTCGCAGCGATAAACGACCCACAGTTACAATCATCCAGTTGACGATGCGCTCATTATCCGTATCGAATTGGGACTCGTCCATTTCATTACACTTCTGTATATAGTCGACACAATATTTAACTATTCTGTGATCCACAGGGATCGGCGTCATGACAATAAGTTCCGTATATGTTGACAGCAGCGATGTCAGTCGTATGTGATCCTCCTGGAAATGATCAATGCACGAATATAGGGCTTCGGTGACATCCTGCAGAAGTTGTCGTTTCCAGCTCTCCGCATTGCTGCTGTTTCGCGGCGCTTGACTTTGAGACAACTTCTCTATGTGACCCAGGCACAGCAATGCTGGTGTGATGAGGGTTAACCAAATGCTGCCAGTTCTTAGCACTGAGATCAGATGATTAAAGAGCTGACTGAGCGATGCTTTGGAGAAGTTTGAAAGACAGTAACAAATCAGCTGAAGCGCCAACACCTGGTTTGACTTCATGCTAAACGACGACAGGCCATTGAATGTTGAAATTATGGCATCCAAGTTGTTCGTTATGCGGCTAGATATAAGGAGGAGCAATGTCCACGCCTCCGTTGCCATCGGTGTGGACAAATGCGATATTATCGTATTCACCAAACGTGAACTAAAAAAAAAAAAGATGAAATTTGAATTTTTATTGAATTGCAGGAAAAAAAAACTCACTTTACTAAGTTCTCGGTCTGCAGCAGCAGGCTCAATCTTTGCTGCAAATAATCCCTCGGCTGCGATTCCAACAGCGTTGTCAAAATACTCCAGGGCAGCAGATCTTTTGGTTCATTGGTAAACTCCAACGGTTTAATGGCCAGTAAAACATTTCGATTGAAACTCTATGGGGTAAAGTGTTTTTAAGGGATTCATTTAAAAGGATAAGAGGAAAATAAATAATCACTCACATGCAGTGCTATTTTCTGAAGAGCCGTATCCTCATCGTTTAGCATACAGGACCAGATGTGACAGTAGACACCGATGAGTATAGTGCAATTGTAATATTTCTGCAACAGAGTGTCGATCGATTCAATTGCTGCCTTGCGCACCGAGGACAGCATATCGACGGCAAGTAGTGAAGTTTCCCGCTCAAAGTCTGTGTCGTAGATAATGCGCTGATTCATGAGCACCAGATGCTCCAGCAGAGCGATGCCCGAGCATCGTGCCGGGCCATTCCTGGGGCTGAGGAAGCGATCGTAAATCACTTGCGGCATGTTCAGCACCAACTGTTCGAGCTCTTCGTGACCCTCAAAGCTGAATGCGTATTGCAGGATGCCCTGTCTTTCTTGCATCAGCTCCAGTTGTCGGCCATTTGGAGCAGGATTTGTCGTCACATCATCGCCAGTGAATCGGGCGAAACTGATGATCTCGTTGAGTATACGGCTTGTTATTGGTGAACCCTGTTTAATGGCCGAAATCAGCACCTGGCTAGCCCTACGGCGTACGGTAAAAGTCCGATCATCAAGGCAAAGGATTGTCTCCCGGATGAGGTCAACTTCTCGCTGCTTTGTGGACACATCATGTTGAAAGATGCTCCAATTCACCTGAGTTTCATGTTGCAGAATGTAATCAATAAGCTCGAGAGACCGCAACTGGATGCCTACAGCATCATCCGCTTTGACTGATTCAACTAGAAAATCCGTGCATGATTTATTACATTTAGCAAAGAGTGCTGCATCATATTTCGCCGCATATCCAATGGCAATTTTCTCATCCCCCGTTTTCCACTGCAAAAATTTAAATTTATTTAAGTTGATTAGTTGTTATGGGTAATTCATTTCGCTCACCTCCTTGATGGGATATGTAACGATGCATTCGATGTAACGCTCCAAAACGCTCGCCATTATATCTGGATACTTTTCCAAGAGCTTGATGAACCAATCGGAAATGTGCTCCCCACTTTTGGGTCCCGTTCCCTTTGTATTTTCCGGACGGATGTGCATGCACAGGGTTTGATCCATAAATAGAGTCAAGGTTTCATGTACATCACCATTTTGTTCGTTGACAATCTCATGGAACAATTCAAAGCATTTGTTATGAATTTGTTGGGCATCTGTAAGATTGATTTCAAATTCAAATTATTAACTGCTTAAACTAGTCGATAACAAAGCATGTTATCGCACAGAAGCCTTAGCCTGAAGACAGATAGACGATAGATGGTGTGCAAGTTACAGTAACTCGATAACATATGCGGCAATATATGTCCACCTCTAATAGTCACAATTACGAACGATAACTACGAATAATACTTGTGAAATTTAAACAGAAATTTGTACGTGTATTTTGCTGCGCAAATGTTGATGCTATTGTGCAAAAACTCTGGCGCTGTGGCGGCCACTCAAGTGCGCAGCCTTGCCAAACGTTTGCTGGCAACAACAGCAGCAGCAGACAAGACAACAACTTCGCCGGCAGCGGAACACTTTGATATAATTATTGGAGGCGGTGGCTTAGTGGGAACAACATTGGCCGCTGCACTGGCCAAGAACACAACACTGGCGGACAAGAAGGTGCTGCTGCTGGAGGGTGCAGCGCCATTTAAAGGTTTCGATGTGAGTGCACCCTATCAGAATCGTGTTTCGGCCATCAATCGCAACTCCATCGAGCTCTTCAAATCGATCGATGCCTGGCAGCACATTGAGGCGGCACGCTGTAAGCCCGTGAAGCAGATGCAGGTGTGGGAATCGAACAGCGATGCACTCATCCAATTCCAGCACGATAACTTTGCAAGCGATGTGGCGTGCATCATTGAGAACGATCTAATACTGGATGCGGTCTATGCACGCGTTCGCGACTCGGCGCCCAATGTAAAGCTGTTGAATCAGGCGCGCATTGAGTGCGTGGGCCTACCAGGTGCAACGGGTGCACCGCATTCGCATGTGCAGCTCCAGGATGGACGCAGCTACACCTGCGATCTGCTCATCGGAGCCGATGGCGCCAATTCAATGGTCCGCAAAGAAATGGGCGTCGATGTTTTCTCGCTCAACTACGAGCGCATGGGATTGGTGGCCACCTTGGATCTGAACACGGAGGGGGATTGTGATAATTCGGTGGCGTGGCAACGTTTCTTGCCAAGTGGTCCGATTGCTCTGTTGCCGCTCAGCGAGAAGCAGAGCTCGTTGGTGTGGAGCACCACAGTGCCGCATGCCAAGCAACTATTGGCCATGGAGCCGGCACAGTTTGTGGATGCCTTAAATGAGGCATTTTGCCGTCAATATCAACGTGTGGATGTCGTGGATAAGGCACTGCAGGCGCTGAACTCAGTCTTTGGCAACACTGGAGCCCAGCATCAGCGTCAGTATCCGCCACGAGTGTGCGGTGTTCAGGAACGTTCTCGTGCCACCTTTCCGTTGGGTTTCTTGCATGCCTCGTCGTATGTGTGCAATGGCGCCGCTTTGGTTGGAGATGCCGCTCATCGGGTCCATCCGTTGGCCGGGCAAGGCGTCAACTTGGGCTTTGGTGATGTGCGCATTCTGGTGGACACTTTGGCTGCCGGCGCCTATGATGGTTTCAAGCTGGGCGACACCCAGCATCTCATTAAATATGAACGCAAATGTCTGGCCAAAAATGTACCAATAATGGTGGGTGTTCATGGACTGCACACGTTGTACTCAACGGAATTTAGTCCGGTTGTGCTGATGCGCAGTCTTGGCCTGCAGCTCACACAGAATTTGCCGCCCATCAAGGACTTGTTCATGAAGCGCGCCATGGGCTAAGCTTCTCTCTGAACATTCTATGGGTGTATTAAGTTTAAGTGTTTCCAGTTTTATAGTCGTAGCAAACAAATAAAAAATGCAATGGTGAAAAGAATTTCAAATAAGACATTTTGATTTCAAGGGTATTAAGGACTTCGAAGTGAACTAATTTGGATTCCATCAGAATAACTATCAGAATAACCATTTTTATATTGTGCATAAATTGTTATTTATTATATTAAATACACGTATGTATCGTTCGTCCGATTTTCCATTATTAATTAGTAGTTGGTATTAGTTGATATTTAGTATGCAATTAACTTAATTGTAGCGTTAGACAAGGCACATTTGGTACAGACTTTTAAGGACTTAGTTATTATTCTATGAATTTGGCATTCTTGAATTGGTTATTTAGCTTTTAGAGCTCCTGGTGGGTCTTGCTGATGCCCACTTGGGGCAAAGTGTTGGCATGGCTGCTCTCGCCCAGCTTAAGATCCTGTTCCAGATCGATAATATTCATTTCGTTTTCTTTGGCAAAGATTTGCTGACGATCGCTTTTCAATTGGGCCTCACCATCGACGATGATGACGACTTGTTGGGAATCCTCCGTATCGGATATATAACCCGAATCACCCGTATAATGAATGGGATAAAGCAACATCGGCGCTACACTAAATGCAATCAGATTACGCGGCTCAAAAGCGTCGCTGAGATTCTTTTGCGGATGCCGATTAAACATGACGGGCAGGAATTCGTCGACTGGAATGAGTTTCTCCAGCGGCTTAGCCGCTAACAGTTTCTCGGCACCTGATAGTGTTATAACATAGCCCAGCGTCCAATAGGAGTAGCCAACATGGACAAGATTTTCGGTGCCCTCGACCCACGGTTCGCTCTCATCCTTCAAACGCTTGCGTCCGAAATAGATGAGGTCATAGTCGAATTCACTTGCTTGCTGGAGCACCCTTTGTACATTCATTTTGAAATAGGGCTCGAAGCGTACATCGTCCTCGAGAATGAGCACTTGGCGCAGCTGACGCTGCACAATCTGTTGCCAGATGCGATAGTGACTGAGAAAACAACCGATTTCACCCATTGTCATGGGTCGATGATGATACGGATCCTCATAGCCGGGCAGAAAACTAATGCCCATTTCCTGGACAAGCTGGGCATTTAGCTGTTTGCCATCGATGGCCTCGAAATGCTCCACTTGCAGATCCAGCTCATTGAAAACCTGCTCCATTTTCTCGCGCCTCTCCGGACGACGCAGCAAATTGATCATGAATATGTTATCGAAATCTAATTTGGTCTTCGCCGGCAGCCGCATATGGTGATGCAGATAATTCTCCACTGGTGGTACTGCGCCCAAATCATGCACCATATTAATCCGCAAGTTGACCAACTGCTGCAGATCCTGTTCGACTGTATCTGTGGTGTCCAGTGGTTGTGTTATATAGCCGAAGGGCAACTTGTTGCAGACGTGGAGTGCCACACCGGAACTATTCGCTGACATGGCAAACACAATGATATCGTCTACGGGTCCATCATAGAGACGCACTTCTGCCTTCGACTTCTGTTGCATTTCCACAAGACGCTGACGATCAAAGGTTAGATAACGTGCACCCGCATAATTCATATCGACCAGGACAGCCGTGTGTACCATGGGCACTTCAAAGACACCGACCTTAACACTGTGATATATATCCTTATATTCCGCAGTGCGCTGATAGTAATAATCATCGGTCATGCCACACCAGAAATTCGAATAGAGACTCTCCGACAGCAGCATAGGCGCCACAATTGGCAACCGAAGCGCTGTTAAAGTTCTGAGTGCCTGTGGCTCTGTCAACAGCACATCCGTATCCAAAAAGAATACATAGTCAGCCCAAATATCGCGTGCATGTTGCAGCGCCTCCTCTTTCAGGGCAATCAAATGCTTGAAGCGCGGCACGGGCCAGTCGTAAGCTGAGGTTTCGTTCTGAAAACTCGTTGTGTCATCATTAAATGCATAGTTGATGCTATGATAAAGTTTGCCAGAGTGCTGTAGCCATTGTTTCAGCAATTGAATGCTGTCATCGCTGTTGTGATCACAGCGTAACCTGAATAGATGAACAAATTTGCAAAACATAATCTCTCAATTTCCTTAATATTTTTTATACTTTCCACTCACCAGAAGGCAATGCGTGGCTTGGGATAATCGAGCTTCTCAAGATAGCTCAAGAACATGGGCAATATGTGTGCCTTGTTGCGCACAAGCAGTGTTATAAGCACCGTTGGCTCTTCATACTTTAATTCATCATCCACATCCTCCACAGCAAATGCACAACCGGCGCTCAGGGCGCAAACTAAGAGCAATCCTCGTACTATACGCATCTCCACGTCATGCCAAAACACATTGTACACAGTTCAAATGGGTCACGTACGCACTATCGACAACTACAACAACAACGGATGCTGCGGCTGCTGGACAACTGTATAGTGTCTCTCTCGAGCCTAATCTATTTATAAACGGACGGGATTCAGCGTTCATTGAACGACAGTTTTAATCACTTCATGCTTCATGCGACCGATAACATATCGTTTTGAAAGAGTAACAGCTGTTCCAATTGCTGTTATCGTACTCAACTGCAACAGCAAGTGCAAGCGCTCTTAAGCTATTCGATTGTCATTTGCATATGCAAGCCGAAATTATCTGTAATCGGATTCAACTGCTGCAATTGCAGTGAATTTCAATATGAAATAATTTTAATCCATATATTAGCAAAAATTGGAATCATCTACTTCCTTATTCACTAAGCCGGTTATTGGCAAACCAGTTTAAGCAAAACTATAACGAAAGAGATACCTAGAACATAATTTGCTTAAAATGTGGATTTAATAACAGTCGCTGTTGAAAAATATAAGCAACTATTTATTAGAACAAAAATCAGGTATATATATTTAGATATATATAGAGGTGATTCCTATGCCTACTTGGCCGTGTGGGGCTTCACATAGCTGGGAAAGTTAAGCTGCAAACCCTCCTTGGCCTCAAAGAACGTGTAGGAGAGGGTGATGGTGTCACAAAACTCTAACGCCGGATCTTGTGTGATTTCGGGATCAATGTAGAAGAAGACGGGCATATCGACTTCCTCATGCGGATTGAGCATTTGCTCCTCAAAGCAAAAGCATTGGATTTTATTGAAATAGGCGCCTGCCTCAAATGGTATCACATTGTAGGTGCTAATGCCCACGACCGGTTTATCCGTAGGATTCTTGGCCGTGTAGAAGGCGAGTGCCGTCTCTCCGGGTGCAACTTTAATTTCAAACTGTTGCGGTTTGAAGTTCCAGCGCATCGACGAGCCAATATCGGCATTGAAGCGTATTTTCAGCACACGATCCTTCACCTTAACCATGTGCTCCACCTTCTCCGCATCGTGGCCCTGCGAGGTGGTGCCCCCATAACTGTATGCCTGACAAAATATGCTATAGAGTGGCACTGCGGCATAGCTGAGTCCCACTATCAGCACACCACCAGCAGTTATGTAGTAAAGTGTTGACTTCGATCGTAATTTGCGATTTGCTGCATCGGAATCGCCTCGGTTGCCGCTCAATGTGGATTTTGTGCGACATGGCTGCAGTTTTATCTGCAACTGTTGTTTGTGTTTGTGCCTCAGCAGCTGCTGGCACTGCACGCGCAAGTTGGCAAAGGTGCGTAGCATTTAAAACTATTTGTTTCGATATATAAATTAGGAATTTAATCGCGTTTTCATTTAATCAACTGTTTGTATAATCTTCACCATTGCGTAAACAGCTGTTTGCTGAACAGTGTGTACACATGCCATCTGGCACCGGCTGCGCTTCAAGTAATTTTAAGCGCGTATTTCTATTTCTGTTGACAAATGCAAAGACCGCACATTGATTTGCAATATTTTAGTTCCCATATAATGGTTGATTCAATAATCATTTAAAATATCTTAGTTATAAGACGATGCAGCTAATAAGCTTATTCATCTTTTTCCAAAAGGTGGCAACGCAAACACCAATAAATTCAATTGTCCGTTCGAACATATTTTTAATATGTAAAGGAAAATAAAATACTTACAGGAATTGGTATAGCCTTGTTTAAAATTCATTTGGAGTATTTTCAGGAGGCACAGTATAATGTTGTTCCGTGGCGCCAGATGATCCTTGAAGTGCACATAGCAGAACACCAGTTTGAGATCATCTAAAATGGTCAGAAACAGCATCCAAATATTATTTCCGCTTATGCTCGAATTGCAGTTCATCTCCAGCAGTCGAAAGACCCGTAAGCCTTGCTCAATAACATCTGCGTCAAAGACGCCATAACTCTTTGCGCCCGGAATGGTTAGTGTTAGCAAATAAGTGCTAAATGCGCTTGTGGCCAATTTCATGTTCATGTTTTCATTGATAGCTTCGGAAGCCGCTTCGATAGTTTGTTGTGGCAGTGTTGCCAGACTAGTCACAGCGTAAATGTACGCCAAATAATCTTTGGGAATAATGACGTCGATGTTGGCCCAATTATCCATTCTGCTGTCGTATGTGTTTGTATTATTCTCTACATCATTGGTGCGCAAGGATCGAATGCAAGAGGCTAATTCGCGTAGCAGTTGCAATTGATTGTCCTGATCTCTAACATTTTGTCGGCACATGGGCAGCATCCAGAATTTGTTGGCATCACATCGCATCTCCTCGGGATTGTCGTCGTCGCAGCTGAGCCAGTCCTGCACATTGATCCACTCCACATGGAACGCAAAGTGCAACTTAAGCTCACGGAATATCCGATTAAACTCTAACATATTTGCATATTCACTTAATTCTTTTCCTCTATGCGCAGATTTTGCTTACAGCTGTAGAAGCAACATTAGTTATCGAGCGTGCTTGTTATCGGTTTATAAAGAAATAAGATAAAGTGCACACAGCTGTTTACAGCTCAAGCCCAGTATGCAGCACACAAGAATAAAAGTATTTCTTTGAATGGAAGTGTTGAGGATGCAGAAAGCTAATCATTGATAAATGCAATAAAAAATGCAATAAAATAGTGTCTAAAGTAGCAGATATTTTAAATAAGAATTTTGGCTGGCACAAAATAAGAATGCATTTTTAATTGAGAATTTGCATCGTTACTTTTTGGCTGTAAGCAGCATACCATACTTTGTTAACATTGGATAAACTTCACCCAATTGTGTTTCTTGATACCTGTAAACAATGGATGCTCTTAAGGAAGCGTCCCTGGACAACGAGGAAGTGAGAGAGATCTTAAAGAACACAACGGATCTGCGTCAATATTCGAGGCAAATCGAGAAGGAGTTCAAGGATGTAGAGAACAAGTCGATTGAGGATTATATTGCCGAATCTCAAAACATTGCCAATCTTCACAATCAGATCAACGACTGTGACGATGTCCTCGAACGCATGGAGAACATGCTTATGAGCTTTCAGAGTGTGCTCAACAATATAAGCACCGAAATAACGCAACTGCAACGTAAATCTGTGTCCATGTCACTGCAACTGACGAATAGACAGTCGGTCAAAGCACAGCTGTCCCAATTTATAGAGGACATGGCGGTATCCGAAGAGATGATTAACATTATTATGGATACGCCAGTAACAGAGCGCGATTTCAGCACCCAGCTGAATGTGTTGAATCACAAATTATCGCTGGTCAAGGAATTGAGTTTCAAGGAATCCAAATCGACGAGCGATGTTAGCGATGTACTGCACAAGTTGCGCCTCAAGGCTATGTCCAAGATACGCAGCTATCTGCTGGAGCAGATCTACAAATTTCGTAAACCGATGACCAACTATCAGATACCACAGAATGCCATGTTGAAGCATAAGTTCTTCTTTGAGTTTATATTATCCAATGAGCGACATGTGGCGCAGGAGATCTGCAGCGAATACATCGATACCATGAGCAAAATCTACTACAGTTACTTTAAAGTGAGCTTGCGACTTGGCTACATTCCAGTTTATTGACTTTTAATGCTTTCAGAGCTACTCCGCACGGCTGACCACTCTCAAGTTTGAGGAATCCTGCACGAAAGATGATCTAATGGGCATAGAGGACAATGCATCCAAAGGTCTGTTTGCCAAAACGACGAGCCTGAAACATAAGAGCACAATCTTCACCATTGGCAAACGGGGCGATATACTCAATCAGCAGCTGGAGGCGCCAATCATTGTGCCCCATGCGCAGCTCAAGAATCGCGTAAGTTTTGATCAACTTTTGGAAGGCTTTAGATAATATTTGTAATGCTTCTTAATTGCTTCTGTAGTACACAGTTGAGGCTCTGTTTCGTTCGGAGCAATATGCGTTAGTTGACAATGCTTGTCGAGAGTATTTATTTGTTACTGAATTCTTTATGGTGCGCAGTGCACAAGCACAGGATTTGTTCAATCAGATAATGGGCAAAACATTGACACTGATGATTGTAAGTAAGGCGAATTTGATCAGTCATTTCTCTGCAGAATTGATTGATTTATTTTTGGTTTTTAGAAAAATCTGGAAACATCTATACACGATTGCTTCGATACAATCGCAATGTTCCTTTGCATACATTTAATCTTTCGATATCAGCTCATGTGCCACAAGCGCTGTGTGCCTGCGCTGGATAAGTGAGTTCTTATTAAATATAATATAAATATGATACAATTTGTATACAAAATATATTTCATTTTCTTTTAGATACTGGGACTCGTTGCAGTCAGTCATCTGGCCTCGCCTCGAGTATGTTTTTCGTCTAAACATTCAGAGCATTCACGACTGCGATCCGACCAAGTTCAACAAGGAAATGGGTCCACATTATGTAGGTTTTTACTTAAGAATCCTTTTATATCATATATATTTATATATATCCTTCCTTGCAGATAACACGTCGTTATGCTGAGTTTAGTGCTGCCATTGTGGGCATCTCGGAGCATTTTCCAAATGAACTCGTTAGTCGACTGCTGCTGGAGCTGCAAAATGAGGTGGAATGCTTTATCTTACGCATGGCTGCCAATTTTCCCACACGCAAGGATCAGCTCATCTATCTGATCAACAACTATGATCTCGTGCTGGGCGTGCTCATGGAGCACACGCGTGACAACTCCAAAGAGGCCGAGGCATTCCGTGAACAGTTGAATGCGCGGAGCGCCGAATATGTCGAAGAGATTCTGGCGCCGCATTTCGGTGGCATTATACAATTTGTGAAAGAGTGCGAGCAATACTTTGAAAAGGATCAGCCGGATGAGTTGAGGAAGCAGGAGCGACGCAGTCTCGGGCTAGTTGCCAGCTTCTCGGCGAATTGGAAGAAATCGCTGGAGGAATTAAATCGCGAAGTGCTGCTCTCGTTCCCATCGCTGTTGACGGGCTCCCAGCTGCTGCAGTTGGCGTTGGGCAGTCTAGTGCAATACTATCATCGTTTCCACAAGCTTCTTACTCCCAATGCGCGTGCCCAACTCACCAACATCCATGTGGTTATGGTCGAAATCAAAAAGTACAAGAGCAACTACTGAGGGACAATTTAAAACTGCTCGCTTTTTAATATGTTAAACCAACACATTCCAAAATAAAATGTATACTATATAATATTGTGGGATTGGCACACCACTCCGACGCCACTAATCCTCATCCTCGAACATCATCTCGACAAGATCCTTGCTGGAGCAGCGTTCACCATCCAGACGCTGTGGCGACTTCCAACGCAACAGCGTGGGCAAGAAAATCAAATGAGTGTTGGGATCCTTGCGGAAAGGACAGTTCAAATCTTTCCAACTGCAAATATACAAAACAATCAGTTAACATTATTTTTGCTTGTTCATCCATATAAAGATAAAAACAGCAATCGAAAGCCACTTGGAGCCGATCGGCTTTCGGCTTTGCTCAAACTTTTATCAAATAATAAACAGGTCGTTACTGTAGCATATATCAATATACATATATACATACATATATATATATATATGTATATATATATATCCATATAACAATAAGGGTTTAGCTTCTATTCAATATTATACACTTTGCAAGGTATATTACAACTTTTTTTTTAGTAATCTCTCACGCTACAAACTTATTTATTCATTGGCACACTTCGCAGATAATAATCGTATATTGTTTTGTTTTTGTATACAATTGCAAACTTACTAAGAGCGCTCTCCAACATCGACGTGCACGAAGTGGGAATTCTCAGAGGCCTTCTTCAGTGCATCGTGTATCACCGGCTCCGCTGTGGGCGACACAAATTCATCATATCAAATATATATATAGATAAACAAGCAACTCGAATGTAATTGAAAACTGTGCTCGGTTCACCACAAAAGACAAGCGATAGGATGGTTTTTATTACCCTTGACACAATAGGGGCACCAGCTTTCGCCTTTTTCATCTTTGCCGCCGCTGAAGAGAACATGAACCTGATTGTTGCCATCGCCAGTTTC
The DNA here is from genome assembly GCA_035044105.1 of Drosophila nr. perissopoda 5 BK-2023a. Taxonomy (NCBI): domain Eukaryota; kingdom Metazoa; phylum Arthropoda; class Insecta; order Diptera; family Drosophilidae; genus Drosophila; species Drosophila nr. perissopoda 5 BK-2023a. The sequence continues at coordinate 697,730 of JAWNMK010000268.1, forward strand.
AAGTTCCTCCATTTTTTTGGCGAACTCCTCGTAGCCTTTGACGTTGTGTGTGACTACCATTGTTTTGCTGGGTTCTATTTTATTAGCAACGCCAGCGAATGATCGCGTGACGAGACGACTGACGAGCGTTGGTAACGACGTGATTGCGCACTTTTTACTGACTGCTATAAAATGATTGCCGCACTTATTCTTATATATATCGTTTTCTTTTTTGTGTTGTTTTTATCAAGCAGCGACGCCGACTACGATTGCAACTATCGATAAAATAATTTGTTAACTACGGATATGACTAGCTGCATTGTTGACAAACCAAGCCGCTTCCAATGTAGCAATATGTAAAATGCATAACTAAAAATACAATCGAAAATATATATATTATATATATACATATATTCATTTAAAATATGGTAGGAAAATTTAAGCTAAAATTGAATTATTGCGCTAAATTTTTGAAGCGTCTATCGATAGCAGTCACTACAGCTTTACATGCATTATGTAAACTATCGCCAGATAGCACATCACTAGTGTCATCAAAACATATTATCAACTTTGTGGAAATTTGCAATATTATTATATTAAAGGCATGGCCCAATCCATACTATTACGCAGTTTGATGCTGCACAGGCGAGCAGTGCTGTTGCCAACAAACGCAGGGAGTCTACGTTGCCTAGCAGCACTCCACTTGAATAGTCGTGTCGGCCAGCAAGTGAGAAGTGGTATTAAAATCTCAAATGCAACTGCAACTTTTGCTAATGTTTACCCCATTTATAGGTGATGGCAAAGCCGTGCAAGAGTCACAAGGCGGCGCCAGCAATGTCTCCACAGATGTGCGACCAATTGGAGAAAAGATAAAGGAGAACACAAAGACGGCCAGCTATACGGCGATAATCCTTGCTGGTCTCGGAGTGACGGGCATCATGTTCTATGCCATATTCCGTGAGCTCTTCTCTAAAGAGAGTTCTTGCAACATCTACTCAAAGGCTTTGGCTCGTGTCGTCGATGATCCGCGGGTGCAGGACGCTATTGGTGCGCCCATAAAGGGCTTTGGCGAAACATCGCGACGCGGTCGTCGCCAGCATGTGGCGCACAGCAGTTTCGATCGCAATGGAGTGCCCCATATGCGCATGCAGTTCTATGTTCAGGGATTGCGCAACAAGGCCACCGTTCAACTGGAGTCGCGAAGGGTGCGTAGAATATTGATGAGTGCCTATCAACTGCAGCAGCTGTAAGGGAGAGGAAGACGAAAGAGGAATCTCCTGAAGACTTTTCCTTCTCTTGCTCCTGTGCGGCTATGGCCAGGAAAGGATTAGTCAGGCTGGGAAGCACCTTTCTAATTGACAAGTTCACAAATGCAACTGGCAAGGAATTTAGCAGATGCACATCACGAGCCTAATCCGTTCTACGCCTCTAACCTAGTCTAACCTTAGCTTGGACATAGTTAAAGTCCAGCTTATCTTTAACTCTCTTTTTATTTCTTGTTTTGCAGGACTCGAATGGGAAGCAGGAGTTTCGTTATCTATTTGTGCAATTGGATCACTATCCACGTACCACAATTATACTCGAGGATAATCGCGCCTATGATCCAATGCCAACTTCATCAGCAGCTGCGTCGTCGTCTTCTTCATCAGCTTCTCCCTTTGGCAGTTTGGCGCTCATGTCGAATAATCGCGACAAATAGAAACTAGCCCGTGCCCTGCCCCCATTTAACCCGATCCTCACTTAAATTCTTTGTATCATTTTTGTTATTTAATTTAATGCATACGACTGATAAATATCGTTTTTTTTTGGTAATCGCTCGTTTCATTCGCCAATGGAGAAATTGTCCATCTCCAGAATGGCGCCCGATTCGTGTCAGTAGAGCTTCTTCCAGGGGATTATCTCCCACGATCTGATGATATGCCGGCCAAATAGGAAATCCTTGAGCCTGTTCATCACATAGAACGAGATGCCAAAGAACGATGCGAAATACAACCAGAATTGACCCAAACGCTCCCAAATGCTCAAATGATAACGTGCTGCCACCTGCAGCACATCCAGCTCCAGTTCGATGGTTAAACCTGATTCCAAGCGTGGTGCACGGCGCTTGTAATAGGTTTCCTGCACGGCTAGCTGAAAGTAGGCAGGATTCAATTTCACCTGGCCCAGCAACGATTCCATTTGGTATTGTGAAATGTCCGCAAAAGTGTTATTGGTGTCCAGCTGCACAGGGCGGAAGTGGGTGCGACGATTGCGGCCTGGAAAGGGGCAAATGAACTCCGCATATTGCTTGAGCTTCAGCTCTCCCTTAAGCTGAGTGTGTCCATTTTGGAGTCCTCCTCCTTCTGCTGCCGACAATTGCAGCTGATGGGCAAGCAATGCTGGGGGATTTAGTTGGCACTTGTGACTCAACTGTGCCTCGAAGAAGAGCAACAAATCAAAGTGTCTCAGTGGCGATGGCAGCGGCAGTAGTTCCAGCTGAAAGTGCAGACGATCTGTGACCGAATCCTCATCCAAATCCTGTGTCCAATATTTGATTGCCTCGCAATTTTGTGTAGAATTTGCAAGTCTCGAATTGAAATTGCCAAAACTGCTGCAGGCAATTAGCGTTGTGTCCTTCATGTGACCCACAAATATATACTGATAGCTAAATTGGACTTTGGGCTGTTCGAATAATACCCTCGATTCGGATATGCCCGAATAAGGACTCAGCAAGGAGACCAATAAAATCGGCAACATCACCGATAACGCTATAAAAATCAACACCAGCAGCGAGGCTAGCGAACACAGCGAATTCTTGTATATAATGGCCGTATTGGTCGTATGCAATGGTATGAATTTCATTTTTAAACAATATTTTCTCGCTTGTTTTGTGCAGTTTAAAATTATTTTTACGCACTTGTCAAAAATTTCTGTTTTGATTGAATTTTGGTTGCCGGGCAACGGCCGCCAGGTGGCGTCCCCCAACATTCGTTCAATAGCTGCCAGCTTGTGTCAGCCACACGCAGCACGTTCGTCAAGTGTGGAGCAAGCAGGCAAAAAGAGGAAAACCGTTTAGTTCAAAAATGTGTATTAACCAGTTTCATGCAAAAAACTATGCCAACAAATTGTGGTAGCTAATTGGTTTGGCTTTCGCTACTACTGCTGCGTCTCCTTGTACGCTTTCAACACTCTCTTAAGGTAAGCGCATTAAAATTTAAAGCTGCAACTTCCGATTTTTATGTGTTGCACATTAAAGCGATTTAAAAATAAAACTGCTCAAAACCAGTTGCTGATTTTAATTATGCGCAAATGTTGGTCAAGTTGTGCGTTGCCATTTTTATTTTTTCGCTTTTCACTTTTTGTTTTTGGTTTTCTGCTGGGCTCCTATAATTATATGCAATCAATACTTTTCCTTTATCGGCTTATACTTAAGCTCGTTTATATAGATATATATAAGGCCGGAACAGGAGGATCAATTGAAGAGCACAGCAGACAACAGCTCAGCAATCAGTTAAATTGTTGCTAATAAAGCAATCTGCTTTCAACGAATTCTTAAGACGGATGCTTGTATTGAGTTTTTTCACTTCTCTTTTTCCTTCAGCTGCTATTGATTTCAGTTTCAGTTAAAGTGGAAACCTTTCTAAAAACTTTTCTTACACTGAAGAACCTTTAAAACTTTTGTGTTATTTTCATTATTAATATTAATATTATTATTATTCTGCATTAGTTGCAATGACGTCTTCATTTCCACTATGTCCTTTTGTCATTCATTTGTCAACCTCTTGAATGACTTTTATGTTACTTTTATGATTTTTACCCACTTCCTTCATTTTTGTCGTGATGTGTCAGTTAATTTGGACACACATTTGTGATATGTTTGTCTTTGGCTTTGACTTTTGGTAAAACTGATGGACATGGTCATGTCAAAAACTAAAGAAAAAGCAGTTAAGAAATATTTGATGCATAAATAAACAAATAAATAAACCACATTTGACAGTTACAGCGAGTGAGTGAGTGAGTTTGACAGTTAGACAGTCGACAGTCGGCAGTCGACAGCGTTTGCCAGCTGTGTGTCTCAGCATAAGATACCTGCAAAACATGTATGAATTTCTCTGATTGATTCAATGTAACGCTAAACACTCTGATTCAGTTTATAACTAAAAAAAAACTGAAAAATAAAATAAATAAATAAAAAACATTGCAGAAAATCGATATCTTGGCATTAATTCTACATTTGAAGCTATAGATTTGAAAATTTTGAGAATCATCTCAACATGAATATTAATCATTTTTGTTATATACTTTGTTTAGCGATTTCCATATTAACATTGTTTCACTGTACTTACAATTAAAACTTCTCTCTCGATTCTCTGAACTCTGAAGAAAATAATTAATTAATTATTTTCGATAATCACTGAAAAAAAAACATTTCATTCTCTCTTGATTTAAGATATACACACAAAATGCTGAGCAAAAAATATATATTAAAAAATATAAAATAACACGAAGAAAAATGCTGCTCTAAATTCAAAAATGTTTTCTTTTCTGAGTAGAGAAGCTGAGCCAAAGAAAATCAATAATTTTGTTGAACAAATGTTTTCCGCACGGGCTTTTTATTTTTATCCATGTGCAGCGCCACTTAAGAGAAAAGGGGAGTCGTGCAGACAAGATGGCGAGCAAACACACACACCCAAACACACACACAACCGCATTTAAAATGCAAAGCACGCTGCGAGGACAACGCCAGCTCTGTGCCCATATATCCTTTTTCAAACGCAACACAAAACATAAAAAAAAAATCAGCTTTCACTCGCAACGCGAACGTGACGCCGTTTGCCGCAAAGGAGCTGTTGAAGTGGCAAATTTGCACCGGAACGGGAGGACCATGGTGGGGGAGGGGGTGGCTAGTGTAGTCAAAGTGGGAGCTTATCTGTGTGCGTGTGTGTGTATGTGTGTGTACAGGTGCTGTGCTCTCCCTCTGTGTGTGTGTGTGTGTGATTGTGCAAAAAAGTAGCAGTTTATTAGGCGCACCAAATTAACAGAGGACTACTAATGTCCTTAGACACCCACACCCACACCCCCTACCCCTCCCAAAACCCTTCCTTTTTGGAAAATTATCATTAGCCTGCACTCAGCAAAAAAAGCTGTACTAAACTAAAAATTAGCTCATAGAAAAATTGGGCTTGGTTTTTCATATTCTTAAAATTTGTTGCGAGAACTTTTCAAAAACTAAATTTCCAAAAAATTGTTATTTTATATATTATATTTAAAATAGTAGATGTAGATCGCAGTTCCGGCTTCGATTTGATTGCCTTATAGTTAACTAAAGGAATGTCAAATTTCGATTTAGGTTTTCAAATTCTTTCGATTAACGGTTCCGGTTCCAGTTCCGTTTTGAATCACTGTCAGCGAATCAGTGACTGTCGAATTTCATTTTCGATTTGTTTAAATTAATTTAAACATTTGCTACCCATTCGAGTTTAGTTCCGCGATTTGTAATTTATGAATTTTCCACTGAATAAAAAAATTAAAATTTGGCTAGAATTTTGAGAGATATTTATATGTATAAATATTTTGTTAAGTCATCAAAATATTTGCTGTAAATACGCAAAATTTCTAAACACAAGAAATGTTGCCACAAAACTGTGAAAATTAGCGCCCCAGTAAAATATAATTCACATTAATTTGTAAACACGTTTAACACTTTAACTTTAACTTTATTTTTTTCATCTTTCGAATATTGCTGAATTTTCATAGTTGATTTTTTTTTTCGTGGTGCAGCTTTCTAAAAATTACAACGCCTGCGCAAATTTATTTGATTTTTTTTGGTGTTTGTGTTCGGTTAGTCAGGCACCCCTCTCTCTCGACTGGATGCTGGAATAAAATGAGGGGAAATCTTGTGTGTCCATTGTTGCCGACTTTTCTCCAGTTGCTGCTCTCCTTTTTCATTTTATTTGTGTGTGTGTGTGTGTTTTTTTTTTGCACTTTTACTTGGTGGCATCCCCAAAGGAAATCAAAGAAAAACGTATGGTTAACGTTTTGCAAGTTGCTGTAATATTTATATAAAGTTCATGTCGGCTATATGGAACATATATATATGTATCTATATATATATATATATATATATATATATGTATATTCCCCTTACAACACTCAAGGCGCCAAAGTGTTACAACGCTCACAATCATACAAATGAGAGAGTGGTCGATGGGGTGTATGAGGCTGGTGTGTGAGGGTGGTGTTTGTGTGTGTGCACACACTCATACATTCATAAGAAGAGCAGACTCTACTGTTACATTTATATTGTATATATATGTATATATATGTATATATATTTGACAATCAGGCCGCAAGCATATGTTACCCGATAATTTGCCGAAAGTTTTAATGAAAGACATGGGACTCATTTCTCGTGCTGTCTCCACTGTGTGTTGCTATCTTTCTCACTCTCTCTCTCTCTCTCTCTCTCTGTCTCACACGCTGTGGGTGTTTGTGTGTCTGCAGCTTTTGTCGCCATTTTGTGTGTGTGTGTGTGTGTGCGTGTGTTGAAGCAAATTTTGATGAGCTCGAGAAAAGTTACGACTGCTTTTCCTGTGTGTGTTGAGGGTTGTGTTTTGTATAATTTTCATTTTTCATTTTATAAATGACAATTGCTTCTGCTGCTGCTGCTGCTCTTGCTCTCTTCCCCCTTCTCCCCTTCGCATTTCTCTCTCACTCTTTCACTCCATGTTTCTGTCTTTGTGAAGTGAGTTGAGTTTTGAGCGCTGCAGGCAACTGTAATCACGCCATATCTGTTGAAAGTTTGTTATAATGTCCTTGACAACGTTGAGCAAAAAATTGCCATGAACCTTAATGAGTTTATTTGAAGAATTTGTTTGGCCAGATGTCAACTCAACTTTTGCAACTTAGTTTTCAACTCTAGTTTTGTAGATTTTGAGAATATCCAATTTAAATATATATAGTGGAGTTATTCGATAAAGTTATTGCCAAGTGCGAAATTAAATTGCAACTGATTTCGAGTTTTTCACTCAAACTGATTGAATTTCCATTTATAAACAAGTGAATTTTTGTACTTTCAACGATTTTGCTTTGCATTTTTGAAACAACACAATTTTTAGTTGAAGAACTGAGCTAACTGTCGCATCCATAAATAATTGACGCATGGCAAACACTTGCAACATTTTCAATGCATATCAAATGCGATAAAATGGAAAATAAAAGGAAAATGCTAACCAATGACAACTGTCAGTCGGAAAAACGCCATGAAAAATCTGCTCAGTTGGCAGACAACTCACAACAAAAATAAAAGACGCAAAAAATATAGTAAAAACAAACAAAAAAAAAATTAAAATAGTGGACAAAGCGCCAAATGTGTCCCGCTGGGCAGAGACGACAACTGTCCCGAGAAGTGGGCTGTGGGCGAGGGGAAGGAGGCGGGGACGGTGGTAAGGTTGGGGATTGGAGGCAGCACTGGACAGCAGTCTCATGCTAAACACAAATACAAATGCATTTACAAGTGCAGCTTCACTTTTTGTATACCCTTTGCTGGGAGTTCTATGATTTGCTGGTATAGTGTGCAACGCATTGAAGATGAAGTTTTCGATTGAATATGTGTATATAGTGTATATATTCCTGTTCAGCATAGATAGCCGATTCGTTATAGCCATGTTCACCCGTGCATTTGTCTGCTTCTATGTTACCTGTTTCCTCGACAACAATATGAATATTTTTATCTTCTCGCTGCAGGTATCACATATGTCAAAGTCGATTGGATCGGATCACTATATCTAGCCATATAGCTGCCAAAAGCACAGTCGTTCGAAAGTTGAGTTCTCGTATAAACAACTTACTTGTTTATTAAGATATCCCGACCAAAATCATTTAATATGCGTTTTCTCATGCTCCTCACATTTAAGTAATAAACCAACAACATCGGACAACTATATCATATGGCTCCCCTAGGAACAATCGGTTGTAAGTTGATTCTCACATGCAGTTTGACTGCAGACTGCAATGGAATATATTCTTCGATATGCCTTAGTTCCTTGCTGGGAGTGTTATAATTTGGTAGTGAAGCGGATAACACATTAAGTATGAATATATATTCTTGATCAGACAACTTGATCTAGCCATATAACTAATAACCAATAAACCGAACGAGCTCACTTAAAGTTTTATGACTCTCCTCAAATCTTCATAATATATATGCTCCCAGATCACTCGCTCGATTTTTGCCTAAATATAAAGTTGTACTCCAATCTGAAGAGTAGACAGTCTTCGGAGTGCTTCAGGTAGTTGTGCTCTGTGGGTTTTCTGTGCACTGCTCTCTCTTTTTTCCCCGTTGGTAATAAGCGCAAAACTTTGACAAGTTTGTTATCCACATTTGTTAGACATTTGTTTCTATTTTTTCCTATTTTTTATCTTATTTTTTATGCGATTTTGTTGTGTTTTTTTTTCGCGCACACACACACCTGTTAAAGTTTGGGGAGGGCGTGGAGCGACAGCAAATTTACCTCCGTTTTCAGTTCCACTTCCGCATCCGCATCCGCATCCGCTTTCGCGAATACGCTTTGAAAACGGCTCACACGGGATCAGCTGAAGCGGCAGCAGACACGCTTCTGGCCAAAATGATAAACGTGGAGATAACTGAAATAGCTGCTGTCTCTGACCGAATACGAATTAGAACAACAACTGTTTGTTTGTCGCTGTGGCTGTTGTTGTTTGTTGTTGTTGTTGTTGTTTGGTTGCCTTTTAAACATGTGCTTGTAATTTGTGGTTTTTAGTTGTCCACCTTTTTTTGTTGTTGTGTGTAATACTTTTCTCACCTTTTGTAACAGACGTCCGTTGGTTATTTTGTGTACTTGCAACCAAATGTTACCAAAATTAAAGAATTTTTTGTTGTGTGTTTCTCGTTCAACTGCAATTAATGTTTTTTGGGCAATTATTAAACGGTATACATTTGGGATGCGAGTGCAGCAAGTATTGCATGACTTGCGGTTTCCAAATAAGGATGTTCGAGGGGAAACAATTAAATAAATGGGCGTTGCAACCTCAATTAGTGGCATTTAGGGCATATCATGGAGAGGGGGGGAGACGGCAACAGGGAAGTGGCAGGGGCATATCAATCGGATGAGCAAAACTAATAATAATAATAAACAAAGAGCAGAGCAAATTCATTTGAAACTAATCAGCAGTGGCAACGAGATATTGAGAGTTTATATAGATATCGATAAAAATCGATAAAGAGTCTAGCTAGGTGCAGAGGCTGTATAATTCTGTTGTGAAACTCTCGAAAATATGTACTTTAAATTGTTTTAAGCTTGTCTTAGTTAATTTAAATATTTTTATGGTTAGTTTTAAATATTTCTTCATTTGCACATCTATAATCCCCTCTAAGCTCACCTCATCTTCCTAATTTTAATTACAATATTATCGAGAAAAGCGCTTTTGTGGCAAACAAAAAAAAAAATCGTAAAATCTAATCAATGAATAATATTAATAAATGTCGTAAAAGCGCCAAGTGTGGAAACCATTAAGAGCGTTAAAAAAAAACAAAATAAAACAAGAAAAACTCTTTGCCGCAATTTGTTAAACGAGGAAAAATAATAAAAAAAAAGATAAGATGGAAAATGTTGCGCCTCGCTGATCGCAAGACACTTAAAACAGTTGGCGCTCCGCATTAAACGCATTAAACTAAGAAATTTGTTCAAGTGGAGGAGAGATTTGTGGCGGGCAGCAAATGTGTGAAGAAAAGTATCAAATAACTCAAATACTCCAAGAGAAGACCGTAAAAAACAACAACAAAAAAATAAACATAAACTGGAACAAATAATTTTGTTTTATTCATTTTTCGTTTTAGATTTTTTAAGTGGCATTCTTTGTGCAGATGAAAGACTCGCCACACAAATGAGCTGTTAAAATAAAAAAGCCGGCATGTGTCCTTGGGCCGAAGCGAAATTAAAACGGCATTCTTTGTGGTATCCAAAAGAATTTCAGTTTGCTCCCCATGTCCCGCAAACCCCCGCCCTGATCTAAGTGTTGGCAACTCACGCTGTGCGAACGAAGCGCCGGCAAGCCACAAACTACAAGCTGCAGGATATGCTTGCAACACAGCGATCTATCTGTAAGTGCCACACATCAAAATTTTCAAAGCACACATAAATATGTTAGCCATGAAGAGAGGAAAGCCATCAACGAATATTAAATACGCTTACATATGGGAGACATCTGAGAGGTAAACTTATATTTATTTATTTTATATTTATATTTATTTATTATTATTTATTATTATTATATTTATTTGCTGTAGAGTATTGCCTTTCAATATCAGTTCACAGACTTTAAATATATTTCAAATATATACAATTAAATTAAATTAAAAATATGTACTTAAATTATATGTTAATTACATATTTTAATTGAAATTTAAAATGTTCAAAATAAGATATAATTATTTTAATATATTTATGTAATTTTAACATTAGGTTTTAGGTTTTATTCGTATTTGAAATATTAATATTATGTTTATGTTTATTAATATTTAATTATTTATAAATCTGAAATATATTCAATAATTTTGCTACGCTACGAAATATTAAATACATTATATATAATATATATGATATAAAATTTATTTTGTTTTATTTTGTCTTATAAATATTTCTTCATTATAAATTTATAATTTTAAATATAATTTCAAATTGAGTTTAATTTAACGTTTTAGTTTGTGTATTATTTGTGCTGACGGACTTAGTTGCCAGTAAATAAATAAATACTTGACAATCTACATATAAAAATAACATTGGCCACTTTCAGTTAGGGTATACGAAAAGTAATAATTATGTTCAATGCGCGCCTCATTAGCATTTATAGGCGCCGAAATATTTATGATTTTATGCGCTGTCAAAAACTGTCTTCAATTTAATTTTGAACACAAACCCAAGCCTAACGGCTTCAACAACCCGTCCCAACTCGCCGCCGCCAACTCCAACTTGTCTGGGCCAATGTCTGGGCTGTAGGAGGGCAGCATATGCGTCATGTGCACCTCAAACTGCAACTGTGGCCCATTCCCTCCACTCTCCCTCTCTGCCACCATGATAATTTCACGCTAATTGCAGGCACACCAGCTCAACTAGGCTGGGGTAGCTCTATTGGGGTTGGGGCTATGAATGATGGGCGCTACGTGTCGTGGCTGATCAATATGCGTCGTAATCGGTGTAATCAGTTGTGCCCCGATTCAAACTGTGTGCACAGGTATGCCACGATGCGACAGGTGGGGTAAAATGTAAAGGGAGGGGGGGGGGGGTAAAGGGTTTACTTTGGGGCTGCCTCTGTTTATAACGGTGTTATGTCGTTAATGTGCAATTGGCATGTTGGCAACACGGCGCCATTATAAACACACACACACACACACAAACACATGTTCAGTGCAAAGCAGCTGGCTAAAATTGAATCTGTTAAATTGTTAATGAGCCAAGTTCTTAAGCCAATCGACAAGATTTTGTTAGGCAATAGAAACTACTTAGATTAGAAGGTATTCCAAGCTAACTGGGAATACACATTTGAACAAAGTTAAGTAATTCCGCAAACTTAATTGAATACATAAATAAATAAAAGAAAAATGAATATTCAATCAAACAACACTCATCATTGGGAAACTAATCTTTCTTTTTTATGACAAATGGTTTTATTCGATATTAATAAAATTTTGCACCAATCATTCGATACAATTGTGTCTTTTATTGCAATCGGAAATCGATTTGTATTGATGCTGAATTAACAGAGAAAGCAATCGATAGAATATATATAAAACTCAATATGGTAATTGTATACGAGAATTTATTCCAACTATTTTCCAAATTTGGAGTCAGTAACTATTTAAGTCTCTTATCTGCGTAGGTTTACACTTTATGGTATCGCAGATACATTCTTCTGATTCTTTTCCCATAGATATATGCAAATATAATTAGTATATTTCTAATTTATCTTTTTTTTGTATACATAATTACTTTACACGTTTTTCTTCTCACACTTTCATAATTTGATAAAATTCGAGTTTTCTTAGCAACATTTTAATATAATAAAAGTAATTCTACTTTAATTATGTTATATTCAACTGCTTCTTGAGTTTCACATGAATTTCCCAAATCAACAACCTGCCACAAAAGTTTTTATATACAACACCCCTCAACACTCAAATCTCACCCCCCACCCACAAGCTCGAATAAAATTCCCCACCCACACTACACCAAAGGACAAAGCCACGTCGCAATTGATATCTGGTTGGACATATCAATTTACCACACTTACAAAAACCAGACATTAATTTTATGTCTATATGTGATTAATGTACATGTGTGCACATCAATTCCAACCCTCGGAATGCAGCCACCCCAAAGGCTGCCCACATATGTGGAATGACCTTTGCCCTATGGCCGGAAATCCCAGCGGAAATAAGATGACAAATTTCAATGATTGCCGTAACAAGTGCCAATTTTATAGCCGCAAAAATCATCTAAAGCTAATCAAGCGCTAACCAAACCAACCCTCACATTGGATCACTAGAAATATCTATATTTGCTTTTCCTCACATTATTTTCATCATATTTTCTCATTGTTGTGAGAAAAAAGGTTCACACACAAAGTGGAAAGAACAAATTTGCCAAATTTTCAGAAAACAAATTAATTTGCACTCAAGTGCAGGCAGTTAAAAAAAAAAAACCAATAACAATCCCAAAACACAACCCCAACCCCTAAACTGTAAAGTTGAAAAAGTTCAACCCTGCACCTGCATGTAAACAGGCCAAAAGTTTGAACTTTTTATTCAATATATGTATGTATATGTGTATATACAGTGTCTCACAGCTCAACTAGAGCACTGTCAAAGAAAAAAAGTAATTGCCTGCCATAAGCTAATCATTCATTATTTTTCAGAAATTCCAAAGACCGATGGTAGGTACATGTATTAACCACCAAAATTAATATATGACCCCAATAAACTGGGGTTTCCCCACCTGCTAGGTAGGATTATTTAAAAAAGTACCCTATTTTGAGGGGAAATTTTATTTCGACCAGGAACATTGTGGACACCTGGGTGCCATAAAACCCAGATTTTTTACCTAAAGTTGAGTATTTTCGGTATAAATAGACCAATCCTTCGTAGTCAGTTTAGTTTTATCCTGCATCTTGGGTGCAATAAGCCAACAAGGACTATGGACAAACAGACTACCATTTCTCAACGGAAACTCATCCTGGAACACCACAAAAACGGATATTCACATCTCCAAATAGCTGAAATGGTCAATCTGAGTTACTTAACTGTGTATAACATCATTCGGCGCTTCGTCGACGCAAATCGGATTGAGGATTGCACCAAACAAGATTTTCACCGAAGAGGAGGAGCGAAGGATCACCAGGAAAATAAAGGGAAATCCCAAGCTATCGGCTCCAAAAGTGGCTCAACAGGTGGAGGATGAAATGGGGAAAAAGTGCTGTGTGGAAACTGTGCGCAGGTTTTCTGCGCAAACATGACTTTAATGCCCGAGTACCACGAAAAAATATCTTTATAAGCGTACAAAATAGAGGGACTTGGATGACGTTCGCCAAAAACCACTTGGACATGGATTTGGAGATCTGGAACACAGTCATATTTGCATATGAGTCCAAATTAACCGTTTTTGACTCGGACGGACGGAATTATGTGTGGCGACAGTCCAATACTGACCTGAATCCCAAACGCGTAAAGGCAACAGTCAAGCATTGTGGAGGAAGTGACTTGGCATGGGTATGTATCTCGTCAGCCGGATTCGGGAATTTTGTGATTTTTGAAACAACAATGGACAAGAATGTGTACTTCAACATACTAAAGAAAAATTTACTCCAAAGTGCCGAGAAGGTAGGAATCCGACTTACTTTCCGGTTCAACCAGGACAACGATCCCAAGCATAAGGCCAAGATAGTACAGTCCTGGCTCATCAGGAACTGCCCCCACATGATAATTCCGCCGGCCCAGTCTCCAGATTTAAATGTCATTGAGAATTTGTCGGCTCTGCTGGAAAATAACATCCGGAAGCACAGCATATCCAGCAAAGAAGACCTCAAAAATGCTCTGCGGGATGAGTGGAGCAGAATCAGCCCAGAAGCTACCAGGAAGCTGGTATCTTCCATAAATAATAGGTTAAGGGATGTTCTTAAGGCCAAAGGATATCATACTAAGTATTAACATCCTTATTTAAGTTTTTATTTTCAAAATATATTATTTTATTTAGACTGATCCAAATAAAATTTCCCCTCAAAATAGGGTACTTTTTTAAATAATCCTACCTAGCAGGTGGGGAAACCCCAGTGTATTGGGGTCATATATTAATTTTGGTGGTTAATACATGTACCTACCATCGGTCTTTGGAATTTCTGAAAAATAATGAATGATTAGTTTATGGCAGGCAATTACTTTTTTTCTTTGACAGTGCTCTAGTTGAGCTGTGAGACACTGTATGTATGTATCTATATATATGTCTGCTACCCCTTGTCGAAGCCAAATTAAGCATAATTACATTTTAATCATCTTTATTGCTCTTTCACAAGTTTGCTTGTTATGTACAAGTTGGTCTTTCTGCATTATATACTCGCTTACTTACTTACTTACTGGCCAACAATAATTAGGGGTTGGATATGCGGTTGCGCTTTTTATAGACAGGCAGACATTTTTCGGTCAAAACGGTAGCAACCACAACATTTCATAAACTTTTCTTTTCTTCCCTTTCCCCTGCTCTCTCTCTCTCTCTTTCTTTCTCTTACTCTGTCTCTGCCTCTTTCTCTGTGTGTGCGCTTCATCAATTGCTAATGAGTGAGGAGCGGAGCGGGTCGAAAGCGGTCTAAAGAGACCAAAACCAGCTGTTGTCATTTACTTATTTTTGGGTTATTGTCGGTTTGGGGAGCAGCAGCCTGAAGGACTCGCCTTACTTGTCTTCATTGTCTGTTTGAACCCGTCTGAACTGTTTAACCCACTTGAGTCACATTTCATTCAATTTGTAATTGATGTCAAGCAAGTGGAGAAAAGTCTTGAAACATTTATTACAAAATAATAGCCAAGAATGTTCTCAGTACTCAAATATATGTTAGTTCCTTTGTGCTGAACTATGCTAAACTATCACCATAGTCTTTAAATATTATTTTTAGTTATTTCTTTGGTCTGTATATTTAGGTTAAAAAATACTACTCTATAAAATTCATAACTTTGCCATAAATTTGTTAAAACTGAAACAAATTTCATAGTTTAATCAGTAATCATTAAATAACATTTATATTTGGAAACGCATTTAGTTTTCAAAATACATTTCATAATCAATACCTCTTTAATCACGACGTGTTCTCTAGAATAGCCCTACACTTTAATTTTCTAAAAAGTCTAAAAAGTTTTAATAAAATTACAAAAAATCCATTAAAAATTAAATAAAATGAATGAAACATTTTATTGTCATCACGTAATTTCTTCTAGCGATCATTACTTATTTCTATATTTTGATTAGCTATGCTTTCAATATTAGATTAGCTAAGCTTCACTGTAGTCGACTTTTGGCTTGGAGCTTTATTGCTTGCTTGGATTCAAGAAATAGTTTTTCTTACACACATTTCACACACAGCTCAACCTAGTGTTTGATAAAAGTGAGCAATTTCGATTGCAAGTCCAACAAATATATATATAGTCGCAATAAAATAAAACGACAAATCGTAAATTTGCAAAAGCAAGCCAAAATTGAAATTCGAGAACGGAAATGCAAATGGAGCAGAGAGAAGAGAGAAGAGAGAGAAGCATCGTCTTCTTGCTGCTGTTGCTGCTGCTTATCTGCAATTGCAAAAATTGAAATCAATTAAAATGACAACAAAAGTGTGGCCCATAAATAGCGATGTGTGTGTGTGTGTTGCCCTTTTTATAGCCGCAGTGGCAGCAACAACAGTGGCAGCAGCCACTTTGCTCACTCTTGCAAATCTAATGAAGATTTACTTTAGGCCATAACACATGGTCAAAACCGAGCAGCTGCAACAGCAACAGCAACAGCAGCATCAGCAGCGGCATCAGCAACAGCAGTCGCCTCTTGGCCATTTATTTGGAATTTTACATTTTACAATCGTGCCACAGAATATGTGGGTGGAGTTTTTGGGGTGCTGGAAATGCGTGCCCCAACGAACAACAGGCAATTATAAGCATAACCCACTCCACTTCACAAAAAAACAAAAACAAAACAGAAAAAAAAATGAAAACAGGGAACATCCATTTCTAACGGTGGCAATAGCTTTGGCGACAGTGGTCAGGAGGGGGCGTGGCAGCAGATGGGCAGCCATTGGCAGTGCAACACATAAAGTTCGATTTGCGTTGTTGTTGCCTGGTTTGGATTTATGTGCGCTATATGTGGTTATAAATTCCGGATACATGAATGGCTTGCACAGATCTCTATGCGCCAAATTGCAGCAGCAGAGTTTTCCTTTTGCTCGTTTTTCCACTCGCATTTCGTTCGTGCTCTTTCCCTCTAATATTTTTCAATTAGAGCAACAACAACAACAACAACAACAACAACAAGAGAATGTGATTCTTCTAAATTGCTTCACTGCGCAATTATTTCAATTTCGAATGAGTCCAGCAACTGGACAGCAGTTAACTATTGCCTTAAAGTGACCACTCGCTATCTGGAACTCAACGAGAGTTCTTATTTCCATAACCATTTTTATAATATTTCTTAATGTTTCTAAACAAAAATCTTTATTTAGACCAATAAAAGAAAATTTGTATTTAACTTTATTTGATAAGGCTTCAGCTTCAAGTCGAATGCGTTCCAAATTTAATTGGAGAAACACAGAGAAAAAAGATCACAAAGATTTCTCAGTAATTTCAATGTATTTATTGATTACACAGGGAAAAAAGATCATAGATGTCTGAGTGATTTTCACTCAAAAAAAAAAATTTATCTTTATATTATTGAAATGATTAATGATATAAAAGTGTAAATATTAAAGTACATTTTCAATAAATCGAAATTCATCAAATTTGATTTAGCGAGTGCACACTGTATGCCCACTTAAAGGCCGCCCCAAAAGCCACCCAATTGGCTCGTATTGTCGTTATTTGAGTTTCTTGGCTCATAAATCAGTTTGTTGCCTTTTTAATCCGTTTTAATTGCTGTTCGTTGGTCAGACTATGAATGTCGCAGTCGCAAGGACTAACGTAAGGATCTGAATGCCGTTGTTACTGTTGTTACAGCTATTGTTGTTGTTGTAGTCGAAGCGATTAAGAGCATGGCGTCCATTATACGCATTCAACACACACACACACACATACACAAAACACATATGCATGTATCGTAGAAGTGCCTTCAGTAAGCCTTAACGGCCATTATAAACGTTGTATGCAGTCTGAAATGGATATAAATGTTTTCAAGTTGCAAGATATAAAAAATAAGGTTTTAAGGCACTTAATAAAGTTATTTTACATACATTGTAGCATATTTGAATTTGTAAAGCTCAATCGTCTTAAGTCCCACTTGAATTAGTCGCAATTGAATTAGTTATCTATTTTATTGCATTTGCGCTGTCAGCTTTGGCTTTGCTGACAAGCTGGCAAAACCAGCTCTGCGTATTTATCGATAATTATGCATATAAGCTTTGACAAGTGAGTCTTATTAGAATAAAATGTGGAGCAACGTTTTGTGGTGACGCTGCTGGCGTCCATAAGCCGCAAATTATTGTCGCATGAGTAATAATAAACGAAATTTAAATTTTTCTATTCATTGATTTGCTAATTTCGTGCTAGTTCGAGAAGCTGCAAATTGATTGGCGAATATGTCCAGTTATTATCACTGATTGATTGATTCATGATTGCCTTTCCTCTTTCTCTCCTCCTTTTTGCCTTAGCTACGGAGTGCTCTCGCTCTTGCACTCTCTACTCACACACACTTACTGATGTACTCGCAGTTTGCCATCTCACTTGCTCTTGATCTCTTCATACACCATTTATCACTAATTATCATCGATCAGTCAAAGTCGAAAAATTTGCGAGTGTAGTCACAGTCGCCGGCTTAATGTGTATTCGATGTACACTATGTTTATAACTGCGTAAGCCAACCATTAGCTATTTTATATCTTCAATATTCAAATATAGAAATACAAAAAAATGTAATGTAAAGTTTCGTGTTTCTGTTGAATCGAAGTCGTCGAAGTCGCTTGCCTGTGTGACTAACTTGTCCGATAGATGTCGCTGCAGACTTCAGTATGGCGCAAATTATTGTCGCATAAGTAAATATAAAGTACAATTGATTAAATCTTATTGATTTGTCTATTTTGCGCTAAATTGGGAAGTTAAATATTTACATATTTAGTTGCGTTGGTTAGATAAATATCATTAATTGATATTGACTCACCTTCCCCCGTTCTTTATGCTCAGCCACGCAGACGCTCTCGCAATCGCATTCTCTCAGCTCACACACTTGTTCATCTTCTTACTTACTCGCTTGCACTTGCAGTTGTTGTTGTCTCCATGTTCGTCTTCTTCTTTTGTTAGAGGCTGGTCGACGACATGTTGAAACTCGCGCGCCAATTTAACACTTGTCATTTGGTGCTCGTTTTGTGCGTTTCCTTTTGCTCATCTCTTCTTTTTTTTTTTACTCATATGCATATGCATGCTCAGACGTATCATTTTCATTATAAATATAGCCAACATACACAGATCCCCTGAGGCTAGCTCTCCCTCCCTCTCTCTCTCTCTCTCACTATCTTACTTGGGCATAAGCCACGAATTTATGACATTTTGATTTGCGTGAAATTTGCTTTTGGCACGCATGCGTCGCTTTCTCGCTTCCTCTCTCGCTCTCACTCTCCCAGTGTGTGTGCGTAATTCTTTGTGTCACGTGCTGCTGCTGCTTCGTTTGCTGCTTCAGCTGCTGCTGCTGCTGTCGTCGTTATCCTTTTCGTTCTGTGTCACATTAAATGCGCTTAAAGCGCTAAACAAACGCGTTCAAGACAGACGCTGAAGTTGAGCCACAAACTGGGTGCGCTGCCTTAATCCGCGTACAGTATGCTTTCGTTAACGAGATTTTGAACTAATTGAAATTTTTTTTAAATTGGATAAATACTCTAAAAATATATACATATAGTAAAATAAATAATTGTTTCGAATTTATAATTTTAATTCGATTATTTTTGTTCCCGCAAATCGAAAAAAGTATCCCACTACTGCAATTAATATTCATCGCTTGATCGGCATAGTTTAAGACCAATTTTAACATTAAATAAATAAATAAATAATATTTATCTATAATTTATGGTTTTCTCCAAATGGGTTTCAAGAGAGAATCGAGCGCGTTGTTCTTTTGGATTGACCACTGTACTTGAGACGACTAACTGGCCCACCTATGCGTGCATTGTGCACATTTAGCGTCATCGTTGGCGGTGCTGCATGCTCCGCGTGGTGGTGCCTTGCTTGGATGCCTTGGTGGTGCTGCTTAGTGGTATATGCGCGCATGCGCTCAACACAATCTCCAACTCCGACTCCGACTCCAACGCCAGCCAAGTCATGACCAGGAACAGGACCCAAGGTAGACAAAGCGTCGCACAATACAGTCGCCTGGAGTGAGGGAGGGGTCTGGGGGGGATTGCAATGCGGCAGCTTGGAGTGAGGTGCAACACAATTTTTGACATTTTTATGAGCATGCAGCGCATATATCAAGTTGGGCGACGGCGACTTGAGTTTTGTTTTGTTTGTTCTCTTTCCTTTTTTTCTCTCTTTTTTTTTTGTGGCTGCAGCCAAATGGAATTCCGCACATAAACTGCGACGGCGCCCACGTAGGCCAAAAAAACAAAAAAAAAAAAAAGAATACCATAAAAAAAAACGAAAAAAAAATCCCGCTGATGCCCGGAGGCGCCTCTTTCGCGCCTGCGCATCGCAATGGCAACAAAACGAATGGCAACAGACGATGGCGACGGCGATGGCGTCGTCTGCCTGAGAAGGGGACATATATCGTGCGAATATTATTTATATACCATGCGCTCCATAAGCACATCTGCAAACGCAAATATTTATCTCGCGCTCTTTTCCATATACCCTGCCCAGCGAGAAGCGTGATAATACCTGGCTGAGGTGTTTAAGTTTGAATAATTGGTAAGATAGAAAAGCTATTTCTAGGGTATGTGGGGAGTCCAATCTTGTAGCGACTATCCTATATACTGATAAGCTTTATAATGAGAATTTATTTATTTATATATAGATAGTTATGCATCATATTTTAGATGATTTGCTTTGAGTAAATTTACAGATCCAAATTAAAAACTGTATTTAACGGTTATTAACGGTTAATATATTCAAAAAAAAATACTGTTTAAGTGCTATACTATCAAAGAGCCACGTAAAATTTATTATTTGTTGTTCTTTATAAAATAAAATGGAAAATTTCCTTGACTAAATTTAAATTATTAACTTAAATTTTCTAAGACCTGTGTATACTGTGGCTATTGACTTAGATTCCGATACGATTAGCGATATATATTGTGATAAACATAAGAAATGAATTTTGTAGAAATCTCGGAACCTTAGTAAACTTATTTGCAAGTGCTTACAGATCGTTTTAGCTGAATAAATTGATTGTTTTTTATAGTCTTGTATTACTGTTGTTTTTTGAGGGGTATGAGCTGGTCTCGTCTTGTGTTTAACATATTCTCTACTAGTGCGCCACCGTGGCAGACTTATTGACCAAGTGGCCACAACGTGACCTGGTAGATGGTTCACACACACTCACACACACACAGACACGCACACACACTCACACACACCCATATAAGCAGGCAGTACAAATTGAACTGTAGGTGGTGACCGCTGCTGGGCTCTTGTCATCTCCCGTTGTTATTTGGCTCATAAATTTGTAGAGCAATGATTTTTACATTGTTTTCGTTTCGGTTGTTGTTTTATGTTTTTTTTTTATATTTTTTTTATATTTGTTTTTTTAGCTGTGCGGTTTGATTTGTTTGAACACCCAGCAAAAATATTTCCCGCACTGAATTATTGTTGCTGGTCCAGCGATTTATGGCCTCGAATTGGGTTCGGTTTGGTCCTTGCTGGTGGTCACCGAGTGCTCCTCCCTCTCCTCTGCCACCTACTCATTGGGAGCTCCCCAATTCGATTGGTTTGTTGGCAATTTATTTGCTGTGTTGGTTATGGTCATGTCAAAATATGTGTGATATGTAAAATAATGAGTTTTTTGTGGTCGCATTTGTAACCATTTATTTATTATATCATATAACATTTTATTATTATTATATAAATATATCTCTCTTTCTCTCTCTCTTGGTGGATAGAATTGAATTTAATTTATTTTCATAAAGAATTTATAAGCTCGACAACAGTTTCTTTGTGGCTGCTGTAGAATTTTTATTGTTTAAAGCTTTGACATTTTTATACTTTGAACTCATTAAAAATGGGGAACAAGTTTTAATAATAATAAACAAAGAATAAATAAATAATAAATCTATATTAATCATTTAATTTGATCGATAACGAATATCGATAAAAATGTATTTCAGATAACAATTGTAAAGAACTTAAAATATGTTATACCCAGATATATAATTGATCAACTGTAAACATTTTATTAAGTTCGGATAAGAAACGCATATTTTTTCTTAGCCAAAACATATATTCAGTCTAGTGCAGCTCTGTCGGCCAAAGCATTCTAACTTGTTTATGAACATTTTCCAATTTCGACACTATTTATCTTGCTATAGCACTTGAATCTTTACAAGCTTTAGCAACTATTTGGCAAGAATAGTTTTTATATTTATGTATTTGTCGAAAATTGCAAACATTCAATTATATATATAAAATTTTTTGTCATGTTCTACTGATTATTGGGCGTACACACGCACAAGAAGGGAACAAAGATTGAAAGCGATACAAACGATATCCAAATTTTATATAAATTGGCTGAAAGGTGCCTACATGTCTGCCATAAAAACAAAAGCCAACAGAATTGACCCACTGTCGTTGTTGTTGCTGATGTTGTTGTTGTTGCTGCTTTTGTTGTTGTTACTCCTGTTGTTTTTGTTGTTATTGTGTGTGCCGTCTCTCCAGACATATTGAAAATTAAAGCGAGCGCACGTTTAGCCTGCGGCCTGAAGCTGGAGCTGGAACACCACTTGAGTTGAGAGTCGGGGAGCCTTCAGAGTCATAACTCCAACCAAAAAAAACAAAAAACACTTTGCAGATCATTGATCATCATCAGTTCTAGACGCAGAGCGAGATAGACTGATACATAGAGAGAGACAGCGAGAGAGAGTGAGAGAGAGACAGCGGGTGAAATGAATTGTGATTATGATTCATAAGCGTCGAGAGGAGAGACTCTTTTTTGGGTTTTTGTTTTTAGGGTTCGTAAATTACCGGAATTACTCGAATGTTGTTCGGTGTTTCTTTTCTTTTTTTTTTGTTGTCCGTCTCATTTTATTTTTTGGGTCGAATTCTTCTTTTTTTTTTTTTTTTGCTTCAAGCGTGCGGGCCAACACCTTAGAATTGCCTGGCGTGCCTTTATCGGCATTCTTTGTAGCCTTTTGTTTTTGTGAGTGTTCCCATTTAAAATGGGTTATACAGGGTATCATGAAATTGTTGCTGCTGGGAATTTGAAATATGGAGAGTAGATATGTGAACAGCTGACAAAGAACAAGTTAATTACATTTATCGATAAATGTCGATATGAAATGCAAACTTGTTTATATTTATCAATACATATAGAGTATAGATTTGAATACTTGATTATTTCTTAATTGTTATAATATGACAATTAGAATAGTTTGTATTTTTACTACGAGTATTTATACCATACGTTATATATATTGATCGATAAATATCGATTTGATTTTTATTTGCAACCTTATTAAGGCATTTTAATGTGGGTTTATTATTACTACGAGTCTCGCCGAACAGGGTATCTCTAAGTCGGGCACTTTTAACTAGAGCGCACTTGACTTTGTTCGTTTTTTAGATAAATGAATTTGCGCTACTTCAAGCAACGTCGACAGCTACCAGCTCTCAAGATATGCCATACACAGATACAGATGCAGATGCCGAGATCCAGATGCAGATATACAGATACAAAGATACAGAGATACTGATACTTGGGGGCTGACTGACTGGAGGATAGTCGTCAGAACGGCAGCTCGTCAGTTGCTTTGATTGAAGCAGTCGGGTTCTGTTTTTGAGCTGAGTTGAGTCTCCTCCTTCGGCATCGAGCACAGTGCAATTATACCGAATAGCCCATCCGTAATTATAGACCGGCAACATATTTCGAAGTTAACACTTTCGTAGCGATAGCTTTGGGAACTTGCTGCAGGCAAATTTTATTGATGCATCACAATTTAATGTGTTGCACAGGTTTTTTTTTTTTGGTTTTTCTTATGTTACTCTGTTGCTGATGTTTTTTTTTTTTGGTTTTTATTTTGAGATCCAGATCATCATTTCATAAAGCAGTTTTCAGTTTTGAGTTTTTGGGGGCTTCATTTTTTTTTTTTGGTCATTTGGGTATTGTAATTTTTTAATAAAACTTTTCGTATTATTACTGTGGATCGCTTTTGATCTCATGTTGTTGATTGGTCTGTCGTGTGTGTTTGTCAAGGCACGCAACATTATCTCATTTTTAGATCTCTTTTCCCTTGAAATTGAGGTTATGTTGCTCCAAATTGAGGTTATGTTCGGTTCGCATGATTGAATATGGATGGGTTCGCTGTTAATATCCTCGCCAGCGGCCAGAGCATCATTGTATTAATAATGAGGTGCTGTTTTAATGTTGCTGAGACTTTAAAAAAGGTGATTTATTTTTGCTTAAAGATAAAATCTGTCGCTGGTTGAAGATTTGAAATAATATTATCTAGAGGTTCGTCAATAAAATGTCTCACTTTCTTATTGAGTAGCGACTTTATGACATGAAATTTGCAATAGTGATGATTGCCTTAAGCAGATAATTGTGGATTTACCAAAAGGATATTAACGAAGGCTCTCAGCAAATTTTAGAACCTTTAGCTGGTCCTTGTGACATTCCATGAACTTTATCCAGACCTACAGAAAAATGACATTCGCTACAAGGTCAAAGAAGCTCAATATTTACCTTCGTCCAGTTAATATTTCTAGAAAATCAGCTAACAACAACAATGATATATGTGTATTCCAATTGCCATGTCTTCAGTTCATCTAATAAGTATTAATTAACTATGTAGCATCTTGCATCTGAAAGAGCTGTTCGTCTGGATCATAATTCGACACGACAGCTTTGAGCAAGGTGTCTCGATGAGGTGCGTTATTGGAGACCCGTCAGCATCCCCGATTCGCCTTATCTGGAAGCAATACCATATCACATTACGATCAAATTCATAACACATTCACAACGCCAGCCAGCGAGCGAACGGGCGAGCGATCGACCTTTAATCAAATCAAGCTAGTTAGTGCTCATTTCAATACATTTTATGATTATTAATATTATATATTCATTCAGGTTGATTATCGCTTTGTTCGAAACGAACACGCTTCCACACATATGTATACTAAACTCGTCTCAACACAATAACAAAATTTATATAATATACATATATATATATATATATAGATATATATTTATATATGCATATATCAAGAGTCATTAGAATTGTCAACGCATAAATTAATTGCTCGTAAAATGTCTAAGTTATGCTCGTTTCATGCACAAGTTTATATTTGAGATTTTATTTTACTTGTTTTTTTATTTTTTTGCTATATCTTTTTTCTCGTATTTTATTGATTTTATTTTTTAATTGTGTGAATGGAATTTGTGGCGAAATCAAATGTGGCATATCCGTCGTTTTATATTTTAGCGTACAATGCATTTAATTACAATGTATTAAATATGTATTCGGTTATTAATATATAAGTGGAATATTTGAATATGTTTTGGTTAAAATTGTTATGGTTTGATTAGCTGAATACTTATCAGGTATGCAAAGTGCTTGCCAATAAAGTAATAAAATCAATATTGAATAGAAAACCAAATTGATTCACGTGAATAGCAAATAACCAAAAAAAAGGTAGCATCAAAACACAGACTATGAAGATACCTTATACAGATTACTTTATGGCCTCTGATCAAGCTCATCAA
Organism: Drosophila nr. perissopoda 5 BK-2023a; assembly: GCA_035044105.1. Lineage (NCBI taxonomy): Eukaryota > Metazoa > Arthropoda > Insecta > Diptera > Drosophilidae > Drosophila > Drosophila nr. perissopoda 5 BK-2023a. The sequence goes on from JAWNMK010000268.1 coordinate 722,839, forward strand.
TATTTCAATTTGTCAAACAAGCCAAACACGAGTCAAGATATAATGCCAGAGCATATATACTGTTCAACTTTCATACGGCTTTGAAAGAAGTCTCAGTATTGCTTTATTAAATATGCAGTAATACCCCTATTGAGTGCAGTTATAAATAGATATAATAAGTGGCTTTAGTTAACTGTAGTTGGTTTTGGTCCCATTCTTCATATACTTGACCTTAATACCATGTTTTGACCATAATCGAAATGTTGCACTCAATCAAGAAGAACCAATCGATTAATTGGCATATCTGGCCAATCAACACATTATTTAGAGTGCCCGATAGTTTTGGATCATCATTCAGATAGAGTAGCATTACGAATTTGATTAATTACAAGGCGAAAGTTGAAATTGATAAATAACCAAGTCAACTAAAATGCACAATTCTATGGAATTTATGATTTAGAAGTCTCGTCAAGCAGATGAGCTCCACAAAGGCATTTTAATGCAATCTTGTAAAATTACATCTTTATCATTTCTGCTAGTTTGTTGTGAAGATACGTAAAGAGTCTAAAGGGGAGCGGGTTGGGGAGTTGTGGCGATCATCACACCTACTTTCTGCCAATGATAATTGGCCATAATTCAACGGCTTTATGCACTTTGCACTGCGAGTCGGACATTCAAAGTCATCAGCATGTGTTGGCCAGCACATGCAACACGTGCAACATGCCAACATCTTGTGTATCGTCCACTGTCTGAGTTATCGCAATGCATGCCACCACTCGAGGCACAAAAATTAGTTTCGTGCCTAATGATTGCGTAAATGGTTGCTGGAATTCACATTGCTATTAGCCATTAAGTTGGTAGCCTTATTCTTCTTCTTCTTCTCTTTCTCATTGTCTTATTCAGCTTGAAAGGCCAAAGATCTTTGGTTTTTTTTTAACTTCTGGTTATATTAAAATCGACTCACTTTAATCTCCGAAAAAAACAACTTTGTATTAGACGGCAAGTTGTTAAAATTAATTTCGCTTTGGCCATTTTTTTTTTTCACTTTTGGTGTTATTTTAATTTTTAATAGTTTTCAAAACGATTTTAAAATCAATTTTCTGCGAACGCCACTTGGCACAGTTCTAAATCAAGTGAAGCGCCTCCAAGTTTGACATGTGTGCAACATTGTCGCCTCACGAACTGAAAACCGTAGCAGCGAAATGCGAATAAAATGTATTTATGTGGAAGATACAAAAAGTTGCAAGAAGACAACAAAAACAAAAACAAAATGAAAAAAAAGGGTAAAAAATTATTTCATTGCCTGTCATAAATGTCGGCGGCAAAAAGCTTTTGCTGCTGCTGTTGCAACTTGAATATGACTTTGGCCACAATTTGCAGCATCTTCATCTTCATTTGCAGTTTCTGATGTGGCTGCTGCTGCTGCTGCTGTTGCTGTTGCTGCTTCTGCTGGATCTTCATTATTATGATCTTTTAATAGCCCGCAATTTTCTCACCTCACAAAGTGTGAATATTATGGTGTAATTGCATCAACGTATCAACTCCTACCAATTTCCAAAAGCTAAGGGCCTAATAACAGGCCGACATCAATTTCCAAATCGTTGCCCCAAACCCCCCTCCGCCCTTACCTTGCAGCAGGCGCAGCAGCTGGGGCAGAGGCAGAGACAGAGGCCCATCATAACTTCTGTTGGTAGCCGACGCATTCTGGCCATTTTGCCCCATTGGCCAGTGGGGCGTTGATTGTGGCATAACTCCTTCATTTGTATACCCTTTTGTTGAGAGTTTTGCAACTTTTGCCTCTTCTTGCTGCAGACTGTAGATGTCTCAAAGTGGCACCGATCGGATAGCTGTCATAGGAACAATCGGTCCAAAAATTCGTTCTTCTTCTTCAGCCCCAGTTCTGCAAGAGTATATATTTTTCGGCTTGTCTAAGCTAGTCATTCTTTTTGATTTAATTTTTTTAGGTCTCTTTTGCAGTTTTTTGATTATTTGGAATACGCTTTGGTGCTTCGTCCTCTTCTTCTTGCCGACAGGTTCATGTTACCGACTGCTGCCCCTTTCCTGTTTCTGTTTTATATGTTCGCTGTGGCATTTATGAAAATTATTGCAATAGTGCGTAATTATTTGCTGTGCTCTTAATTTTCGCAAAGGTTTCGACAAAGTGAAGTGGTTGCTGTTGCTGCTGGTGCTGCTGCTGCCGCCGTTGCAAGTTGGGCTTATTTATTGAAAATTACTCCTTGCGTGCACCAATTCAGCTCTGGGCTATGCTATCTTTATCATGTGATATATATACATATATATATGTAGAATACTCCTTAATGATTTTAATGTGTTAACTGTTGCAGATTGTTCGTGATTAAAATTGAAGTGAAATTCCTTACAGTTGAAAATAAAACCTTAAGTTGATATATATTTTGAAATATCGATTCGAACTTTTGACAAGATTTCGTTTTGCTTACATTTGAATCAACTTTTCAGAACTTGACAAGGTCATCGGCATCTAAGTTTTTAACGTCTATATTGAAGCAATTATAATTTGTGCTGCTGTGCACAAAGCTGCTCTAATTTGCTTACAAGCCTAGCTGCTGTTGTTGTTCTTGCTGTTGATTGGGGGCAAGTTGAGGCAGCATCATTTGCATGCGGCATTCAACACGCATTAGGTTCACACCCAGACAACATTTTACTTTACACATTGCACACACAAATTGTCGCTGCGTGTTGTAGTTGTTGCTCTTGTTGCTGTTGTTTTAGTCGTTTTCAAAAGGAGTCGCAAAAAGAAGAAGCAGCAGCAGCAGCAGCAGCATCAAAACCAGAACCAGAACGAAACTTCCTAGCAGCAGCAGCAGCAGCAGCAGCAGCAGCATCAGCCACTGGTCGTTTCTCTTCACTCTGTTGGCTGTTGATACCAATTTGATGGCATAATTTCAACATGCCCCACAGCAATATAAATTTGTATGTTGCTGTTGTCGTTGCCCATCGTGTTTGTTGCCAGCCCGACTCTGCCTCTCAGCCAGTCAGCCTCGGTTGCCGGCCCCACAATCTGGAGAAGTGGCAAATTTAATGCCAAAACAACGACGGCGGCATCCTGGCCGGGATTTCAATTTTATGCCCAAAAGGTACGTCAACATGTCTGCAGCGTCACTATGCCAGTCTGCCCCCCCCACACCCCATCTTGCTTCCTTGCAACACTTTGAAAAAATATGTGTTTGAAAACAATCGTTCTTGTCTTTTTAAAAATCAAAAATAAAATAATTAAATCGACTTCACGTTCTTTGAAATTTATATTTAATTTATGAAATTTCAATTTAAATCGAATCTGGATTAATTCTCTGAATATACAATTCAATCGGTAAAATTCCGTGTTGATACCTTAGCTTTAATTTAGTGGTATTTTAGAAAGCATTTCTAAAACAAACATAAACTATTCCAGCATTGCCTGTAGAGATGCTAGGTCTTTGCTCGCAGTGCATATCTGGCGCATAATTGTTAGAGTGCAGCTTCTGGACGGCAGCTTGGAGTTGCACACGATTCTGTTACGCTTTTGCTTGGTTAATTATGATTGCCTAGGCCACGCTTGATGACCCCCTCAAGCTGTTCAAAAAAATTGCAATATGCTAATTTTGACTAGAAGAAGAAAATACGAAAAACAATGAGAAGAAAAAAATATTCCATAAATTTAATTTATATTTTATTTTTCGCGCCTAGACGTGTTGCACTTCTAAGCGGCGCCGCACTTAAATGGTTTCTCGGTTACTCCCATGGGGCATGCAACTCCACACACAGTAGCTGACACAATTGTCATTTTGGCGCTGCCTTGCTGAAAATATATCCGCCAAAAGATTTATGCCTGGTTCTCCATACGGCAACTGTTGCTCTTGCCCCATCTGGCCTCTGTCTCTGTCGCTGACTCTGCCCCTTCTCACCTTGCCTCGGTCTTGGCCCGACTTTTTTACTGGTACTGTTGCAAATCTTTTTGCTACTGGTTTTCTCTTTTAATGCCCCATACCCAGCACTAATGTGTGAACGGGGTGTGTCAGATATAGAAAGTTTTATTTTAATTCAAAATACTTATAAAATTTAATATTAAGTTTTCTATTCTGCAACTTGGACAAACTACAAATTCTAGTATTCAGTTTTTATTTGATAATTATCAATATAGAGTGTTAAGTTGATTTTTATGTCGATTATTTTATTTTGTTATTTATATTTATTTTCGATTTTTTAATTTGATTTTGATTATTATACATATTTTTTATATTTTTTTTTATTATTATTAAAAGTAGTGAACAAATTTTAAATTATGCTTAACTCAGAATTAAGCTAAGAGCCTTAAGCTTTTTATTCGTCATATTTGGTTAATTTGCGCATATATAATACATTTCAAAATATGATCACAAAGCAAAGATGATGATTTACATATTATATTTAATTTTTTAAATTTCTTTATTAAGTGATCACTTTTTTGCCGTTTTTTTGTTGTTTGATGAATATTTCTAAAAAATGAATTTACCAATATTGATTGCTGAAAAATATGTAGTTATTTGTTGGCGATCGTTTATTTTTGTTGTTCAGCCATAACAAATGTTTTTGTAGTGTTATCATTTTTTATTTGACATTTTATTATGCAATACATACAGTAGATATCAGACGTCAGACTCCTCTCCAAATCCAGAAGAATCGTTGCACTTTAATCCCAGGTATCTTTTCGTATAGCACACTCGCATAGTGTAGTCTTAGTCGTTTTTTTTTCGCTTCTGTTGCACCACAAGCATTTTAATTTGAATACCAGTGGCAACATTTACTACCGGAGTCGGGACGTTGTCGACTCTCGACTCTCGACTCTCGACTGGCGAGTGCTTTCCTTAGTTATGTTGTCTATTATTGCCTGTCAATATAAATGTCAAAGTCGGACTCTTAATAGCCTTTTAAAAAGTCTTTGTTTTTGCTGCCGGCATTTCTGTGTTGGAAATTTAATTAAAAAAATTGCTTTTTTTTTATTTATGTGATTTTTCTATTTTTTTTCTTGTTGGTTTAAATTCAATTATGAGCTATTTGCAGTGATTTTATGTTGCACCGCAGGCCGCATTACTTGCAGTTTTCAAATGCAAAGTAAATAACAAAATGCACATATACATAGTTATTTTTATTATGTATACATGTATATATATACATTTATATACATCATGCCAGTTACATCCACACATCAACGCGAATTTGGCTCGTAAAAAAGTGCTCTAAAGTTGCTGGTAATTTGTAAAAGAGCGCGTCGAAAAGTTTTGTGGCACAAACAAAACGCAAAAAAAAAAGGAAATGGAAAGTCAGCTAAAATAAAAGCGGCAAAAGATGTTGTGTTATGTTGTGCCGCCATTTTGTTTGGCTCAACGGAATATCTGCGCAACATTTATGTAAAAGTAGGGTGTCTCCTGAAGTTGAGAATAAATTTTATGTTTTTTAAATTTTGCAAATTGTTAAAAAACAAAATTTGAAGTGACTCAAATAAGTTGAATGAAAATTAACCAATTCTAAAAATAGTTAAGCTATAGGAAAATATTTATAGACCTTTACAAATAAGCTCACAAGTTAATATCTATTTCGTTGACAGTTAGTGCTCTTAATATGTAAAGTAGGTAAGGATTATTTTTTAAACTTTCTCTTAAATTAGTAAATTTATTGTAAAATAACAAAATATTTTTTTTTTTATCTTGGTGCACCCTAACCCAAAAGTATATATAGAGAATGTGTATATCGCTTACGCTCTTTTGCGGGTGTGGAAAGGGTTTTGATAAACTTTTTACACATTATATTGGCAACAGCCAAGGCACCACTCCGCCTGCCCCGCTCAAACCAACCATTTGAGAATGCTCTATGAAAATTGACTCAGCCGCGTAGTGGGTGCAAAAAAGTTAAAAGCAGACTTAATGGCACCACTTGTGCTTAAAATTTATTTTATGATGCGCATGCTAAGCCACAGTTGAATTTTAAAATACATTCGACAAGCGGAAGAAAGGGAGAGAGAGAGAGAGATGGGGCAGACAGAGATAGAGAGATTTGCTACGCATCGTCCTTCTGCTGGCTTATCCTTAAGGGAACGCATCGTTTGCGCCCCAAGAGGAAAAACTCTTTTTGAAAAAGTTTCGCGCTACTTTTTTTGGCTGTTAAGGGAAAGGGTAACTTTCGGATGTGTGTGTGTGTGGAGGGGTGTGGAAAATGGCATGTTAGCATGTGCCTTGGCTGTCAAGAACGCTGCGGGGCTTAACGAAAGGATTTATGTATCAACGCTTTAAAATTTTGCGCAGATAACGCGCGTTTAATTGGCTCGCTTGGCTTGGAGTGTGCCTGTGTGTGCGTGTGTGTGTGTGTGTGTGTGTACCACCCACAAACTTGGCTCTGACTTGACTTTATTCCCGTTTTTTGGGTCTGGTGTGGGCATCGAGTCTTGGGACACCATTTTTCTGCGCACTCAATTTGGAAAATGTTTTGGGTGTCGTTTTTATTTTGGTAAGTGCCTCAAATCGTTTTAAAAGTGTGTACGCTGCTTATCTGCATGTTTATGCCCCTTGGGCTTGCTGGGGAAGAAGGGGATAAATATGGCATGAATGACAACATTTTGTTCATGGTATTTAGACTAACTATACATTGATCGATTTATACAATTTAAAATAGCAATCTGAAAAAAAAAAACTCAATTCTACTCAAAAACTAGCGCTTAACCTTATTTAAATGTATTTTCTGCTAGCTGTACGATCCCATTTAACCAAATTCAATCGTAACAAGTTATTAAACTAGATATTTGTATTGTTGAGCCAACATTTGATGTCTATTTATGTTTTTATTGCTTTAAGCTTCCTAACTTTTGTAAGTTTCCTCATTTTGATAATCTACACACAAATCAAAGCAATTCGCATTGTTCGAATAAGAAGATTGGAAAAAATAAGACTAGCTTCCCATCAGCAGCGCTACAAGTGAAAGGTCTTTCTGACCTTGATGCCGATTTAACACATAATACAGAGCAGCGGTATGCGGTATACAAATCAAAAAACATTAAAAAAAAAATAGGAAAAACATAAAAAGAGTTCTTTAACAAATCAAAATTTGTCTTTCCACATAATCAAGTCATAATATTATGGGTGATAACTATTGTTGAACTGTATCGTACCGTATACTTACTTAAGCTGATTACGAAAGTCGAAAAACTCTCAGCAAGCTCTCAATGCATAAGGCTTTAAGCCGCTTACGGCACCAATTGACAAATTTATTTATTTTGTTTTCATTTATGTTTGATGTTTTTTGCTCGATGCTGCTGCCAAAACAATAACAAGTGTTAATGTGTTTAAAACTTCAAATCAAAGTCGAAATCAGAAAAAGATCGTGTGGCAACGTTAACATAATTTTCAAACATGAAAATACACTTTAAGCGGCGATAAATTACAATAAATTAGAATTTAATTAAACTAAAAGCAGATGGAGAAAAAAATAACTTTTGATTTTTTTCCCTGATTGTGATTGTGATTTGATCAAAACTGAAATTCTTAAGGGGCCCACTAAAAATGTCAAAATATTATGGCCAAAAGAAAAGAGTGCCATGCTGTCATGCTGTCAACCATTCAACTCTCTGTGTTGGCCCATTGTCAACCGACGGAGATTCTCAGAGACCCATCCGCTCTATTGTTGTGCGCGCTCCTAACGCCTCACTAAACAACATGAGCTTATGCCCGTAAACCTAATGAACGGATTAAGTCGACTCTACGTCTGTCACGAACGTGGCACCCTTCCACTACATAACTGTGTGTGTGTGTGCACACTGAGAAAAATACATGTGCTCCTCGTTTTGGCTTGGCATTTGAACAATGTTTAATGAAATGATATTAAATGTTAAATAATAATGCAAATAGAAAAATAAAATCATATAAAATGTTAGATTTATTTATTAAGTGCTGCTTAAATAAAAATAAAATAATCAGAACAGAAGAAAATTATTAAAAATAATATATAAAAGGAAGTTTATTAAAAGTTGAATGTCTTTAAATATGTTTAAATAGAAATAAATTAAATATAAAAATTAAAAAAATAAATAACAAAAATATGTTTTTTGAATATTGAGAAAATGAAATAAAAATAATGGTTTAATTTGTATTTCTTAAATCTACAAAAATTAATTAAATTAATATAACAAATGGAACAATTATCTGAATCAAATTGTTCGTATTTTTTTTTATTTTACAAAAATCATTGTAGTTAGTGTGATTCTTGCTGATTAAAATGAATAAATTGAATTAAAATAATGAAGCACATATTTGTTTTTCTGAGTGTATGTGACTCTTGCTGTTCTTTTGATCAGACACTAGAGTGTGTCTGTCTGTCGTGTGTGTGGCAAGGTGATAAACTTTGATATTTTAATGATATGTTCAACAAAACGTTCGTTGCACATAAAAATTTTCTTAGCTCTAACTGTTTTCGGCTAAATGGTAAATCGGCTTTTCTTTATAGCTATACATTCACACACTCGCACACACTCACAGACAGACAGACAGACAGACACATTGCCGCCCCCTGCCTCCGTTAGCATTGTATTCATATTGTTTGGTATTTGGTATGACATTAAACTCACTTTACAGGTGTCCATTCAATTTATGAGCTGTAAAAATCTCAATCTTTTCTAGTTCTCCTCCATGTATCCAACTATAACTTGAGTTGGGAGATAAAAGGGAGGCATAAAGATATAAACCAAACAAGTCGTGAAATTTTATACTTTTTGCACAATCTTATGGAACTCAAATATATCCCATATTTTCTATTTTGTTTTTTTTTTAATTATAGTTTTCTTGCAATTGATATTGTTTACTAGGTATTTTGCGAAATCTATGGATTACTTTTATATTATTAGAGTCGGTGCAATGCGGCCACTTGAATCTATTGTGGCGTTCACTTATAAATGAGCTTTAGTTCTTTGAGTTCTGAAGTCCTGTCATTCTCTGGGCAGATTCTGTGAAATGTTTCTGCCACAAAAACTGTTCAAAAATAATTCATTCATCATCATAAAGTTCTCTTTCACCTCTCTCTCTCTTTCTCTTTCGCTTGTTGGTTACTCTTCAATTGTCAATTCTGATTTAAGCTTTCTTCTTAAACGCTTTGACGTATTTGCCAAGACAGCCATAATTTGAAGGGACAGCTAAAGTTGTGTTTAAATGGCTATTTGAGCGCTTTCCAAAATTTCTATGTACCAATTAATTGGGCATATTTATTTCTGATATTTAAATTATTCATGTTTATGGTTACGCCTCAACATTTTGTTTAACTGTTGCTGTTTTTTTTTTTATTTGATTTGATAGACCTTAGCATCAGCTCGATCTGATGGCGATTGCTCATCCCATCAAAAACCGTCTTCTTCTGTCACGGCAACGCCCCACATCAAACAGCAATTCTTTTTCTCTTTTTTTTTTTTTTGTTTTTTGTGGGTATTTTCAAAAGCGTGTAACACGAAACGTTTTCTCAAGTTTCGGTGTTTTTCTCAGCTGCCAACTTGGAGTTGAGTTTGTATTTTATGGCAATATAAACGCGACGATTAAAACGTTAAGATTCAACATTTAAAATCATGTTTGGTTTAATTTCAAATCGAAATTAATGCGCTAACGAAGACGGGCTGGCTAGCGGGGGCAGGCAGGCAGGCGGGCATGCAACGCGAAACAAAACTGGCCAAGCGGCTATCTATAACTATAAATGTATCTATGTATCTGTGGCTGGTTATATGGCAGCTATCCTCAGTCATGTCAGACAATCAACTTAACCAAGTTAGTCAACCGGAGTTGATCATTTCATTCAGCGGCTAATAAAATGCTTGAGTTATTCACACATGTAAGACGCTCTGAGCTAATATGAGCTGCAGATGATGGAACCGGATCACCGGTAAGGGGGCTGCAAAGTTGGAGAGAGAAAGAGAGAGAGAGAGGGAGTGCTGTGGCGTGGCACGGCACATAATTAAAATCAACGTTTACATATACCAAACATCAATGCAGACAACAAATTCTTTTAACTACAGATCAAAATCAGCAACTGAAACAAAAGTGAAACAAGTCAGAAAAAAACGTAATTGAAAACGTTGAATCGAATATTAAATACACTCAAATTAAATGTGGGTATGAAGAGCTGCTCTTACGCAAGATCTTATAATGATTTTATTATAGAAAATGGTTAAATATTTAACATTCATATAGTATTAATTAAGTATTAAGTCTGGATAGAGTCTATATAATTGAAAAACAAAACTACCAATTTCAGATGGACTATAAGTTCTAAGTACTCAAACATATACATAATTTATAACTCTTTTTAAATTATAATAAATAAATAAATTATAAGACAGAAAGTGAATGAGTTTGTTGCAAATTGATCAACAATTCTTATACTGCTGACCGTAGAGTGTATACAAATCTTAGTACGATTTGCGATTTCCATTTGAAACAACGCAAACACGAACATGGCTCAGTCGCGGGCTTTAACTGAAGCGGGGAGTGGTGCTGCAAGGGAGTTGCAAGGGGTGGACAGTAAACTGTGTTGGAAAGCGCAACGAGATTGCTGATTTCCGGCAACTGCTGTTCCTGCTTCTGCTTCTGCTGCTGCTGCTGCTGCTGCTGTTGTGTTTAATTTTGTCTTGGCCAGCTCAGCTCATTTACAATTCCAATTATGCACAACATTTTCTAATTACACGACCATCAACACTGCTAATGCAGACGTCCCAGAGCTGCCACTCCCCCCCCCCACTCCACACCCACATGCCCCTGCCCCAGTTTTATCTATAATCTTATGCTCCAACTAAGACACTCAAAAAAATAATGCATTACATCAATCGCCTTGATAGCCACGAGTATTTTTTAAATATTTCTAAATCAACGAAATAGTTCTCTAAATTAAAAAAAATGTTTCTAATAATTTTATAAAGATTAATTTTTCTATGTTAATAAATATGTGCCACAAAATTAGAGAGGCAAAGCTACGAAATTTTCGTTGAAAAATAACAAAATTGCTAAAAGTTATCATTTCAGGCCAAAAGTTATTTAAGCTCTAGCACACGTATATTTTTCTGAGTGCATTTTGATGGATTGGCATATGCATAAATGTACATATGTACATAGTACATATATCAACGAATACGTCGTCGCGCTGATTTCATTTGACTACCAGACGCTTCGGCCTGGCCATAATGTTGGCGTGGGTCTGCCTGCCTTTTGCTGCTGGCCATCATCACTCTGGCCATCATCTGAGCTGTTTTTAATTTTTTTGCACGCCATAATTATCGTGTGTGTTTTAATGTGCAGCTAATTGTGTTGCATTTTGCATTCGCATGTGGCCAGTGTTCACTGTACTGCCATAGCCGGTGATTTTAATTGCCGCCACTATTTTTCATACATTTATGCATTGTGTTTAAATATAATTTTGTTTAAGTTTCTATCTCGTTACACATACGCCATGCTGGCATTTTGATGTCTCTCTCTTTCTTGCTCTCGCTCTCGCTATCGTTCTCTATCTCTTTCTCTCTCTCTCGCTCTGGCTTTTTTTCAACAGCTGCTAAATTAGTTCAACACTTCAGTTGACGGCATGTTCCATTGGCATGACACTCAACTGACAGTTGGTAATCTCCGGCATGTTGGCAATTTCTGACAGACCAGCTGACAGACAGACCGACGGACAGAGAGGCGAATGACGGACCGACAGAGAGACAGATAGAGAGGAGAGCGAGAGATAGACAGAGGGTGAGAAGCGCTGTGTGGCGGGGGTAACAGCCTCTGTCAAGTGAGTCGATGGCACTGAAAGAAAATTCCCTCTTAGATTGCACAAATAATTAAACTAAATATATATTATCAAACTGTCATCGATTGATCTTTTTTACTGTGTATATAATTATTTAATTCTTATATGAAAATATAAATAATATTATATTTGATATAAGCTTTGGCTAACAATAAAATTGATCAAGTACAAAAAAATGCAAACTGCTAAATTGAAATATTGTCTTTTCGCTCCGTGTATAAAACTTAGTCTTATGCTGTGATGAGTTTTTGGTTTTTTTTTGCATATGTTGCACGCAATGCAGTTGCAAATAAAATTGTTGCATTTAAGAAGCAGTTACAAACGCCTAGAAGCAGAAGAAGAAGAGCGACAGCAACTCTTTTATTATTGTTATTGCTGTTTCTGTTGTTGAAGGGGTTGCAAAACATGCCGCATTGCCCCGAGGGCAGCTTGTATAATTTCGTACGTTGATGTTTTTATTATGATTAAACGTAATGGGGTGTGGCTGGACGGGATTAGCCATGCACAATTATCGTTCAAGAAAAATAGTTGTTCAAGCCGCTTATTTTGTTCTCTGGGCTGACTTGGTACGATTTTTTTTCTTTTTAGCGTAGGTGTTTAAGCCATGGAATGTCGTCTGAGTCTCCTTTCGACTTGATAACTGAGTATTTTATTTTCCAGACTCAGCGACGACGACGACGACGACGACGATCTTAAAGCTGAGGCACATTGAAAACCACCTGCTGGGCAGCGAACACAAGGCACTGTAATCAGTTTAAATGGCAGCCCAGCAGTGAACAAAAAAGCGAGGGGAAAAGGAGTGTGGTTGCTGCTTCTGCTGCTGCTGATGATGGTGATGGCGGAGGCAGAGCCTAACACCAACACTGGCATTTGGACTGTGGTGCCACAATGAACACGCCATAAAGCAAAAGTCAAACAAAAAATTAATAATAAAAAACGCAGGCAGGCAGGCAGGCAGGCAGATAGAGGGACACAGACATCGACGGATCGACACTACCGGGACTTTTGCAGTTGGCGTTTTTTGTTGTTGTTGTTGCTTTTTTTTTATATTTTGCATGTCGAACGATCGATCAAAATATAAACGAGGGTATTGGGATAAGCAAATGGCAAGTCTGCGGAGACCAAAAAAAACAAGAAACAAAAAAAAAATATATATATTTAACTACCTTTTGGACTTGGGCTCAGACAAAGCTTTTTTGTGGCTTGGTTGCGTACACTCTAAAAAAAATAATATATATAATATAGAAATCATGAGTTTTCCTAAAAATTCATTTCTAAGTTGTAGAGCGAAATAGTATCAAATTGATAAATGTTTTTTTCTATAAATTATTTTTGAACTCTTATAATTAACTATTCAATCCAAAAATGTTGCCTATATTTTCAGATTTTTTCAGAGTGTAGGGCTTTAAGTATTCTCTCAATTTTTCCCTCTCTTCCTCTTTCTGCCTCAGACTCTCCCTAAGTCTTTGGGCCCCCTCTCGCCCACCCCCAAAGGAAGTGTTTTTTTTTTTTTTTGGCATTAAAAGCGCATATAAAACTGTCAAACTGTTTTGTGTTGGCCAAAAATTATGGTCCATCATTAGCGTTCAGCTTGTATGCAGTTTGTTAAGTGAAATTGAAAACAGGATCCCAAAAAGACCTTCGACTGACTTCAGCTGAGTCTGAGCCTGCCCTGCTGGCTTTCACATATTTTCGGGTCTAACGCATGTGTTGACAGCTTATTAATGTCTGGCTATAAATTTCAACTTAGGTAAAATAACAGCGAAAATCTGCGAATCTCATCAAGATCTGGCAACACTGTTGCAAGCGCAGCGCTGTTGCCACATTTCATTAGCAGATAAATACATATTTATTCTTTACAGTGAAACATTTTATATAATTTATACATTCTAATAAATTATCTTTAACTGTTGGAATTAATATACACTTAAATCCACCTGTCTTAACGTTTCTGTCAATTGATAGTATTCTTTCTAATTACAGTTAATAATGGGTTAATTCTTCCCACTGCTGTGGTGGTAATCTATTCCATGGAATAAATCGTTGGGTGGTCGTTGAAAATATTAGAAATATGGCAAATGCAATCAATGCATAGCGGCTCTTGGAAAACTCATCAGAAAAGCGGCCTATGTGGCAAAATGGGGGGTTTAGGGGTTTGGGGTGGCGCATGTTGAAGGAGCTGTGCGCTGTCAAAAATGACAGCTATAATTGCCACATCATAATGCAGCGTCATGTCTATGACAGTTTAATTGTGGCTAGGAAAGCGCGCAATTACATGTCAGAGCAAAAAAAAAACAAACAAGAGAGAATCTGAAAATGTGGAAAAATATAATTGAAAGAAAATTTGCATTGGCAGGCAACTTGTTAGACGGCGACTGGTGCGTTGCAGCGGCTGCTTCGCTGCTGCTTTGCACCCAATTAAAATGTTTCACACGTTTGCATAATTAATACTCAAATAGCGCGCACTTGTCGGCAAAATGCCCAGACAGCGAGGAGGGGCACTTGAGCAGTGGGGCGGCAGAGCTGGGCCATAGATAACTATTTATTGTGGCGCTGCCCAGTTGCAAATGAAGCCTGAAAAAAAGGCAGGCAGAGGTACTCAAAGTGAGCTGAAGATTGGATGCACTCTTACAATATACTAAAGAAATGGTAATAAGTAAAGAAAATCTCGTCAAAATATAAGCTGAACACCTTAGTTATCCACATTATTTAAGTTAACTTTATAAATAATAATTATAATACATTTTTTATTGAATTTTGTTTTAGTCTTTGGAGTTTATATGGCTAACAGCTAAATCCTTTATTTCAGCAAAACTTATGCAGAACTTAGCTAGAAATTCGAAATGCTTAACAAATTTGAGCTTGACTTAGCAAGAAATTATCTATGTTAGCTAGAAAACATGTAGATCAGCTAAAACTTAGCTGGAAACATTTAGATCAGCTAAAACTTAGCTGGAAATTCTGTAGTCAGCATAAGCTTGAACTTAACATATCTGGAAATCAACTAAGGGAAACTTGAACTAAGTTTAATATTCTAATCAACCAAATATATAAATATATATTATTACTTATCAACATCGAAGAGCATGCAGATTACATACCTCATGACGGGAGTTGAAGACTCTTTGCAGAAGGGCAAAACAAAGGCAATTCTTGTGTCGGCATTTCGCAGAAGACGCTTCTGTTGTCGAAATTGTTAATTATGATTTTTGGTTTCAAGGCGCTCGCCTCTGGTATGACAGCATTTTGACAGAATTGGGGCTGGCTGCGTTGCACAAACGATATTTAAGCGCATGACAAATAAAAATGTTGCAAATATGCAGCAAGGCGAAATCAAGTAAAATAAAATAAAAGGTTGCCACAGAGCTGACAGAGCAAAATGTTACTTGCAGCGGCAGACAAAACTGTCATTTGTCAATTTGACAGTTTAACTAGGTAATTAGTGTGTGCACAACATATATTATATATATATATAGGGAGTGTGTGTGTGTGTTGCTGCTGCTGTCAGTGGGCACTAAAAGTAAAGAACACTTGAGTCTGCCACAGATTCTCAATTTCACTTGCCACTGCCACTGCCACTGAAATGTCTCTCTTCCGCTTGTAATTCATCATTTGACATGAGGCAAGCACACTCACTGGCATCACTATTTGCATACCCTGTAAATGCAGAAGGGGTATCATTCAGTTGTGCTACTGCACGAAAATTTACCAAAGAGGCAACAAGTATACGAACAGCGAGTGAACGAGTCTATCAATAACACGGAATATATAATAATATATATATATATATAATATATACAAATATCGATAAATGTAGATTTAGTATTGGTCGTGTCGATTAAGTCATCAGAAGTCATCTACTTCCGAAGATTTATCGATACCCAAATTTATTGAAGCTAGAGATTTCAGTCTTGTGTAGACCAAGCTTTGGATACTCATTTTGGAGTCGATGATGCACATCAATAAATAATTTTAGATAAATTTAAATCAATTTAATTATTTCGCTTAACATTGTTCTTCGTAGCATGGACGTATAAAGTATGAAAATATATAAAATAATATTTATATTTAAGCTGCCAGCTACAGGGTATCTCTCAGTTGGTCTTTCCTTGGGCACCTCTACTGCCTGTTTAAAGTGATCCGCGGGAGCAGGCACGCTTGCGTACTTCCTGCTGCATCCCAGTTGTCTACTCTTTTTTTTATTATCATTATATTCTTGGGGCTGCTTGGCTCCTGCAATTACAGCTCTTTTAAGTGCTTCATTGCCAACTTCAGTGCAGCGCAACGTCATCATCATTGTGGCCAACACCATGATGAGCGTTGCGTTTATCATTCGACTGGAACCAAACAGACGAGTTCGCAAATAAATCATCTTGTGCTAACCTCCCCTCCCCAATTCCCAGCCTCCCTCTCAACTCCAAAGTTTGTTCTCCCCTGCGCTAGTTTTGCTGTTATGCTTTGTTTTCCACACACTTTCCGTTGCGGTATTTTTTTTGTCTTATATTGCGGAAAATTATGTTGTACTTGTTATGGGCAATTGAGTGGTTCTGCTTTTGAAATAGTTGCCTAATTAATTGATTTGTGTATTCAAAAACAATTTCAAACCTTGTTGAACTCTGCTAGAGTAATAAATGTGACATAATGATTAATGATTTATGCCTGAAGAATATTAAAGTAAACTTTTTTTGGTTTATTCAATTATTTTTAAAGATTAAGTTAACATAGTTAACAGAATAAATTCATTTCCACATATTCCATATTATTAGATAATGTTCTCGAACAAGCGGAAATCAAATAACTCATTTGATATAATGACAAAAGTCACATTCATGGCACATGCTATCTGTTGGCTAAAACAATGTCACCAAATGTTGTAACACATGTTTAACGACTTGTGTCAACCACATTTGGATTGGAACAATGTAGAACGCATATAAATCTAATGCCAAATTGCAACAAAGTCACGTTTTTAATTTTAAGCACGTTAGTTAACGTCAACACAGCAAAGTGTATAGGCCAAGAAATACCAATTTTTGTTGGTTAAAGCTTTTGACTTTAAGCAGCACATTTTTTATATATATTTTTTTTTTGTTGGGGCATTTCCACTTTTACTTTTATTTATAAGCTTGTTCCACTGAAACTGATTTCAGACCTGAGTGATTTTCAACAAGACGTCGAAGAAGAAGAATAAGAACCAGTAGCCCAAGTCAAAAATCATTGAAGCATGCATAGCGATTTACCCCGTTAATGAGACCATAGATAACCCAGAAACCCACACACCCAACCCCACAAAAAAAAACAACAACAAAAAAGCAAAAATCAGAGCAAACTGTCAACTTGGCCAAACAAAGCAACAACAACAAAAACAACAACCAAGAAGAGTGAAAGAGTCAAGAGGCGCGCACACTGATTAAGTCAACCCTAACAAATAGAGTTGTGGTAGGGGTAGGGATTGTGACAGGGGGGCTGGTGGGTTGAACAGACAAAAGACGAGGCCGCCTCTTGGCGACAGAGGAGGGCAGCAATATTGAAGCGACAGCAGCAGCAGCAGCAGCAGCAGCAGCCATTTGAAAAAGGGGTAAAATGTGCGAAATATCACAACTTGGCACTCGGCGAGAAACTGCGTAACAACAACAACAACAACAACAACAACAGCAGCAACAATGAGGAGAACGAACAACCACTAAAACAACAACCAAAACAGAGAAGCAGTTACGCCGGATTAACAACCCCTTTCCTTTTCGACTATGCCACGGGGTTCAATTGCAATGGGCGCAATTTATAAAATTGTTACGCTTAATAAATTAAAATTTCATTTTGAAGTATTGGCCGTGAAATTGAGCTTAGCAGAGTGTGGGGCGGGGTATGTGTGTGTGTGTTGTGTCTGTGTGTGTGTGTGGCGGGGGAGGGGCGGATTTGGTATACTGAGCTAAATATTGACAAATTGTTGGCTTTACTCTTAAGCTGACTAGCGCAATTATAGAAAATGTTTAATTGTTATTCAGTTTAATGCAATTTGTTAAGGTTGAGATAATAATAAAAAAAAACTATTTATTTTTAGTTGTTGCGCTCAAAATCAAGCATTGCAAATATTGAATATATTGCATATTTCATGACTTGATAGTGTCGACTAAAAATATGAAGTTGTTTTTAGGTTTTCGCTGTTAGAGTTTGGAAAATGACATCAAAGAAGACCCAATTAAATTCAAAGAACCGATTTTTCATTGGTATTTTGGGAAATTGCAAAAAAAAATGACATTTTCTACTTTTATTTTTAGGATATGTTATAATACAATTAAAATTTGCAATCACAAATGCTGTTTTACATTTGAAGTAGAATTTCTCACACTGAGCTATTAGATATTCACTTATTTTGAATCAGTTTTATATGCCTACATTGAATCAAATGTTGGCGGCAGCAACAAAAGCGGCCAAATGAAAAAAAAATAAAATAATAATTATAAAATTATTAAAAAATAAGAGAACAACGAAAAATGTATACAGCAGACGCACGCGAGGCCAAAAACAAAATTCTAATCAAACATTTTCTCACCTAAGAACTGAGCTGGGTTTGTTGTTGTTGTTGTTGTTGTTGTTTCTGTTGTTTGTTGCTGTTAGCCTTTTGCCTTTTGTGTTGTGGGCGTGTTCGTTGTTGAACGTTCTGTCGGCGTTGTCGGCAGCGGCAACATTTCTGTGTTCTTCACATGTTTTGTTTTTCTTTTGAGCTGCAGCCGCATTTAAGTTGTTGTTGTTGTTGAAGTTGGCTGCTGTTGTGAGAATTTGCCGTAAATCAACCTGTTGCATGTTGTTGTTGTTGTTGTTGTTGTGGTTGTTGCCGCACACAGTTTTCGGCATCAGCCACTTGGCTTATGAAGTGCCACAGAGAGAAACAGGTTAATCGATTTTAAATCGTTTTTGATGTTGTTTTGATCGCTGCCCCTTACAACTAAATACATGTGTATACACACACACACACACACACACGCACACAAACACACATACATATACATATGTTCTAGTTTCCGAGGTTATATTTATTTTTATTTTTGACGTTTGAACTTGATTACAGGTGATTTTAATAATGATGTGTCTGCCTGACTGCAACAAGCAGCTAACCAGAAACAGTTAATTAAATGGCCAGTGCAATTGAGATGCGACGTTTTAATACTTTTGCCACATAAACTTGATTTGCCACTTGGCCACTTAACTAGCTGTTCAAATTCTTTCTGCAAGCCTTTGAGATAACTTAAGGAGCTACTCAAAATTACAGTGCATGATGCAAAAACATTTAAATGGAGCATTAACTGCAGGTGAAGTTAATACCAAACCCAATGAGGCTATATCAATTCAAGGTTAGTTCTCTTTTACAGTTTAGCAAGGGGAATAAACTACTCTAATATTATTATTATTGGACGTTGAATAGCGTAATTCGAACTACAAGTTGGATGAAAAAGAGGCAGAAAATTAATTAGATTTCTAATCGGAACTGTAAAATTAAGTTGGCTGATTAACTCCGAAGAATCAATCTCACCGTTTATTGAGATCCAACAAATTGGGTTCTTTGGAAATCCTTGAAGATTAAGTTTGTGAATTAGCACAGAATGATGAACGGAATGAATAGATTCAGATTTGAGAATAACGCCTTTTGAGAGTATGTTCTGATGGTAACTCCCTTTAAAGATCCAGAGAACATAATCACACAAATCATGTTTTTAATCTAAAAAAGAACTTAATTGTTTTAAGACAAACCGTTGGGCATAACAATGCATACAAATAAACAACAACAAAAATGGCTTTGAGTGAAATCCACAACTCGACGTTGTTGAAAGCTGCAAATGCAAAAGCTGGCCCAAACAGCTTGCCTGTTGTGTTAATGCGACTGGCCTGATGACAATATTGAAAGACGACAGCAAACAATTTAAGAAGCAACAATAAATTGCTCATTGTATGTTGGCAACTGTGGCAACTGCGATAACTTTGGCTACTGAAGCGTTATCAAAATGCATGCAATTTACTCATCATCACAGATCGAAAGGTGATAGCAGACATGTTACTTTTAATTGACGCGAAGATGAGTCAAAATGAATAATTTCCTGCAACTAATGTGGAGTCGGCGCTTGTGCGGCAATTAACCAACCAACCAACCAAGCAGGCAGCCAAGGAGCACGCTTGCAACACAAAACTTGGCGAAAACCCCTTGAATAAATTGCAAAATTCAGGCCTTATAGTTTCGCCACACATTTCCCGTGGCCGGACGTTGAAAGACAATAATGCTTGATAATGAGCTGTAAAGTTTATTAATGGCCAGCCACTGCCACATAGAGCGAGTGAGAGTGAGCGAGAGAGAAAGGTGAGTGTGTGTCTGTGTGTGTGTGTGTGTGTGTGTGTAGAGGGGGTGTATTTTGCCCATATCACTAACATTCAAGGTGCGGCTAATGAGCCATTTGCGTGTCGTCAATTTTTGGTCTGGGTATCGTTGGCAGAAGAGAGAGTGCAACAGAGAGAGAGAGAGAGAGAGAGAGAGAGAGAGAGAGAGAGAGAGAGAGAAGAGACAGTGTGCGAGGTGAATTCACATACATTAAAACTAAATTATTGAAACAAAAGGTTATTGTTTCTTTTGTTTGCATATTTTTTTGCAAACTGCAACTGAAATGACATCTGTGCCAAGTGTCAAAGTTCGCCGAGCTTCGCGTAATTAGCGATGGAAACGTGGGCTTTGAAAACAATGCGAAACCAGGCAAGTTTACCTTATTTCTACATATTTTTGGTATAAATAGTTAGTATATTACTCCAAGTGCTACACAAGCTAACCTCACTTTATCTTCAAAAGAAAAACAGTTTCTATTTATTTATATGATCACTATGCAATAGATTTCAGTTTAATTCTATAACTCAAACTTAAAACCAAAAACAGTTTATGTATATTTATTTGTATGATCAGTGTGCAATTTGCATATACTTTAGATTCGTGCCACGAACTGCAGAACTCGACACGGGCCCTTAGCCAGTCCAGGCAAGTCGCAACAACACGCACGATTTCAATTATAAAATGTTGCTGCATGCGTAATGTTGTTGCCATATGTTATGGGTAGACAGGCATACAATCATCGTATGCCATCCATCTAATGTTCAGTATTTTCTAGTTAACACTTTGTAATTGCACAATGCAAAATCACTGAACTGCAAACAGTTTGACAAGTGAAAGATTCTCTTATTCGGCCTCGGGTTTTGTGAGTGGAGTGTGCCATAAATCAATCGAATTCCCTTCCCTGTATAAATTTAAAATTGAGTGACAAAAACGAAAGGCAGAAACGAAAAGAGCAAAAGTGGAAAAAGAACTTGACACACTGAACTGAAACTGAAACTTGTTTTGCATTAAATGATGTGTAAAATGAAGCCGTTAAACATGTCCTCTGGGATGAGCTCAACGATTTCTAGTTGACTGCAACTCAGCCGCTCAAGGGGCTATGCAAATCAGCTAACTGAATGAACGCGGCTCATTTGTGTACGAATCCTGCCTGTTTATTGCCCCCTAACAAAGGACTAACTGAGCTGAGTTGAGTTGAGTTGATTGTTTTCAGTTGGAAGGCAGCAGCAGAGACAGCATTTGGCATCGTCTACCTCAAGGAAGGGATCGAAGACAAAATTAGAATGCCCTGTGCAGGGGTACGAAAACATCCGATTGCAACTTTGGTAATTAAGTGAATTAATCAATCCTTTGAAGTTCATTTAATAATTATATATTCAAATTTTCCGCTACTTTTGACTTGAAATCTGTTCCGATATAATTTTTACTATAATTTAATTACGATAGGGTCGGGACAAAGCTTTCTAGAGCCATAAATTTGTTAATTTTAATCCGATTTTAAAAACCAAAGCTTTTTGTTCATGTACATTTAAAGTTGAAAACATGATTTCATTTTAAAATTATACTCTAAAAGTGTGCCTTTAGGGATAAGTCGAAAATTCTCAGGATCATAACTTTGTCGTTTCTCATCCGAATTTTCAAAAATAAGTGCTTCTTAATTATGGTTTGACCTCTAAATAAATATTCAAAACGCGATTCTAGGTCGACTATCATATCGAAATGAGAAGCTCAAAAACAAAGACTTTTAATAATAATAATAGTTAATAAATAGATCTTAGCCTTAAAAATAAACTAAGTAGGTGCAAAATTGATATTTACAAAGCTCTCTTTTGTTGTAACTTATGGCGATGCTCTTTCGGTGTGGCTGGCACATCTTGCCAAGTCTCATTTGAATATCATATATGGTTTGTCTTGGACGACAATGATCAAAAATGTGCTGTATGCCAATCTATTTGCTGTCATATTAAAACTAAACAATATACGAAGACACACAAACCACACAAAATGCTTTTGACACATTTGGTAATTGTCATTTATGGAGCATCTCGAATGGTCTGAGGAGAAACAGTCGAGTTGATTTGCTAATTGCTGAATATGTCTCCAGATAATCAATGTTTAAAATTTGGACACCGAGAACGCTCAGTAAGAAACTGGCATCAAATTGACACGACAATTACCGAGACACTGGGGCAACCATGAGGTGGACAGACAGACAGACAGACAGACAGATCGACCATCATAGTCTGGTCAGCTGTTTGGACCTCATTTGCTGACCACAGCCAGCATAGTTGTGTGCTGTGTGTGTTGTTGTGTTGTGCCGTGTCTGCTAACAAGCCAACATACCTGTGTGCATCACATCCATGTCCTGCACCTTACCCTCATCCCCAGCCTCATGCTCGTTCCTGTCCTGTGCTTGTCCCTGTTTGGTGAATGTGTTACTTTTGGGCTGTCTTGAGCAGTTATTGTTTATATTGCTTTGACATGTTGCATTGCGCCAAGTGCCGAGACGAACCCTTTTTGGACATTTCGCTGTCACTCACCTTGCGGTTGTCAGGTTCAACCCTCTCCTGCGCTCTCTGTCTTTTAATGGCATTACACTTAATTTTGATGCCTAAGCTTTTGCGGTTTTTGCTCATTTATATATAAATAAATATATGTATACTTTACTACTTTGTAATCATATATTTTATAATTAAAAGCACATTAATTAGTCGCGTTTCGCATTTCTTTTCGCTCTTTGTAGTCTTTTTTTGACGATGGCAACGCGTTGATGTGACAACGACAACAACCACATCATGCTCAAATGCTTTGATCTTTTTTATATACCCCACAACACAGAACAACAGCAACAACAAAAACAACAACAACCAGAACAACAACAACCACAACAACAACAACCACAAGAACAACAACCACAACAACAGCAACATCAACAAAATGTGCGCATTTGAAAAATTTCATTTGAAATAGTTTCGGTTAAGTCGAATTGCAATTGACCTACAATTGTAGAAAGTTCTTTTTGATCCTGTATTCTATATGTAGGCAAATCATATGAAAAAGAATTAATATTTTTGAAAAAGTAGTAGAAATTATTGAGAGAATTCTAATATTAGTTTGAAGTTTAAGGTATTTTTTTGTTTGGGATTTGCCTGCTGAAAAATAAGTATAAAAGTCTTTGAGGCAATATATTCTCAATTTTGGAAACATTGAAAATTCAAAAATATACAATTTTTATAGAGTCAGCGAGGTTTTTCATATGATACATGTAGAGCATCTAAGATTTGAACTATATGCAATTTACTCGCACAAAGTGCTGGCTAATGCACAGCGATTAAAGTCAGAACATACATTTACTGTTCATATATTACATACATATATAAGACATTTTCATGGCTTTGCCACAAAAAGTGCTCAAATACACCCACAAATACACATCCAATGACAGACCGCACACATGTAAAGCAAATGCCAAAAAAAAAGAAGGCAAATACAAAACAAGAAAAATAAACTCTTTGCAAAATGTCGCCGACGACATTTTATTTCACCAGATTTTCCTGCTACTCATTTTTCATTTTTCATTTTTCAGTTTCTTTTACTTGCACACAAAAGAAAAGTGCTCACACTTTGGGTGTACGTCGGATATAAACTTGGCAGGCAGCAGAGGGCCACAATTAATCGCACTGTGTGAGAATCGCCGGAATCCGAATGCATTTTGGGGGATCTAAGGCAAATCTTTGCTTTTTTTTTTTTTTTTTGTTTTTTTGACTCGGCAATGTGACAAAAATTTCGCCTGATTTTGTCTTAATTAACGCCAAACGCTTCAATAGCGATAAAATATGCGCCCAGTCTGAATTGCTTCGCTTGCTTCAGTCCCTCAGCTCAATTCCAATTAATGTGCCTCACGCGCGCTCATCAGTCAACGCGTGATGGTGCTTGTGGTGCTTGTGGTGCTGTTGCCGGTCTTTGGTGGTGTGGTGCAAGATTTGCTCGGTTTCCAAATTCACGCATCATTCGCACATTGGTGGCAGACACTGCGATCACAGAGTCCGTAACGTTTGCAGACCGGGTTGCATATTTAATTGGACCACACAGCGATGCAGCGATGCAGCTGCGTATGCTTTATGCTGCAGTCTATATACCCTGTAAAAAGAGCTACTTAAGCAGAATTGAATGAGTGAGCGATGGTGTTTGGCAAATAAGATAGACTTGGAAGTTTGTTTGACATTTTGTAGATATTATTTCAACTTAATTTAAGTTTGTCAAACTGAAACGTATTTTAGTTAGGGCTACGGTACGTACGAATATGAATTGGTTCCAGATTTGTTTTCGGTATTCGGATCCATTATGTTTATATATAGACTCATAATATCGGTTTCTGTAAATGGTTTTAAAAGATAATGTTGGGTTGCTGCTTCTGATTTGACACCTTTTACTAGAGAAAACAAATGTTTCGCATATCATCACCAATTTATTCCCGTCACTCTTATCTCTGTCTCTCAAGAGTTATCTACCTACAGGGTATCTTCAAGTCTAAGTTGTTCTCAAAATTTCTATCATCTTAAATTAGTTTTTATTTAGGTTTGCTGTTTAATTAAAAAAAAAACATTTGTTTCGTTATGGCCAAGGCTTTTTCTCAATTTAAGCTAAAGTTCAACTTGAAAGCGAAAGCAGGGTATCTCCAAGTCGTGCAACTGCTGCTCCCACGTAAGTACTTTATTTCTTTTTTTGTTGGTTGGTCACCGCGTCGCCACTTTGAACATTTGTCTTGTTTTGCGCTGACAACTTTGGAAGCTGCTTAAGTCACTTCAGCGGCTTCTCGAGCTACCCAAAAAAGCTACCGCCCGGGTGTAGGTGTCTCTTCTCTCTCTCTCTCTCTCTCTCTCTCTCTCTCTCCATCCCTCTCTCATTCTTTCTTCCTATTACTCACATTCGCTGTCTCTTTCTGTGGCATCTTATGTGGCATTGAACCTTAAGCAAGCGTCTGTTGATTTACGATTCCATGGGGCGAGACACATTGCTTAACAATTATGACTCAATGCGAAGTTGTTGTTGTTGTTATTGTGGTTTGTGTGTTTGGTTAATTAGCATAAAATCAACTATAATTTAAATTTATTAACTAGTTTGCAAGCATTTGTGTATTTGTGATATGTATTTAAATGCTTAACTGATTGTGTCGTTGTGTATACGCCTCGTGGCCTGTCAAAAATCATAAGCCAACACACTTGTCAACGCTGTCAGCTATGCACTCGACTCGTGATCACTCACAACTGGCTAATCTCTATGCACAACATGTGGCTATATATATATATATGTATATATAGGTATATATAAATAATAAGAAGAGTATTAATGAAGCCGTCAGCAGTCTGCAGTCAATGACAAAGTGAAAGGCGCATCAAATTTGTGTTTGTATTGGTGCATCCCAACTTTCCAACATAGAACCAGAGACAATAAAAAAACTATCAACTTGACTAACAGATACCCTTGAAAGATTTCTTAACATATATATGTCTGAACAGAAATTGCCCTACAAATAGGTAGTCCAAGCAGGCTTATATCATGATTAAAACTACATTTAAATTAGGGAAACTTAATTTCTGTTAAACTTTCTCCCACCCATTTTGTCCCTTTGTAATGCATTACAGGGTATACAATTAGGAACTATAGCTACAACAATAATCCACCCAAATATCATTCACTGACTCATCGACAAGATGACGTCTGTGAAAAGCGCCTCTCCCCTCACCGTTCAAACTGGAAACGCATAGATAATCATAAAATCATATCATTCATCGATCATTCAAATGCGCGTCATAATTCGCTTGAAAGTCGAAATATGGATATTGTATATTGTTTATTGTATATAGTATATTGTATATTGTATATTGGATTGTGGAATATACGAACTATGGGGCTCATGTTCAACTGTCGCTTAAGTTTTTCCATTGTTGGCTCACAGACAATGGGCGCATTAACTGAAATTCGGTTTCGGTCTCAGACTCGGTTAGAGCTCGTTCAAATCGTGACTGCACATTGTTTATAAGGTGTGAAAATATTTAAGACTTTACATGAAAACGTTTGCCTACAAAACTGTTGATCGTTGAAAATTATGATTGATGATTGAACGATTGAATGCGCACAAGCGATTCATGTATCCACAAAACAAAAATCAAAAAAACAACAAAAAGAAAGAAAAACTCTAACAACTTGTTGTCCTTTATGCTTTTTATATATTTTTTATAGTTTCTTTTTTTGGTGGTTTTTTCAACATGTTTCGGCTTTTTTTTTATAGTTGCCATAAAATAATTGCCAAGCGAGATTTATGCCTGGCTGGCGATCGATCAGCGTTTGTCAGAGTTTGTTTCAAGGCGGCTTTTACTTATGGCCGAATACGAATCTCAATGCGGGTACTCATGAATAGTTTATGTGGGTGGCTTGGCTTTTGACTCGCACACACTCGGAGCCATTGTGTCTGGTTTGTTGTGCGTTGTTTGGTCTGTGTGTGGGTTAGCCTGCGGGTCCAGCTGAGAAATTCGTTGATCACGTATATAAAATATCATTTCGATTTATTGGCTTATAAAACGCACATATCAAAGTGTAGGAATTTCGCCTTATGCTAAATACTTGTAACATTTTTCTTTCATTTATTGTGTAAAGTTAAATTGTTGATTGGCTCAATATAATTACAAGTTGCCAGACATATTTATTATGCTACGAATTATTTATGAAACTTTTTTTTATACATGTATTGAGTTATTTAATCACTTAAATCTTTGAGGTTTTGGACCAGTAAATAATTTATAATTAACCACTACGTATTTAGTGTGTTTAAACATTTTTCAAATATATTAACGATTTGTAACTTTCGTGACTGTTTGCCAGTAAAAACAATTAAAACGCAAAACGATAAAATAAGTTTTTGTAAAATGCGTCGACTTGCACCTAACCACTTACAAACTATTTGAGCTTTCTATGTTTCAACAAGGCAAAACATTAAAAAAAAAAATGATTTTTGCCTTTCACTTGCGGCCTACGCAAAAAATAGTTAAAATAAACCTTAAGAGTCTTGTCAATCAACTGTTGACAAGGTTTGCCTGCCTGCTAATTAAGAGTTATGATCGATCTAAACAAGCTTAAATTGACTGCGAATAAGCCAAAAAGCAGCAGCAACATTAACAGCAGCAACAACAACAACAACAACAACAAATGCTACCTCATAACAGCTGCTTATCATTTAACGCAGAGCGACAACAACAAGCACTATTTCTGAGTTCTGTGGTCTTTAACAACATTGGCAACCTTCGTTGTGGCCGTCTTGGCCACAATGTTGCCCAACATGTCAAGAGTGGCCTAAACTGCGTGGCATTGTTCGCTTTTAGCACCCTACAGCCATTTCACATAAACATTACATTATAGTCGGTCTGTCGGCCCAATGAACACGTTACAAACAGGGAGCTTCGAACTCGCACCTCTTTCGTGGGGCATGTGGCACGGGCAACTCGCCTCCTCTTTTTTTTTTCTCGTTTTCGTTTTCGATTTTTTTTTTTAGTTTTTGTACTTCAGCGTAAATTGAGTTTATTGCGCCGCCGTATTGCTGGCAAATTACAGGTCGGCGCATTTAACTTTGTGCTGCCAGGATATGAAATGGGGCCAGAAACAGACAAACGAACCGAGAACCGAGAACCGAACCGAGAACCAAACCGACTGAACCAACTGATACCTGTCTGGGACGAGGCTGTTGTCAGCTAATGAGTGTTACAGGCGCAACTGACAAACGCTCATTTCTGTTAATACCCCGCCACTAAATTCAGTTAGTGCAGCGGGCATATTGCGGATCTTGTTGTTACCATTATGACTTGAGATCAATTTAAGTAAGCCAGTTTGAAGATAAAGTTTCTATAACGACAAGTTTGCTGATTTTTAGAAGCGTTTGTGCTTAAAAGCTGTTGAAACTGTTTTCCGATTTGGATTTGAGTAGAATCAGATTTAGTATCGGAAGACATAGTAAGAAAGACAGCAATTTTGAAATTGGTGAAAGAGTCGCGGCTCACAATAGTTCTAACTAGCAGAACATGAATAATAATAATAATTAGAGAGCAATTGGACCTGTGTACTGAGTATGTTCAAGTTGAGCATTTTCGATTAGTTAAATTGCCTTTTCTCCTCTCAAAGCTCGCATTACATGTCTATATGTCATAATATACCAACGTGTTCCTTCTCCGATTATTTTATTTTGTTTCATTTCATTCTTTCTGTTTTTTTTGTTTGTATTTTTATTTTTGTTGCATTTCAGTTCAATGCATTCAGCAATGCTCTTAATTTTTTTCTCACCTCGTTGCATTATTTAACGCAAATTAAAATAATTTGCGGTTCCGTTTCAGCAATCCACAAGTAGCAGCCACAATTCTTCATTTTGCAACCACTCCACAAGAAGCCACTTGAAACAGGTTCGCTCTGCGGCCTTAGGTGCATTTCAAGTGCGACAGTCGCAGTCGTAAACAAATTCAAGTGCAACACGCATATGCCGCTAAAGAAATGCCTGCCCCAACTGAAGAAAACAGAGAAGAAAAGAAAAAAGAAGCAAAGCAAAAAAAAATTAATAATTTTGCAATTTACATTTGCTGCAATTATGAAAATGAATTGAAAACTAGCGGCAGCCAAGTTGCCAAGCTGTCACGATTCACATTATAAATTAAAAGCAAATGCAGTAATATTTATTTTCTTAATGCCATTCACACTGGGCATATTTACTTTGTCAGCGTGTTAGAATTTTAAACTTGAATAAATGATTTATGCTGGTTTGTTGGAGCGAATAAAAATGGTAATGAACTCAAGCGGATTAAGAATCAGAATTTACACATAAATAAACATTAATGAATTCATAACAAAAATTAACTAAAATTAAAATATTTCATTAATAATTTGAATAAGTGATTTATATTTCTTCGAAAAGAATAGGAATTTAATTACACTTAAAAAAAAATCAACCACAATTCGCACATCGTTAAAATTTGAATAAATATTTTAAAAGAAATAATAAAGAAAGCAAAAATTAGACAAGTTTTCTATCTTGATCATTTTATACAAACCATTTACATATCATCCTTAAACATGTTTGACATTTGGACATATGATTTTATACTTGTTCTTTCGGCTTTAACCCTATCCTTAAATGCTTTAATCAATTTCCATATTTAAAATATGTATATTTGCATTATGATATGATTTGTTGATATATTTCATTTTGATATTTGTAGTATTATTCTATTGTTTTTACCATGATGCTAGATATAATCTCTCTTTCTTGACTTAAATGTTTTTCCAGTTCTTCCTATGATATTCTTATCCTTAAACGTATAGATTATATATATGTATATAGTATAGATTTAGAAGTGAAACTATTCTAGCATCTCAATAGCGCATTATATCTTCGGACTGGCAATTCTACCAGTTTCTTATGTGCATTTACATACATTTTGTTGTTTGGTCTGCTTTGGGTCTGCAGTTTGCTGCTTCCGCACTTATTATGACAGGTGACAACACTTGAGGCGCGCCAAGAAGGAAATGAATGTACTGTTGTTGTTGTTATTGTTGTTACTATAGTTGTTGGACTGTTGTTGCCTGAATGGATGGGTTGGTTGGTTGACTTAACACTAGGGGTGTATTATCCACTAAGTTCTTTTTAAAAGCAAGACAAGCCATAATTTTTTTCTTTTCTTTTTTTTTTTTGTCTCTGTTTGAAAGTTGTTAACTGCTTTTGGCATGCAAATGAGACATTAGTCCGACGCACTGGGCCATCAACTAAACTACTCACGTATGTAGTCTAACCCTTTTGCTTCTTTCTTTTTTTAATTTTTTCGCGCTTAGGCGACAACGACGGGGGGCGCCCCATAAACAAATAAACACATTTTAACCCCTTTTTTTTTTGGTGTTCTTCTGTATTTTGGAGGTTCTCTCAGCTGGATAGAAAGTCTATGAATATATTTGTTGTTGTTGGGGGCACCTGCCAACGCACATGTTTAGACAAAGGCATTAACAAAATTTTACTGCTGTACGGTTAATAGTTTGGCGCCCCAGCTCAACAACAGCAAGGGCAAAAGGTAGAAGCAAAAAGGAAAAGGGTTTTCCTGTATGCGCATGTTGGCAATCACATGGAAAACTTGGAAAATTGTTTCAGCTTTGATGTTGCGCCTGTTTGGTTGATTATTATTTGTTTGCCTCCATGCCGTGTCTGTACGTCATTCCATCATTCCGTCCGACCGTCCGTCCGTCCGTCAGTTCTAATAGACTGCATTGTTGATAAGAACCTACCATATAACACATATCAACACTTGGATACAACTACTATGTTGCAAAATTGTTAGTTTGCCCTCGCTGACAGAAAATCAATTGGGCTGCAACAAACGAACATAACACAACAACAACAACAACAATAGTAGAAACCTTACCAACATATTTTCTTGTTGACAGCAATTTAATATTATCGTCGTGTTATTTTCTGCACGTACCCCCAAGAGAATGCAAGCCGAATCAAACATGCAAGTGGCCCCACGGGGGCGAGGTGCACGACTTCGTTGTTTTGGGTGTTTAAGTGCAGGCTCTGAGATTTTGTTGGGCTGCATAGAAAGAAGGCATGCGATCATCCTTAATTTTAGCAGTCAGGCAAAACGAACAAAAACAACACATAAATTAAATTCACATTATTAATCGATCAGCTAAAAGGGATTTGCATTTCACCAGTTTCGCTACTCCAACAGAATTTCACTTTCATTTTGACCTTTTGGTGAGTAAAATTTTGAAAATTGCGTGCCAGGGTGGCAACGCCACAACTTCATAACTTAGCAATTAGTCAACGCCAATTTGACGAGGCTGCTTGAAAAATGTTCTAATTAATGTTCAACACCAGCTGTTTGAATAAAAATACTTTGTGGGGTTGCCATTTATGCTCTATTGAGCAAGGTGGCAACTCCGCAGTGATAAAATGATCAAAAATATTTTCTCATGCTATATTAACTAGCTGTTAACATTGACAGCGCTATGAGAATGTCTACTTTAGTCAAGAATATGATAATTATATTATAGATTATATGTTTGCATTATTCAGCTACATTTACATATTTAATTTTATTGTAGTTGCTCTTTAAGTAATAATGAAAAAACGAAATCCGCCTGTCAGCTAACTCTCCATATCAGTAGTTTATAAATTGGTGCTGCACCCCTTTAAATATATGGTTTCTAAATTAGCAACTGGCAACAAATAATTTAGATTACAACGGTTAATGGGATGGGTGGATGGGTTTGGTTTGACTTGGTGTTCTGGTGCCCCCCCCTTGTAATGGAAGTTGACATTTCGCATGATTAAAATGCTTGCCTGCTAACACGACCATAAAAGCCACACCAAATGGAAGCAGTAAAAAATCTGCCCCTTCCCCAGACAGTCTGCCTTTTATATCAAAGACTAGTTTTATAACGTACTAATAACTGAAAAACTTTCACTGCTCGTTTTTTTCCCGCATATTTGTTGTTGTTGGGTGTCGTTCTTTTTATTGTAGCTGTTGTCGTTGTTGTTGTTGCTATTAATTAAATTACACGGCAGGCATTTTACAACATTTACAGCAAATTACGGCAGTCAACATGCATATACATATGTGGAGCTAAGCATGGAAAATGGTAAAACTATTATATCACCAGTCCAAAAATAATAATAAAACCGGAGCAACATGGAGGAATTATTTTTGGGGTGCCGACCATTAAATATCCTTGGCAAGCATAATCATTTTGTGCACAAGTTCCATTCAAATTTATTTAATATTTATTTTGTATATACATATTTAATTTAGGCAGTTTGAAATACATACATAAAAGTAGACAATTTTAACCTAAAAGTCACTGCCCAAAACCAATTGCAGTTATTAAGTTTATTGCAAAAATAATTAATCAATTGGAATTATTTGTCGAAATGCGTAGGTAAATTAAAATACCCACACAGCGAGGATATGGAAATGAATCCCACCAAGGAGAACAAAAAATGGAGGTGAGCTTTTAGATTTGGTTTCGGTTTCAGTTTCGTTTCGTCGAGCTGGCAGGTAAGCCAGGTATGAGAGTGTTAACACTCATAACAACTGCTAAAGTCCATTTTCGCATGTTGGCAGCTTATAAAAATGCAGTCATATACCACCAGGCACCCCTTCCCGCAAGCAACCCGCTACCCGCACCCCCCCACATAACGCTGCCTACAACTTTAGAGATTTTGTGTGCGCGATAGGCACGCGCCCCAGCACAAAAGTGTAAATTAAGTCCATGCTCGAGCGCATAGACCTAGACACGGAGACGTATACGTAGAGGGAGACGTAGACGTAGAGGGAGACGTGGACGTAGACGGAGAGGGAGATGGATACATAGTTCGTGTGTGGGCCGTGCAAACGTGCCAAATGAGAGAAGCAGAAGCAGAGAATTATGAGTTATGACCATGCAAGGACAACGGGCAGCGGGGCAGTCGGCAAAGCTTCATTTGCTAAGCCTTCTGACAAAACCTATGGAAAATAAAATAACCCAGATTCTTTATTCCATCGCCACGTTTTAGAATATACATTGCAACCATTGCTCAAACTATGGTTTAAATATGGCTGTAAGTGGAGACTGGGAACGAACTAGAATCAAGGCAGACAGTCTGAAGTTTTCATCGTTATATTTGAGGTAATGCGTAGTTTGAATGAGGAAGAGATTGAAGAATTGAAGGAAATGTATGAATATTACTGTGCTCTCAAAGAAAACGTCGTCCCGAATTACAACTTGCCACATGGATCAGAAATGTTAGAATGCTAATCGTAGTATGCAAGCGAGTATTTATTTATATATATGTATATATATATATATAGATATATCTTATAAGCGTGCTGCACTTTTTGCAGCTATTGGACATTTGTACAGTTAACGTGCTGCTCATTAGCATAAAAATGTTTATTGTTGTTGTCGCTTGGAATTTATGACTGCCACAATGCGAAATGTGGGTTAATTTCGCGCTCTCTCCCTCGCACTTTCGCACTCTCGCTCGCCTTGCGCGCTGTGGAAATGGGAGCAATTTTATGGTCATCAGTGTTGGGCATTTCTCAATGCCAAGACACGGGCAACATTTGTGACGCCACGCCTCACCCCGCCCCGCCTCGCCTGCCCTGGCTTGGCCTGGCCTAGCGTCATAAATTAATTAATTTGTGCGGTGTGGCTTTCAGCGCGTTATCAATGCGCCAGGATCGCCACGACGCTTGGTTAGTGGACAGGATGGGACAGGATCTGTGTTGTTGTGTGTAGCTCAAGGGCAGCTGCTGCTGTTGCTGCTCAATTCCAATAAAAATATATAATAAGAATTGCAGTTAAGACTCATTATCACAGAGAGGGGGCAAATTGTGGCTGTGGATAATCAGTCCATCCCGAATAAACGTGGCTAACAATAAAAATGCGATCAGCAAGCCAGCAGCTGAGCAACATGTTGCAAGCCAATGTGTATGATGACTGTTTTTTTTTTGTCGTTGGCTATACCCCGTAATGAACGATATCTTAGGTTATATTAGGTTATGAATAAAAAATAATCCAAGAGTAAACAATAACGACTAAAAACTGTGAAAGTGCAAATTCGAGTATGTCGTTTTTTATATTTAAATAATCAAAAATGAAAGCGAGAAACACAAAAATATTATTCCAAGTCACATTTCACTTTAAGTGAGATTTCTAAATCTTGAATTAGTTTGAAATTTCGAGCGATTCTGTTTCATAGATTTATAGATTTTTCATAACTATTTGTATTATAGATTTAATTGTATATGTTTGCATAGATATGCTAAATTATAAGCATTCATTGCATAAATTGTAAATATTTTCCATTTAACAAATTTGGATTACTTGCGGGGGTATCTATAAGTCGCAACTCTATCAATGAATACCTTGATAAAGTATATTTGTTGTTGTGGTTGTTGTTGTGTGTTTGGCTTATGCAAACAAGGCAAAGGTTGTACAACATCGTGTTAAAAAACTTGTTCGCAATTAAACGATGTCCTGCCGCGTCTGCAACGCTGACTGACTGTCTGCCCCGATCGGAGTCGTCTCTCTCTCTCTCTCTCCTCTCTCTCACTCTCTCACTCTTTGTGTGTGTGTTGCCCTTTTGCCTCGCCTGTTTGGAATGCCACAAGGTGGAGATCTGATGCGTTGCACATGCGCTGAGCACCTTCCACCTGGCGTTCGGGGCAAGTAACAACAACAATAACAAAAACAACACGAACAACTTGGCTTGTTTAACAAGACAAAGGTTGCACGTAAATGACCCAAGTTATCATAAATATGTCAAAAGCTGAAAATTAAATGCACAGCATGCTGCATGCAGCACACACTATGCAGCATGAGCCACATACTCTGGCTCCTTCTTCTCATCACACTCACAACTCGAAAAGCTTCTTTTTTGTTGTTGTTGTTGATGTTAGTTTTTAGGTTCTTTCTGCTTTTTTATTGACATTTTTGCACTTGTTCAAAATTTTGATTTAAAGCATTTTTCGCTTCATGTTTACAAGCGACCACACGTGGCGCCTCTCCGAGTTGCATGTACCTGCAAATTTAGTGGATCGTTTTCAAGTGTTTCTGGCGTTCTCGTTCCTGGCTTTTATTCCTTTTATTATTGTTGTAAATCTGCTTTGGTTAGTTGTTGTCTTCTCGTTATTGCTGTCGTTTTTCCTTTTGGCTAATGTCCTGTGTCAGGTGATAAAAGGAAAGGTTTTGGGAAGCTGATGTTTATGGTGTTGTTCTTCAAAATTTATATATTGTACATTATATTATGGAAATATCGTATATAAAATTAGTTTATTAAAATAATTATTTCTTAACTGGTTATTTACATAAATCATACTTAACTTTTCAGCAATCTACCTCGACAGACATCACATCTGTAAATTAATATGTATTTAAATATATACACAAATTAACATATAATATTATTGATCAACAGCAAATCCAGCAATGTATATTTTAAAGCTGGGTGTCTGCTAGTCGATGTGTTCCGACTGGAGAATTCCAACTTGTTGTTAAGTACACAAAACTCATAAGCACTCGCAAGGTGCTAAAACTCTCATGAATATAAATCAGCTGCCAAAAATTGCCATTAATATTTCTCAGATTTTAAAGCATAACAAATTATTTTGATGAAATTAATTACAGTTTATTGTTGTTGTTGTTGTTGTTTTGTTGTTTTTGTTGTTGAGCGTTTCACAAATTGTTAAAAGCAATTGACATAAGTGTTGTACAACACATTCCATACAAATGAAAAAAGAAACCGGACGACCAACAAAAAATGAAAACCTCTTTGGAAATACACGAAATAATTGAATACAACAAATTTTTGGCATATATGTTGTTTGTTGTTGTTGTTTGTTGTTTGTTGTTTGTTGTTGTTTTTGTATTTTTGTATTGAAGGCAACCCGCGGCGAAACATTTTATGAATGAATACAAGAAATGTTTGTTTGTTTGGATTGGATTGGATTGGATTCGATTGTGGCGACCAGTTGGCTACCTGGACGGGACTTAATGTTGGACTGGCCTGGCCTGGCCTGGCCTGGCGTGGTCTGGCCTCACACGTCATTCATAAGCGGGGCTAACAAATGTTGATAAATTTGAAATTATTAGTAGACCCCCAAAACCGAATTGACTGGGCCAACTAAGTGGTGAGTTTGGCTAGAGAAGGAGGTGAAGAGCTGGAATGTGGGCTTGTTGATTTTAAATAAATTGCGCCATTTATCATTGATTGATCCAGGCTGGGGAATCGCGGGGGGAAAGTGCGGGGCTATAGTCAATAACAAAAGCCTTCAAATATTATGTTGAAATCATTGAGCAGCCATTTAAGGCAAGCTTTTCAAATGCAAATGTGGCTGTGTGCCTCTTAAATATGTAAGTAGGACCACCCTGAATGGGGCAAATACTCTCACACAATTTGTGGCATGTGTGTTCTTCTAAGTTGCCAGATTTTAGTTGAGCTGAGTCTTTGACTGTTTCGACTGTTTGGGGCTGTTTGGGGCTGTTTGGGCTGTTCAGTTCAGTGCTTATCGATTACAACTAATCGTGATTAAGTGCATTCCATTTGGTATACAGGCAAAACATGCAACATGTTGCAGACTCATGCTGCCCGACACTCTGTGCCGAACTCTGGTCAGCGAGATACGCTCCCTACTCTCTCTCCTCTCCTCTCCACCCCTCTCTCATCACACTGTGTGCAAGACAAATTAATCGACGCGATCAATTCACCTACCTTGCCTCTTGCCCCTTGCAACGAGCTTGCTGCTGATTTTGATCTTCGACACTTTTGTGGAACTGTGTGTATCTCTCTATACAGTGAAAGATATTTGTTGTGTATGCTGCAGCTTTTCATTTGTTTACCCTGTAGCCATCCAAAATGTGTCCAAGGTGTTTTCTCTGATTGTGCGAATCTTTTGTAACGGACAGTGCCAGCTAATTTTAAGTACTTAATATTAAATTAATCAAAATGTCTCTGAATGCTCAGCAAATCTGAAACAGCAGTCAGGCTACCAATTTAAAATATTATATATATTTATACTTTTGGTAAAGCTGCTTAGCTTTAGTATTCAACTTCATAGTTATAATCTTTATTAAAGAAGTTGCTAAAATCTCCATTCATTGGCTAATCCTCCGTTGTTGTGTAGTTTTCTTTAGATTATAGCTGATTTTTGATACTTATTAGAATGACAACCCTTAGCTATAGATATTAGTGAGTTGACAAATAAACCCTTTTACATAGATTGGAGCAGCTGCGTTAATGCTGTGAGAAGTCGAATTCAATGGGAAGCTGAGTGCGTGGTATCTTCTAGTCTAACATGCTCTACTCGCATAACACTTACTAGTCTTTTTGCTGTCTCATTGCGGCGATTGCTCAGCATTATTTTGTCTGATCGCGCGGTGTTAAATAGCTTGTTTGTTATACACCCCACACACACACACACACATACACACTTACGCACAACAACAATATATAAATATTGCTATTCATGTTGCTTGCCCCGCCTGAGTGTCTAACAGGCTTAGAGTGAGATCTGTGCATGTTCGCTTAGGGTTCAGGCCCAGATTAGCTGCCTCAATAACTCACGATTGTTGTTTGAGACTCTGTCAGTCAGTCGCAATGGGTTTTTTATTAGCACTCGACTCGCGATCGAGCACTTGAAGTGTGCTGCATGCTGCACGCCGCTCGCAGCTTACTGCTGCTGATGTTGCAACAATGATGTGCAACAAAATGCAGCTAACAAACCTTTAACAACGTTGTCGCGTCATGCTGCTCACAGGCACGCGTCAAACTCAAAAGCGTCTCAGGTTTTCTTTATTTTTCTTTTCTTTTTTTTTTTTCTTTTCATTTTCTTTTATTGTTTGTGGTCTTTTTTTTTATATTTAAGTTTTTTGATTTTATAACACAATTTTGTGCGCTGCACTTGAGTGTCCAAAGCGCTGACAAATTGCGTCATCGCATGCAGTTACTCAAATTCAAATGCAACAACAAGGAAGCAACAACAACAAAAACAACAACAACAACAATAGCCACATCGTTTTGCGCTGACAAAAAAGCGACGCTTCCGTTCTGCTGCCGTTAATTCCAGGAATTTGATCGACAATTTTCACACAGACTTGGCCACACATTTGCGATCTCAACAGTAATTACGAGCTTTTTTGTGAATTAAATCCATAGTCGCTACACACTTACACATATATTTTGGCTGTTATGGAAGCGTGCAGTGCGATACACTCTGTGTTGTGCACAACAAAAACAATGCAACTAAAATGCAACGCAGGCTATTTGAAAATGAGCCGCTGTTTCTCGCTGCCAAAAACAGGAAGTGACAAAATGTCTTTGTCGAAACAAGTATCTAAACTGGTCACAATAAACTGATGGACTAGCAGATGCCCTGGAATAATCGCTTTAAATCTGGCCTCAATAAGCGCTTTGACATCATCAAGTGTCAAATTTTGAGCGTGATTGAAGATTATCAATAGTAAATGCAATAATATTATTGAAATTTGTTATTATTTAAGAATTATTTTGTTATGCTGATAAGTTAAAAAATATTTACAATTTAAAAAATACATTTAATGTTTAAAAACCGATTCTAATTCGAAATTCATTTTAAAATTAATAAACTTGAACCAGGGCTTTTTGGTCTGATTTCTGATGGCTTGTTCTCTTTGATATCTCCGATTTCATAAAGTATATACAGTAGTGATCAGCATCCCTAGCCCAGTCGATATGGCCTTAATCATTTGTGTGCCTGTGTTTTTTTTTTAGATTTGTTAAATTAAAATGAATTAAAGTATTCTATTCACTTACTTATATCCCCGCAAACGGCTTTCCTCTTTTCATAGGAGGAACACCAAAGCACCCCTTAGCACATTTTCAGGTACAGGGTATAATTATGAAAATTTTGCGCGCGCACAATGAAAATTGGCCGAAAAACTGGAAAAACTAGTTCCCTCCATGGCACAAAACTTATGCCAGAAAGAGACGGTGAATGCTACATATATATAAATATATATATATATATATATATGCATATATATATGTATGTGGTATGCATGTTCTTGTGGCAATTGAGATTTGCTAGCTGGTTGTTTTAACTGGCCAACCAAGTTGGCAGGTTTGCGCTTGCGTGGGCTTTTTTATTGGCAGTGTGGAAAATATTTGGCTACAAAATTGCACAAATTAAATTAAGGACATTGCGGCTGCATTTTGCTATAGTGTGTGTGTGTGTGTGTGTGTGTGTGTGTGTGAGTGTATGAGTGTGTGTGTGTAGATGATATACTAGGCACTCTTTTTGATTATATACATGTGTCCGTGGACCATTAAGCGTTACAGGTTTCTTTCACACGAAATCAACGTATGTATGCCTCTCTGCCTGTGGGGTCTGTGTCTTGGGCTGTCTTGTCTTGCCTTGGATTGGATTGGATTGGATTGGACCTGTCTTGGTCTCACCGCTCTCTTCTCACGAAGCAGCGGGTGACAGGCGCTGTTTTATAATTTAGACGGCTGTTCATCACCATCATCGGCGGATAGCATCGGATAGGAGAGACGGGGCCAGGCATCAACCAACAACCATCAACAGTGGCGCCTAAAATCAGACCAGACCCGAGTTCTGTTGCTCGGGCGATTGCAACACTTGTCAGTGCACCTTCCCCACCTCCTCATCCCGATATGTGCTACAAATTAATGCAGGTAATTAATAATGTTGTTCGTTGCTGCTGCTGCTGATGCAATTGTTTGCTGCTTTCTGTAGAAGTAGTCTATCTACACTTGGAAAAATAAGCCGTGCTTTGAGAATTGGAAAAACCTACATTTAAATTATGTTTGCTAAAGGTCAAAGTGTTAACTTTTTAAAATTGGATTATTTTTTATAATTTAAATTGACAAAATAACATATTTATTGATTTTTAGACATGTATTCTAAATTTAGACAAATAATTAAGTTAAATAATTTAAATTAAGCTTGAACATTTTTAAATTTTATGTTCTGTTTTTCCATTTGGTACAAATATGTACAAATACATAAATTTAATTTAAAATTGAAAATTAATTATCATAAACATTAAATATTCCAATTTCAAAGAAAAACATTGTTAACCACAAGATTTCTTAAGACACTTATTTAAATAATTTATAAAATATTTCAACGCATGATAAATAATACCATTTATTTCTGCAAGTGTAAATTTATATTTTCAACGTAGGTGCTAGGCCAAGTACGGCTTTGGTGTTAATAGGTGCGCCTTCTGGGCTCCCTATTGTTGTGGTTGGTGCCTCTATTTGCTGCAAATCATTAATCACACACAACTTATGGAGTAGTCTTCGTCGTCGTCGTCGTCGTCGTCGTCGTCAACGTGGGTCGTACAACTCCTAATGATTGTGATTTTGTTCGTTGTTATTTTTGTTTTTATTCTCGATATTTTTTTTGTAGTGCTTCTGCCCTGATCCGAGTTCGGGGCGTTTGCTTGTTTGCTTTTTTCCCGTTGGACAGGTAGCATTAAATTGGAAATTTTGGCTTGATTGAATGATGTATGTCTGGGCATTTATCGGAGATACACGTGTAACATAATGTTTCTGACAGTTGTAGATTATGCGATCTGGCAGTGTTTTAGTTCCTAGAAGAGGCAAACTAAACATGACTTGTGTGTGCAGTGCTTAAGCATTTAAATGGAATTTAATGAAAGTATATATTATGCTGAAAATGGTGAACAATGAGTCAATGGTTAACAAGCCCTCACTTTTTAAAAGAAGTTGAGTTTCAGCGAAGTTATGGCATTTTGAAGTTTCGACCTATACCCATACACCGATATACCGATATTCGGGCTATAATTTTTACTTGTCTTCCGACCTCAAATTTCGTTTTCAACTTTAAATGTACGATTGATTTAGGGGCAAAACTATGATCAAAAAGCCCTTGCTTTTTAAAATCAGTTGAGTTTTGACGAAGTTATGGCATTTTGAAGTTTCGACCTATGCCCATATATCGATATGGCCTTTTTTAGGCTATAATTTTTACTTGTCTTCCGACCTCAAATTTCGTTTTCAACTTTAAATGTACGATTGATTTAGGGGCAAAACTATGATCAAAAAGCCCTTGCTTTTTAAAATCAGTTGAGTTTTGACGAAGTTATGGCATTTTGAAGTTTCGACCTATGCCCATACACCGCTATATCGATTTTCAGGCTATAATTTTTACTTGTCTTCCGACCTCAAATTTCATTTTTAACTTTAAATGTACGATTGATTTAGGGGCAAAACTATGATCAAAAAGCCCTTGCTTTTTAAAATCAGTTGAGTTTTGACGAAGTTATGGCATTTTGAAGTTTCGACCTTTGCCCATATGGCGATTTTCGGGCTAGAATTTTAGCTTGTGTTCCGACCCAAAAATACGTTTTTAGCTTTAAATGTACGATTGATCTACTGGCCAATGAATGTTACGATTATTAGCAATATTGTTTTATATAGTAATAATCTAACATATAATGTACAATACAACATAATTTATTTATTTATTTAATGTCATATTATTTTCATATGCTATAAGCAACATTATATAGTACTAGATATTATTCGTGCTTACATTGTGTTTAATTCAGCACGCAAAAGGGTTAAGCATTGTTGATATCGATATATCGATAAGGGGAAATCACCTCCAAAAATTGATGACAAGGAATTATTAACAGAGTGTACTTTGGCTGTTAATGCAAAGCAGACAGCTGTCGACAGTCGCCAAGTTCTCACATCAAATTGGGCAAAAGGATAAAATAAAACTGGCGAAAAAGGTGAGCACATAAAACAATAAAAAATGCACCTGCAAGCAGTTAATGATACATTCCAATTAGGTTGCTGATCTGGCACATGCACCAAAAAACCTTCCGATTAATAGTCACGCAATTACAAAAATACGAATACAATTAACAGCGATTTGCTTGCAATGTCACGTGGCAAGTATGGTAAGCTAAAGGGGCGCAAGCGTGTGTTTACATCGCCGAAGGAGCTGCAGCAAGACAACGACTTGCAGCAACAACAACAACAGAGCAGCTCGGCTGAGGATTCGGATGTGGAGTCAACTGATGGTTCGGAGACGGAGGCACGGCATGCCGTGAAGGGCGTCGGCTCACTTATCGCCATCAAGAATCCCAATCGTGAGCTCAAGAAAATCGTACAAAAACTAGCGAAAATCAAAATTGATGATTATGATGCCACAAGTGGCGGCGGCAACAACAACGTGACCGCTGCTGCTGCTGGTGCTGAAGGGGGTGGCAACCTTAAAGCTAATGCCCAAAAGCCGGAAATGTTGTCTGGCGTACGCGGAAAGTTTGAATGGTTGAAGAAGAAGTCGATTGAACGCTACGCGAAACACCATCCGGTGGAGGAAACGATCAAGTCTAAGTCGGATCTCGCCCGTCTCGCGCTCATCCGGCAGCAGCGGGAGGAGGCGGCTGCCAAGCGCGAGGCTGTGAAAAGAGCGGCTGCTGAGAGGATGCCCAAGAAGCTTTTCATTCGCGAAGCTAAAAAAACAACAGAAACAAGCTTCAAGTAAAAGAAAATCCAAAAAAATAATAATAATTTTGTTCCTGGATTTGCAAACAACAATATTCATTAATAATTATAATTAATATAATTATTATAATTAATATAATTATTATAATTAATAATAAATAATTATAATCATAATACGCGCATGGACAATAAAATAGGTGCTGCTATTGAGAGTAAATGTTATTTAGTTAAAATATAGCAAATATTAGAGCTATTTTACGTTAGATTTAAAACATGTTCAAAACGTTCAAGGACTTTTGTACAGCCCCTGGCACAATATGCATAATAATATATATATATATATATATATACATATATATATATTTGCGACAGCTCCTTAACCCCCCGCGCTGCAGTGTTTTCTGGCAGCCTTGAGGCGTTTTTGTACAAAACGCTTGTCGAACTTTCCCAGTGTGCTGACGACAAAAGGCCACAAACTTGTCACCAGCTCCTGTCGCGTGTCCTCCGACTGCAACAGCACGACGACTACTTAAACAGCAAGGATAACAAAAGCGCAAAACTAAATCAAAAGACAAAAAGAAATCAATAAACATTTACAATCTACGAAACGACACCCGCGGATGCAATTTGCCCTAGAGATGGATGGATGGCTATAGAAGCCTTAGTCCTCGAGAGAGCAAAAGGCAAAAGTCAAAGTCACTGGCGTACTTTTGTAGTTGTAGTCAGCAGTTTCAGCATTTTTAGCGGGTAATTTGAACTGTGCACGCGCAAGAGATGCACATTATTAATTTTGTAAATGCGCGTGTCAAATGTGTCCTACTAAAAATCAAGGTTAGTGAGCTGACTGAGCTGCTGCTCATTAGCAGCAGCGGCAGCAGCAGCAGGACGAAGGACACGTTGTTGTCATAAACGTTGCCATAAACCCATTTGCTGAACCCATCAATGCGACCATTGTTTGACCAAAATGTGCATAATGAGCTGCCACACGCAGTTAATGGCATTCAACAACAGTCGCAGCCTTGACATGCTCAAGGTCGCAAGGACCTCTGTCTGCTATCCTTAGCCTTAGTGTACTTAACTGATTGCAGCTCAAGCCAATTGCCAATTGAGTTATTTTATTGGTCGCTGCTAATGTTTTCATTTTGTTGGAGTTTTCCTCTTCCTTTTTTTTTTGTAACTACTTCCGTTCCAGTTGACGTCGTTGTTTGAACCCGCCACTTGGCTCCGTCTGGCAGTTGGCTATTCACTGAATTTTGATGTGGCTTCGCCACTAATTCTATGCTCTTGCTTGGCTCGAGTATGTTAGCTATGAGGAGTATGCAGCACTTATATTTCTGAATACCATTTTTGATCAGTCTCAAATAAGTATAATTGTTAAACTAAACTTAAACTTCAAATGATATCTTATATTCTAATCTGTGCTTCTTTTAAATAGCCTTTCATCATAGTGTATTTAATGCTTCGTTCGGTTTGCAGTGCAATCAATTGTTTATTGTTGTGTTTACTTTGTCGCCTGAGGCCTTTAAATTTATTGTCATAGTCGCATAAAGATGAAACATTCATTTTCTGTGCGCTTTGTTTAGAGACAGAAAGATGCATTAAAATGTGTGCATCATCGTAATATGCGCTTTGATGTTCTTCCGCCGGCAACGAGTCTTTAACCACCTCTCTCTAGTCATCCAGCTCCCCAGCACCCTCCCTCAACCCCCCACCATTACTACTCTGTCATATTTTTTATATTTGCTTTGTAAAAAGGCTCAACTCGTCAGGCAATTACGCATATTATTTGCACAAATTACGCATGGCAAATTATTTCTACATATTTTATTTGATTTTGTTTTTGTTGCGTAAGCACGCGAACTGTGACAACCTTCCAGGGAGCCTACACTTGATAATATATAGGCTAATGCATACCCTGCACAGTTTTAAGATTTGTATTCATATATACATCTACAAACCTTCAGAATTTAAAGTTAACAATTTCAAAGTTATTTGATTGACTTTCAACATGGACATACTTAACGCAGTTTCTGATATATTTTGAAAGTTTCTACGAGTGTCAAAAGTTTAGAGGGTATGCATAGGTTTAGCATTGGCATTGATGGTCACTTTTATTGTGCTTGTTTTAGTTGTTGACGCGTAACAAATTGCTAATAACTTGATTATACGTCTAATGGACGCAATTCTCTCATGCCTTCTAC
The DNA here is from genome assembly GCA_035044105.1 of Drosophila nr. perissopoda 5 BK-2023a. Classification (NCBI taxonomy): domain Eukaryota; kingdom Metazoa; phylum Arthropoda; class Insecta; order Diptera; family Drosophilidae; genus Drosophila; species Drosophila nr. perissopoda 5 BK-2023a. The sequence goes on from JAWNMK010000268.1 coordinate 767,246, forward strand.
ATAAATATACTTTCTCCACATACATATATATACACATATATACCTATGTATGTGGCTATGCTTTGTTGTGTCGACCAACCCCTAAAATGATTTCATATTTTTACTGCCTGCCGCACATAACTTGTCATAATTGTGTGCAATTTGGTGCCGCATCAGAGGCATGCCCCTTCAATTGCCAGCCCACCTAGAGGGAGCACCCTTTCTCTCTTTCACTCAGTCATCAAAGCAACTTGACGACGACCACATGAAAGCGACAGAGGCGAACATAAACATCTACTTAATGATTTCCTATGCAGCTCGTTATATTCTCTCTCACTCTCCATATATATATATATATATATATATATACAATATATCTTTTCTATATAGGTTTTGACTTGCGCTCACATTTTCATTCTTAAGTCCCGCGCGCTGCTCTCATTGTTGTGTTTACATAGTAAATTTATACTTTTTACTACTTGTTTCCATTATTTTTAGTAGTTAATAAACAGTCGCAAAACAACATTCCACATGTGCACGGCACATTTCTCTGCGCCGAGCAGAGCCTCAACTTCAAAGTCGCCACAACACACACACAAATACACACACACACAGCAACACACACACACCCAGAAACCACAACAGAGGAAGATTCCATAGCGCGATCTTCAGGCGATCTCCAGACTGAAACAGCCCAGACAGCTTGGCTGCAATGCAGCAGAGCAAACATTGTTGAATACAAATTACCCCCTTAAGGATAGGGGTATTACACTGAGCAGATTTCATTTTATCTTATTAACTTATAAAATATGTTTACTATGCTCTTGAAATACTTACTTCAATGCTCAACAAGCTTTAGAGAAGTTTGTAATGCTTCATACATGAAATATATACATATATATATGTATATATATATATGAACAGCATCACTAGCCCAGTCCATCCATTCAGCTGTCCATCCATTCAGCTGTCCATCTCTCAGTTTCTATGTGGACTACAGGCCTCGATTGCTGTTTGATTTTCTCAGTGTATATAACATATCCTGCACTTGAAACTGGCTGCCAGCACTTTACTTTCTCAAACATATCACATAACACACACACAGACACTCTCACAGACACATTCGAAAATTAGCAATTGCATATCGACACCCAGAAAAATGTTCGACAATAATTTTCCCACACACGTTTGCTCGTATCCAAAAAGAAATGTTCCAGTCATAAAACTGACAAGTGCCAAACTCAGGCAAACATCAAAGTGGCAGCAGGGCAGCAAACAACCACACTTTTGCGCCCACATCGCACCAACGTGCACCACTTCTGTGGCACGTACACATGTGGCAATAATGCGGCAAGTGCAACATACTTGCAAAAATTGTCATTTGTTGTCAATAATTTCAATGAGAGGCACACAAAAAAATAAATCGAGAAAAACCAAGCAGACAAAAAATTTCCCATCAAATTTCATACATATGTATTTATATATATATATGTATATATATTTTGGTGGTTGGCGTTAAGAGTTGCCTGGGAGAGTGCTTCGAAATCGCTTAACGATGTGAACACACCTCCGCACACACCACACATGATATATCAGCACACACACTTGCAGTGCATATGTTCATATATTTGTCATGAGTGTTGCGAATATTCGCAGCAGCAATAATTTTGTTCAATTGGTGCAGGACTTTGAAGTAAAAGACACATTTTTTGTTGGATATGCGCTTAAAGTATTCGTTACTTAAAATATATAAATTTAGTTTGAATATATGTGTTCTTAAACAAACCTTACTTGAATAAAAAACTGCCAGTAAAAACATTTTAAAAACAATTTCAAATTGAGTTTTTTATTAGTATTATTTTATTTGTTTTTTAATAAGTTGAGAAATCTGCTCATATTGTTATTTTTGTAGAACAAAATTCAAAATGCCAACTAAATAAATACAATAAAATAAAATAAAATTGTTTAACTATCATTTGACGTCTTTGTGGGCGTTTGCGCTTTTTGAATGGGGGCAGGCCCCTCCCCCAATTTACTCAGCTCCAACTGAACTCTGAATTATTCGTCGTCGTCGTCATTATGACTTTGCCAACTTGTTGAAGTCATCATTATTTATTGTTGCTGTTGTGCTCTGGTTGAAAATGATTTAAATACATATCGATCTCTCCGTATTTGAATAATAAGTGAATTATAAATAAAATTATATATATAAAATACGGTAAATAGCGTCATTCAAGTTGTTTCCTATCAAGGTTTGAGTGTAACTTTATATATTCATATTTTGTATTGCCCGTTCTGATTTAGATCAATTCCAGCCTGCTTACAGGGTATCACCTAGCCTGTCAGCTAGAACTTTTAGAATTGATATATACTTTTTTTTGCAAGTAGTTTTTTTTTTCTATAAAGACGTTATTAACAAAGGTTTATATGTTTTTTTTATGTCTCGTCTTTTGTAGTCTCAAAGCGATGCGATATTCTGGCCAAGCCCATTGAATGTCGATTTTGGCCTGGCTTTCCACACATACACATAAAGCACACACACATAAATCTTTTGCCGCTTAAGCTTTTGTTATGACTTCAATTTTTTTCGTTGTTGCAGAGTTTTTATTTTTTTTTTACGATTTTAGCATATTTTAAAATTAAACATTTTAAGATTCGTGTCCAACCCGCAGATTTTTACAACTTACCTTGTTGTATTTTGCTTTTATTTTTTTATGTTTTCTCTTTCCCTCTCTCTCTCTCTCTCTCTTTCTGTAGTTTTCCAGCAGCTTGTGCTGCTAATGAAGTGTTGTATAGCTTTTCGATATTATGATTGTTGTTTTTGTATTTTATTATGCATATTTATGCGTGTGGTTGGTGTTGCAGTTCCCCAACTTCCTCCCAAAACTGACTGCTCCAGCTGATTCTTAAAGGAAATTACATATGCATAACTATATATTTAAATGTGCTTACAACATTTTCGGTTTCTGTTTTTTGCTTGTTGTACAAATTGTATTCGACGCTTTAAGCATTTTGTTTGCTGTTATTGTTGTTGTTGTTGTTGCAGCCTGCTCATATATCTGGCATATCGCATATCTTATGCTTATCTGCATTCAATGGCAACGTTTCATCAAAACGTCAACGTATATCACATAGAAATTAATAAATTTCAACCTGGCCAATGCAAATATACAAATTACAACAACAAAAAAACCCCCACGAAATGTACGAATTTATTATAGAAATATTTTTCTTTTGTTTAAATAGCGTATATCACAGAATTTATGTGAATTTATTAGCCAACAGATTGAAAAACTCTATCACATTAATTTGAAATGTGAAATTTTTGTGGTTTATTGAATGATTTTTTATATTTAAATTGAGAAAAAGTAATATTAAATATATATAGTAAGTATTGTACTTTTACTTTAAATGTTATGATATAGACAGACTTATTCGTTGAGTATATATATATCTAATTAATAGTTTCTCTAAGCTTTACGCACATTTTTGTAGCTTTCAAATTCATTTGCCATAAATACATTTCAACAATGAAGCACAAATCCCTGGACAGTTTTCTTTTTTGGTTTTGCCATAAAGTCACACATTATGCACCCAACATTTAACTGGATACACCCATGTGGCAGATAGTAATTTGCCACTAATTCCTGCTGCCCCACAAAAATAGCCAATTGTCTTGAATGCTAAGCCTTTTAATCAATTGCCAAAAGCAAAAACAAACAAAACAAACAACAAGAAACAGTTTAAGGGCAAGTGCTGAACTGAAGTATACCCTGTAAAAAAGTCAATATGCACTGTACTCCAATTTAAGTACTATTAAATTGCTTATTGTTTAGTCTTACTGTTTCTCAGCAACTATTTCATTGTACAGAGTACTAAATACACTCTGAATTATTTGAATTAGTTTCTGTTTTCTGAGAACTAAAACTGTAGCCAATTGAGTCTTAGAATTCACACTGATCGACAGGAAGATACTTCTTAAGATTAATAAAGAAATTTTTCAGTCAAAGTCTATCATATTCTTTTGAAGTCATCATCACTTAGAACGGGGTATTCCGAAGCCCAGACAAAGCAGCACATTTACGAATTAAACGAGTGTTATTTTCGTCAGACGTTGACCACTAGGATTTGGGGGACCGAAAGAGTTTCTTATTTAGAGCAGCATTAAATGCTCAGCAAAGGGACACAATGGGATTTACTTTTTGAGTAGTGGCTACAAAACTGAAATCCCCTTTCCGACCGGGCAAAGTGCTTTCAGTGCCAACCTCAACGGGCTCACACGCCACAAAAGACTTTGGCCAATAAAACGCCTCGAAAACTTTGTAATATCAAAATCAATTTTCCACATCACAAACATAATTATGGAGGCGGCCAGAAGCAGTAGTGAGGGGGGCGTGGTTGGACAATTTTGCCCAATTTTGTGCTTGCCTTCTAGAAAATTGATTTCTGTTGCATGTGTGTAAAATGATTGTATACATATTTGAATATTTAATGAATGTTTCTTTCGATTCAGCATTCGACAAGAGGAATGACAAAACGTGGCAGACAGCGGGGCCAAAGGTGGGCAGTCGAGGAGCGGAGCTTGAGGGGATAGAGATTGAGCCTCAAGACGTCACACGTAAATGCAATATGACAAGAAAATTGTTAATGATATATGAGTTTTTATACCCATCCACACACACACACACACTCATACTCGAGCAGGCCATCAGTCCAGTGTCCACTGTGTCCATCTATCTAATTGATTTCCTCGACTCTGGTCTGTCATTTATTCCCCCTTCTCACTCAGTGGCAGGCTTGACAGTTTTCTTTGACATGTTTCAGACTGCATGTGTGTGTGTGTGTGTGTGTTTGTGTGTGTGCTGTGTGTGTTTATAAAGTCATTACCAGGCGACAGGCCCCAACTATTAGAATGCTATATATCCATCGAACCCCTTAGATCTGTACTTAGCACAGTAAATAAAACTTAAGTTGTTATCAAAATTCCTGCTTAGATTTATCTTAACACATTTTTGTACTAAAATCAAATTCTGCATTTTTTTTTATAACAAAAGGAATTTAAATAAATTATAAATTTTGTATTAGATCAATTAATTAAAATAATATTAAACAGAAATAAAAATATTAATAATAATAATAATTATATCTACCTCTACCTTTCGCTCCCTCTCTGTCTCTCCGAAGCTTAACCCATTTGTTTACTGTGTATTTGTCTATGATGACAGTGTCAACTTTTTAACTTATCAAGTTTTTCTGCAATTTCATTTAATGACAAAAAAAGAATAAACGTCAAATGAATTAAAACAAGAAAAACAATAAATTCTACAAATTTTCACTTGATTAGCGGCAGGGGGTGCAGGGCGGAGAAGAATTGAAGTGGTGTGGAAGGGTGGCAATTGACGTGGTGGCAACGTCATGCCAGAGGCGCAGGTGAGAGGCACATGTCGGGACAGAGGCACAGGTTAGAGGCAGATGCAGAGGCAGTGGCAAAGGCCCAGAGACCCGCAGAGACTCATCGAATCGCTCATTGCCCAATGGGGCTCACGTGGCAGCTGCCGTCGCACGTGCCGCATAATGTTGGCAGTGCTGGCGCAGTGCTGGTGCAGTGTTGGAGTGTTTCTGCCACGTTGCTGCCTAACGATGCCGTTAGGGGCCAAAACACTGTTTGCCTGGTCATGTTCAGGTTAATGATTGGGGCGTGGCAGTGGCGCGTTTATTGCCCAGTTCAGTTTCTGAATGTCATCCCCCCAAAACAAACACAACAACAAAAGCAGCAGCAGCAGCATCAGCGGCAGCATCAGCAGCATAAAGTGTGATAAGGGAAAAATGTATATAAATCAAATTTGAAAACTTAAAGAAGAAGAACGAATTATTGCAAGCGTTGGCAGCTCAAATATTGGCAATTTATTGAAGATCAAACATTGAGCTTAGTTAATCTTGATTCCACTTATTTAAATTTAACTAAAATGGGAAAATTCATGTTTAAGTCACAGCTTAAATTCGAAAAATAAACTTTCTCAAAATTATTTTAAACACTCTCTTTAAAGGCAATTTTATTCACATTATTTCATATTAGCGAGTATCCAGTTAAAATTCATATTGCTTCCATTCTGATACCCTGGAATTGTGTACTTTATTGGAGTACATAAATCAATGGAATATTAAGCAACTCCGCCCGCCAATTAAGTGCCTCAAATATTTACAAACGCCCCAAAAATTAAATATTTTGTCACTGTTTTGGGGCGCCCCTTGACACTTAACCTCGACTGCTTGTCTCCCCGCCTGTCTGCCTGACAACGCTGATTTGTGGGCGTATGTAGATGGGGCATGACAAGTGGGTTGGGTGGCATATCCACCAAAAGAGAGAGAGAGATAGAGAGAAAGAGAGAGAGAGAGGGAGAGAGTGGAAAGAAGTTGCAGACACATTCACAGCTGCTCTTCGCTTCCATGTGCTGTGTCGCATCATTCAATTTACATTCAAATTAAAATGAAACGCCAGAAGGAAGCAGCAACAATTTATGCCAAGGCAGACAAAGTTATGCACCCCCAATCCCCCTTAAAGTCCCCTCCTTAGTTAACATTAGTCTGCTGCTCCCCTTCCCCTTCTCTCTCTTTCTCTCTACGACTCTCCCGCTCTCTGTCTCGTTACGAAATGAGTTTGTTTGTTTTGACACTGGAACTACATGGATCTTTGGCGGCCTTGCTTATAAATTAGCTGCGGGAAAGTTTGACATATGCCTACACTCAGAGAAAAACGCTGTGCTCAACAAGCTCTATTTTCAGCATAATATTCTTTAAATTAAAAGCCAAATTAGCAAATTCCTCAAAATAATTATTCAGTTTAATATTTACTATATTATACTGTTTGAGCCAAAACTTATAATCGATATTTTTTTTTCTGAGTGAATGCTGTTGTCCTGTTGTTGTTGTTGTTGTTGTTGCTGCTGATTACACCAGCTCCTGTAAAGATCGCTGATAGCCTAATGTTTTGTTTGTTTGTTTTTTATTTTGTGATTAGTTCGTAATTAACTGATAGACAGCCAAAAAGAGATCGTCGGCAATAGATATCGGGGGCAGTACTTAAATAAACTAAACTCGGGGTCGTGCTAGGTGCCAGATAGACAAATGTCGATAGCACCTTTTCATACATATATATATATATATATATATATATATGCATATGTGTATATATTACAACACACATTTATGTAGATAATTTGGCCTTTATTTCAATAACTTGCCCAAATAATTAGACAAAGTGTTTTATTTTGTTTGAGATCTTTATCCCAATGCACATTAAAAGTTAATTTCTTTATAATTGGAGTCTTGTGGCTGTGTGCCTCACTTTGGTGGTGGTTGCCTCTATGTACATATTTGTACATATATGTATATATGTTGCATATAGTTATCAAATGATCTGGCAATCATTTCGATTAGTTCCAGCGCCAAGCGAGTCAGGCAATAGTATTCGATGATTTATGCCGAGTATCTTTTAAAACCAAACAGAAACTTTCAATACAATTTGGTTACGCTTATCCACACCAGAAGTCGAGGCAGCAGACACCAACCATCGATCTATCTCAAACAGTCACCGTCAGCAGTCCACAGACAGCAGTCAGCGTATCAATCGAGAAATGAGAAATAGGAATTTCACTTTGAGTGACCATGAAAATGCATTCGTTAAACATGTTTTCCCTTCCCCTAACTGCCTCACTCCTCTCCTCTTCTCTCTTCTCGTTCAATTGGTTCTGCTTGCAACGCGTCGATGCCAACGCAGGAATTGCGCCTATGGCTACACTTGTGTCTTGTGGAGCAAGGATCCCCCTGCAGGATATATGCCAAGTGAGCAGTAGTGTGACGAAGCAAGTGCAGACGTGTGAGAAATTCCCACTTTTGTTGCACAGGATATTTGCCTAGTTGCCAAGTCAAGTGCTTTTTACCAGCTGTGCCCAAATTGAATTGCTGGGAATGTGTCAAGTTGCATACCCCAAAACATTTCAACTTAACTGAATGAAATATTTATTCTATTTGAATATTCGAATCTTTCGATTTGTATTTTATATTAATATTGATAAACTGCACTTAAAGCTGATCTGAATTGAAAATATATTCTTGTTGTAAGTAATTTATATTCAACTACTAAAATGCCTTGTCTAATTTATTTTTCCATAAATAATGTTGTTCAATAGAAATAATTAATTAATTAATTATTTTTCTTCTTTATTCGACTACTAAAATTAAATCACCCAAGAATATTTCAAAATAAATAAACGATTTTATTTTTTTTGGTTCACATATTTAAATTTTTATTGTTTATATTTTTGTTGTGTTTGTTGTTGTTTTGTTTAATACATTTTTTTTTTAATATTTTTTGTTTTGTTTTTTGCTTGCTCACATTGATGAAACATATATTATTATTATCCTTTTTTTGTTTTGTTTTTGCTTAAACATAAATTATAATTCTCATATAATATAAATAAAACTAACTGAAGCGTCTATGAATTTATGTTAATACTAGGAATATATATATATATAGTTTTTTTTTTTTTTGTTTATGTTAAGCATAACTAACATTTAGTGTACGCAAAGATGAAGCATTTTTTATAATTTATTTTTTTGGATTTTTGAAAATTTTGCTTGTTTTTTAACTTTACACTGAGATGAGTTTTCGAACAACATTTAAACACTTTTTACAATACAATTTGTTAACTAATATACAGAAAATTTGCTAAATTTGTTTTGGGGCTGTACATGGATTGGAATATGTTCATAATATTTAACAACAAAAATGCAAAAGAGAGCGAGTTAGAAAGGGAGAGTGACAGAGTTGAAGAGAGAAGGGGAGAGTGAAATATAACAAATAATTTACAACATTTATGCCCGTTTTCTCAATGAAAGTTCTAAGCAAATTTATGCTTTTGAATTTTGTCAAAGTTTAATTATATATAAAATGAGATTTTTAATTAAGCAGCAAGAATTTGTAGCTTGGAGAAATTAATGTCTCAAATTTGTGTGAAATTTTGAAAAAAGCAAAAAATGGAGTCTAAATTTTGGGCAATACTTTTTTCAGAGCCTTAACATTGAGATAACGAGCCTTACTTTTTCCTTCATTATTATTTTTGTTTGTTTTTGGATTAATACTGTTTTTGTGTGTGTGTTTCGGGGGGAGTCGTCTTTCAGCTTTAGTGGGCGGGGCTGCGCGAGGCGTGCGCTGAGGGCGAACCCGCCGCTGACTGAATCGACTGCTGCTGCTGGTGGTGTTGCTGCTGTGAAGGCGGCGCTGATTGCGCCGGCAGCTGATACGGGCTGAAGCGCTGATATTGACGGGGTCGCATATCGGGCGAGGGTGATCCCGAGGAGGAGGTCGTCGACGACGGCGTCGAGGCGGTGGGCGGTGGCGGCGGTGTCCGATTGGCGGCCATTGCTGCAGCGGCGGCGGCCGCAGCTGCCTGAGCCTGCGCTTGCGCCTGAGCGGCAGCTTGGGCGGCTGCCGCCTGCTGATTGGCGCTGGCCAGAAAACCGGCTGTTAGTTGCGGCCATTGCTGCTGGAACATGTGAAAGGCGCCCAGGCCGGGGGGTGGATGGGGTGCCTGGGCGGCTGCCTGATACATTTGGGGCATCATTAGTTGCGCATACGGCGAGTTGCCGCCAAACATTTGCAGATGCTGGCGCGCCTTCTCGAAGAGCGCCATCGAGGCGGGATCGGCGGCACCCTGTGCCGCAAACTGTTGCATCAACGGATCCGGGAATAGACGCAACGGAGATCTCAGCTGTTGCTCCAGCAGCAACGCCTCCATTGGATCCCGATCAAAGTCCGTGAGGCGCGAGGAGTCGCGAAATCCTTTGGCAAACGGATTCGAATCGATTTTCAATTTGGTTATCAGCTGATTCTGATACGCGGTCACCGCTGTAAACACAGTCTCGGGGAACACATAGGTCTTGTGATCGAGCTCCTGCAGCTCTTTGGGTGTGCTCGGTATGCTCTGGCCATGCGACAAGCGCACCAAGTGAATCCTTGGCTGATAGCGATGCATCGAATTGAGCACAATCTAATGAAGGGAGAGAGAGAGTGGGTGGAAGAGGGAGGAAAATCGTGATGTTAGTTGAGTGTGTGGAAAGGGTTGGGGAATGTGAAAATAGTACCTATAAAGTGGTTATGATCTATCGTTTTGTAACTATTTATTGATATTTCCCAACTATGTGCTTAATATTTTCTAAACTATTGAAAAAACATTACTACTTGCTGTGAACAAAATGTTAAAAACAATCAACAAATTTATAGAAATTCCCCAATGATATTTTTAAATATAGATTAAAAATCAAATCTTAAGCCAAATAAAACTGAAGCGCAGACGCCAACATTTTGAAAATATTCTCAAATGAATTAATTAAATATTTTGTATTCAAATCAAAGAATCTTTAGATTTAGCTGCTGATTCATCAAAGTTTATGCAAGTTTTTTTCTTTTTCTTTTCAGACCCACTTTGTTGCAGGGCTCATGTTGCTAAGCAAACCTTTGGCGATTCTCGCACAATTATCAATCATTTAACACTCGTCTATCGCGCCTACAATCTCCAATGAGAGAGAGAGAGAGAGAGAGAGAGAGAGATGTGTGTTGTCTGCTCTCAGCTTGCAGCTTTGCAACTCACCTGTCCGTTCTTATCCATTTCGTTATTAGTCAGCTTGACCTTCTCAAAGGAGATAACTTGTTTGCGCAGCGCCTCGCAGCTGAAGGGGCTGTCGGGATGGGAGTAGAGGCGAGCCGGAGGCGCTGGATCCGCCTTGCCAGCCACCAGCCACGCGGACCGATGATATGCATAACGATAGCGTTTCGAGTCCATTGGTATTATGTCCAGCAGCACCGCATAACGATCCGCCGGCTGAATCTGCCGCAACGGACCCGAGAACGAAACGCGCACCGTGGGGAACATGCGTCTAAAAACGAGAAGAAGACGAAAAAAGACGCAGATTTTTGTTAAAGGAATGCTTGAAAATATTCACTTTTTGTTTGTTATTAATTAAAGTCGTAAAGAGTGGAAAAAAAAGAAGAAAAAAATACAACTAGTAATGCGTTAATTTATAACCCTCATGGAAAATATTACTTTTATTATTATTAGATTTTGACTTTTCTTTTTCTTTTTTGGCTATGCTGTGACAAGTGCAGACAAAAGCGGGCCACAAAACTCTTTAGCGCTGTGGCATCCTGTGGTTTTAATGTGCCCTAAGCCTGCGTGTGACATAACCTGGTTTGGGTCGATGGAAGGGACCAGGGGACCGCCCTGATTGTCAACGGACAGACTGTCTGTCTGGGAGCGATATATACGTATATATATTGCTAAGGTGTGATTTTTACAATATCATTAAAACATAGAGACAGAGAGAGAGAGAGAGGGAGAGAGCAGCGTGTGTGCCTCTCTCCTGGGCCCTTTAACTAGTTCACTCTGTGTGGTCACAGTTTGGGAGCTGTATACATATATTTAGGTGTGGACAACCCGTGGTTATTGTAGGACTTGTCCTGATTTCTTTCGCCTGCTGACAACAGCTACGCCCAGAAAGAAAAAATGTGTTTACACCTAGAGAAAATACACACGACTTGTATTGTGTGGCGGAGCAAGAGCACAGGTAGATCGAACCTGAGATCCTTATGAGTAAACTGCAGACCGCACATGGCTAAATGGCCAACTTCTGCCTTGTTTTTTGTCATTTGTCACAGTTTTCTGCTTGTGTTGACACTGCAAAAATTTGGCATGCTAGTTGCGAGTTTTTGTTGAGGAAAGTGGAAGGAAATGCATAGAAAGGTGTGAGGAAAATAAGAATAAGAAAAATGTTGCTAGCAACATCTGCTAAGGCCATTAGCATTATGTACAACTTGTGCAAATGTTGTGGAAATTTACCAAATGAAAAATGACTCATTTTTCTCGCTGGAATGCCATCAAAAATATATTTTTATTTCTTTTGCCTTTGGTTTGATTATAATATTGAACAGTTATTTTTAAGTTTATTTAAAACTTGAAAAATATTGCTAATATTGAAAGGAGTGTTTTTCTTTGATTATGATATTTGGCTAAATCAAATATTTAAAATATATTTTGTATATTATTTTCACACTTGGAAAATGTTGCAAAAATGTGTAGAAAACAATTTATAAAAATTAATTCCAATAATGTAATATTATTATGCTGGCTGATATCATAAATATTGCGCTAAATTTGTATCTCAAGTGAATATTAATAATCTCTTTCACAGCTAGTAAAGAGTCGCTTAGAAATGGTGCACGATTTGCAGGCATGATATGAAATTGAAAAGCAGCCTTCCACTCAACTAACTCATCCATCTAATTCAATTGCAAACGAAAATCAATTACAAGCTGAGCTAACTTTCTTCTGTCAACTGAGCAGCGCTTGGCCGTTTGTATGTTTAGTTAACTGGAAAGCTAATGATTAATTCAAGTACTATACTTTCTTAGGGGTTTTTTGTGTTTTATTTTTGATTGTTTTTTTTGCTTACCTTCCCGTTTTGGTGATGATCATTTCGGTGCCCAGTTCGTGAAAGCGATCCCACAGCTCTTTGGTCTCCAAATGGCATTGCACCGGCTTCAGATCATCACAATTACACGAGCCGACAATTTTGGGTGCCTTCTGCACCGGTTCGGGTGTCAAGCGCTCCTCACTGTCCTCCGTTCCGGGCGATTGTGGCGGCGTCGAGCAGCGTCCTTGGCTGCTAGTTGAACTTGTGTTCAGCTGTGATTCGCTGTTATTATTATTATTGTTATTATTGCGGCTCTTGATGTGTGACACACTGTGATTGTTATTATTGTTGTTGTTGTTATTGTTGTGGTTGTTGTGGTTGTTGTTATTGTGGCTGTGATGATGATGATGATGGTGGTGGTGGTGGTTCAAGCGACGTGCCTTCGTTGGCGGCTCCTCAGCATCGCTGCAGTCGACAACATCCACATCGACCTCATCCTCAATCGAAATGGGACCTAAGAAGTGAAGCAAAGGCAAAAAAATGTTTGACGATTAAAATCACATTTGCGGCAATTTGAATTGGAAGCAACATGTTGCTAATTGCAGCAGTTGTTGCTGCTGCTGCTGCTGCCGCTGCTGCCTAGCAGCAATGTTGCTGCTCACTTTCAATTAGCTTCACTCTCTCTTTCTCTTTCTCTGTCCCGGTTGCTGTCTCTTTCTTTGATTACTGCAGACAGTTCGTCGTCAACGATTTCCGCCTCGACAAACAAGTTAACAAAAATCGAGCTGCATTTTTTTTTTTTGTGTTGCGTATTTATTTTATTATTTTTTTCGCAGCAGTTGCAATTTTTTGCGTCTCAAGGTAAAAAGTATATAAAAAACAAATAATAATAATTGAATTTGTTTATAGTTCATTTGACTGCTTAAAATGCATAAGCTCATGTCTTTACTAAATGAGCAACCCCCTCACCCTCGCCCTCACCATCCCCTCTAGCCTTTGCACCCCCGAGCTCAACTCCAGCTGTTTTGTTGGCTGTTAAAATGCAAACTCAGCAAACACATAAAAAAATATTTTTGTATTCAGTTCGATTATTGTTTTTGTTTTATTCATTTATGCATAAGACTTTGATAATAACAACAACAAAAAATAATGTTCTGCTTTGCCGTCGCTGATTTTTGCGCCTCGTAAAAATTATTAACAATCTTTGTTTTTTTTTTTATTTTGTTGCCAAACCAATTAACATAATTTTGTTGTCTTTTGTGTGTGTTTTTTACTTGATGCCAATAATAAAAAACTAATATTCAAATTTAAATACTTTATTTTGAAAGCCGAAATCTAGTACAAAGTGCTTTAAGTGCCTTTGACGAGCTCTGACTGATGATTAGCTCCACTTCCCCAACACTTTAATTGCATTTGCCGTCGGCTGCTGCTCTAGAAACGAGTTTTTTTTTATGCTTGACTTTTAATTGTCAATAATAATTAATAAAATCTTGTTTTTTTTTGTACTGTATTATTTTATGACGTTTTTTTTTCTGTTATTTTCAACAAGTTTGCGAAAATTGTCGAACAATTAGATTGTGTGTGGAAGTTAAAAGTGATTACAAATTCACAGTTAAGATTGTAATTACTTCACAGTTAATTAATACTCGAACACTGGCAAATCTTTAAAGCCGACGGCATTTAATCTAAATGACCCATTAAACTGCACTTTGGATACACATTTTTAAAGCACATTTCAACTTTGGCCATTATCTTTTAGGCTAATTGATACGAATGTCAAATTGATCTCTGCTTGAGGCGACTAGTTACTATTTTTTATCACTTTTTTTTTTGTCTAATTAACCATTAACTAAAAGCTAATCAATTTAGATTTGAGCTTTAACTAAGTAGCAACATATTAATTAAATCTTAAATCTTAACCTTCAGCAAAATGAAACTTTTTATGTGAAGGTATTATAATCAACGAATGTTGCATTAAAGTACAAAATGGATCTGCAACTGTTTTAAGTCAATTTTCAATCATTTTAAAACAAAATATTGACAACAAAATAGCAACGAAAATGTTTTCAATTATTGAAGTATTTCTGATAAAAGTGTAAAATGTAAACTGAGTGAAAGTTAAAGTTTTACTATGCAAGTATTTAATTTTAAGATGAAAACTTCCAAGTTGAGCACAAAAGCTAAAATATTGGAGTTTCTCTAGCTTTTTTTTAGCTAGCAAATTGATTGGTGAATAAATAAAAATTTATATTATTAACTTATTTTTTTAAATATTGGCCTTAACATTATTGGAATTAATTTAAGGTCGCAACGCTTTTTTTTCAAACTTTTTTATATGCTGCAACAAAGTATTTTAACTTTGTCTTTAAGCTGTGAAGTGGAATATCCCCCTTACTCCCCTTTCCCCTCCTCAACACACTACATTCCTCTATTTACATTATTTTTCTTCATCTTCTTCTTGATGATTGTTACTCACTTGCACTGCGAATGGAGGACTCGCGACTGGAGGCATCCTCGCGTGCCATGATTGCCGCAATGGAGAAATCCGTTGCGGAGCCGGCGGCACTTTTGCTATTGGCTGTTGTTGTTTGTGTTGTTGTTGTTGTTTGTGCTGTTGTTGTAGCTCCTGCTGCTGCTGTTGCAGCGGCGTTGTTGTTGGGTGGCGCAACGGCAGAGACACCATTGCATAAATACGGATGCGAACCGACCAACATTTTGAGTATTTTCTGCTTTTTATTTTCTACTTGTCAGAGCTAAAGAGAGTTTTGCAAAATTGTATCTTTTTTTTTGTTAATTTTTTAATTGTTAGCACTTCTTTGGGAGCACTTAGAAATTGTGCTGATGCATTTTTGATATAACCGTAAATGCACACATATAAATATACACATACATATATACACACAGACACATACACGCACACAGATGTAGAGAGAAACAGTCGAACGGTAATTGTTAAGTTGACGCGAAAAAATGCATTCGAGCGCAGCGCGGATTGAGTATGTGCGCAACGCAAGACAGGCGACGACGAACTGAATTCTCTGTGTGTTGGAAATATCGTTGAGGGAACGAACGAACGAACGTCTTTTTGCTTAGACGACACGCACACACACATATACACACAGGCAGACAGGCAGCGACGGCAGCAGCAACGAATGGCAGCGGGAAACCAGTTTTCCCAATTTGAACATATGCAAGTGCAAGTGAGCCAGCGTTAGCAACTTGACGTTGGCCGACACACAAGCGTGAGCAGTTGCGCAGCACTTGCAGCGAATTCAGCTGGAAGCATACACAAAGAGAGTGATATAGCAGGGGTTGTGTGTGTGTGTGCGCAAGAGCGTGACAGCCATTAGGCAGACAAGCGACTGTCATTGCACTCGCACGCATGCGCTGCCTGCCTGCTCTGGCTGAGTGGGAGTGGGAGTGTTGACGGCCACTCAGAGCAGCGGCCGCCGCCGCCGCAGCGATGAGCAGCAGAGAGAGAGACACGACGCGACGTCGTCGTCGTAGTCGTCATAACTCATTTACAATTAAAAATGTCGGCGCTTTTGCACTCGCTCTCGCTCTAGCACATTGCGCATTGGGCCATTTATGATGTGCAAACGTTTTGCTTGCGGTTTTTCATGTTGCCCTTTGTTGTTGTGCCTGTTGTTGCTGTTGGTTTTTAGACAACTTTTCGCCGTTGTCGTCTCTTGTTATCTCTCTGCCCGGCCTGTTGTCGCTGCTGTTGGTGCTGCCGCTGCTGCCGGCTGCTGTCTGCTGTCTATTATTGTTGTTGTTGTTGTTTTTTTGGGCCTTTCGTTTCGCTTTGATTCCAACACGTTCCGCTTTGCCAGCGTTTGAGTGAGTTTTCAGTTTGAGCTATTTTTGCTGCTGCTTATTTTTCGTTGATTTATTCCCCTCTTGTTTTTTCTACTCACTGCAATTTTGCCTTTGCTCCCCATTCAATCCTTCCGTCTGTCTGTTAATTAGCAACAGTTGCAATTCCCCCTCTTGCTTGCTTCCCTTTTTTATCTCCTCTTCGAGGACCTTTTTTCAAGGTTAAAATCTGCCACTTGTTGCAAGCGCTTTGTTTTTAGTGGCGTTTTTTAAACAACTGTAATATATATATTTTTTTTAATCAATTTTAATTCACACCTTTATTTCTACGTGTTCCTGCTATTGGAGGCTCTCACGTACATACACACACACACAAATACACACTTAACAGTGACTAAAGTTCAGAAAACACATGTTCACAAGTTAAACATTCAAATTTAATGATTAAACATATTTCGTGCCTTTTAAACTAAGAATTTCATTAATATTTCCGTGCAGTCAAAAATGTATTTCAAATGCGGGAATAAACATTTAAAATATTTACTTAAATATTATTTGAAAGAAATGAAAATATAAATATTTATATAAGATACATAAAGTACTAATGATGAAAAATAATAATTATTAAGAGATAAGAAATTAATTAATATATCTGTGCACTTAAAAATGTATTTAAAATACCTAAAAGAACATTCAAAATATTTAGTTCGATATTGTTATATAAAGGAAAAAGGAATATTTATGTAAGATATACAAATAATTAAAACAATAATTGAATAAAATAATTCAAATTATATTAAATGAACAAAATAAACATATATTTGCCATAATGTTTTTAAAGTGGATTTGAAAGCAAATTAGGCAATTTTTGAAACATCGATTTTCCATCGAAATTAAAAAAAAGTTGCATTAAGATTCCAATTTGAAATGATTTTGAAATATTGTGCATTTTCATGACCACTTCTTTCGTAATTCTAATAAGAATTATGTAAGAAATTTCCATTGGCATAAGTTTGGTCAAATTGGAACTTTTTTCAATGAAAATTAAATTTTGCACAGTCTCTAGAATAATACGTAATCCATATTAAAATGATACATCCAAAGTGTGTTTTTTGGGGACAAGCGAACACTTCTCAAGAGTGACCCAATTTTCAATGACCATAATAAAATCAAAATTACGTTTAAATTTGCTAACACGATTTTTCTTACAAATATATATGTATGTTGGGATGGAATTAGTCTTTATTTCTATTATTGGGTGTACAAAATGTTCAGATAGTCGGAAATAGTTTGAAATACGTGCCTATTGAACTGCCATTGAAATATGTATTTGAAATTGTGCATTACATGTTATAAACTTGATTACACTCTGCACACGAAAACATTGCAAAACAAAAACGCAAAAAAAACCATTTGCATTTCATTGGAAATTGCTCGTTTCACTTTGCTGTTTGCACGTTTGAATTTGTATATCCTCTTTCTGGTTTCTTTTTTATGTCTATATATATATATATATATATGTAACACTTGCAACTTCACCTCTAATTACAAGTTTAGCGTTTAAATGCTGATTGCGGCACATTAGCATTGCAATTGCTGTGTTTATTTTTTTGGTTTCACTTATTGCACATCAAATAATGCCAGACTTTAGCCACAAACTGTGGAGTGTGCCTCGTCCAAATATGGCTGACAAAAGCAACCACCAAAAATGAAAAGAAAAAAAAACCCCATAACTGAACCGGACATGTGTCTCACATGCAAATACACTCACCCAGATAAATAGAGTAACTCCCCTCCCCTCCCCCCCCATCTCGGCCCCTCTCTTCATTTGCAAACTCTGTCATTTTGTATAATTACGCAACGTGTATTTTCCTTTTTATTTTTGTTGCTGTAGTAATTAAAACAATGTCAGCAAATTGCCAAGTAAAATGCATGTCGAAAGAACAAGTCGAGACCTTTGTCACCGCCAATTAACCCCAACTTGAGTTGCCATCAAAAAATATCCGCATCGATCAAAAGCAAATGCACTCCAAAAATGATTTCCGCAGTTGACAGTTTTTCGCTGCGTCAGTTTATCAGTTTGTCAGTTTGCCAATGCGTCAGAGTTCATTAGTTGCTGTCGGAAGGCAGCCAATTAGCAGGCCAAGCTGTGGTAACAGTCGCCGCTAAAAGTCTTCGTCTAACATGCTCGCTAATCCCGCTTAGCCCCCTCCCTCCCTTCCTCCTCCCCGTCTTATTTTGCTTGCCTCCTGTTTGTCGTGTGATTTTTGTAATTTGACACTTTTATGCGCTAACAAAATACTCACGAGAGATTTAACATTCGGTAGACGAAAACGAGGGTTGCCATTGGCATATCTGGGAAAAATCAGAAAAATAGCTTGGAATGCAGAGATAATTTGATCAATCAATAAATGATCAAAATGTATTCTGTTTAAAAAACAAAATTGGACCTGAAAATGTTTTCTTATTTGAATATTTCAACTGCAACTGCATGGACTGTTAATACTGCAAGGACTGCCCTCTGTTTAGGTGACACTTGTGGCGTTGAGGCGGGGGTGGAGGAGCGCAGAGAGCAGCAGAGGCAGCAGTGTTGTAAAGTGGGCATGTCACGCGGCTGTCAATGTGACACTTTCACCAAGGCACCTAACCAACAGTCAAATGACAAAGCATCGCATCGTGTGAGTTCTGCTCCCCTGCAACCCTACTTCCCTTCCCTACTCTGTTGTTTCGCGCTTTAGCAGCTTCCTTTGTAGCCCAGGATGCGCCGCAGATTTGTTGCCTTACTGACTACGTCTGTGTGTGTGTGCCTATTTCACAGCGGTGGCAGTCGCGTATGTCACCAAAATGTCAACCATTGAAGAGCAAAATAAAAAAACACAAGTTGTGAAAACAAAAGCAGCCGCCTAATTTATTTTGGTTCGACTCTTGTGCCACTTGGCGCACTTGTGAAAATAAACAATGATCCCAAAAAAAACAAAAAAAACTTAAATTTCGCTTGTTAATTAGTGTTGTTAACTGTCGCAGTGACTTTCTCCTTGTTGTAAAATCCCTCAAGTGGTTTCTTCTTCTTCAACTTGCCGTCTTTGTCGGCAACGCTCAATTGCTCATTAATATTTTAACTTGTTTTCTTTTATTTTTTTCTCATTCTTTCTCTTGGCGAAATTGAACACTTTCACTTTGTTGCAATGCCGCCAGGACTTGAATTCGTCCTGCTCCAATGACTGTATGTAAAAACAATGCGACATCTTTTGGTCATTCCGGAATCAATTTCAATCTATTTGAACTACGACTCGACTCTGCTTCTTCTGGGGCCACCTACGTTGCAGAGATTTCTGATTGATGATCTGTTTTCTTTGGCTTTGAACTAATGGTCATTCATATACCCTCTAGAAACAATTAAGAATATCTTTTAGATAGCATCTTCAATTTTATGATTCTTAAGCGCTTTTTTCCATATTTTCATTTCCGCCTTACAATTACAGTTTTCGATTGAATTTCTTGGCTTTATCATCGAAATACTTGAGTTTCTCTTAAATCACATCTAGCTCTTGGGCAGCACGTGTTCATCCGGCAGCACTTTGCCACTTTGCCACTTGCCTCAATCGGCTGCACCGCTGCCGGAAATGAATAGAAATTATTTATAGAATTCAATTAACATTTTATTTTTTGATTATTTTTTTTCAAAAACAGCATTGAAATTTTATAACTTTGCTTTCTTTTTATGATTTTAATAAAACTGCTTTAAGAATATTGGTTAAGAAAAGTTAATTTTCATTTTGCTGTTGTTTTTCACTCATAAATTCTTTACTCATTGCTGGTGCCCCATTGTCTGCTCGAATGTGTGTGAAATCATTTTTCATCTTTTATTATGAGTTGCGCCCTTCACACATGCCACACAAATGTGTCCTGTGTGTCCAGTGCCTCTTTGACCTCTTTGAAAATCTTTTTACAGCCCTGCAAATATTTACCAAATATTTTCAATTATATTTTGTACATTTTCATTGTACGCCTCGGAAAAAAATAAATAAAATGTTCTTTTGCATTTTCCTTTTCACCGCTTCTATTTTTGGGTGTTTTCTCGTCAGTCGAAAACATTTTGTTGGAATTTATTAATGAAACTCATTGCGTTTCTGTGGCCGAGAATGCCGGACCGCCAATGCCCCGAGGGAATCTGTGTTTGGACTCGGACTCGGATGCAGTGCATCTTCTTCTTCTTTACATATTTCAAAAACCGCCGCCGCTTTGATAAATTGCAACGCCGCTGTTCGCTCCAGGGAATTGACGGCTACCGATGCCGATTTCAACTTGATACTCTTTCTTTTTCCGTATGCCCTTGCGAAGGGTATTGGAGTAATGCTATAAAGTTTGCAGAGCATTGAGGAAAATATGTGTGAGCCAATTGAATATTTTTGATCAGCATTTAAATTAGAAATTGAGCCAAAGTTTTGGATGTTAAATTTTCGTTATTTTTTTCTCGATATCCCAAAAAGAATGATAAAAAATTATTTATAAAATTGAACATAACAAGTTGTGCGAGGGTATATTATATTCGGTTTGTCTTCGTTGTCTGTTTTTTGTTGGTTTTTTTTATGAGTCGCCGCAACAGCAGCAACCGGTAGCAATTCCGTTAAAACCTTTGTGCTCTGTGCTGGCCTATGCAAAAAGCCTTAAATAGAGACTCAGCAGTTGCAGATAGACAAAAGGGCGACCACACCCCCCTCCTTGGTGCCTCTGCCTCTGCTTCTGGCACTGTGTGGAAACTGCTTGCTGGCCAGGATCAGGAGAGCGACCACAAGGAATTGTGTCTGCCTTTTCTGGGAATACCTTTGGCAGTCGCATAAATCTTTGCCAACTTGCCAGAGTCATGCGCCTGGCTCTTTATCACTGTCTCTTTCTCACTCTCTCTTTCACACACACACACACTCCATGTGTGTGTGTTGAACAATTGTCACACCTTTCGGCGGCCACTCAGCAGTCAGCATTCTCAGCTCTGCCCCCCTCTTTTTTCCCCCCTCCTCGCCTGTGTGTGTGTGTGAGTGTGTTTGTAATTCGACTCATTAACAATACGAGGCAAATATACAATCTCTGATCCTGTGTGTATGCATGTGTGTGTGTGTGTGTGTGTGGCAGTCTGAAGGGTTTTCGGTTTCGGTTTTGGTTTTGTTTTCCATGCCACATAAATCACAACTTAAACGATGCGTAATTTCGTTAAATTACTTGAAGGCCTCCTCATCCTCATCCTCATCCTCATCTTCAACTCTCCTAAAAACGCGCGCTTGTATTTATTTATTTATGTTGCATTTTCAAATTTATGTCATTGCAATAGGCGTTTGTGCAACGCCTTAAAAACTCACACACTCACACACACAATAACTAAAAAAATGAATAAAAAAAGAAATAAAAAATCAAACTTCTTCATTTTTCCACTCTTTACTCGTTGGAGCTTGTTATTGAGTCGCCTGCGCTGCGCTTAAGCGTTTAATAACCGTCAGGGACCACGCCCATTTTATGCACCTTCGCACTAAATTTACATATTCATATACATACATATATACATATATGATATTTATGTGTATATAGTCATGGCAGCTGTTCAGCTGGATGAGGGGCCAATTGCAGATGCGATTTCGCATTGTAAATCCGATTTTTTAACAGCTGCGAAATTTATTTATTATTATTATTATTTATTGGAGTAAAAGATATTAAAAATTAAGTAAAAATATTACTTTAAAGTAAACAACAAACATTGCAAGTACTCTGCGATATTCAAATTCAAATTAAAAGCTAATTCCCATTCTGGTCTTGGCGGTATGTTTGTGCTCAGTAGTTCCACGAATTGTGGCTACTTGCTTCCTGGGGCATATCAAAGACTCGACCGACTGAATGAATGCGGTTTTGCCCAAAGGTGTCTATTAGAAGATCAGCCTAAGTCGCTGTTTGAAGTCAGGCGGCAACGTTTAAGTTTTTTATGTTATTTATTTTTTTGCTAGTACCCAAAAACTGTTAAGCCGCTAAAGGCGCAACACCCACCACACAGTCGGGGGGCGTGCCACGCCCCTTTGCACAGAGGCACGAAACTGCAATTAGCAGGAGTTGTGCCTGCTGTGTGTCCTTTGGCACAGGTGTCGGAAACAGAGGCTCAACGGAGGGTTAGCGTAAAAGTGGGCAGCGCAATTGCAAAAGGCAAACAATGGAAAGGATCTGAAGGATCTAAGGGATCGAAAGTAAGCGCAGCACTTGCTGCACTCTCACTTTCATTCATTGCACAACATAATAGAGGCCGCAGCTAATTGCAGGCAAGCACTTCTTCTGGATTAGTCCTGCCCACTATGAACATTTATAAATTGACTTCTTAGCGCCTCGGGTGCGCAGGGACACGTGCAGCATTATTGATTAATGGAGACTCTCACAAAATGGCTGCCGTTCATAAAAAAAACCGAGAAGAGTTCTGCCTGAGAATGTTGCACATGTCCCTTTGTCATATGCATTTGCCCAAAACAAAACCAAAATGCCTTCTTTTCCCGTCTCCTGTCTCCTGTCGCCTGTCAGAGGAGCACAAGTCAAGCCGTAACCCCAGAAAGAAACTGTGCTCTAAATTGAATTCAAATTGCAAGCGGCAGCTCTCAGAAAGGACACTCGCAAGGATGCTGCAGCATCTGCCCAAACAAAGATCAGACCTTGTTTTTATCCTTCGTCTCGGTTTCGGTTTTTGTTGTCCTTGTGCGACACGGCCATAGATCATTTTCCACGCTCTGTGTGGTGCCCCCCCACCCCTCTCCCATAGGCCATGCTCTTCACTCTGCCCCTTTCCATTATATTGAAATTTGTTGTGTTGTGCCAACAGAAATATTAAAATAATTTCATATTTGATTTGCATTTGAGCATTGCTCGAGTTCTCCTTAGGTTCCTTGAGACTCCTTTTTATTTGGCATTGTTCGCATTTGATGCGGTTTTAATGAGCACTTTTGAAATTATGGTCAAAATATGGTTGGGTTTGTAGTTTTGTGCGACACATCAATCATAATTAGAACTCCTCTTGTGTGTGTTCTTCTTCTTCTTCTTCTTACAGGGTTTTTTATTTTAACCATGTTGGCATATATTTGTGGCATTTTGTGGCAGTTATAGAGTGGGTTAGGAATTTAGTTAAGAAATATTACAGTCGCATTTTCGACTTATTTGTTTATATACTACTGAAAAGGAAAATAAAAAACGTATGTACATATATAACATATTTCTTAATCATATTAAAAATTGCCTGAACTCAATATTTTATTATTCTATACCCAATTATTACCACTAGTTTCTAACAGCTAACTTAAAGAATTTGTGTTACTTGAGCTGAAAAGCCTACCAAAAATATAGCTCAAAAGAGAACAAAACATTTTCGCTACATCAATTACATTTTGTACAAAATCTTTAGTTTTTTGCCATCAATTGGATTTTTACAAGTGATCCTTTTACCAAAACAGATTCTCTATCATTTGAAATTCCGCTTGAATCCCACAACTCTAATGCTCTCTATTATCTAGGCAAAGAGTGTTAATCCTCACACATTTGACATTAATTTTCACACATGAGCACTACAAAGAGGATCAAAAGATCCTTAGAAACCAAATGCACACAGCACATGTATATATATATATATATATATTCGAATTCGAACTGAACTCTTTGTGAGGTCTGTGGAACGCCCCATTTCTTGGGCACGTTTAGGGTTTCTGGGGATTTACCCTTCTGCTTGGCTTGATGATGATGATGATGCAAGGATACGAATAGTATCTTTTTTTGGTAGGTGGATACTTAATGAGCAACCTCGTGTGCGGTCAAAGAAATGAGTATGTGGATATGTGCCTGTGTGTTAGTGTGTGTGTTGCAAGCGGCTTTCGGGAAATTTGAGAGGCGTCAACAGGCGCTAAATCCGCTTAAATTCTGTGGCGGAAGTAAAGGACGGGAATAACTAGAGAGGGAGAGGGGAGCCGAGGAGGAAGAGCCTGGCTTATAGCTTCATTTGGTGCACAATCAGCCGAGAGGCAAGTTTGGAAAGTTGATGCCACATTGCGTGTGCCACAAGTCAGAAAAAAAAACAGACAGAAGCTGTTTAAATGCCATCGCGCAGTTGTTCAATATTAAATGAATACTTGCACTCATTCACTTTGCTTACACGGCAAACAATTTTGATATTTTTGCAAATTTAAATAATGAGAGATGGGCAGAGAGAGAGAGAGAGAGAGAGAGAGAGAGAGAGAGAGAGCGAGTTAGAGATAGATATATATTTAGCTAATGATATACATATTAAAAGAAAGAGAGAATTATAGCGTAAGAAAGAGAAAACGGAGTGTGGAAACTCGAGTAGGATTCCATAAAGAGAGAAAAGTATTTAAGGGATTTGCTTGCAGATTATTAAAAATGAAAGGAATTTAAAATGGTTATTTTTAAACAAAAATAATATAAAAGTTGAGTGATATTTTTGTGCTCTGCTTAGAGCGGATTACAATTTGTCTGAAATTTTCGTAAATTTTGGAGCTACACTTACCCAACTTCTAAGCTAGATTACTACTACATTAAATGATCTTAAAATTTAAACGAATTTTAATAGAAGAAGCCTGATAAACATGAATTGATTTGCATTTTGAATTTTTGTTGCAGTGTACTTAATACTCGTGCCAATTCATTTCAGTTGCCAGCTGACTCCTCGCCGCCTGACTTTGACCTTATGTTGCCGTTGCACGCAGCGCAATTCAAACGTTTAATTGCAAGCAGGACTCAGGACTCCGGACTCGGTACTCAGGACTCTCGAGCACTCGCAACACTTGAACTGGGGCAGTAAGCGGCCAACTCGTCGTATGTACGAATGTACTCGGTCCGTCATTAGTGTAATTAGATCTTTCAGTTGAGTTCGCCTGGCGCCTGCTGCCCTCGCTTGTCGTGTCCTCTCCAATCTGCATGGACTATAAATACATATATATATACTTATATATATATTTATATATGTATATAGTATAAGTAGCTATCAATTTGTTTTTTTCTGGTACTAATTTTTATGCCAACGGAACGTGCGCAATTTGTTTACCATCAACATAATTGGTTGTTTCAGTTGCCCGGAGTCCCCTGGGCCCACTTCTGACTTTTTTAAGCGCTTTTTTTCTTCTCGTACTCGCTCTTTCTCTCTATCATTATCTGTTTCTCTACCTCTCGCTTACTCTCTTTTACTTTCTTGCTTGGCAATTAGTTAAAATGATTAAGTTGATGCGCTGGGCTTTTGCCCTTGGCTGTCCTCCCTCTTCAGTCTTGTTTTTATTTTTTTGTAATTACATTAGCCGCAGTTTCGATAACTCGAACTCGCCACGCACTCAGTCAAATTAGCTCCTCCATCTATCATCTATCTATACGAGGATACGATTAGCTCGATAGTTTCTCCATAGCACACAGAACGACAGCTGTTCATTAGGGCTTCCCTCTGGCTGTTTGTGGTGTTATGACAATAATGCGAATTATTGTTTTCAATTTTCCAGCGTGTTGTATTCAAATCAAAATCCCTATTTGCTTTCTCAACTTCATTGTTTGCACTGCTTTTGCACTCATTTCGTCATTGATCGATCTGGTTGAGATCAGTTTAGCAAAAGGGGAAGTGTATCTATTTCAATGTTTAACACACACATGCCAAAAACCAGACAGGACGATGATCGATGATCTGTGATGTGTGCTCTCCTTTGCCTTTGACACTCACCACTCTCCTCGCTGGCCACACACGCATTTTAGCTCACATCTCCTTTTGTGACAAATATATATATATATATATGTATATATATATATATATTATTATATTTCTATTTATTTATTTGTATTATATTTATTATAGATGACATTGACTGAGTTTTTGAATGAAAGACATAATTTTGTTTATATTTTATCTTAAAATAAGATTATTTAATTGTTTGTTTATGCATTTATAACAAAGAAAATTATTATTTTACTTAATTAATTTTTCCTTTTTACTTATTTAAATTATTGTAAATATTTAAGCCATTTATCGCATTTTTACCAAAACTTATAAAATCATATGTGCATATAATTAGATTTTTATTAGCCCAATAAAACATTAAAATTGTACTTTTCTGTATAAAAAGCAGTTTATTTATTGTTGCTGTTGTTGTTGCAGTTGTTGTTTGTTTTTTATTGCCCACAATCTTAAGCTTGGACTAAACGTTAACAGCTCCCAAAGCGCCCTCAAATATAATTTGACACTTGACTGCGTGCCTCCAAAATATGCTGGCATCTAAACAAGCACAAATATATTAAAAACACAACAAAACACAACAAAATAAAAGTAGACCGAATAACACTAAACGAAAAACACGAGTATTTTGTTTTGTGTCAACTTTATGGGTTGCAACTCTTAAATAAAAAAAGGGAGAGCCCCAACTGCCTGCTCGTCATCATAAAAGAACTTATTACACACATAAAATAAATCCCACACAGAGTAACTAATTAAAAAGACCTTTTCGTCTTTGGGGCGTTGGGTGGCTCGAAGGGGCTGTTGCGGGGTGGTAATAAAATTTATGAAAATTAACATAAAATTTTGTGCGATTAACTCGAAAACTCGCACACACACACACACACACACACACAGATAGCGGGAGATACACACACGCTGAAATTGTTTGAGCCATATGGATGGAAAATCACATAATAAACAAAAAGCAAGAGCAATAAAAACAAATATGGCGACACACGTTTTGGGGTTGTCGATGTGTCGATGTGGGCAGGGGATGGGGGCTGTTGGGGGTTGATGATGATGAGGCAGCAGTTGCTGCTGCTGCTGCTGCTGCTACTGTTTTAGCTGCTTTGGCTGATTATCATGCAGCACTCGCACTCGTGCCACAAGCAACAAACGAGAAACAACACATGCTCCTTCTTGCTACATTCAACTTGAAAGTCGCTCAATATAAACTTTTGGCCAGCCAGAAACACACACAAAAGTTAAGCCGTGCGGCGCAGCGGAAGCGATTAGGCTGATTGGTATTTGTATACCCTTTAAAAAACGGCACAACGGGTAGCATGAGTGCATGGGTAGCAGATCACTTTGAGCCAATCAAATTAAAAAGTAAATATAAATAAATAAATATAAAAAAAATACATAAATTCATAATAAATATATTAAATCTATTTAATGTTTATATTGACTTGAAGTATAACTTACTTCTGTTAATTGAAGTTGAAAACATATTTAAATTTGTATTGAATCAAGAATTGTTATGGCTTCATTTCAAAATCCATTTAGAGTTGTATTCTTTTAAGAATGATATCTCCTAGTCGAGCACTCCGGTTTCCTGTGTGAGGGGATGAGCTGAGTGCGTGTGTGTGGGGGGTGGGGTGGGGAGGGAATGACTTTCACTGTGACTTCCATAATAGGTGTACTCTTTAGTGTTATTCTTCCTCTTCTTCTTTAATACGATATCACACGCTCGCATTATGAGTAATGCGCACCTTATGCTGCCGCCAAGTCGAATGTGATTAGCAGAGGCCGAGTCCAAAGAGACAGAGAGAGAGAAAGAGAGAGAGAGAGGGGTAGTTTAGCTGCCTATCCTCCATCCCTCTCCCTCCGTTTTAAAATCTGCTTGCGAGCATTTTATGCGCTTTATTAACCCCTTAACTGATGATGTGCTGGCTTCTGCTTCTAGCTGCTGTTCGTTCACAAATCAAAATATTATGATGGCATCATTTACACGCCACATTTTCAGATTAAAGTTGATCTTCCCCTCCCTCTCTCTCTATTTCTACCCTTTGTAGTTTCTACTATTTTCAGTGGGGTTGTTGTTTGGTTTTCGGTTTTCGGTTTTTTGTGGTCGTGCTTCTCAAGTTTTATGCTTTAATTTGATTTAATAATTGTTCTGCGGCTCAATTTTATAAGTGAGTTTTTAATTTCAGTTTGTTTGGCTTAAGGGATTGTATGCTGTAAAATGGATTGCACTTTTTAACTCTCCAATGCCATAAAAAATAAATAAATTAATAAAAAAAAAATGGTAATAATATTTTATAGGCTATTTTTATTTTTATTTTTGTATTTGGTTGAGCTGTTTTTTTATTTTTTATTTTTCACTGATGTATTTGGCAGAAATGAAAATGCCTTGCAATCATAGTTGATTTTGTAAACTCTTTTGTACAGTTGAAGTTAACTTGGCTGTAACTGCTTTCTAAGCCAGTAAAGCCAACGTTTATTAAATGAGCTCCCAAAAATGATTGGCTCCAGACAGTTGCCACAACTTTCGTTTCCAAGGCAAACTTTAGGTTGTCATTAGGCGTTTTAGCATTTGGCAATTGGAATTTTTGTGTTTTGCTGTTGATGCACTGTTTGTCAATTATTGTCGGTGGCACCAAAGACAACAGTAACGAGAAGGGAAACAACAACAATAACAATAACAATAACAATAACTGCTGTCATCAAAATTAATTTTATTGCCAGCCAAAAACTTTGGACAACAACAATTTGGCAAGTTCATTAGCTTTCCTAAGCGTATTTGCAACAGTGGAAACTTTTGGTTAATTAAACGCAAATTGTTGTGGCGGCAAATTGCGAAAAAATTGCAAAACTTTGTCGCCAAAGCCATTAAAAGCCTTTTCTCAGCAAAAGTTTATTGTCTCACAAGTGCGCGATCCCCTTAAAAAAAAATGGCAGTAAGCATGTACTTGACTTAATAGATACCCTATAGAAAGGTGCTTTGTTTATTGTAGCTCAAGAGATAGCTTGGCCATTATTATGAATGGAGTTGTTCGATAGTTTAATGATACACAAAGGCAAACTAGTTTTGTATTACCTTCATAACTTACCTGTACTTGACTTAATAGATACCCTATATAAAGGTGCTTTGTTTGAGTATTAAACAAAATTTGTAACTTATCCGAGTAGTATAGCCTTGCAGACGCCTTGCAGTCAGATATAGATTTAAATCAGTAATATATAAATTTGTACAAGCAAGATAGATCTGAATAATATCAGATAAACTGTTTACAAAAAAAATACGAAAGGCCCTAATTATACTTCTTATACTGAGACATCTTGAAATCAAGAATAAATACTTCCATTTTAAAGAAACCACAATTTGTTTCCACTACTTTCCCATTATTGTCCTGTTTACAGGGTATCTGCAAGAGAAAAATCATGAAAAGGGTTTAATTACGCAAGCAATGGGTTAGAGTGAGATGCAGATACATAAATATATATATGACTGTATGTATCTCTATATATATAAATGACATTTCTGCGCGTCTGCATTTGGTTTTTATGTCAAAGCCATAAAAATGTGCAAGAAGCGCGGGGGGTTTTGAAGGGGCAGACAAGCCAAGTGAAACAAATATGGCGGCTGACTCTGCTCGCTGTGTGTTTGTCTGCCCGATTGTCTCAGTGTATGTGTGTGTGTGTGTGCGTGTGTTTTTCCAGCTGTGGCGTTGCCCACTTAAATGGCCAAGTATGTGTTGACACTGGCATGTAGTTGTTGTAAGTAACGATGGCAGCAAAAGCACTGGCAGAAGCAGAAGCAGAAGTAGCCAAAAGAGTCGTTGTACTGCCTGCCACGCCTTGCCACGCCCCCCCCCACCCCCACCCCTCGTCACCCCTCGACATCGTTTGGCATTCGCCTCGGGTGTCGCTTGCGCAAATTTGCCACTTCAACAGCTCCTTGCGGACGCCGTAAGCACCGTTGTGAACGAGCTTTGAGCATTTTCATTTATTTTCCGCACATTTTGGCTCCTTCACTTCACTCGTCGCTCTGTCTCTGTCTCTATCGCTCTGTATCTCTCCCTCTCTCTCTCTCCTCTCTCTATCTCTGTCGCTTGCTCGTTGCCACACCCACACACAGGCAGAGTACGTGAAATTTATGCGCTTTTCCTTATTTCCTTTCGGTGCTGTTTGTATTTTTTTATGCGTTTTTCTTTCTTCTTTTTGCCGTTTTCGATTTGTTGGCAAGTTGGAAAGTTGTGAAACGATGCTCAAAGAATTTTAAACAGCAGCAGCAGCGACTCCTTTTCGTCCTTTTCCTTACGTGTGTGCGTGAGGTGGGGGTGGCAGAGAGTGTGTCTGTGTGTGTCTTCGTTTTGTCAATATTGTTACTTGCAGCGCAGCGCACAGAAAATGTGCTGTGAATTTTAAATTGCGAGCGCTGAGTTGCTTACATAAGAACATAGTTCTCAAAATACTTTGCGATCAGAGGGTAAATGGGTATATTGGCTTGCGAAGATAAAGAATGGGGCAAACAGGACAAATTAATTTAACGAGTTTCCAAAATCTGCGTGTCTTATTTTTGAATCATACTTCTGCAGTTGTCAGAAAAGTATTCCAAATCTGTTAGATTAATAGATAAATTATATATATATATATAAATAATATAAGACACAAAAGTAACGCTCAATTTTCTAA
This sequence comes from Drosophila nr. perissopoda 5 BK-2023a, assembly GCA_035044105.1. Taxonomy (NCBI): domain Eukaryota; kingdom Metazoa; phylum Arthropoda; class Insecta; order Diptera; family Drosophilidae; genus Drosophila; species Drosophila nr. perissopoda 5 BK-2023a. The sequence continues at coordinate 797,922 of JAWNMK010000268.1, forward strand.
ATATTGGAATGGTAAAAACTGAAAACATAATATTTGACATAAATACATTACAATTTAATATGTGGTGAAAATACTGCAAACTTATCTATGCTTATATTTTACTTCGTCATTGACTTCACTGTCTGGATTTGGAAAATAGCTCAGAGCTCGCATTATCCTATCGCTGAGGATGTTGGGGGCCCCCAAGTTACTCTCAGTCTTCTGGTTGCATCTCCATTTAGCAGAATGTGTTCAGGAGTCTCGTCACTCTCAGACGGTGCTAAATTTCACAATTGTTACTTTGCACAGTTCTCCGCAGAGATTTCTTACTCATCTTAGGGCAATCCTCAGTAGGTTTCTTGTCATAGCCACCTATGATTTTCTGGCTATATCTGAAGAGAAACTTCCCAGCACTTTTTTTTCGCCTGGGTCTTTGTCGTATACCAAAGGTTTCAAGCGTAACTAAGGCTATCCGCTTGCCGTGTGCATAGTTCAACTGGCAATTACACGCCTCCTCGCCCTAAGCTCCACCCACCTACCGAAGACAAAACTGCTCATTAGCCCAAAGAAAATAAAATAGAAGAAATATAAAAAATGGACGCCCCTCTCGGCAAAGCACGAAAAAAACAATTAAACTAAATATCAAACGCAACATAACAGAAAACTTCCTCCCACTTATGCTTATCTGCATAATTTGTGGTAAAAATCAGACGCAACGGTTTTCAAGTCTCTTTCTGCCCTCTCCCCTCTCCCCTTCCCTCATGGTACTTGATGTTTATTATTGTTATAATTATTGTTGTAATTGTTATTCGAGGCAGCCATGCGCAGTTATTTATTTACGTTTTTTTTTTTTTTGGGAATTGCACCACGTGTGGTGCAAGCAGCAGCAGCACCACTCTCATAAAAAAATGAAATGCTAATAGGCGCCACCCAAAAAATTGTAAAACAATTAAATTGTAATAAGTAGTCGCGGGTTCCAGAGTTCCCTAACAAAATACAATAATACAATTCAATGGGCGGCACTTGAGGTTTTTCTGGGTTGTTTTCGTTTTTCATTTGTTGGTTGGCTTGAGTAAAATAGAGTAATTAATAACGCTGGGTGAGCTGTCCAGTGTGTAATGCCTCTATTAGCCAACTGAGACTCAACTTTGACTTTTGAAAATGATAAACAGTTTTTACGCGCTGACTCACCCGACTCCCCCCACTGCCTCGATCCGATCGTCTGTTCCCGAGCAGAGCCGCATGGCGCCAAGGATTTACAATGGGCTCAGAGTCCAAGTTGGTTATTTGGCAATGCAGTGACTCCCATTCCATTCCCGTCCAGACCAGTCCAGAGTCAAATCTCCAGACCCAGACCCTCAGTCGGAGCTCCAGCAGCGCATTTGATTGACACTTGACATTTCCTGGCCTCACTTTGCCTTTGTTGTTTCTGTTGTTGTTGTCGCAGTTACGTGTAGCGTAGCATTTTTGGATCTGTAATCGCCAGCTGACATCGAGCTGTGTTTGCACCGTTAGATGACTTTGTTGCTTACTTTTCGACTATTTAAATGTACGTATATTTATTATTTATTTCTCTTATTTTTTTAATATCCGATGAAAATGTTGCGATAGTGTTTTTTGTACCTGAGTTCAAATTGTGGCTTCAGCTTTGCTTTCTGAACAACTGGGTTGCAAGAAAATGAGTGGTTTTCTAAAATTACCAGATGAAAGGTGCAAGATATTACTTCATGGTGCAAGTTTGATAAACATATTTTCGCTAAGTATATATGGAAGAAATGTACTTAGATATTGATAAAATATGTTTCCAAAATCAAATATAGCATCAAAATCTGGAAATCAATCTTGACCAAATTTTAAGCTCGCCAATTTTCCATTGCGGTGTTTTCAAAGTTTTTTAAAAGACAGAAATAATGTTTATTTATTTATTAATATTTTAATATGGAATTTATTGTTTACAAATTTATGAGAGATAAAAGTAGACATTATTGCCCTAATATAATCAATAAATATCCAAGTGTCGTATAAACTTTGAGTATTTAAAATATAAATTCATTTAATTTGTTTTTATTATTTATTGTTTAATATTTTTTAAAATAAAAACCTTTATTTATTTCTAGCCCATTCTAATGTGTTCTCTCTTAGTCATCTCCTTCTGGGAATCTGTTAATCTAGTGTGGCTAACCAGTTGGCTAAAACACACACGTGTAGACAGAGTCAAAAGCGTTGACTGCACCTGGCAGCCCATATAATATTATATCTACCTGTACGCGAGTACCTCGCTTATATATGTACATATATATATGTATGTATGTATGTATTTAGTATATACTGGGGCACATAAACCACCCACAGAGGGGGAGACGCATCCTGGTTGATGGGGCAGCCAACGCGTCAAGTTGTGAAGCTGTGTGCAAAAAATCATTAACAAGCACACCCACAATCCCAAAAGGGGGGAGCGTAGGGAGACAGAGGGGCAATCGCTCTACCTCTCTCTCTCTCTCTATCATTATCCATCCTGTTTGTCCCTCTCTTTCTAGCCGTGGTGTTGTGCGCGTTCTGCTCAAATTACTTGGGTTTTTACATGCGGCAGTGAGGCACATTAACACTGTAATGTGCCAACTGTGTGCCAGTATGTGTGTGTGTGCGTGTGTGTGGGTGTACAAGTTTATGTGTGTGTGTGTGTGTGTGCGAGACTGAAAACAACATGGCGGCAACATTATTGCCCAAGTCATTGCCATGCATAAAGAGCAAGTCTTGCCTGGAAGCTGCTAGCCAGAGACCCAAAGCTGAAATGGATACACAGTAAAAAAAGTTTGGTTAGTACTTAAAACTAAAAGTAGTAAATTGAAGCACTCGCTTAGTGAAAAGTTTTACTAATTTGCGATTTCAAAAACTGCACTCGCTAGCCTCTTTAAAACACTGAAAAGTTATAAAACTTTTCTAGTATATTTTCGAGAAGAGAGGAGTTAAATAATTAAATAAAAAACAGATTTAAATATAAAAGAATGCAAAATAAAAAAATGCTATTGTAAATATTATTTTGAATCCAAAAAGATAACAAACCTTAGAGTGTCATTACAAGCATTAAGAGCACGTGGAATTTTGTGCAGTGTAGCTTGCTACTCCTGTCCTTTGCTGTGGGCGACTGCAGATACTTTTAGTCAAGATTAATTGTTATATATTAACATGGCGTCGAGTTACTGAGTCTGCGAAAACGAGCTATTTACAAGCTAAACGAAAGTTGACTTTGCCTCAACGACGACACCAAAGAGGAGACTCGCAGGGAGAAGGCGACACAGCTAAAATGGGGCGCCGCAGTGAAAGTGGCAACTTTAATAAACCGTTGCCTGCATTTAAGTAGTTCTAAGCCCCGACCATCTCCCCTGTTCTCCTCGCCCCTTTTCGTACTGTTTATGGCCTATCTCTTGGGCTAGATTTATGTTTGCCCATTTTCGTGTTTTATCATCAGCTGCGGCGTCGAATTATTCATGAATATTTTGCTAGGCATGTTACTCATACGAAGCGTTGTGTTTGGAAAAGGGTTTTTCGGCTGGGACGCGACTGCCACGCCCTCGACCCCCCACTCCCAAGCCCCAGCTTGCCTTTGAATTATGAGGCTTGTGGTTTTGCGGATCTGTCGTTTTTTTTGCGGCTTTTATCATATTGTGCGTCGCTTAAATTTGCTGCGGTCGAATGCGGCGCGAAAAACAAATTTTTATTTATAATCTTTCTATTTTTTGATTTGCTTAACAAATGTCGTTGGCGCCAGTGGACTTTTTGTTTGAAAGCTAAAGGCTATTGACTATTTAACATCTATTATAACAAACATATATTTAATTTGATTTTTTCCAAAACCCAATAAATAAATAAGTAACAAAAATGCATTAAATATATTTCTATTAATATAATTTTCTCTTTTCATTCAAGCTTCCCAATTTCTTGCCGAAAACATTAGTTTAAGATTTATATTTTTTCGTTTATTTCAACGGCTTTGCAGCATATGCTGGAGCAACTAACCAAAACCCACTAAACAACTCTCGACACCCACCCACCCACAAAGCCCTGCTCAAGCTCCCCTTCCCCCATTCACCCATTCCCCCACTTTCACATTTAACAACTGTCGCATATTTTGAACCGCAGACAAATTTGTCTACGACTTCAGAGATGAACGTACAAAATAAAAAATAATGTAACTCTCGCCAAGCGAGCATATTGACATCTAACTGAAACTCAATACGGTCAGGATATAAAAACCACTCCTGCTCCTTAACAGATCTTGCCCTTTTCCCCTGCTGTGTGTGTGTGTGTGTGTGCACCACCCACATTCAACGCGCTGTCACTTTTTGGGGGCGCAAATTTCGCCATTTCCACCCTCGCTAATGTGCAAATAAAAATGTTAAAAGGGTCCTGTAGCACTCAATTACACGCCCTGGTGACCATTTGTGCTGTGCCCCCTCCTACCCCTAACTCTGGTGCAGAACTGGATCTGTGTATGCGACTCCTGTGTGCGTGACTTGTGCCTCTGTGTGTGTGTGTGTGTGTGAGTATTTGTGTGTATTTGTTTCTATGTAGAGAAAACATTATGGCGCGCGAACGGAAGTTGCCATCTTGTTGATGGCAGTTAAAGATAAGCACAAAAAAGCTAAAAACAAAAAAAAGCTGCGTTTTTTTCTCGCTGCTACGTTTTCATGGTTTTTCGCCGTTTTTCTTTTTACTGCCTGCATTTTATGTTATTTGTTCGTATATATATATCTGTATATACACTTCTTACTCCCTCTCTTAGCCATTATTGCCTTGTTGGCAGTTATCTGGATGCCTTTGTTTTGGATACGCTTGCAGAGGTTTTTGAATAAAGACTTCTTTGAATCCACTTTGTATACATATAGTCCTACTAAGCGTCCATTTATGAGCTGATCAAATTAAATTTGATTTGATATTTATTGGATATTCTCGTGAGTCTTCGAGTCAGGCGAGTCGATAATGCCATTTCCATCTGTTTCTTAGTTTTATTAAGACAAAACATATTTTTAAAGCTGACTGCCCGATCGAATCCCTAAATCATGAAGTCGAAAGTTGAGCTCTTGTATGAGCATGTTTTTTGTTTATCAAGTTAGCCTGATTAAACTCAAAAAGAAATCATCAAGATGAGAGATCACAGCTACCATATAAACAAACTGTCTGCTTTTTGTATTTAGATCTCAGACTCTCTACAAGGGTCTACAATTGTCGGCTTGTCTATGGCAGCTCTGGTTTTATGTTTTGTTTTTTTAACTTGTTTGCTTTTATTTTGTGCTGTCTTCTGCTTACGAGCTTCGTTTCTAATTTGCAATTTGGTTTAGATGTCGAGGACGCTGAGAAGCGACGCCTTTGAGCGGTTTTGTCATGTCATTTGGTAATTGGGTGGCAGCGGTTGGCACTTTATATATATTCTCGCAGTCGGTTGGCAACACTGGACGCCTCAGACACACATGGTTTCATTGTTCAAATAAATATATACATATGTATTTTTGAGTTTTGATTGGTGGGCGTGCCCGCAGTGAATTAACATCTTTATAAGCATTGTTCATATTTTTAGAGCTGCGTATTCCCACTCATTCATAATTCAGTTTTAGTAAGTTTTGGCAAATTAAATGCGTCATAAAATGCGCATTTTTACAGATCGTAAACAAAGGCGACTTCAACGCCGCCGCAACAGACGTATAAATAAAAAAGACATTTAAAATCAATAAATTATAATTAAATTATAACATAAACGTATGCTAATTTCCTCACACACAGCACAGCACACACACACTTCACACACACATAACACACACTTCACACACACATAACACACACAGTATTCAACAATCTACCCCGCGGCGTTTGTCGCATTCTTATTACAATTTCAGTCGATTTCCGACGATTTCTTTGCCGGCCTATATCATTTCGGTTATTTTTGTTTTCCTCGCTCGTTCCTTCTGTCTTTCTCTCGTCTTTCGTCGGGCATTGACATATTCCTTTGTCCGTAAGCCAAATTGCTTATAAATTAACAAAAAATTAATTAATGTCGAATTTAAAGCTTGGCGTTTCAAATTGGCAGACTTCAGCGCATCGCAAATGTGCGGACTTAAATGAGTTTCGATGAGTCTCCAAATTTCTAAGTGGGTCATTTTAATAAAATTGCAGATACAAAGTAAGACCTTTCATTGGTATGAATCGAAAAGAAAACAGTAAGAGTATTTAAAATAAGAACAATAATGATTGTATTAGTTTAACTACTATTATTTTTGTCGTAGTATTTTCTAATATTTATTGTAACCCATCCATCTGCATCAGCGCATTAAACCAATGTAGTTTAGACTACTGAATTTGGCTTTAATTTAACATAATTTCTCTGTTACCTTTTGACAGTGACCAAATTGATTGTCACCCCCAGCAACAAATACAAGAATGAAGTAGAAAATCAAGCCAAATGCAGTTTTTCGTCGTTGAGCGCAAAGGCAAACAAACAGCTCAATTATGTTAATCAGATTCACGCCCATCCGCAGCACTTGGCTAATACAAGCCCACTCCCCTCACACTCTGCAAACACACACAAGGGCAGGCAATAAAAAATTACACTTGCCATGTGACACGCAGATTCCGTTCTTCCTTCCTGCCTGCCACACTCAGCCACCCGCTGCAGGTTGCCACCTTTCACCCTTGACAAGGCAAACCAAACAACAAAAAAAACCCAATTCAACACCAATTAGGGATGATCATCAGCAACAGCAGCCAGTCGGGTGGTTGGGGGTTGTCATTGGGCAACCCCTCCAGTTGCTGTCATTTGTTATTGAGCCAACAGACAAAAAGTTGACTTCAACTTGCAGCTTGTGTCATAAATACGCCCCAGCATAGACAAACAATCAACAATTTATGCACAGCAGCAGCAGCAGCAGCAGCAGCAGCAGCAGCCGATGAGCGAGAGGGTGTGCTCTTGGAAAGGGGTGGCCCAAAAGCCCTGCAGCGGGCTGTTTACCCTGTGGGTGTATTTTTCGATTGCGTATGGAGTGGCACTGTGGCTGGTGGTGCGCAAGCTGCTTGCCACAATTACTCCATGGCTGAGGGGGAGGCAGAGAGAGATCGAGCTCATGTTAAACATGAATTATGAATTGTTATTGAGATTGATGCTGTTGTTGTTGTTGTTGTTGTTGTTGCTGTGACTGCGACTGTGACTGCGACTGCGACTGCTCCTGTGGATGTAACTCATATCCTGTGTACACTGTAAACAAGTTGCCATAGTATGATTTGTAATAATTATTGCGCAAATTTCTTGATATACAAAATTAATCTTACAATAATTAATCTGCTTACAAATTTAATGGATCGCGTTCTCTTCTCTACATATTTATAAGGTAACATTTAAATTTATTGCAGTGTAGACTGACTATGTTCCTGTCCTAGTTGCTTGGCAGTAACCCAACCGTTTCTCCCTCTCTCCATCTCTCCACCGGCTTTTGGCTTTGTTTTGTGCGGTAATTTCATTGAAATCATGTTGAGTAATTGGTGCACAGTTTACATGACTTGGGATGGGGAGGGTTGTTGTTGATGTAGTTGATGGTTGGGGGTGTTTTGGTGTGTATATAAATAACACTTGGGGGTTGACTTTGCCACTTGGCTGCTGTTGCTACTGTTGGGATTAAGCGACCGCCACGTCGCCTTTATGCGGTTTGTATTTATTGCTCGCAGCAACCCCTACTCCATTTGCACACCACACCAACCCAACCCATCCCACCCACACCCCCATTCTGCGTAATTGTGTTTGTGTTGGCATTATGCAACACATGTAACACGTATCTCATAGATACGCATATATTTATGTATGTCTACTTTACTGTATACAACTGTCACACAGCCTGGCAAGTCGACACTTGTGCGTTTTGTGTCACTAAAACACCACCCCAACCCCCACCCCACCCCATACCCGCTACCCTCTTTTGGGCATTTTGTCATGGCCAAGTGGTTGGCTGGCTTTGCTAATTTGGGCATAATTTGTGACTGTTTATTTATTTTGTGCTTACGAAATTAATTTCAGTTGACTGGTTGTTGTAATCATTTTGCTTGGCCTCTGTTTTTGCTTCCCATTTTACATATGTTAACATTGCCAATGGCATTCTCTAGCCATTAGGGGTTTCTTTTTTTAGAAGAGTAATATGTAAATCGCTTTTAAATTGATGGTTAAATTATTTAACTGGTTATGTCGTTAATCAGCAGAAATGATTCTCATTTGGCTATATGATTAATCGACCAGCAATTGGATAGATAGTTTGCAATAAATGGATACAAGTCAGAGAAATATTGAAATGCTCTTATTTAACTTTAGTTTGAGTAGTTGTATATTCAATATGTATTTGAAATTTACGTTGTCTTCTTTGTGATGTGTTCGTAAACGTTTATTATGTATAAATATTTCGGTAAGCATCTGCAAAAGTATATTTATATTTCCATGCATTTATATAACACGTATATCTGCATCTTCTCTCTCCGATTATGCGTTGCATCTTTCAATGCTTTTGCTGCCAAACTTGTATTTTAATATTTAAGCGGCTGTTAAATAATTCTAAAGCCCCTGCAAAGCCAGCAACAACAGCAACAACACCAACTTCCAATAAAAATGCATTGATTTATAGAGGCAGACCGTGAAAAGCGGATCAGCGACATTTGAAATAAACGTGCACCACCAGCGACGATGGCTCATTGAGCATTTCCAAGGCCTTTGTCCAACTGTGGGGCAAGCGAGCACAATGGACTTGGCCTTAGACCCCAGCCATTTACCACTTGCTGTTGCAACTGCAACATACTCAAAGCTTTCACATGCAAATCACTTTGGGGCCTAGATAACAAGCTAGCCAAACGAAATGAATACGAATCTGAATACGAAAACGAATACGAATGCGAGACTCTGAACGTTGAGGTTGAGACTCTCGGCCAAGACTCGTAAATTTGCAGCTTATTGGCAATAACTGCAAGTGGCTTGTTAACAATTTAACACGTCTTAATCGTTAAATTTGTGGAGATGAAAAAAAAATCAACAAGAACAACGACAACAACAACAGCAACTCGAGAAACACAACCGAGATGCGAGAACTAACTTCGAGGATGACACTTTTGTAGGTGTGAACGCAAAAAAAAAGAAGAAAAATGACAAATGAAAAAAGACTCCTCTTTACAAAATCTGCATATAAAGTTCAACTTGGAGCACTCCTCTCGTGCTGCGTGCAGCTTACAGAAACCGGTTCGCTTTTCTTGCCCGGTTCGATCACATTTAATAATGTTATTTTTTTTTGCGCGCGATTCGCCTTCGCTGCGCAAACAAACAAAAGACTTAAGTCATAAACTTTATGACATTTTGCAAAAGGGGGGAAAATAAAGAAGGAATCTCGGCAAGAATGTCATCAATGAAACAAATCGATTTGTTTACATGCCCCATTCGCGTTGTCCTCTGTCTGTTGTCTGCTGTCTCCAGTTGTTGCCCCTGCTTCCCTCTCCCACTCTCTGCCCGGCTGCCAATATCGATTTGACTCCTTTGCCTTGCCCCACACTCATTTATGTTACTTACCTTTAGCTTTCTGACTGTTTTCCTTTTTTACTTCTTGTGCACAATTCTCGGAAGATTTTAATCTTCTGCTCACTGCACTTTTTCTGCACTCCACAGAGCTACCTCTCTACATTGCCCCCACTTGTGCCTTGCCTCACCGGTAGCTAGAAAGGCTTGGCTACGCTCTGTTCCATAGATCATGGAGCTTAAACTGTTTGCACAACTACTGAATTTCATCTACACTAATAAAGTACATAAATATTTATTATTCTGTGTATTTTATACACGAAAAGAATTTATTATAAAAGTATAATTATGATGTTTACTTAAGGGTATTTGTTGTTCGTTTTTGCTGCGCTTTTGTATGTGAATTTTTTGTTACCTTTTATGACGCATTCGGTGTGCGGTTTATGACTTTTCGTGTCTGATAATTTTCAGATTTTAATGTGCGAAATTAAACATCACATTTTTCAACACGAACGTTTCTTATGTATATATCATAAAGTTTAGCACAGGGCAATTGTCAATTCCAATTTGAATGCATGCTATCTGGGCGGTTCTACAAGCAGGAGGGACTCAAACACAAGTCTCTAGAGAAACAAGTATTAATAGAAGTGGAACATGAATAGCAAAAATCAAAGAGCAAAATTATAATGGTAAATAACTAATGCTTTCTTCGTGCAATCTCTTGCAATTATTCTTTATATCGTTAGAGATCTGATAATGTAATTATATTTACTTGAATTAGTATTTACTTCCCATTGCCATTCACTTCTGCGAGGTATTTTAAATCTTAAAAGATATGTGTACTATTCTTGCCGTTTTATATTTGTTCACTTTCTAGCTAATACAGCTATTTGATAGGCAAAAGTCTTTAAGAGACAGCTCCAATTCGCTTCTGATTGATCAAGCACAATAAATAACGATATCAAACTACAAAACCTCAAGCCATATCGAGCAATATCCACTCAGTTCAAATAACAAAAGCCAACAAATACAAGAAAGATTCAAATGTCGAATCTGTAGCCTGTATATCTTTGGCCATAGATCAGTCTTAGGCATGATTATTGCACTTTAAACAGGCACGAATACAGACATTACACTGCCGTTGAATAGTATACGCCAACCCAATTTGAAATGCATAAATTAGAGCACCAAAAAAGCGAAAGAAACCAAATATGTATTTATCTAGCTGACTATCTGGGGATATATCAGAGATATTATTATTATTATATTTTCTTGGGCGTGTAACTTGTATATAAACGCTGCTAATAACACATCTAAACTGGCCAACAAATTACCGTTTCAACATATTTTCTAAGGCATTCGATATCAGTTAAATGCGTTTTCAACAAATTTTCATGCAAATGAGCTGCCTCAAAATGAATATGGAATCAAATCGAATCGAATGGAGTGCTCCTCTCTGCCGCTTCAGACAGATGACCAGCATCCATAGACAATGCGACGGCGGCGGTCCAAGATGGAACCCCCCAACTCCCCAACTCCCCTTCTCCTCCTCTCTCTCTCTGTCTCTGTATCTGTCTCTATCCCCCTTAGTGCGACACGGGCGGGCTCATTTGTCGGAGCTGCCCAACTTTATAATACTCCTAATACACAAAAGTTTTCAGAGCCATAAAAAGTGTCAAAACTTCTGCTTGTTGTGTTTGTTGTGTTTGTTGTGTATTCTGGTGCTGCTGAAAACAACAAATTGTGTATACCCTGTAATTGTTAAATAAGTTAAGGAGTATCATATACATATATTCTTCTATTCCTGGTGACTTATCCTCTGCAAAGAGTGAATGTTCATAATAATTGTTCATAATATCAAAAAAATGTATTTAAGCCTTTTTAAATTGTTTAAAAAATAAATGTATTTCTGTATTTATATTTAATTAATTAATAAATAATTATTACCTATTCGATTAAGGCTATTTTGTCTAAGGCATCTGCAAGTCGCGCAGACCTTTTGCGCTTCTTACATGCTTACTTTTTATCTCGATGCCAGAAAATTTGTCGAGGGCCGCCGCTTCTCGCATTGTTTAGATATTGATTTCCAAATAAACTAAAAATAAAAAAAAAAACTGAATAAAGGTGTGACGACCTCTTTTGTTCGTCATCAAAAACAGCCACCAGCTTCGAGGCCAATATCTTTGAGCAATTTATGAATGAAAGCCGGGCCAGATTCCCGACCGAACCCCCCACTCCACCATTTAGAAGACATAAAGTCTGCTGCATCATTTTGTTGCATGAGTAAAATCTATTCCATTGTGTGCGCTGTGAGGCAGAATCAAAGACGATTCGTGTTTTATCCAGTCGAGTTTTTGTTGTGATAGTGTAATATTGTGACACTTTATATTGTGCGCAAAGGATTATAGATGAGGGGGGGGGAGTTTTGTGCGGCGGGGGGTTCCGAGACTCGTAATGTTTTCATTTGGGAGGCAAATCGTTGCTGACTGCATTGCATTCCAATTAGTGTGGGCCAAAGCCAAATTTTATGTTGCATTTATTACATAATTTTGTACAAATTTTATGGCGCTGCGTGTGCGGCTCAAGAGCTGATTTTACGAGCCAACTTGACGGAGAAGGGAGAGGGAGCTAGCAATGAGAGAGCGAGAGAGAGAGAGAGAGAGAGAGAGGTGTGGGGGAAATGGAGGAAGACTTTCTCTGGCTGTGCAGGTTTTTCCAATTTCAGTGTAGGATTAACAAGGATTTTGCTGGTTGGGCTCTGACTGAATGCTTACTCCTGCTCCTCTCGCTTCCTTTGTTGCTGCCTTGGCTCCTTGTGACGACATTTTTCAATTAAGAAAGGATCACAAGGCGCTTAGTAAGGCAGTTTACCCAGTGCCCCAACTTTGGCAGCCAGTCCCGACTGAAAGAGACAGATAGACAGACAGACAGAAAGAGAGAGAGAGAGAGAGAGAGAGTAGCTACAGCTGGCAACTTGAATCTTTTGCTTTTAATTAATTAGTGCTCCTCCACTCAGTCTCAGTCGCCATCCCAGTTTCAACAGACTTTGCTCATAAAAGAATAGGTTTTTTGTTTTTGGCAGCTGCATTTGTTGGCTGTCTTGTTGGAATGTGGCCAAATCGAATAATTTGTTGGCAACGCTTTTCAATGCAGCTAAAAATCAGTTTGATCGATTTTGGAAGCTTGTCTTGAATATCTATATACAAAGTGACGAAATTTGTATTCAATAATAACAATTTACATCTTAATAAATATGTGTGACTGAAAACATATTTTTAATTTAACGCCAAAAGTGAGGGATTTATTCTGAAAGCTGAAAAGAGTATTTATTTATTTCCCATTAATTATGTCCGTTATAAGAATTAAATGCAGTTTTCAAATATAATTCGATTAGTAAGTAAGTCTCTGCTATTTACTGCTTTCAAATTAGCTGTACAATAATCTCTGACAATTTTTCTATCTAATTGATGAGTTTCAAAGAGCGATTGGCAATTGCATACTAACTGTGTAGCAGTGTTTAGCTAATAGGTACATTTAGCAGCAGTTAAAACATCTTGAACTGTAGACTTAGCAGCAGTTAGATAAAATGCCTCTTACCTCTTATATAATTGATAGCTTAATTATCTAAAGCATTTATGGCACCAGCCAGAACTCAACAATTACAAACTTAATGGTATTGCATAATCAATTAGTATCCCCTGTAAAAAGTATGCTATCAGAAATGGATGATCCAGAATTCTAGAAAATCGATTGATCGTTTGATTGATGATTAAAATGTGACAATGTTCTGTGGCAGGTAAATTCTATTTATGTTAATCTTAAGTTGCAAAGAGAGTTTGTCGATATCTGGCAAACGTAATACTTTCGATAGTCGATAGATCATTTGAAATATGTTATTAAAATTTTGGTTACAGGGTATTATTCTTTGTCAATAACTGTCTGCTAATGCTGCCCATTTCATACGCTTATAATATTATTTCCTTTTAAATAATATTTAATGAACTTGTTAACAGTTTTCCGATAGCAAATGCATAAAATAATTGTTCTCGTTTTTGTTGCAGCTGCTGTTGCTTTTAGATATGTTGTCGCTGTTGTTGTGCACTTCATAAACAATTTACACAAGTCGACAGCTAATTCAAATGTGTTTTTGTGCATTTGGCTGTGTGTTGCGAATGCACATTAAATTAATTATAGTTGTCGTTGGCTGGCAAAATAATTATAAAATAAATACGCGTGCAAGTGCTAAGGTGAATGGCAGCCACAGATTGCCACATTGATGGAAAAAACGAGAGAGAGAGACAGAGAGACTTACGAGTATTACTGGATCAGATTGAAAACGATCGAAACTGACCGAACGACTGACTGACTGATCAACCAACGCGACGACTACGTAATAATTAAGAAATTTACAAACGATTTATCATGTTAATTAAACGTTGTCCAGCAAACGGTTGCTGTTTTTTTTTTCTACTTTTTTTTAAGTATATATGATCATTGTATATTGAAATATTGATGGATGGAATATGATCGAAATCATTTCACACGATCCCATGATTGAGCGTACGTAAATACCTATATATTTATATATATAAACTGTTGTTTGTACTGTAATTGCTGCTGTGATTGTTGTTGCTGCTGTTGCTGCTGCTGCTGTGATTGTTGCTGTTGCTAATTTGCCAACTACTTTGTGCTGAGTGTGTGGCGAAAGCTGTTTCTGAGCCAAGTGAGAGCAACTTCAACTTCAGCCACAGACACAGACACAGCCACAGCCACAGCCACTGCCAGAGCAAAGACATTGAACTCTACAACTACTCGGTTATAGAAATGGAATGGCAAATGCGCAGATAGCCATAATTAAGTAAATGTGGAAATTATATCTGCGAATACATTGTTGAACCATAATATTGAACAAATTGCTACTGAATACACGCATGAGAAATCAATTGTTGCAAGTATAAAATTAGTGGGGAGTTGCTCAAGTTTTTCAACTAGATCAGTTGTAAGATTTCACAGAGAAGTAGTAATAGAACTGTTGGAATCCATTGAAATTCCATCTATATTTGTATAAAATACTTTTCAAGAATAATCGGTTTTGTCTTTTCTCTCAACAAATGTAGTTAAAATCGTTGAAAGTTCCTTTAATAATCGGTTCTCTCAAAATATTACCCTAGTTTTATGTCTTCTTTCTCAATTGGCCAATCAATCTGCAGCTCTTCAAATCTGCCCCATCATAAGTATAATCATCATCAATTTGGACGCCAAATGCTTTTAGTCATCTGTTTTCCTATTTTCCTTATATTTTTATTTTATTTTTTTTTGGGTTGTCTATTTGTTGTTGGCGGTGTCTGTATTTCTCTCCCTACTCTAAGCCAATAAGCGATAAGCAAATTAAGCGCATTTTCAACATACCTTTGCTGTTTGCCTGTCTGCGGAAGTTGCCTTATTGAAAGCTTATCGGATACATTTACATAAGATGTGGATACCACGTGCTATACTTAATAGATTTATTTGATCGTTCTGTGTGTGGTGGAAACAGCTGAAACTAAATTGTTGCGATAAAACTAATGAAAATGCGTTTTCTAATTGCACATTAGGCAAAGTGAAATGATTTCCATGTAAGTGGAAAACGAAGAAAGATACATGATGGGCAGGGTAGTTGGATCTCAAGTGCAGCTTCTGTTTATGGTAAAAGTACAGCACGTGTTGTTGTTTATTGTTGCTGTTGTTGTAGTTGATGTTGCTGTTGCTCTTGCTGTTGTGTATTTTTGTATTCTATCGTGTTTGGGCTTTTTACGCGCCACTGCGTTGCCCATTAATTTTAATTTGTGGAAGGCATCGGAAAAAAAGTATCTAAAATCGTATAAAACAACAATTGCACACAATCATTTTCAATTTAATGTCATTATGTGCAATTTGTCAACAATATACACACACTCAAGCGTGTGTATCTGTGCGTGTGTGTGTGTGTGTGCTTGTGTGTTTGTGTGTTTATTGTGTTGCTGTGATTTGTGCTATGCAAATGATGTACACACCCCCTTGGCACGCCTACCTCCCTGACAACAGCAAACATTTAAGCCAACTCCCCTCATTTTGTTTTATTTATTTATGCTGCTGCTGTTGTTGTTGCTGCTGCTGCTGTTGCTGCTGCTTCGTGACGAAAAGTGATTGAAAGTAAACAATAAAAGCGACACTCGACGCCACTTTCCACCTTTGTCGTGCCTCTTTTTATCTCCACCTAGCCCCCGTCTATCGTTTGTCGCTCTTTTCTTTCTTTTTTTTGTTTTGGGTTGCCTTTCATTTGACTAACAATTTAGTACTTTGCGTTTTGTCTGCTAGCTGTTTGCCTAAATTGGCCAATTGCGATTGGTAACAGCAGCAAACAATTTAATTCAATTAAATGTATTTTGTTATACCCTTGCAAAGATAATATAAAATTGTCCTGAAGTTTGGAACAATCGATCGAAAGATTAGTTCTTGAAGAACTGTGTTGGTTACCAAGATATGCTATCTCTAGTCATTTCCATAGGATTACTCTGGATATATCATTTTCATGGGAATAATATTTGAATTTATAGTTAAATTTTGAAATGGGCATATTGACTCCGCTCTGTAAGGGTATGTAATCGTCGGCTTGCCTTAGCTAGCCGTTCATACTTGTTTTTTGATTGTTATTGTTGTATTCCTTTTTCCCGTTGACTGCCTGTCGTTTGTTATTTAGCGACAGCAGTCATTGTTGCTGCTGTTGTTTGTGGGCAATTGTTTTATGTGAAATTTGTCACACTGTCATGTGCATTTTAAAGCGTCTGTCACGACTGTCACTACTCGCAGCACATTTGAGCACAGTTTGGCTAATTTGCCAACTGAATTATTTACAAATTTCCTATTTCAAATGGCGACATAATTAACTGACATTGTGGGTGCATGAGGAAGTCTTTGGAGTATTTTGGAGTATCCTACTTCAAAGTGTGTTCTTTCAACTACAATTGCAATTTGCTTGAGAACTGAAAATGTTAGCTGCAGCTGACGCCGATTGTTCTAGGAAATTGATTTCTTACCTGAAAAGGTTTTTTACTATGGTTAAAATATTGAAAGGGCCACAGAAATCAAATCGACAACGTTTTCTATTAAGTTTAACTTTCTAATTTATATAACATTATTACAGCCAATCAAATAAACAACATTTTGTATAAGGATATTATTATTAAAAGTTTTTTTTATGTTTGAATTTATTTTAAAAGTTGACTGTGATTATTTTTGTTATCTAAACTTTAGTTTGAATAATTTATTGATTAACCTTGCCTACCAAAGAAACTGGGAATTTTGAGAAACGTAAGCTGTAAGTGAGATAACATAATATCAAACTATTAATCAAGTCTTTTATTTTATTGAAAGGAAATGCCTTATTAAAAAACAATAAATTGAAGATATCTCACAAAAATTCAATATTTAGCTCTTAGGGCATAGAGACACTTAATTAATGAGCATCATTTGGCATACTTCCGATGAACATGTAAACATGTACATAAATATATATATATATGTATACAACATGCTGATATTTTGATACTTAATTGACCCTTAACCCATGCCAAGTTCAAGCCCGCATGGCGCTTCTTTCTATTGGTTTCTTTTGGTTGGTTAACATATGCTGTTTGGTTATTCACCTGAGATATTTGGTGTCTGGGTCAGAGAACCAGCCCAGAGATACAGACTGAGACAAAGACTGAGAACGAGACTGAGACTGAGACTGCGACTGTTGTCTGTGCCTAATTTGTGTAACAAGACAAGAAAACAACCAGAAAAGCAAAACAAAGAAAGCAACGTAAATAAAATTATTGACTTCCATATAAAATCACCTGTGGTGTCAATATTTCAACACTGCCAGCGGTGTTGATGCTCATCAGCTGAAGTGTCTCTGCTAGCTCCCTCTATCCCTCTATCCACCTCACTCTCTCTCTCTCGCAGTCTCTCTCTTTCTCTCTCTTTCTCTTTTGATTTATTGGTGAGTTTAATTAATCAACAAACTTATGAGTCAATATTTTGTTTAAACAATGAAATGTGGCGAGAAGATCGTCTGGCTAAAACGACTGCAAATTAATCATATGTCGCTGATCACGAACTCTTAGCTGCTGTTGGTGTTTCTGCTTGTTATTGTTGCTGTTGCTGTTGCTGCTGATGATGATGACGAACTAACTGACAGTTGTTTGACATACCCCAGTCAGTGGCACCCCGGGCACAAAAACAATTAACTCAATCGAAATGCAAAGAACTACAAAAAAAAAGCAAAAGAAATAAATACAAGGTAGATCAGCTAGTTCGAGACTAAAGAAGATTTAATACTCTTTTGGGATAATCAATCTTTGCAAATGTAGTTTTTTCTTATATATATATATATATATATATATATACATATGTATATAATAACATTGCCAAACTGAGAGATGAGTTCACATTATTCTAGTTAGAGAACTGTTAAGTTTTTATTAACTTTTTTTTTATTTCGCTGTTAACTCAGCTTTCTTAAATGTGTTACATAACGAACAAGTAACCAATAAGCTCATTTGCAGTAGGGCATGGGAGAGCTGAGAATGATGATGATGAAGAGCTGGCAAGTGGGTGCAGCATATGGCATTCAGAATGTAAAATGTGTATTGCAATTAAAAAGGCAAAATGTTGATGTAACAATTCCATTGAGTTGCTCGCGTGCAACAGCAGCAGCAGCAACAGCAGACAACAGCAAACAACAGCAACAGTTGCTGCTGAATTGGCAATAAGTAGTTGTCGCTGTTGCTGCTGTTGTGTCTTTTTAGGGCCTGTCAGAGCTGCAACTTGACATTTGTAACATTGTAAATGTTGACACTTTTACTCGGTTGCATGCCACACACAGCGAATCGAAATGATCTTGTTACATTACATGAATGATCACCGCAAATTGGATGCAGTGGAATGAGGAAATGTCTTTGCCTCTGCCACTGCCTCCTACTCCGACTCTGACTCTGCCTCTGCCTCTGCTGTCTATGCCACCACTATCATTGGCACCTCAGTTCAGTTGGGGAACTTGACTGATGAGGCCCGCTTTATTTATAGTCAACGGGGCAATATCGAAGGGCGGCACTCGCGAGATCGTGAATGACTTACACCCTGAATGAGTGAATGATGAGCAAATTTATCGCAGCATTGTGTCAAACTCTCTGCTCTGCTCTCCCCTCCCCTTTCCTCTGTTGGATGTGTGTGGGCCTTAAAGTTTTGAGCTCCCCACCTTCTTGGTGCTTATTGGGCTTGTTTAGCTGTCGCTTTGACACCGCATGTTCTTCTGACAGTCGTTTAATTATTTGGCTTTGATTGTTAGTTTTGGCCCGTAGTATTGCATATGTATGCATATATATATGACAATTCCATTCATGTTTCTTGCGCCTAGTTTGGTGTTGCATGTCTCGTGTCTTGTTCGCTTTTTGTGCTTGTGTGTGCCACAAATCATTGACACGATCCCAGCTGCTGTAAGTGGTCGCAGTTGTGACATTTTACACACTTTCATTACTTGGAATTGTGATGGAAGCTTTTTTTGGGCGATTGGAAAACTTACTTTAAATGTTGATTTGATCATGTCAATTTTTGATGACTTAGCTGCCTTGAGATGGAGTATCATACTCACAGTAATTAGCTTTGTTTATTGCCTGCAGAGTGTCTGCTTTCAGAAATAAGCATATTATTATTGGGCTTGAAAGTAATTAAACGTTATTATATTTTTTCTTGAAATTTTATTTATAACTTCATAAAATCAGTCTTTATATTATCGACCATAACTTCGTCAAAACTAAAAGCAATGCTTTTTCAGTCAACTAGATAAATGTTTGATTTAAATTCAGAAACTGTGCTTTGATTGAACCGATAGCAAGTTTGTATGGTCATTTTGGCTTATTTTAATATTATTATTTATTCATTTTATCCGACATCTATAGTTAGTTTAAGTTAGTTTAATGATTATATTTTAGGATATAAGTACTAAAATCGACTTGCGCTCAATTCTGTATTTCACATTTTGGACCATTTGCTTACCTCATTTTCTCACGCTATATTTTTGTGTGCGCAGTTTCTCAATTGGCTGTTGGGGGTCGCCTTCCCCTCCTCTCTCGACTCGTCTTGTCTCGTCTTCCCTCGTCTTGTCTCCTCGGAGCTGAGCTACTCCTTTTTTTTTTGCCGTAAACTGAACGCATCAGCAGCAAAAACAACAACAAAAAGCTTGAGCCGCTCCAACGCCCACAAAAATGCGCTTCCTCTTCAGCTTGGTGGAGTGGCAAGTTAGTGGGGGATGGGGGGAAGGAACCCCTCAGGTACCGCCAGCTACCTACAAATGATTGATGTGAATCTTGCGCACAAATTAACACCGGAATTACTCGTACTCGTGAGGCAGGCTATTTTATTTTGTTGGGGGGCACCTTGGAGGTTTTTTCTCAGTGTTGCGGCTATTAGGTCAAAGCTCCACCCTTGAGTGATGCGCTCGCATTTGAAATGTTGCCGACATTCAATTAGGCAGCACCACAACAACAACAGCAACAACAAAAAAGATGCCGCCTAATGTGCCGCAAACCCTAACTGTGCAGCAAGTTGAAAGTTAATGAGACGACGACTGCGACTTGCCCCCGGCCACAGATGATCTGTTCTTCTTGCTCTGCTCCTATCTTCTCCTCTCCTCGTCACTCCTCTCCCAACTGCATGTGCAGTCGTGAGTCATGCGACGAACACGTTAATTATGGATATGCAACTAAATCATTACATTTTAAGCCAGTGTCAAAAGCACAGCTGGAGTTGAAGCTTCGAGCCTGAAGCTGAAGCTGAGGCTGAAGTTGGAGCCTGATTCTTTGGCTTCTCTTTGCTTTTGCTTCTTTCTGTTGCTCAGGCTTGCGCTTGATTAATCGCAAAAGGTGAGAGAAGCGAAATGTGAAAAGGGTTGCACGCTGCATGCCCCAGCAGTTGTCGCATGCAATGCAGAATGCACTTAGAAAAATTAGTAATCGATTTATGTTAAGACATTATTTATGAAGTCATATATTCAGTATTCATATTGAATTCTTTGTTCTATTTAATAGATATTTTGATTGTGCATTTGTATCTTTAGCTTATTATGTTTTAAAACAAATGTATTGTTTAAATTATTTCTTGTGCCTCATTCATAAACGTTTCACTGGCAAAAGAATCTAGTTTGATTCTTAAATAAATAATTAATTCACATCAATATTGTTCTCAGTGCAGGCACCTCTATCCAATGGTTTCCCCGCCTCCTTGTTAATGACCTAGTATGTACTTCTAGCTGGTAAGCAAATCAGTAGGCTGAGAAAAAGAGAGGCAGAGAGAGAGAGAGAGAGAGAGAGAGAGGGAGAGGGAGAAAGAGAGGGAGGGAAAGATGCGTGCGTAAGGCGTCAATGCCAGCGTCAACAGGCTAGCACCTGAGCCCCAGGATCGCAACAAAACTGAATTATTACTGAAAAATTTGCTGATTTATTGGCTTGCAAATGTAAATTCGCATTTTGTTGTTCTTATTGCAGTTGGCACGCAATATGCGTGTTAGCTGCAAGTTGCTATTTTTGTTGTTGTTGTTGTTTTTGTTGGTGGTGGGGCAACTACAACTTTGTTGCAATTCATTTTCGCATCACCACCCAGCGAGCGGATGCTGCTGCTGCGGCATATCAGATTACATAGTCTCAACCTTGAACCGCTAAGGAGTCCAGTGAGCAGAGAAGGAGGCGAGTCAAACTCACTATTAAATTGAGCTGGTAGCTTCCAGTTTTGCAGCTGTGGCAAACTTCCGTGTAATTAAGTGGCATACACAATGGTCCAGTCAGTCAGCACTACCACCCATTGTGTGGCAAGTTACAGACCCCGACTCCGACTCCAACACCGATTCCGACTTTGACTTCGACTGTGAAACTGAACTCAACTTTAACTTCAGCTTCAGCATCAGCTCCGACTGACTTGACAAACAATTTGTGAAGGCCCAGACAAGCGTATGCACATGATTTCAACACACAGACCTGGCCAGACCCGGCCAGACCAGGCTAG
The DNA here is from genome assembly GCA_035044105.1 of Drosophila nr. perissopoda 5 BK-2023a. Taxonomy (NCBI): domain Eukaryota; kingdom Metazoa; phylum Arthropoda; class Insecta; order Diptera; family Drosophilidae; genus Drosophila; species Drosophila nr. perissopoda 5 BK-2023a. The sequence goes on from JAWNMK010000268.1 coordinate 819,484, forward strand.
ACCAGACCAAGTGTGCTCTCTGTGGCCTTTTCTCGGCGCCAGTTGCCAAGTTGGCAATACAAAAAGATATCGCAGATATGATAAATTGGGCGCTAACTTTATTTATGCGCCTGCACCACACAAACCAGAACCACAAACAAGAAACAAGTAACCACTAACCAGCTTTGTGGGACGCTCTAAGCCATCTTTCTATTCTATTTACTGGCCTGGCCTCGTTTTGCTAGTCGGGAGTCTGGTAATTTGAAGCCATTTTGGTCAAACCAAATAAAGTTGTCAGCTGGCTCCTTCACACAAAATGCAAATGATGGCAAAAATAACAAACAGACCCCCAACTCCGACTCTGACTTGAACTTGCAACTTGCAACTCCGCCTAGGACTTAGTATTGGTTTCAGTTTCTTTCTGTGTGTAAGGTTTGGCTTCTTTTTTCTTTTTTTTTTACGTGTCGTTGCAAATTAGAGTATCGTGTGCAACGCGTTTGTTTAGTTGCTGAAAAGTTTTTAGAGTTGCAATGCCATTTAATCAGCATACTGTGCATACCCTGTAACAACTAAACATACTTGAAAGGGTATGCTGCAATATGCGGGAAGAATCTCTTAAATGATAAAAGTATTCAAAAAACTTTACTACATCCACACTTTAACTATAAGTACTCTATTCGAAAAGATGCAATCCACTTGCAAAACCTGGCCATAGGGTAACTCCCAGTCAAACACACCCCATCCCAGTGCATACTTGGCTTGTTTAGCATTTCTTTTGAGCCGGTTGCCACACAGCCACAGAACAGAAGCTGCGGAAGTCTTTAAGTCTAATGGAATGGCTTACGGGAATCAGGCAGGCACAAAAAAATCCAGTTGTCTCGCATATTCAATCAGAACTAGTTGGCAAATAGATTGCAACTTAAGATACAGTATCTTAAGAGGAATAGAGAGACTGCTGCACCAATGACTCTATCTTGGTAATTTGTGGGATGTCAGAAGAAAAATGTAGGTCAAACAATAATTGCAGTTGATTTCGGGCAATTTAATTAGTAATTTATTTTTCAAACACTTTTGACTTGATTGAAATTAGTATTGACAATATGATCAACAAGTGTGCACATTTCAATTGATTTCAGTGATAGACGACTTATTTTGCAGTAATGCAATGCATTATTTACCAAGTCAAGTGCTGGGATTGGATAAGTACTAATTAATTAATTAATTTGCAACAAGTGCTGTCTCTTTTGCTAATCATTTTCTCAACTTAACAATTGGATTTTTTTGTTTAAATAAAAAATAAAGAAATACTTGCATAGTAAAGTCAATCCTAAATAAGTTTTAAATTCTCGACTTTTTACTAATAAAATATTAGCTGCGAATAAAAACGAATAGCATTAGTCATAACTTTGGTATAATTGCTTAATGTCGTCTATTTATAACTTAAATATATTAATAAATTGATTATGAATATGTCAAAATATTTTATGGGCTATGGATAAAGCATGACTCGTATATACATGTGTATTACTATGTACCTATACCAATATAGATATGCAGCTATATCAATAAATCATCTGAAGAAAACCCCATTAATGTCAAAAACAAACACTCACACCCTTTAACAACTTTAACCAACTGACGAATTTCGAGACTCGAGAGTCAATACACAAAAAAAGTATCTATCGATTGCTATAAAATCGATCATTAACGCTATTAATTTGCGACGCTCAGCTTTGGGAGCGTTGATGGCAACGCACCGACAGTTAAGTTGAGCAGTTGGCGCAAGGCAAAAAAAAAATAAAAAAGGGTGCAAGAGTCATAAAAATTAAAAGCAAATTACAAACCAAGAACAACAACATCACCAACACCAACGACAATCGTGTAAGCATAGTAATAACAGCCGTAACAACGATAAACTACAGCGCCAGTTAACTCGACAATATTAGCGCAGTGTTCGATGGGTTCAAACGATTGACTGACGGACTGACTGACTGAGAAGCTGACCATGCGCGACCTTTTGTCACTCTATATTGGACGCACCTTATGCCCATAGATTCACTATATACATATATGTATGTATGTAGAACTGGAGACGAGCACTTCCGTTTAGCATTGAAGCGCAACCGTTTCAATAACTTTTTCCCAACTGACGGACAAACATATTGAACACAGAATACCCAGTCACAAAAAGAGTTGAGCTGAACTCTATGGGCAAGCAACAATTTGAGTGCCTAATGACGCAGAGTAATGAAGTCGCCGGCGTGTTCCCCCAACACCCCAAACACAGACAGACAATAAACTAGAGATGTGCCTTGTCTTGATTTATGAGGCACGAAAAGCATTACAGCAAATAGTTTTGAGTATGAAATAATACAAACAAAATATCTGATGTGGCAATGACTATAAGGTAAAGGTAAAGGTATATTTGCTTGATTCCTTGAACCTTCTATAATAATTCTTCTAAATTCCAAAGTATTACATGTTAAAAATATGAGAATATCTGTAGTAAATATATTTATAATATTCGAGTTGAGAAAAATAAATGGATAGATTTCTGGATTGAAAATAGTTGTTGAATAGCTTATATTTTCTATATATATATATTTTATATTCCGCTGAACTGGATAAATTGGCTTAAATTATAATAACCCAAAGAATTCAAATTGAATCTCTTGAAACTTCTATAAGCGATTATTAAGTATTATTTATGTAGAAGCTCGATTATTTTATGTTGTATATATTTTAGGGCCTTGTGCACGACTATTAATTTCCCATCTCTAAGTGGATATAGGAACATAACGCATCGAGCCCAACCCTTTTTTTCGCGCTTGATGTGTTGTTGATTTGTTGTTGTTGCTGCTGGTGCTGGTGCTGCTGATGGGTGCTAAAAATCGTCACAGCTGTGCAACGTTTTCAAATTGAATGACTTAATGTGCAACATTGTGTCATCAATATCCGTTCCATTCAGCATTCAGCCGTCAGCAGTCAGCAGCATTCTCAGCTCAGTTCTGACCAACTGGCCGTGACAAAAGTGTGAATTACGCTTCAGCTTGGACGCCCACTTGTGCACTAAACTCTAAATCAAATCCCCCATTCCCCCTGTCTATATCCACCCACTGTCAACGCAGTCAGTTTGAGGGTCTTTCTGCTTCTTCTTCGCCTCGTTCCTCTTCCTCTTCATCTTGCTCTTCGTCTACTCGTCTTACCAATTTGCCTCGTCTCTTTAATCCTTCACTTTTCGTATCGCATATAAGCGTCGATTTCTCGTCTGTTTTCTTGACTGACATTTGACAGTCAGTCAGTGTCAAGTCATCAATATGTACTTAGTACCACCAATGCCTCTTAGCGTTGACCTCTTCCCTTCTCTCGCCCTCTCTCTCTCCCTCTCTCGAACTCGCATTTGTCTGGCCTAATCCCTATGTAAATCTGTCAAATTAGATGCGATTAGTTCAAAGTGTCAAGTAGTTCTTAGCTCTCTCTCTCTCTCTCGCTCTCTCGTTCTCTCTCCTTCTATCTTCTAAAGGTGCCGCTCGACTTTTGAGCGACTTTTTGGATTTTGATTTTCAGCTTGACTTGCTGATGGGTTACTTTGCTCTCAGTGTACTTTACTATGCCTTGTTTTTGTTGCTTTTGTAAATTGTGGAAGCAGATATGTAAATAGATATTTAGCTGAATCGTTATATCATATTTATATAATACTTCTTATTCTGTTCATAAGCTTGGATTTCTCATAATTACTTTTTGTTCAAACATTTTTCTTCCATTATGTATTTAACTGAGTATTCTAAATATTTGTAATAATTTAATTGAATAAAATTTATTATTTTATTATATGTGCTATATATGAAAATAAACATAATTCCCTATTTTAAATATTTATGATATCAAAAATTTCTCGAAATTCAAGCTCCCAAAATAAGTGCTTGTTGTATCCTTCATCCCAGCCTTGTTGTACCCTTCACTTCAAACGCTTTCTCACGCCCCTAAACTCCCAGTTAATACCATAAGCTGTTCAGCTTTAAGGCAGAGTGTGCACCAATTTGCACAGCTAATAAAATGAAAATTTAATTTAAATTAATTTACACATTCCCACGCACGCAAATAAAAAAGAAAAGAAGAAGCTAAAACTAGCTGCTACAATTGGCGTCCTACCCCACTGCATGATGCATGATGCACTGTGAAATGCCAAGCAAATTTGTGAGCGCAGCGAATCGCTGAAAAAGCGAATGCCAAAAAGAGAATCACGCGACTTGTGCCGAAGTGGGAAACTTTTTAATTTAGCGACGACTGGGACATTATCAACGGCGTATGCTTAGCAATTGGCAACGGCAGGCTGCGGCTAATCACCATTATCATTATTACGTATCGCCATCATCATCATCATCATCAGCATCAGCATCAGCATCGTGGTCGCTTTGTCGGTTATCGATATCATAATGACACTATCCGACGATGCGCAACTGTGACAAAATTAATTTTCAACTTGACTGCATACGGTTAGAGAGGGTGCACACCCTCGCCCCGTCTGGGTGTCTGTGTGTGTTGATGATAATGAGACCATAGATAACAACATTTAATGCTGCTGTATTTTCCCAAATAGTTGCGCGAATTTGTGCAGCACAGAAAACGTGTGGCGTATCCTCTGCCACATCCGCAGTCGTGTTCGTATCCTGGGTGCAAAGCACTCACAAGTCAACAGCAGCAGCGCGCAGTCAACGTATACGAATACGAATGGCACTGGCTGTAGTAGCCACCCCTTTGCCGTATATATATATATATATATATTCCCTTTTTTTTGGTGGGTTTTTGGCCGGTGGCTATCTGAAAATCAGAGCTGATGCCGAGCGTTGAACAGAGGCCACCACCACACTGACAAATTGTTCCGCTAAATAAATCACGATTCATGATTATAGCCATGAAATCGAAATTTTCCGCTTATATTCTTCATGTCTCGGGGCACAAGTTATCTAATATGCTTTAAATGTGTGTGTGTGTGTGTGTCGCCCCGCTACTCCTGCCTTTCCCCGTTAAATTGGAATTGTGGCAACTAAACGAGTAGCTGAATTATTGATTTAGGCTGGTTTAGTTCTCTCCAGTTAAACTGTTGAAAGTGGATAGACGGGCGAATTAAGTGCATGGATAGGGGAGTTTATGGAATTATGTTGAGTTATTAAGTTACTGTAGGAAAATTGTGAAATGGTTAATTAGTTCAGGTAGTATTAGAAAAAGCAACTAAAGGTCATAAATATACATAAAACAAAAATGGGAAAATATATACATATTCTCCTAAGCCAGCTTAAGACTGTGATCAAAATAAAATGGTAGATAACAAGAAGATCAACGGCCTTTACAATGTCTAACAATTTTCATCTTCCCATAGTTTAACATTTTATAGTTGACCTACTGATTCTCTCAGCTGCATGCATCGTTGACTTTCTTCAAGCCAAACTAAACTCAATGCAAAGGTTCAACAAAGTCAGCTAATTTTGTTTAAAGAAAGAAATGCGACAGCAACTGCAATTAACTAGGTCTTCAAGGTTAGCCCACAATGTACATACAACATGCAGCATTCCACATCCACATCCACATCCAAATCAAAATCAAAACCAAATCAAATCAAGCTCAACAACTGACAAATCCTGAGAAAGTCGCAAAGCCAAAACGTGAAACGAATGACGTACGACACAATGCCACAATCAGCCAACCCTCGGGCTAAGGGTGCATAAAAAATATAAAAGTGAAACCACAAAAACAAGCCCACTACCCCCTGCCTGCTCACAACTGTCATATTTGCTCATTTAACGGGCTGACACATCAATGTCAAATCAAATTGCAAGCAAAGCCGAAAACCAAGTAAAAATGTGTCGTTTTCAACATGGGCAGAAGAAAGCAGAAGCGAAAACAAAACAAAAGCGCGCTAAAATATGACAGCTAATCTAAAGGCAATTATGATGCCGTAACGGCCCCTAGACCCCTGCAGCCCCACGGGTCCACAAATGCAGAGAGAGAGAGGGAGAGAGAGGCAGAGTGAGAGAGAGAGAGAGGGAGACGGAAATCTCAATTCATCTAATTGTAGTTAAGTCAAGTCCACTACCAGTATAAGAGACTCAATCACATCCTCAACCTCAACCTCAAAACAACCCCCAACCCCTGTTGCCCGCACCAGCATCAGACGTCATCTCTCTATAGTTTTTTCGGGTTTTGTGTTTTTTTTTGGTTTTTGTTGGTTGGGCTAACAAACAAACTGTCAAAACTGACATGACAGGCGACATATCAAACGAAATCAACAACAGTCGGCGCGAAACAGTTGCTCTAATCAGCGCTTTGTAGGTGCGTGCGTGCGGGGGGTGGTAGGTGTGCGGGGAGAGGGGGTGTAGCTAATGGTAGGGTGTAGTTGGTGTTGTGCGCTGCCCATTTATGGAGTGATTTTCAGCATTTGACACTTGACATGCATATGAAAATTCTGACACGTCAACGAGCGGCGCTTTTTACACGCCAACACAAACTACAGCACTTAGATCAGAGAGAAATAGACATACAGAGAGAGAGAGGGGGAGAGGGAGAGAGAGACAGAGAGGAAGAGCGAGAGGGAGAACAGTTGACCTGCGCTGCGTTTGTAATTCGAAACGTTACTAATTTTTTCTCTGTTGGTTCTGGTTTTGGTCCTGTAACGCCCCGAGCGCAGCACACTGACGCAAAACTGGTAAAAAAAAGAAGTGAAACAGCAAATATAATTGAAAAAGAAATTTAAAATTATTGAAAATTATATATGTATGCATAAATTAAATAAACATGAAAGTGACACCAGTTTTTCTTTTAAATTTCACTCTAAAAACCGAAGAAAAACTTCGTTATAAAAATATATTATCTGCTTAGCACATAGCTTTATATTGAAATTAATAACTTCCAGCTTTCAGAGTTTCTCTAAAGTCGTTGCAAGTCCTGCACTTGGCTCAAAGTATTTTCCAAAGTTGCCAAAGAGTAATTACTCCAGTTGTCAAGCTAAAAAACATAAATCAAAAAGCATTTTTCACAGTGATGGAATATTGTTTTTAGTTTTAGCTACAATTCTAAGTATATTGTATCAAACTCGACAAATCTGATAATTGTTCACTTTCAAACACAATTGTACCACTGTGCGCACAGCTGTGACATAGCCCGTAGCATTCGATTAGCAATGGCTTTGATGGGGGGGAGGTAGGCGTGGCCGACTGACTTCGGCTACGAGACATCAAAATTGTGATTGACGCGTTTGACAAAAGTGGCGATTAAATGCGTTCGCTGGCTCGATTTGCCTCGTCGGCTTTCTCCTCTGATGTCTGCTGTTCGACATTAGCCTATGACAGTATTATATTTATTCCCCATGCCCTTTGTTGCTGCTGTTGTAGATGGTAATTTACCTATTTCAATATCGAGTGATTGTGATTGCGACAGACAGCGCAGACGGGCTGAGCATTAGTACTATTTATCAAATTGACAATTGTATTTGCGGCACTTTTGCTTTGTGCAGCTTTTGGTCACTTTGCATATCAAAAGAAATGTATCTGGAAAGTATCAAAGTGCTGGCACAAACTGATGACCAGTGTCAGCTGTGGGTGGCCTGCCATAAGCCCATGCATAAATTGTATTCATTGATTTTGAAGTGCTTATTTCTTACACTACGCTAGCGAAGGTGGAAGAGTATAAATATTTATTACAAGAATTTCAAGTCAGAATCGGATGAGATTTGACAAAGGTATGGTAAGTTAAGGTAGGTAATCCTTTGCTAATATCATTTTTGGGGGTATTTTTTGTATTTTTTTGGATGAACTACTTTTTGACCCACATTCAATGAAAAAAAAGAAAAGAAACACCTCTTCTCTCATTGCTATTTATATGATTAATCTGATCAATATGAACAATCATGACAACCTTCAACATATAGCAACATTAACTAGTGGCTTGTTCTAAGTTCGACCACCCCTAAGCATTTCGCAGACATTTCAAAGCCGAGCTCAGCTGGTCTTAGTCTCCTTAATGCGACCAATGACAATCTTTTCGTGTGATCTCAAGCTAATCTGAAGGCTTGTTGGGTTGTCGCTACAAATGCCCGTTCAATTTGTTACACCATATTACACACACAGAGACTGACACACACACACTGGGCTGCCTAGAAGGCAAGTCAAGGAAACTGCGACTGTCTCGTGTCTGCCACAACTTGCTACGCTTTCCAGAAGCTGAACAAAATCTCTACACCCAATGTTGTCGTTTATCGGCTGACTGCGCACAGCTCTCAGAATGACAAGAGACAGATAGAGAGAGAGAGAGAGAGATAGAGAGAAATATAGGCAGACAGCAATCCATTCATCAGTGGCAAATTTGTTGGTGGTATGAATCCATCATGAGGCGAGTGAAAGATCGTTTGTCGCTGATCATCAGCTTAAAAATCGCGCAAATGACGAGCGTAAGACATGAGAGCATGAGATCTCAAATATGAGTTGTGAGTGGATCTGTGTGGATCTGGATGTGGTTGGGAATATGCCTTTGCCTCTGTCTCTGCCTGTGGCTGTGGCTGTGTCTGTAAATGTGGATGAGGTGGATCAGCAGCACCGCTGGATGTGGTGGGCATCAGACAGTCAGTCAGTCAGTTAGTCTGTGAAGAACACTGCTTAGCTTAAGCTGACAACAGCAACAGCCGCGGAGGAGCTGTTCATGAGCGCTTTTAACTGGTTTCTTTTTTGCTCATTTTTTTTGGATCCCACAAGGGGCGTACGGGTAGCCTAATGAGCAACGGTCCTCTGAGTGCGCTACACGAAAGCATGTGTGGCATTTAAATTGTTGGTGGCTAAGCAGAAGTTGCAGAGTCGTGTAAAGAAATTAACTTAATAAAGACTCATGCCGGTGCAATAATTAATATTTAAAGCTTCGAATTTAAGTGTTGTGATGAGAATGAGGAGATTGTTTTGAAATAAAATTATTTTTCGCTAATAATGATAATATTAATAATAGTATTAAAATTATAATCAAGTTAAAAGAACTCGACCAAACTTTAAAAGTAGATTCTCCTTAGTTATACACAATTGTTCCCAGTTGTATTTAAAGCTCATTTTATGTAGTATTTATTTAAAGTACTGTTTCATTTAACTTAACGCTTTTTTAAAGTTCTCAACAAACTCTTAGATCCAAAGCAAGGTTCTTATGCAAATGATTTACTTCAAGTTCTATTGACGTAGGTTCTTAAGGTGAGTTTTTGCTTAAGTAGCTCATTCCGCATTCACTTCGAATTGATTCCATCTGCCAGCCCAGACAGACACAGACACACACACGCTCACACACATACACTCACACACACACGGATTGTCCAGTGCTGCTGTTTTTTTTTTTTGAATTTTTTATTTTTGTCTCGGTTGCTACCATATTGGAATTCCCCCCAACTGGGCCGACGCACAAATGATGTTGATTTTTATCAAAACTTATTGAGAAAACGTAATTTTTTAAGCTTTACATGTGCTGCTGCAAACTTGTGACTGTGGCTGCGATTTGGATTGGGATTTGTGACTGGAGTCTGCTACCTGCTATGGACCCCCTCCCCCCTCTCCCTACCACCTCTATGAGTCCCCCCGATATCCCCCTCCTGTTATGCTCGAGGCGTTTGTCAGTCAGTGGAGTATTTGAAAAATCAGCACAGCAAGCGATGCTATAAATAAATACAGCAGCCGTACAATGTGCCTATATAGATGTGGCTAGAGAGGGTGTTGAGAGGGGGAAGAGTGGGGGAAGAGTGGTGTGTGTGTGTGTGGTTGGTGCTTTTGGCCGGTGTCTCTGCCCGGTGGGTTGTCCATCAATTTAGCAACTGGCTGTGCAAATATTCAGCAAGTTTTATTTGGTTGCAACGTTGAACGTTGAACGTTGAATGCTGTTGCAAGGTCTGCTGTGTGGTCTGGTTGTGGTACCTGGTGCCTGCTGCCTGGTGTGGCAAGTAACTGCGCGTATAAATTTCCATTAACGATGCCATATATTCGTATTGATTTAAATGGACAACAATATGTCCGAGCAAACCGCAATACTACGAGCGCCATAATTCACGCTGATTTTCGGAACGCGACAAATGCAAAAGCATATTTATGCAGTTGGGAATATTCCAAATTTCAAAGGCCACAGCTCTAACGAACTTATAATAGTTAACAGCAGATTAATCTTGGCTGGAAGCCACAGCAAAAAAAAAAGAAGAAAAATGAAAAGGAAAAAGAAACCAAATGAAAACATACGTGAGCAGCGATTTAAAATCGATTAACCCGATTTGTGTGCAACAGGTTGAGTTCTTGATACTCTCATGCCACTTATTATCAAAGAAAGAAAAAGGATGAAAAACAAAAAGAGCGAGAGAGAAAGAAGCAAAAATGCGGCTTAAAACAAAGGCTAGCAAAATGCGGCTGAGGGCGTTGTGAATCCGGCTCGATGCCGACAGAACATTCAGTCAGACAAACGCCTACCGCAAACAATTTTTAGTTTTGTTTCTTTCATTTTTCTGATTTTTGGTTTCTTCTTTGTTTTTTTTTTTCGTATTTTTTTGTGGCTGCTCACGAAAAAGAGGTGAGAAAATTGTTGATTAGCTTCCATGGAGGGCAGCCCCCAAAAGAACTTGTGGAGCCAGCAGCAGCCGCCCCAGCAGCAGCAGCACCAGCAGCAATTCTCTTCCTCTTTTTCTTGACCCCCCCCCCACCCCCCGCTTCCACTCCCTCTCTGTCTAGCGATCTTGATGAAGATCAACATGCCATTGATGGGCGTGGCTGTATATGACTTTGATATTTGTCGGCATTTCGCTTTGGTTTTGCGGCAAACACTTCACTTCACCTCACTGCCCCATTCTCTCCTTCGCCCCCCACCACACCACTTGTGGCATCTTTAGGAATGCTGAAAATAATATAACTATTAAAATTATGAAAGAATCCGTCAGTTGGCATCGAAATATATTGACACTTGGCTAATGCTCTCTAAAATATAGATACTTTTTTTCAAACTACTCCATAGAATATTATTTGAATTATATTTATAATTTATAATTAAGTCGTTATCAATATTTATAATACATATATTTATCAATGACTATAGTTTCCAGGCTTGTGCATTAATTAAAGTTATGCATTCGTAGTAAATAAGGTATCCAAAAGAATTCCTATTTAAAGAAGAGCGATATTTAAAATTTGATTGGCTTTTAATAACTGAAATTATGCGTTGATAAATTTTCAAGAATCAGCATTTTTTTATTTTTTTACTTGATTATCCAGCTGAAAACTTGCAACAGTTACCAATTGGATTTGAAACCTAATATACCCTATATAATGCCAGGGCATAATTATGCAGTGTGCAACGCCTGTGGTTTTGCTGTTGCTGTTGCTGATGCCTTTGGCATCAGCAGAGGTTGCTTCTTTGGTTGCTTCTTTTTCCTTTCCCTCTTGCTGCTGCTTCTGCTGCTGCTGCTGCTGCTGTTTGATGCTGCCCACTATCACTTACTACACTCAACGCCCTGTTCTGATCCGCGACAGCAGCAGGAGCAGCAGCAGCAGCCGAAGAAGTTGCAGAAGCATCAACTTGATTGTTGCCACATCTCGGGGCAGGGCAACGGGAGGCGAGTTGGTGTTTTAGGCCTAATAATAAATTCGAGCGCGTGCAACTGACTCCTCCCCCCTCCTCACACCCCCTCGTCACACTACCCTCGTTGTGGGCCCTTTGTCGCGAACATTTGGCGAACCGGAGAGCGATTCTGGGTCTTGGTTTCTTCTTTGCTGTTTGCCGCACTATAATTATCTCAAACTGAAATTAACCGTCGAAAGAGCTGGAGAAGATTATGCGCATCGCATCCGATAGCAACTGATCGCATTCTGGATGGTATCGGGGGACCGCACTGCATGCTAATGTCCTTCAGCACAGGTTCCCCGACACTCTGGTAACTCTTTTAAAATTAAGATTGTGGGGCCTGAGGGGGTGCAGCAGTTTCATCTCACCTCGCCGCTGTGGTTGCCTGTGCTAATTTATTACGCGTTAATATCGACAGGCATCAAACAGTTCCTGACCCGAAGAATTCCCCCGGCCAGGTAATTGAAATGGCCAGGTTCTTATCGTCAGCGTAACGCTTCCATATCTTCCAGAGCGCAAAGAACAATGTTCATTAGCAGAAATTACAGTATTACAAGTCATTATCTGAGCTGAGCTGAGCAATTGCGACTGTCCGTCGGCAATTATAAATAAATTAACTATTTGGTCAGTCCCTAGAAAGATTCGTATCTAGCAGATAAAACAAATAGGAAAACAAGAAACAAAAGAACTATAAACTAGTACCTCAAACTTGACATAGTATAGAACTGTTTGATTGATGGATTGCTCTACTTCTTGACCCTCTTTTATCCTATCATTGACAACCGATCAGAGCTGGGCCTACTAATAGAGCTGTGCCACACAGCTGCGTGGAAGGTGATCACCAAAATTACTTAATTGAAATCTAGTGTTGGAAACAGTTTTGCAAAATACAAAATACCATCAAAAGTTTGCTCAAATAATATATTTAATTCTCGTCAAATTCTCTTCTCTTTTAACTTTAATTGTCATTAAATATTGCGAGATACTCATTGAATTGAAAAGCAATTAACGCAAAATCTCGAAAGTGTATTCAATTTAATTAAACAATCGAGTGTAATTTCAATTAGGCTAACAATTTGGCACGCATTTAATTGCGACATTGCCTCCAAATCCCAAATTGCAATAAAGTGTATTAAAAACGAGGCAGATAGGCACATAAAATTGTGCCCCATTCAACCACCCCTCATTTCACATTTTAACATAAAAATGCTGGTTAAAACAATGGAAGCGTTACCTGCAACACCCCACCACTCCACCACCCCAGTCACCCATCCACCCCGCTGGCCACACTCGACACTTTCTATCTATGTGCGGCGGCTGGTCACATTAGGCAGCCACGTGTCTGGGTCATTATGCTGAAAGTTACACGAACCTCGACGAGGATGCTTACTTTTTGACTGCAGCAGGGGATTGGAGTTGGGCAATTGGAAAGTGGAAAGTGGAAAGGCGTGGCAGGGGGAAGGGGCAACGTGGCGCGGTTGGGTGTTGTTACAAATACACAGTGAACAATTTACGTGTGATCTAATTATATTATTTTTAAATTCTCTCTTTCTGTTTCTCTCTCTTTTTCCGTCTCTCCTTTTGTCCTTTTCTGTTTCTGTCTTTCTCTCTATAGCTTATTGTTTCGAATTTGTTCGCTGATTTCGCTTTACCAAGTATTAATTCGATTTTTGTTATTTTTTACATTGACTCCAAAGTCTTTCAAACTTAAATCATAATTTCTCGCTGTGTAAGCCCCCTCGCCCACCCACTGCCTGCGCTGCACTTCAAGCTCAGCCTTGTAACGCAATTTGTAGCTGTCAGTGGAAGAGAGAGAGTGAGTGAGAGAGAGAGAGAGAGGGACAGAGAGACAGACAGAGGGGCAAACGGACAGTCGCTTGACACGTGTATGTGTGTGTTGTTGAGTGGGTGGGCGTGTGTGGCACGTGGGCGGTGTCGCTGCTGTGGTGTCAGCCAGATATTTGTTGTAGCTGGCTAATGTTGTTGTTATTCCGATTGTTATCTCTATGCTGCTTCTTGTTAATGTTGTTGTTGTTGTTGATCTTCTTGTTGTTGTTGTTGTTTTTGTTGTTGTTTAATAGCGATTATCGCCATGCCCGGATTTGGCTTTGGCTTTATTCTCGTTGCCTTTTTACAAATTCGAATCGGATTTGTGCATTGTGCGTAGAAAATGCGGATTCAATTGAATAACGAACTAGCCACACTCCGCCCCCCTCCCCCACCCACCTCTAAATCCCAAACACTCCCCTCCCGCAGCCCTGGCTTGAGCCACCAGCTCAACGATGCTAGTTAATTTTAATGGCCTATGAAAAGCGGAGATTTTGTGGATTACCCACTGAAGAGAGAGTTTAAGGGGGATACTGTTATAGAGGGAAAGGGAGAGAGAGATAGTGAGAGTAAGATTATGGGGCTTAGTAGCAAGACTAGTAAGCGCAGATTGGGTTCAAAGTGTTGGTTAACGTTGCACTTTAGCTGGGCAGCTGCACTAAAAAAACGAAAGTGACAAATGATGAGTACATTTTTTTTTTTGTTTCAATTTTACTTTAATTTAAATTAAGTAAATATTCAAGTTTTAAGCAGACTTTAAATAGTTTTATATAGTTTCTGGTTAGAGCAACAATTAACCAGAAGGGAGCGAAATAACTGTCAATCTGCATTCAGTGGCTTTTTAGAAATAGAAAACGGCTAAAAATTTGGAAGTAAACAACTTGATTACTTTTTTGATCAGTAAAATAAGTAGTAAGTAAATAAATAAAATAATTTGATAGTAAGTGTATTTTAAAAGACATACAAAGCCAAGTAAAATTCATTTGTGGACTACTCTGAATTGAGTTGCTATTCAAGTCCGAAATCAATATTAAATCTCATAGGGAGAACTTGACACCGTTGACATTCTGGGTTCAATGTCACAACATTTCAATTTATGTAGGAGCATATATAAATATATATATATATATACATATACAGTTAGTTTACTTGTATTTCAGCTAACGAAGCGAGACTTCCTAATCATATATCATCGACTCGCATATCGCTGACATTTGCGCTGGAGGCGCGTGTTGTGTGAGGTCTCAACCGAATATCAGTCGGTCCCCCCTCTTTCCTCTGCAAGCTCCCCTCCCTCCACACCACTGTCTCTCTGTCAGTCTGTCTGTCCTGTCTGCCCAGGAGCTGTTTTCGAACAACATGTGTCACGAACATGTCAATTAGATGCCCAAACTTGGAGCAAACAGTGGGGCTGTATTTTTAAGAATTAACAGCGACACACGTGAGCACAGCAAGTGATGGAGGAGGATGAGGGATGAGGGAAGGAGACTGGGATGGGGATGAGTATGAGGCAAGCAGACACATCAAAAACGTTGAAGTGTGAACAATTTGTAGTAGCAGGATATATGAGAGCAGACAGACAGACAGGCAGGCAGGCAGGCAAACAGGCAGTTAATTAAGAGTGGAGACTAGTCTAGTTCTCAGCCTACTCCCACTCTCATTAAATCACGCTCTTTGCCTACACAGAGAACAATTTACAATCAAAACAAATTCAGCTTAGACTTAGAACAATAGTTGCTCATGTACACAAATTAATCAATCTACAATCAAGAAAAACTATTATTGAACTACTACAAATCTAAAGTAAAGAATGTTTTCGCAGATTAAGTTTGTTTCTTATTTCATGCACAACATTGTTTTAAGTGTGTTATCTAATATTCTCTTGTTCTTAGTCCATTTCACACATTTCAGATATGCGATTGTAAGTCTTAAGTTCAGTCTAAAATTGTTATTTTAAAGTTTCTATCTCATAGAATGAAACATTTTTTTTTATTGCGAATCATATTTTTCAAATTTACAATAATATTATATTATTTTCAAAAAATTGAGTATTGGCCCATTATTTTTTTCTGTGTATCTTCTCATCACACATGGCCCACCCAGTTTGGGGCATTGTTGTGATTTGCGGCTGACTTGCCTTATAATTATTTAAAATTAATGACAATATGAAATTGTGTGTGTTGTGTCTGTACGTGTGTGTGTTGGAGTGTGTGTGTTTCGCCCCCCGCCGCCCCTTCGGGCACTCTCCCCTCTAGAGTGGCGCCATTTAATCGCCTAGTAGCAATAATTTATGAATTGTCAACTAAATTTGACATTTCAATGTGTTGCTGGCAGCGGGGCAGCAGCTTTGGTGGATGTGTGGGGTGGGGGGAGCGGCAGAGAGGATATATTGAAAATTGGGTACGCAAAATGCGGTAGCATTAAATATTTCGTTTTTTTTTCTTTGTTTGCAGCCTGTCGAAGTGTGAGAATTATGCTGCAAGCAACACAAACAACAACAACAACAACTGGAGGCAAATGTTGTTGTTGTTGTTGCTGTTGTTGTTGTTTCTGGAATGTCATAAATTTCGTTACGCTCATTAGCGTCGCAACTGCATATAAATCCTTGATGCAGAGCAGGTCGGCAATATTAGCTATAGCTTCAGTTTCGGACACTTTGGAGAATTGGAAAAAATATTGAAGCAAAAAGCAGAATTTATTTGTTTTATACGTTTGCAGAGTGCATTATACATCCCTGATTTATATATTTCCCAACTAATCTTCCAAACTATGCTTTTTAATCTACTCTCCACATTTTGACCAAAAATAATTGGGATCGGATAACTATATCTCAGACCTCCCACAGGAACAATCAGTCGAAAGATTAGTTCTTGCATAAAAAACTTCTTTGTCAATTTATCCTAACCACTCATCAGTTTTTTAGTGCTCTCAACATTTGTGCAGAAAATCATCAACATCAACAACATCTGCAACTATATCTATCTTACTATACTCAACAAATCCTAACCAAATAATTCTCTTCAATAATTCTTCGATTCTTTGCAAGAGCATTCAAATTTCACCAAGCCCATAAGATACATTTGTATCGCTGTTCGTTGCACTCCGCTCTCTTTTGGCTGCTGGGCATTTAAATTTGGCAGGCACTGTGTGTGGCCTCAAACACCCTCCCAAAAACCAAACCAATTTTGAATATATCTCTCGAGTTTCTCGTGCGCAAAACTTGTGACGCCACTCGAAATAAATGGGACGAAATGAAAAACGATTTTCATCTTTAAAATGTGCGCATTTGAAAGGAAATTCGATACACAGACATTTGTACATATAAATATGTGTATATATTTCTCGTTGTGTGTCACATTTTCACATAAATAATAATTTATTTGGGTTATTTGTGTAATTTTTAAAGTTTTGCGTCTAATTTTGCGCGATTAATCAATTTTGTGTTTGTCGCTCGCTATTTATAGTCAACAACAACTGTTTAAAGCACCTTGCCTTGGAACAGGTGTTTTTGTTGTTGTTGGTTTTTGTCTATTTCTTCATTTATTTTAAGAGTTCACGAAAATGCACATAAATTTTAAAAGAGCTGCATTCACTTATCAATTAATCAATTTGTCGTTTTCGCATCGCTCGCGCGCATTTTAAACAAATATTTGTAATTAATTAAACGTAAAACCGAACTATAATATTTTGTATCTTTAATGGGCTAATCCAACTGCCTGCGGCCAACGTCACATTCAACACTGACCGACAGCAGTCTGCGCCTCTGCTTAGCTGGAAAAACTGCAGGAGGTGACCCTCTGAGGGAGAGGGTGAGGGCTAGGGAGACGCGGTGGCAGGTGGCAGGTGTTGGCTGTGGGGCAGCCATAAGACTTCAAAAGTCATCAAAAATTTAGACGCGTTTTCAACTTGTTTTCGAAAGGTGCATTTAGAGATCAACGGAACTGTTGCCGGTTTAGTTTTAGAATGTGCTGATCAAATGGTTAAGACTAAATTTGTCAGATATTCTTCAAAAATCTTCTTATGGTTTCGTATCACATGTTAATGATGATTAATGACGCTTTCAGTAATTAAGCAAGATACAGTAGCCAATTTGTATGAACGTATTTTCAAAATATCAAAACTTCTTTTCAATAGCTATTTTAAAGCGTTCCAAAAGTTAAATAGCGCCCCATTTTGCTCAGTGCATCTCTCTTATATTTTTGCATTTAGTTTTTCTTTTTATTTATTTGTTTTAAGATGAGATAAATATCAAGAACATACACCTCATTTTGCTCAGTGTTGTCTATAGTCTTTTTTTTACATTTATTTTTCTTTTAGTTGAATAGCTTTTTTATCAGCGACCACACAAAAAGCGGCATTGACGTGTGAAACGAATTGTCAATTGGTTGCAATGCAATTTGGGGAATGTGGCAACAGGAACAACAACAACAACTTGTGGCAGCCACGATTAAAAGCAGCAGCAACAAAGTGTGCTAAAATTTAGATTGGGCGCATAAAAATAAAAAACGGCAGCCAGCAAGCAGGGAAAACCACCCAAGTGGTAAAAAGTGCCAATTCGTGAAATTTCACAAATGCCAATCGATGTGAATAATCAGCAGCGACAACAGCAGCCAACTGCGAGAGTGAGAGGCAGATAGCGGCTGAGGGAGAGGGCAGAACAACCCTGTTGAGTGACAAACAATTGCAAGTGAAAGGCGGCATCGCTCGCCTCAAGCAATGGGAAATTGCCGCACAGAAGCTTCAAAGGCTTCTGCCTCTTCTCCTGCCACCTGGTTGTTGCAACAGCCGTTGCCTCTACACAGCAAACAAAATTACTACGAAATATAAATTGCATTTACTCATACTAAAATCAATTTCTTTAAGAAATCACAGCAAATTAAGATCCAAAACTGAAATCAAGAATAAAAATGAAAATGGGAATTAAAAACTAATCATTTTAACTCTAGTTCAATCCACAAATCGATTTTCTATTCTATGATTCGCTTTTTGTTGCCTCCAGGTATATATTCATAGCTTAAGATTTTTCTCACTTATGTAAATATTTTTGATATTCGCCCATCTTTTCTCGCACTGCATATTCAAAAAACGACAAAAAAAAAACTCTTTTCTTGCTTGGCTTCTGCTTGGCTTTTTAATCACATTTTGTGTGTGTCTCTTTTTTTTGTCTCGTGCGACTTTTAATTAAGTTTATTGCCAAGCAGCCCAAACTGTTACATATAACCCTCCTCCCCCGCCCCCTCCACCACACCCTTTGCTGCAAGTTTTTCTTCTTCTTCTACTTCTTCTTGTTTGCCTCAGTCAAACTAATTTCGCTGACTCACACTTCCCATTTTTTGGCTCACTCACTTCTCACTCCTTTTTATGGTGCTCTCTCAATTTATTTGAGTGCTGCAATTGTTAACAAGCTACGGACAAGTTGCAACTTGTCTGCCTCCACCTCCTCTACCCAGTCAACTAACCTCGTTCTCGCCTTGCACTACCATCTTGTTTTTCGCCTCCTTTCGCTCTCTCTCACTCACTCTCCCACACACACACACACACACACACACACTCACACACACGCACTCATTCTCGATGCGTGCGCTGTAGTTAAAGCTTTCAACATTGTCTGCCATTTTTGCCAAGCAACGCCCTCAATCATTCGCCTCTTTAGCAAAAGCACACACACACACACACACGCACACACATAAACACATATTTGCTCACACAATTTTGCGCTCACAAATTTCCCCTTTTTGGCTTCTTAGCCTGGAATGCCCACTGGAATGTGCGCTCTCTTATGCTCTCTCTTGCTCTCTCTCACTCTCTCCCTCTCTCTGTCTGACGTTCTCTCTCTCTCTCTCCTTTTTGGCGTCCGTCTGAGCTTGAGTCGCCCAAAATGGCCGCCTTTGGCAAACTCAAAAATAAAACTCACTCAAAACTAGTCGCTCAGTTCATTTTTTGCGTTTACTTGTTGTTGTTGCCAGTCGCCTTTCATTTGATATTCGCCGCAACTGGCGGCCACATCGGCAAGGAAAAACTCGCACTGGCGTGCAGCTAACATTTTCCACATTTTCATCTATTTCCAGGCACTCATTTTCGCACCTGATTAACATTAAGTTTTATTCGAGTTTCGCGCGCACATTATTATTAATTTTTAAATGCCTCGCCTCGCACATAATTCACAGACCATAAATAAATGTTCCGCCAACAGCAAATGAAAGCAAAATTATTTATTTTTAAATATTATTTTCTTTTCTGATTTGGTTGTTGTTTTTATTTTGTTTTACCTGTTGCCATAAAAATCAGTTGACAGCTCATCGAAGCGTGCGTGTGAAAATGCTAAAAGATATATAAGATAAATGTCAAGGCATCAAAATATATATAAGCTGGGAAATTAGGTTGCATATAGGCTTTATAATAAACCAGAAATGTATTTTGTATGTGTATATTTTTTTATTGGGAAAACTTAGATTGGTTTTTATTATATAATTTATTTTTTCATCGTAAATATAAATATTTTTTTGCACAACAACTGATGTAAAAATAAATTTGTAGAGTATACTTTTCAAAAACCGTATTCAATTTATAATTGATGTTCAAATACAAAAATAAAATCAAATAAATATGGTGCATAACAAATAGTTAATCATTAAAGATAAATGTGATTTTAGTTTGCATATTTATACGCTTTTTAATTTCAAACAATTAAATGAAATATTTTAAGTTCAGTGGCAAAATAGTTATCAGCACTTTTATAGCATTTTTGATTGATTGCCCCGAGTCTGTCCAAGTATTACAATCTGTAATTTAAGCACGAACCATAACAACTCGCTCGAGAGATTACAACTTGAAGAAGTGCATAAATTTAATTGCATGCAATATAAATTAAGCTATGGCTGCACATAATAAATGCTGAACAGATGTAAATTTGCATAAACCAGAAATGATTTAAACAGCGTTGACGTCTTATTACAAGCACTGCCAAAAAATAAAATAAGCAAGGCTATTAAAGTTGAGTGCAACAACAACAACAACTGCAGCAATTGCAACAACAACAACCGCCCACAAAACGGAGTCAGCAGCAGCAGCAGCAGCAGCTGCCAGGCAAACTGTATCTGCAAGACACAATTCAACTCTGCATGTTTGCATGTGCGCCAAAATAAGTGTGTGTGCTTGGCTGAGTGTGTGTGCGTGCGTGTGTGTGTGTATTTGTGTTTGTAATTAGTAGCTGTCCTCGGCACCCTTTGCCTCCTCCTCGTTGTGTTGTCGTCTGGCAGTTTTTAGTCTGCTGCCCGTTTTTCACAGAGAAAGGCAGAGATCGAGATATGTGAGTCAGAAGATGAGCTACAAATTTCTCAAGTGTCAACACCAACTAGACAGTCTGTGTATCTGTCAGATACTTTTGCATCTGTGTCTGTATGTGTGTGTGTGTGTGCGTTTTCCGGCCATGAAATAATCATTTTTCATTGCATTTAGTTAATGCAGTTGTCATTTATTAATGGTCATTAGCAAGTCCAAAATGCTCGCATCAAGAAACTTTCGTCATCATCAATGGGCCCAAAGATACACTCGACTGCTGATCAATCAACAGTTAGCCCACATCCTTAGAGCTCAGAGTGCTATCTTCATCTGTGCACATTTGACAGTTGTCTTGAAAAGTTAATGAACCGCACACGAAAGATGCACGAAAAATGTTCATTTCAGCTTATGTTTGGAGTTCGTTGAACGTGCGGCGTCCGTGCACAAAATTGCAACTAACTTGCACTGAAATTATATTTTATTTATTTGATATATGCACAACGAAAACGCTGCCTCTTCCAACGCCTCACCCTCCCCCTACCCACCAGCAGAGTGTGTCGATTCGCCTCCAATAAGGAGCGCATATCCTTGGGCAACTTAAATTGCAGCGATAAGCTTTAAACTGAGCGCACTTCCGGCATGTTAAAACACCTTTTTCCCCTTTCCCACGCAGCACTTGATTTCCAGTGCCAGAGGCGTAGTCTTCTTTTTACTCTTTTTTTTTACTAGATATTCATTTTTTAAGGGTCTTTGAAATTTATACATTGTTGTCAGTTTAGAACATTTTGCTTGAATATAATTAAATACTTTTTATTCTCAGCTATTTTTGTGTACATTTAAAAGTTTTACCCCAAAAAATCAAAAAAAGCGATCCCCCTTTAAAAGTTGTGAAAGGGATTTCAGTTCTACGCCACTGCTTAAAACACGTATAAGGGCAGGCAAGTATGGCCGGCGTGGAAAGTGTTGGCAAGGATATGCTTAAACATGCAAATTTTCAATATGCAGACAAAACAAACGCAGGCACACACCAAGTGTAAGAGAGAGAGAGAAAGTGCACAAATATATATATAGAGAGAGAGGGAGACAGACTGTGTACATGCATGCCTGCACAGAAGAAGAAATTTCTCAACTGGCCGTAACGTGAAATGCATTTGGGTTAACAACGGGGTTGGCTGCGCTCCCCTCTCGTTTACCCCCTGCCTCCTTCACCACATCACCACCCTTCTCTGGCCACTCGACTGCTACTTTGTCTGCGTCCTGGCGTATTCGATGAAATTGCCGGATTGTGTTGAAGTGTGATGTAGGCATCGCTTGTTTGTGCCCTCGACAGGACGGCACAGGACGAGACGGGGCAGGCCTGCCTCGCGATGAGGAGTCCTTTTGGCATAATTCTCGAATCACAGCCAACCCCTCTCCCCTACCCCACTCTGTCTGAAATTAATTTCATAGCACTTTGCTAGGCGGTTATTAAAAGTCTTTGACTTGATATGCATATATATTTATAAATACAAATATATATTTACCATTCTTTTTGGCTACACACTTGCAATATTTAAAAACGTTATTAGTTTTAAAACACTGTTGGATAATTTAATATATATATGTTGATTATAACATACCCTTATATGATTTTATAGAAATCACAATCTCAAACCTATTCACCCAACTGTGTCAAACTAGATAACTTAATTCATGTACATATTTATTAAGATTATCTATACCCAAAGTAAATTTAAGGTAACAAGCCTGCAAACCTCTGAGGTGTGTTCTAATATTTTTCAAAAATGTTCTGTTTCATTTTCACTTAGTTAAATTAGGATGTTAAGTTCAGTTAAAATATTTTTAAATGTTTATAAGCTTGTATCTCACACGCAACCATCTCTATTTGTTTATCGACTTGGCCACACGCCAAATACTTGTTCTCATAACATATCCAAAGTGAGATAATTTGCCAAATCATGGTAGTATTACGTGGGCAGGGGTTGGGGGGTTGAGTAAAGTGCAGTCGCTGGCTAAATGTAGATGTATCTTTTTTGACAAGCTGACGTTTGTTGGTTTTCATGCTGCTTTGATAAATTGAATAACATTTTTATGGTATAATTAACTCATGTTCATGGCTAAATGTGAATGCCACGCCCTCAACAAAAATGTAAAAAAAAATCAAGTTACGCAATTAAAATATGCATTGCGACTTGTCAGAAAAGATTGTACTATAATTTATTGACAGCATTTATACATTTTGTAATGTATTTCATTGGTTTAATATTTGAAGTATATTTTTTTTAATTTTAATTTTATGTAAGTCAATGTGTTAAGCCAAAACGTATTTCGATTCCGGAAAGGGTTTATAAATTTTTACCACACTTTATAGACAAATAATATCGACTTTAGCAACTGGTTCTATAACAATTCTCAACTGAATTTTGATTGCTCCGTTTCCGGTTCCGGTTTGATAACCTGATTTAAATATATGTCATGCACAACTTTCATAATTTTATTATCTACTCATTCTCTTTGGTCCCTTTTATGAATAAAATAAATAATAAATACCAACTGGATTTCGGGACTTTTCAAATTTATTGCTTACTCACACTGAAATAATACCGAAAAGAAAAAAAAACAAGAAGCAACCAAAAATCCCTAGCATTTCATACAGTTTATAGGGATTTTCCCTCCGCCTACACAAAAAAAAAAAAATGTATAAATATATATGTAATAATTTAGATAAAAGTGTGCATAATTTTGATAAGAATGTAGTCCCCTGACCAACATGGAAATTTATATGCTCGCACCTAACTGCAAATTGTGTGTAATGAGCTGAGCGGCCTTTACCTTTGCCTTCTCCCTCACCTTAACCTCTGCCACGGCCTCTGCCGCTGCCGCTGCCTCATCTGCCTTCACCTTTGCCTTAGCTAATTTAGTGGCACCTTTTGCAGCGTTGTCTAAGCCTGAAGAACACATAAATTTGTTAGCGCCTGGCCAGGTTTTTATTCCCAATGTTTGTTCGCTTTGAGGGTGTTTTGTTTTGTCTTCTTTTTTTTTTTGACTTTTACAAATTTTTGTGGCTGCTACTTGTGCTGCTGCTGCTGCTGCCCCCGTGTCCAGGCTTAGGCTTAAGGCTCAAACAACACAGACACCCAAAATTAGTCCAGGCCAGAGTAGAGTCAAAAAGGTTGCCGACGGCCAGGATAGATATGCTCCAGGGGTAGAGCCATAGATCGGTCGCCACTGATAAGTGTTCCCTGCTCATATTTATGTTGGAAATTAGGCAAATTTTTAGTGGCGAGATAATTTGTGTACGACTTTGTCGCACTGAGTGAGAAAATTGCAGGTAATCTACGCTTATCTCAATTACAGGGTGTGAGGACTACGTGCATTTGTCTGATTTTCAGAGCGGCATAAACTGTACTCCATTTGAATATGTTGAACCTTCATTTATTTTTGCTTTTAAGCTGGGAACATTGATGTCGTCATGTTTATCTAGTTTATCCCAGAAAAAGTAGAAATGGTTTTTGAAATGTCTCAAAACTCCTACAACTAAAACTCGAGTTGATGAACTTTGCTCTCCTTAGCAGTAGAATCAATAGCCCTATAAAAGTAACCCATTTTCATTGGAGAACATTAATGGTATAATTATTAACAGAAAATATAGCCAACAGAGTACAGCTCAATTAACTCAGTGATTGTTCTGACAGACCAGCAATCAGAATTGTTGGCAATTAAAAAATGCTTTTCAAGCCATAATTAAAAGTTAAGAGCCCAATTTGGACACCTTTCCATAAATACTTAATAGAAATATGACACTTTCCCACAATGTCCAGCTGCACACACACTGCTTGGTTAATGAAGATGTTTGGAAAGCCCTTTGAAACTTGTTTGTTTTCTTGGCTTGTTGGTCAAAAATGATTTTATAATTGCAAGCTTCGAGTGTATAATTATTATTGGTCAGTTCACGGTTAGGTCAGGCGAGCCTAAACCTAAGCAGGCCCTCTTACATAAGCCATGTATTTAAATACCCCTGAAGAGTTCAAGTCGAACTCGATGTTGGCTCGCCTCTGTTTTCGTGGCCTATGGGCCTAAAAATTAAGTTATTAAAACGCCGAGCAATATGCCATAAGTGTCTTTCTCTTGTATGTGCGTGTGTGTGTGTGCGTGTGTGTGTGCGTGTGTGTGTGCGAGTGTGTGTCTTATAATTACATATGATTGACAGCACGAGTCTTAAATACGCTAGCAAACAACTGGCAAACAAATGTGTAATTGTAGCAAATTGGAACATTTGCAAATACAAGAAAACCCTTGCCACAATATTACGTGGCATTAATTATGCAATCAGACAAAGCTATTTTTAAGTACAACCATTTTGTGGAGTGTTGTGATACAGAACTCAAATAGGAGAATATAATAAGTGCTTTCCATGAGCCACAACATTTTGTCCAAATGTTTTAATAATAGTTTTCATATTTCCAAACTCTTTCAAACCTCACTTGTTTTAATAAATGTCATCCAAATCAAGTAAAAAATTGATTTATAAACTTTTGATTAATCTTGGAGTTAAGGAAAAGGTTTCCGTCATGTATAAATGAATATTCGCTTTATTCGTGCCTCACAAGCACTACATTATATACACTAAGCAGACAATGCATTGTATAAACATTGAAGTTTACCTTGTAGACATTATCTCGCTGGCAGCCGAACGCTCTCTTGAGTTGCAGCAACTGCGATTGTGTCTGTGGCAACTAATTAAAAAGTGCATTAAACAATATTAATAACTAATGTCCGCACAACAGTAACAGCAAAGGCAGCAATTAACAATTGATAGTAAATGTCCATGTTGAAGACATACATCATTAGAAATTGATGACGCATGTCGCGTGCAACTGCAACTGCAACAGCAGCAAACACCAAAGCTACTTGCCCCTGCTCCATGTTCACTCTGTCCCTCTCACTCTCACTCTGTTTGTGCATCTGCAGTTGAATGCATGCAATGGCAACCCTTTAACTACACACAAACACACACCCACACACACACTTAGGTATATATATATATATGTATATTGAAAATACTCTGGCAGCGAGCAAAACTAAACACGAAGTTGTCTGCAATTAATCAGACTTTCAAAAAGAGCACAAAATTCTATAATTTATATTTCATTTGGCTTCGCACTAATGTTGGCGTCGCAGCCGCTGCTGCTGCTGCTGCTGCATGCGTCGCTGCCACGCGCGAATGCGCATCACGTGCAACTGCATTTTCATCATCATCATCACGTTGATCAATTATTAATTGTTTCAGCTATATAATGAACTCGAATTATTTTACGAACAACGTTTTTTGCATTTGTGTTATAAATTGTTTATTATTATTTTTGCACATAATTTAAATAATTTGCGTTTTTTATTTCTTTTGCTTTTTTTCTTTCTGCTTTTTGATTTTCAGTTTGATATTCGGAGTGGGGGGAGGGGAGGTGGGGACATAGCTATGGGTTTACATTAGCATTGGAATTTTTACAATAATTTTATATTAATTTGCAGTTAGGAACAATTCGACAACAAAATAAAGTAAATTAATTTATTTATATTATAAAAAAAACATTAAAAACACGAGCGAAATTTGTTTTGTTTTGCACTAAAACTAAGCCTAATTAAATTAACTAATACTGTTACACGGCTAGGGCTAAGAACTACTTTAAGTATACATATACATATATGTACTATATATATATATATATATATATATATATGTATATATCAGGCTTATGCACAGCAGCCCAAACGTGTTTAAAAATATATAGATTTCATATTTTATTTTAATATAGGATCGAAAAATTCGTTCAGAATTTGTGTTAATTTTTTGTGGATAATTTTGGCAATGTTTTTGAAATTAAAGAATATCCATTCAAAGAATTTAATTACATTAGAATTTAATTAATGTTATTTCCGCTCTATCTCTGTCTCTCTCTCTCTCTCTCTCTCTCTCTTCAAGTTAATAACATTTTAAGAAAAAGTGATGATAGTTTTCTTTGATTAGGATTAAATTTTGATTAAAGCGTATTGTAATAAAGTTAAGTCTGTTTATTATATTTTTTTTGTTTATTTCATTTTGTTTTTCATTATTCTGAAATTTTGTGTTAAGCAGAAGAAATTTTCCATTTGCATATTTTGATTTTTTCGGCAGTTTTCATCTATATTTTAAATTAAACTTTATGTGTCGTTGAATGTTTAAATCGTTGGCAGTGGAATGTTAAACATTTAAAATATTTTTAAATTCATTTCTAATTTTTTTTTTTAAATTACAGAAACCCGTTTTCAAGTATTATCTTAAAATGCTTTCGTAATTAAAGTCAATAAATTTGTAAGCACGTTTTGGTTGCCGCACAGAAGCGAGCTACTAAGTTGAGTGTTTTGCGACATGTTGCTGCAACATGTTTAGCTACACAGCTTTAGGGATGTTGTGGGGCAAGTGTAGATGGGAGAGGGAGCAGGGAAAGGGGCTAAGGTAGCAGGGAGAGTAGGTTGTTATTTACAAACATTTTCAATCATTGCACATACATTTCGTGTAGGTCTTACAATTATTTCCCATTTCGAGGCGGAGTCGGATGCGTGGGGCAGCCGCACTCTTAGGGACTCTCCGCTCGCGAGGATGTTGCCGGCGACGATTGCGGATGCTGCGGCACTTGATAGGGGCTAAATCGTTGCGGATAGTGGCCGAGTTGGCTTTTGATGCGCAAGTCGGGCGATGCTGAGCCGCACGACGATGTGGGTGTGGCAGGTGCGGGCGGTGCAGTGACGGCGGCTGCAACCGATGTTGGTGGCGGCGTTCGGCTGGCGCCCGCAGCTGCTGCAGCTGCCGCTGCAAACGCTGCCTGCTGATTGGCGCTCGCCAAGAAGCCAGCCGTCAACTGTGGCCACTGCTGCTGCCACATACCTAGCTGGAAGGCGCCCAGTGCTGACGGTGGCGCGGGTGGTGCGGCACGCTGATACAAATGTGGCAGCAACATTTCCGTATACGGCGAACGGCCAAACATCTGCAAATGCTGACGCGCCTTCTCCAGCAGCGCCAACGAGGCGGCGTCCGCCTCCTGCGTCGTCAATTGCCCCATCAGCGGATCCGGAAAGAAGCGCAACGGTGCCGCACGCATGTGCTGATCGAAGAAGAACGAGTCCAAGGGATCTCTGTGGCAAGAAACAGAAGGAAAGCAAAGAGTGTTGCCATGAAAAACTTGCACTAAAATTATCTTAAATTAAAAATGTTGCCAAAAGCCAAAATGCAAAAAGTAAGAAATTGAAAATAAATATTTGCATATCTGAGTACTTATTATGTCAAATTGTTCCGATTTCAACGAAATATTCAACTAGCCTATAAATTATTAAATTACAAATATGAGTGTTTGAAGTATTTCTTAATATGTTTATGTCATTAAAGAAGAGTTGTTGCTGCCTTCTCTCCTCGAAATGAATTCGAATCGAGTTGTTCTTCAGTTTAGAACAACATATGTTTTTTCGAGTGTAACATGTTGCTTTTGCCGCACGGAGGCAGCGCCAAAGAGCAATAACATAATTACGTTGAAAGTAACTGCCAATTGCCGACACTAAACAACTCCAGAAACAACAACAACAACAATAGTCAGGCAACAACAACAAAATTCACTCATTATTTTCGTGTTTTCATTTCATGTACGAATCGGCATCAAAGTTAAAAGCGCCGATCTGTAATTTACGCCACTTAAGACGCCGCCGTGCCGGCTAAAAACATTGAATGTTGTTGTTGTTGTTGTTGTTGTTGCTGTTTCTGCTGTTGCCATGTTGCTGTTGTCCATGTTGCTGTTGCTGCTGGCTGCTGCCTGCTGCCTGCGTTTGCTGTCTTAATAGTACACGTAGCCGGCCGCCTTGCAACACTTTTTGAAGTCGCTGTCCAAAACAAAAAAAAAATGTTAAAAGGGCAGTTCTTATTGCCCCTCCTGCCACATTCCTTGGCCCCTAAAAGCCTCGAGAGAGAGAGTGAGAGGCACGAAAAGTTGCTGCTGCCGTTTTGGGTATCCTGTGCAACCTGTGCGCCTGCATCACGCAACATGTTGCCAACTAGCTGGTAACTGTCTTGAGGAACTTTGACCATCATACTTTTGATTAATTAAGCAAAAGCAAATTAAGCAATTAACATGAAGAAAGTCAAATAATAGTATGATTGTAATTACAACTTAATTAATTATTATTATTTGAATGATTCTTAATTCTTATGGCAACTATTATGATATCCATTTAATTATATACATATATAAATACATATATATATATCACTGAACTATTTATGATAGTTGAAAATGAATCAAAATTTAGATTGATTAAATGTACGATTGATTTAGGGGCAAATCTATGATCAAAAAGCCCTTGCTTTTTAAAATCAGGTGAGTTTTGACGAAGTTATGGCATTTTGAAGTTTCGACCTATGCCCATACACCGATATATCGATTTTCGGGCTATAATTTTTACTTGTCTTCCGACCTCAAATTTCATTTTTAACTTTAAATGTACGATTGATTTAGGGGCAAAACTATGATCAAAAAGCCCTTGCTTTTTAAAATCAGTTGAGTTTTGGCGAAGTTATGGCATTTTGAAGTTTCGACCTATGCCCATACACCGATATATCGATTTTCGGGCTATAATTTTTACTTGTCTTCCGACCTCAAATTTCATTTTTAACTTTAAATGTACGATTGATTTAGGGGCAAAACTATGATCAAAAAGCCCTCGCTTCTTAAAATCAGTTGAGTTTTGACGAAGTTATGGCATTTAGAAGTTTCGACCTATGCCCATACACCGATATATCGATTTTCAGGCTATAATTTTTACTTGTCTTCCGACCTCAAATTTCGTTTTCAACTTTAAATGTACGATTGATTTAGGGGCAAATCTATGATCAAAAAGCCCTTGCTTTTTAAAATCAGTTGAGTTTTGACGAAGTTATGGCATTTTGAAGTTTCGACCTATGCCCATACACCGATATATCGATTTTCAGGCTATAATTTTTACTTGTCTTCCGACCTCAAATTTCATTTTTAACTTTAAATGTACGATTGATTTAGGGGCAAAACAATGATCAAAAAGCCTTCGCTTTTTAAAATCAGTTGAGTTTTGACGAAGTTATGGCATTTTGAAGTTTCGATCTATGCCCAAATATCGATATATCGATTTTCAGGCTATAATTTTTACTTGTCTTCCGACCTCAAATTTCGTTTTCAACTTTAAATGTACGATTGATTTAGGGGCAAATCTATGATCAAAAAGCCCTTGCTTTTTAAAATCAGGTGAGTTTTGACGAAGTTATGGCATTTTGAAGTTTCGACCTATGCCCATTCACCGATATATCGATTTTCGGGCTATAATTTTTACTTGTCTTCCGACCTCAAATTTCATTTTTAACTTTAAATGTACGATTGATTTAGGGGCAAAACTATGATCAAAAAGCCCTTGCTTTTTAAAATCAGTTGAGTTTTGACGAAGTTATGGCATTTTGAAGTTTCGATCTATGCCCATATATCGATATATCGATTTTCAGGCTATAATTTTTACTTGTCTTCCGACCTCAAATTTCGTTTTCAACTTTAAATGTACGATTGATTTAGGGGCAAATCTATGATCAAAAAGCCCTTGCTTTTTAAAATCAGGTGAGTTTTGACGAAGTTATGGCATTTTGAAGTTTCGATCTATGCCCATATATCGATATATCGATTTTCAGGCTATAATTTTTACTTGTCTTCCGACCTCAAATTTCGTTTTCAACTTTAAATGTACGATTGATTTAGGGGCAAATCTATGATCAAAAAGCCCTTGCTTTTTAAAATCAGGTGAGTTTTGACGAAGTTATGGCATTTTGAAGTTTCGACCTATGCCCATACACCGATATATCGATTTTCGGGCTATAATTTTTACTTGTCTTCCGACCTCAAATTTCATTTTTAACTTTAAATGTACGATTGATTTAGGGGCAAAACTATGATCAAAAAGCCCTTGCTTTTTAAAATCAGTTGAGTTTTGACGAAGTTATGGCATTTTGAAGTTTCGATCTATGCCCATATATCGATATATCGATTTTCAGGCTATAATTTTTACTTGTCTTCCGACCTCAAATTTCGTTTTCAACTTTAAATGTACGATTGATTTAGGGGCAAATCTATGATCAAAAAGCCCTTGCTTTTTAAAATCAGGTGAGTTTTGACGAAGTTATGGCATTTTGAAGTTTCGATCTATGCCCATATATCGATATATCGATTTTCAGGCTATAATTTTTACTTGTCTTCCGACCTCAAATTTCGTTTTCAACTTTAAATGTACGATTGATTTAGGGGCAAATCTATGATCAAAAAGCCCTTGCTTTTTAAAATCAGGTGAGTTTTGACGAAGTTATGGCATTTTGAAGTTTCGACCTATGCCCATACACCGATATATCGATTTTCGGGCTATAATTTTTACTTGTCTTCCGACCTCAAATTTCATTTTTAACTTTAAATGTACGATTGATTTAGGGGCAAATCTATGATCAAAAAGCCCTTGCTTTTTAAAATCAGGTGAGTTTTGACGAAGTTATGGCATTTTGAAGTTTCGATCTATGCCCATATATCGATATATCGATTTTCAGGCTATAATTTTTACTTGTCTTCCGACCTCAAATTTCATTTTTAACTTAAATGTACGATTGATTTAGGGGCAAAACTATGATCAAAAAGCCTTATAACCTTTCAGTAGGTTGATCAATATTAAATTAAATTGCTAAATTAAAAAAAAAAAAAAAGAAAGAGAAACAATTTTATTTTGAAGTCTGCTAAATACTTGTTTATAAATCAATTCCCTTTCTCTCTTAACCTATTTATATAAGTTTTCACTTTTTTTATTGCAATTCTGATTAAACTTGTCGATCAGTGGCTATTCGTAAGAAGATCACGCACCATCCAAGATCTTCAAACTGTTGCCGCAAATCGCTGCTGCTCCACTTTAAAGAATCCACTAATTGAAACTGATGCTCTTTGCCACCGTTTCGATGCAGAGTTTCACACATTTTCGCTAATCAGCAGTGACTACTGTAAGGTTTTCAGCCAGCACGGTCAAAATAAAAAAGGCCAAGACCGTGGTTCATCGTAAATAAGGTAATAAATCAGCAAACAAGCCTCATAAAAAATGGACTCGGGGCTCAACTACAACTATGTGAGTTTAGTAACGGGCACTCAAGTTAACATCTTGGCCAAGGGTCTGTATACATACATATATACATATATATATCAATATAAAACTCACCTATCAAAATCAGTCAGACGAGACGAATCGCGAAATCCTTTTGCGAACGGATTCGAATCGATTTTCAATTTTGTAATCAATTGATTCTGATAGGCCGTCACGGCCGTGAATATAGTCTCCGGGAAAACGAACGTTTTATGATCCATATCCTGCAGCTCCTTGGGATTGCCGGGTATGCTCTGGCCATGGCTCAGACGCACCAAATGAATTCTCGGCTGATAGCGATGCATAGAATTCAGCACGACCTGCAACACGAACAAAAACAAAAACACCAAAAGGCAAATAAACATTTTGTCAGTTTCTTTTTTTCATCTCTTTCTCAGTTTTTTGCTGCTCTTAAAAAATGTACAACAATAAAAATGTAGTCGGCGTTTGTTTTGACGCTTTTCCGGCAGCGCACAACAGCATCCTTTATGGCGGCGATAAAAACTGTGGCATGCTCGTAAACAGAGCGTCGCCACTTTCCATGTTATATGGGGGCACACACACACACACACAGACACACATACATATGTGTTCGGGGCAAGAAGATTGCGTTTTGCCTTTTGCATTTGCCACCAAATTGCCAACAATTTTCATTCATTTTTTGGAATTTACATATGCCGACTCTATGACAGGTTATTTTCTTTCTTTCTTTCATTCTCTATTTCACACTCCCTCCCTCCCTCCCTCTCTCTATCTATCTCTCTCTCAACAATGGCAGCCGCTGTTTTTTATATCTGTTTTCTTATTGTCTTGACTAAATTATTCATAAATGTTCTGGGCCAAGATGCTTAAGGGCAGAGCGAGAGCCAGCTGCTTGCTTGATAATAACAACGAATCTAGCGCGAATTTTCTCGGCTCACGAAATGTAGGCATATACTTTTGTAGGCAACTGTAGTGTGGCCATTATTCGACATTTTCAACATTCAAACATTCAGAAATGGTTCACTCTATTTCAAATATTTAACAGAATTTTCTGCTCTCATTCTCTAAATTGATTTGATCTGCAGCTTTAACAAGTCCATAATATTTATGGATCTATTTCCCATCGATTTCCTTTAGCCGTCGCTTCTGCTTTATGTCAATGTTGTGTCCTCTCTCTTTCTTTCTATCTCTTTCCTTTTGCCGCTGACCTTTGACCCTCGCTAAAGCTGACGAAAACTCACCTGTCCGCTCTTATCCATTTCGTTGTTGGTCAGCTTCACCTTCTCGAAGGAGACGACTTGTTTGCGCAACGCCTCCGGGCTAATGGGGCTGTCGGGATGGGCGTAAATGCGTGCAGGCGGAGGGGGATCCGCTTTGCCGGCGACCAGCCACGAGCTGCGATGATATGCATAGCGATAGCGACGCGAATCTAACGGCACAATGTCCACCAATACGGCATAACGATCCGGCGGCTGAATTTGCCGCAACGGACCCGAGAAACTCACACGCACCGTGGGGAACATTCGCCTAAAAGTAGACCAGACATAATAAATACGTTAGAAACCCGAACAAAATGTTGTTCCAACTGCACACAAATAACACCCCTAAAAAATAAAAAGCCAAAAAAACGAAAAACCAAAAAAATAAACAAAAATCGTGCGATATGCGCTCATGTATATTGCTTTTTATCGCTGGCCATTGTGTTTTCTGGGCGAGGATTGTATGTAAATAAGACGCATATTTAATTTTATTACTTTTAGCACGTTTTTGACACATTTCCGCGACGAAATAACGCCCAATTCCCCCAGATCCTGGCTAACAAACCACAAGAACAACCAGAAACAACAACTCAACTCAATTCTGCAGACTTGGCACCAGCTCCAAGTGTAAATGACGCTAATGACCCAGCCCAGTTCTCTTGTCATTTGTCTTCTGGCCTTCTTTTTTGGAAATGAACCAAAAATGTGTGGGGTGTGTGCGTGTGTGTGCGTGTGTGTGAGTGTGCGTGCGTATGTATGAGTGTGCGTGTGTTTGCTGCCTTTAGTTGAGTTATGAATGCATGTTGCAACATTTATCATAATAATCTACTAATTAACAATAAAGTGCAGAGCATTTGTTGTTAAGCCATAGAAATCATTTGTGTGGCCAATTTTGTGGCACAGCTTGTTTTGTTGCATATACAAAAACATAAATACATAAATATGTAAATACACATACGCATACATATGCATAAAAAAAAACTACAGCGAAAATCCAAAAAATGTAATGTCAGTTATTTCTGATAATTGTATTGCTTAAATATCATTTGCTGTGCTCACATCTCAAGGCTGTTATAATATATTAAGCTCTATTTTTTAAGTATTAACAAATACATGCCGTGGCTATTTCTAAGCATACGTTTTTAATCGGTGCATAGAAATAAGAAGGAAATTCGCAAGAAATCGTGGCGAACTTGCTGCACTGAAATGCCCTAAATCACAATCGCTGCCACGTTCATCAGATGTCTGTGATCATAAAAATCATGTGCTACTGCAAATGTAATTGATAATAATTATTGTCAGTCATAAATAGCTCTTACACAAACACACACACACGCACACACACACACACACACACACACACACACACGCACACACCGACTAGTATATTTACGTAGCTATTCTGTTGTCTAGTTAGCTATTTTCCTGTATGCGGTTTCATTTGGCTGCGTCCAGAGAAGTGGGCGTGTCGGCTGCACTTCGCCGCCATATACAAACATACTTGTACAGATATTTATAGTCAGGGTTGCCAACGCACTCACATGTCTGTATTTGTTTGCTCAATGCACTCACTGTCATTGCTGTTGACGGTTGCAAGTTGCACGTTGTAAGTTGCATGCTTGCAATTAGCACCATTGTATTCTGAGAAACTTATCGCCCAGCTGGCATCAGTTGCCAGCGGCACTCGGGCCTGCCCTAAAACACTGCTCACCAAATCTATGACCACAAAAACAAATGGAAAAACAAAAATTGAACAAGGAGCAAAGAGTTGTGGAAGAAAGTTGCCAAAACACTTTTGATAGCTTGCTAATGTGTTCATAAATGTGTGAAAATACCAAATACCACATGCCACGCCCACACGGCAATACATGAACGCCCACTCACTATACCAATACACCCTCCACCCCCCCAGATCGAGGTTTTACTGTTTTAGCCGCTGCTCGCAGCGGAAATGTCGTAAATCATATTGCCAACATTTACATACATTTTTACGAGCCAACTCAGCGGCAAAATTGCCCGAGGAAAACTCTGCCCCACCCTAACCCACACACCCCCAACACGTTGCGTGAAGTGGGCGTGGCACACACAGTTTTGTATTTACATACATTTATATTCGGTATTCCTCTTTTTTTCCCATTTTTTTTGTTGTGTTTTTCACATTTTTTTTTTGGTGTTATTTTGCTATGCGTCTAAGTGTGGATTTTATGTATTTGTTTATGGGAAAATTAGGGAAATGGCTTTCACTCATTTTCTCAGACGGATGGGGCTGCTTTAGGTGCCAAAGGTTACAATTATGAAGTTTACACACCATTTGTGCTTGCGAGGGTTGCTGCACACTTTCAATTAGCTTTGCTTGACCACCAACTTGGATCTCCTCTCTCTCTCTCTCTGTCTCTCTCCCTTTCTCTTGATATGCCCAATTAGTCGCTCTTCCTTCATATGTGAGCCACAACTTCCGCTTTGGGCAATATTTGAATTCATTATCAACACCTTAGTTCCAGCAAATTAAGCCGCCAGCAGCTATTCGCTCTGTGGCAGCTAATAAATGCAACTAAATGCTAATTCTTCTTACCCCAAAAAGTAACCCCTAGTTCCAGTTCTCAGTCAGAAAACTAAATAAAGCTAAAACTGGGCAGATCTTTATCGCTTCTTGTAAAACTATATGAAGCGCAGCGCATTTATCTCTGTATCTGTATCTCTTTCTATCTCTCTCTCTCTCTTTCTCTTTTATTAATTAACTAATTCATAACTTGGTAGCGACATACACTGGGCAAAAACTGTGTTATAAAATTAATGCGTTTATTATTTCATTAGATTATTTTTGTTTTAATGAAATTGTTATGAACTACATTAATTATTTAAATTAATTTTTTTATCTTTATTTTATTTACAGCTTTTTTCTTTGATTGTAATATTTCTCTGTGCATTTAGTTGGCTGCTTCGGTCTGCCTATTTTAACTGCCTGTTAACGCAAAGTGTGGACTGCTTTTTATAGCCACTGATCTTGCAACGTTGCAGTCGGGGGATTAACTTGTTTCATTGTGCTGTCCTCTAAGCAAATGATAAATGTTCTTCTCTTGCCACATTCATAGTTCAGCTGCCACGAAATATTAATGAAGTTGTAACAAAATTGGTTGAAATTAATAAAATTCAACTTTCAGTTGCAGTTGCAGTTGCAGTTGCCCTTTTCTTTTGCTTTTTTTTTTTTGGAGAGGTGTGTGTTGTTTGTCCAGTTTTGTGCCGAGCATGAAAATTGCAATTGCTACGCGCCTTTTCAGCCGGGAAAGAAACTACTGTTTCTGGCCGCAACTGTGCGGAACACAAATACCAACAATTGCCTAACAAGCGTGAAGAGTTTGTTGTCGCTAAAATATTGACACACATTTGTCTGGCTACCCGTCTAGATCTCTTCTCTCCTTCACTCTTTTGATTGCCACCCGCCGTCTTGACTGAAACAATTAGGCCGCCTGTGTGTTTGTCAGTCTCTCATTGCAACCACATTTGGCAACTGGCAACCGGCAACAACTGCTGGTTTTGTTAACCTTAACCGCTGACAGCGTAACAAAATCCACAAAACCACGTGACATTTTATCTCAATGACCACAACAAGAGTTTGCAACAGGTAAAAACATTTTTTCTCTTAAGACCAAATCGAAGAGCCCTTTTTTTCCATTTGGTTTGTGTTTTTGATTATAAATCATAAATCATTTTGGGCCAAGTTTTTGACTTGTTTTTCATTTTGATTTGCTCGCGTTTTGCTTCACTTTTTTGCTGGCGTTTTCATGCCTTACTTTTGATGTGTTCTACGCATGCAAGTGTGCATGTTTTGGTAACACATTTTTCACACATGCCACAATTTGTCGTGTGTGGGGCAACTTTAAGAATTGTGCTAAATTATTTGATCTCATTTTAGGTTAGCGTACAATTGTGCAAATTGTGTGAAGTTAAAATGTGTAATTATATATATTCCTAATCACTAGGAATATAATTAGATATTGATCACAAACAAATTGAGTTAATTTAATTTAATTTAATTTTCTTCGTTTAGAATAAGCAATAAAATGTAAAATTTAAAATAGTAGTTGCCTTGACATAGTATTGACCAGCTGACCATCATATTGAGATACTGTGTAGTTTAGTACACTATTCTACGGGTCACGTATAATTTATTTACTTTCATTTATTCACTTTAATCATATGCTTATAATTATTTACCCATCATTTTTTAAAATACATTTAAATGCACATGTAAGCATGAGACAAGAGCAGCTGTCTGTGAATATACCCAATGTCATGACAATAATGAAGTTGCATTTGTTACAGTCAACACTATATTTAAGCAATTTAAAAAAGTATCAGCCAAAGAAGTGAAACCTGTAGTTTTATAGCGATTGTTGTTGGTGTGTTGTTTGCTTAGCTGCTGGCGGCACAAACGATGTGCTGACATTGATCCATATCAGGCAAAGGAGTAATACTATAACCCGCACAAATGTAAATAAAACATTGGTGGTATCCTTCGGCTGTAATTACAGGGCGCGGCAGGCAACAGTCGCATTCAACTAACAAAAAACGATAATTTCGACTAAAAAACAAAGGACATGCAAATGTGTTGTTAGCGCGACAATCGGCAGCTATTACATTGCAATTTATACTTTGTGCCGCTGTCAGGACGAATGCCAAACGAAACGGTGAAAGGAGTAAATTTGTTAATGTGTCGCAAATGCGCACAGCGGGTGATCAACGTGTGAGTGTGTGTGTGTGTGTGTGTATGTGGAGGGACTATAAGCTAAATAAAAAAAAATAAAAGAAAGGGTTTAGCAGCACAAAACACCAAACAAACAAAAGTTGCCAAGCAAAACTGAAAGGCAAAAGAGAATTTAGTTCGCAACTACTTTCAGCTACAACTGTACAAATGTACAAATGTACATAGAAACGTACATAAATACATAGCTAGTCGACTAATGCGCATTTCGCATGTCATCAACTTAAGAACTCGAAGAGTTAACAGCAACAACAACAACACCAACAACACCAACAACAATAGCAAAGACAAGAACAACAACAATAAACGCAACAGCTCTGGTAAAATTTATGTTTCATGGATTGCTACACTCTTTGAATGCCCTGTAAATCATAAAGCGAAATGGGGTATGCTCATTGGCCAGCTAAAAATCACGTGTGATTATGCGAATATGCATTTTACATGCATTTATTAGAGCCTATAATCTTACCATGAAATAATAACAATAGTAACAATAAAAAAGATAACTCAAAAATGTTAAATTGAGAAATGAGAAAGTTTTCGTAATGTGAAAAAAATAACTAACATTAAATCAGCATGGCAAAAATTAAGTTTTAAGCTTAAAAAAACTGGTTGTTTAAAAGCCGAATAACTTAATCGTGATGATTTTTCTTACTATAAAAATAGTTAAATAATCGAAATATGCATTGTGTGTATAATATCACATTTAAAATATAAATTTGAAAGTATGTGAGCATCTAAATTGTGCTTTACTTCTAAATTGGCAATTATTTTTAGTGATTTTAGGGTATGTTATAGTCGATCACCTGCCTGCTTCCGTTGTTCATGCACATTTCACATTTTACACACGACATTCGCACGAAAATCGTCAAGCAATAATTTTTTTGAAGTCGACTTTGTTGAGTTGCGAATGAAAAGTCGTTTAAGCATTCTCCGACTGTGTGTGTAAAGGTGCATGTGGGTGTGTGTGTGTGTAGATAAGTTTTAGCTACAAAACAGCTGACGTGAAACAGCCGCAAGTTTGGGTGCCTCTGCTTTTTGGCTTCTCTTTTTAGTTTCGTTTCAGTTTTTGTTTTTTTTTTGGGTCTGCCTTCTGCTAATCGAAAATCGAAAAATCGACGGCATATTATTTCGATGCCTTGTCAATCAATTTATGTGGGGAAGGGGAAAGGGGGATGTAGCGCAAAAGGAGGCGTGTGAGGGGTGGCACGGGGAAAGCATGAGGAGGCGGCGTTCGTAATGAGAAACTAACCAAAAAGTTGCTGATATTTTGCAGTTAACTCAAAATTACCCGCCCCAAAAAAAAAGCAACAATGTTGAGTGGCGTGAATGTAAATGCAATGCGAATGTGAATGTGAATGTGAATGTGAATGTGAATACTTGTATGTGAGCCCCCTCCCTTTCGAGTGCGCCCTCCTTTCGCTGAGTGAAAGGCGTATTCAAGTTTATTGATTGTTCGAGCGGCGAGTTTGAGTTGCGAGTTCGGCTTGATTTCTGGGCGACGGCACTTTTTGAGTGTCTGATTAGCGAACGATTGAACGACTGAGTGATTGAGTGATGGAGCGATTGATGGCTTGAAATTGTTTTCTTTTGCTACTGGCGACGCTGCAAATTGAAATCATTATTTGATAACGATGATGAAGTGAGTGGGGAGTTTGTTTTCGGTAGTCAAAGATGAGTGGCGATTTAAGTAAAGCTAAACTTGGAAATGTTTACCATGCAGCGCAGTTGCACGGTTGCGAATGCGATGACACATGGAATGAGGAAATAACTCAAATATATTGTGAGTCTATGAGTCTAGCATAGCGAGCCTTAACAAGAGTATTTCTCTATTAGTTAATGTTTAATTAAGACCCATATATATTTTTTTCATTACATATTTCCCAGGATTTTCAGATGATTCCCAACATATTTGACATATGTTATGCGCGATAAGGTTTAAGATTTCGAAGATATTACGCACCTGCCCGTTTTGGTGATGATCATTTCGGTGCCGAGCTCGTGGAACTTATCCCAGAGCTCTTTGGTCTCCAGATGGCATTGCACGGGCGTGAGATCATCGCAGTTGCAAGTGCCAAGAATTTTGGGCGTCGGCTGCTGCAAGAGAGAGAAAGAGAGAGCGAGAAAGGGGGAGAGAGAAGGGTATATATTTATTGTGAATACAATTGGTTGCAAATACGAGGGTTGCCTTTTAAGTTGAGCGCATTATTATTGTATCTTTTCATGTACAATGAGAATTTGTTTGCCTGCTTCACTGATAAAATAAAATTCAAATAAGAATTGGAAAAGTAAATTTGAAATTAAAATTAAAACAAAAAATCCATCTTTAATCCGATGCATTTGTTTGGAAAAATTTTTGTGAGATTCATTTTTCAAATGGTTTTTGATAAAAGATGAGTTTTGAAAAAGAATATGCAAAGAAATCAAATTTTATGCTCTTCGCAAGATGCTCGAAAAGAAAGCTGCTTGAAATTATTTCCGAGAAACATAACGGAAATATTTAAGAAACGAATTCAAAGCTTTTCGCACACAACTGATAGATCAACCCTCGCACAGGTTTAACTGGCTGTCATGCGTTGCGAATTGGTTTTGGTGCTAACTTTGCTTGGCTTTTTTACCTGCGCAGGCTCCTCGGGAGACAGGCGCTCGTCTTCGCTGGGGCTGTTTGCGGCACGTGGGGGCGGTGCGGCGGGCGGTGGCGGCGGCGGTGAGGGCGTGCTGCAAGCGCCGGTTGCAGCTGATGCACTCGTGCCACGCCCACTCGCTCGCTGACTGCTCGATTTGTGGTGATTGCTGTTGTTGCTGTTGCTGTTGCTGTTGTGATGATTGTGTTGTTGTCGCTGCTTGTTTGTCGTTGTATGTTGCTGATGTGATTGCTGCTGCTGTCTGTGTTGTTGCTGCTGTTGGTGTTGCTGTTGCTGTTGCAGTTGTTGTTGCTGCACAACACGCAGTGCCTGACGCGCTTGTTGCTGTGCTGCAGCTGCTGCCGCTGCTGCTGATGCTGTTGCTGCTGTTGCCGTTGGCGTTTCGCTGTCGCTGCAGTCAACCACATCAACGTCAACATCATCGTCTGCATCCTGTGTCGAGTAGCGTTCAACAGACAACGGACCTAAACAGCGGGGCACACAAACAGAGAAAGAGATAGAGAGAGAGAGAGAGAGAGAGAGAGAGAGCGAGAGAGAGAGAGAGGGAGGGATAGAAATTGCGTTTAAAGAGAGTTATCAAGTCAAGGCGGCTGTGGCAAGCATCTTTGTTGCAAATTCAAAGCTTGTACAGCTAGCGGCAAAAATCGATCAGCTATTTTCTAACTTATGTCGAATGTATTTTATTATTTCCGCTTTTCTTAAGACTTACTTAAATCAAGTAAAAAACCTAAGATGTAAAAGTCAAAATATATATATTTAACATTTGCTGAAGCGGATAAAGTAATAAACTGGTACAAAAAGAAATTATTCAATTAAGATCGAGCCTCGATCTTGGTTCTAGTTTGTTTGTTCTTAAAAGCCGATGAATTTTAACAGAATAATTAAAATCAAACATAAGAGTTAACAAATTACAATCATCTTAGTTTTAGTGTATATTTAAAAAACTTAGCTAAAATTTAAATACAGGAACTCAACTTTCGACCGATTGTGCCTATGGAAGTATGCGAAATATAACAGTTTAGTTTCAATGATAATTTATCCAAATATGGTGAGTCTAATAGTAAGTATGTACTATAATTCAGACAGATAGACGGACAGACATGGCTAGTGAGGCTGATCAAGAATATATATACTATATAGAGTCGTGAACGTCTCTTCCAAAGAGTTCCACACGACGAAATCAGAATAAGCTCAGAAAGGTTTGATTGATTTGATTAAAAATAAGAAAAAAGCGACATAGATAGGGAAATATATTTAATTTAAGCCCAATTATAGATACTAGTTTCTGGACAATTCTAACTACTTAAATTTCCCAGTAAAATCAAATAAATATAAAATAATTCAACAATGAAACTGAAACAACAAAAAGCGCTGCATTTTTATCAACAAAAAAAAAACAAGCAAACAAAATGATTGAAAACCAAATAAACTTTTTTGTTGCCAACACAGCTGCGTGTGTGTGTGCGCAACAACATCAATGGCAGCAGCCACATGTTGCATGCGGCATCGATGACGCACATGGGATGCATTTAACAGTGATACGATGCCAAATTCAATTAATTTTCCGCTCAAAACCAATTTCATATGTTAATTTGCGTGTGTTGTTGCAGTTGCAATTGCAGTTGTTGTTGTGGCACATTGTTTTATCAAATAATGAATTACAATTGGCAAATGCAACAGCGGCAAACAGCAGCCAATTATGGCATCTAAATAGTTTTGCACATGTACAAAAATACATGCATATATAAATCGATGTGTATCTTGATAGGTGTAAGTGTGTGTGTGTGATTGCCATAACGGTCGGCAACACACAGCCTGGTGGCACCTCCCCGTCCTACCCATTATCAGTTCAAATTGGCTTTGATTATTTTATTGCCAGCGCATTTGCCGCAATTATTAAGTCATCAACGTTGCATTATCATCAATATGCAATTTATGTGCGTTGCAAGAACAAAACAAAATAAAAGAAGTAGAAAAATCTAAAGCTGTGCAACGTTTTGTGGCAAGCGGAATCTGCTGTTTAATAGCTAACTTCATGAAATTATAACTTTAAGCGAACTACAACTATAATTTATTCGCATTTATTATTAGATTAGTCCAAGAAATGCATAATTACGTAATTATTATAATAATAACTTTAACTTGAAAAACATTTACATTTTTTTATTAATTTTTGTTCTTTCTTTTTTTTTACTTTATTTTATTTATTTGTAGTTTTTTTCTAGCAGTTTTTTTCTTATTTTTTTAAGTTAACTCTTAACTAAATACATATAATTTAATTATTTAATTGCAACGTATATTAAAATATATATTAAATGCATTTTATTGTGTAATAAATTGAAAATTTTTATGCGTAATTCATCTATGACGATATATACGAATATATCTATAAAGATTTTGAATGAGCAAAATCTAAATGATGTTTTTGACTTTTTGCTGACATTTATTTGGACTATTTGAAGCCTATAAAAATAGGTATTGAAAGAAAAGTTTTTGTGTTCGATGAATCCATAATTTGAACAGCTTTTTTTTCGTATTGATCAAGTTATACTTTATAATCTGAATATGCTTAAAGAAATTATGAGTAACGGCATTTGTCGCATGCCACATTCTATTCAAGCTGAATATAGAGTTAAAATTAAGTCAGCTTAAAATTGATTAAGTCAACTGGCTAATAAAATGTTCTTTATCAGAATCATTTGGTAATCAAAATGCAAAACTTTAGACTCGTTTTTGACACTTCAAAAATGGTGGCAAAATAAATTAAATTGATAGAGAATCATAAAAATCAGACTGCCTATAAAAATATTTCAAATCAGCAGCTATTGTTATTGGAATGAAGCCAGGGTCTTTAAGGTATTTTATTCTCGGATCTTTAATACAACCATCTTCAAATTCGGGACAGAAGATCATTTATTGCCGATTTAAATGAAAAAATATATATATTTAAGGGGCTTGCTCTGTTTTTATTTAGAATAGAGTCTTCTCCAATATAATTTTATATTATTTATATATTTATTATAATTAAGGCAAAGCTGATTAACTTAAAATCATATTTTTTATCTACTGAATACTCAAAGATAATATTTTATTATTTATTTCAATTTCTTATTTGCCAAATACTCCAAAATGAAATGTAGTTATTTATTTATTATAATAAAAATAAGCAAAATGATATATGTAACTCAACATTGCCTCAAGCCAATATTTTTGAATGTTTATTTTGGTTCAGTTCTCTGCAAACAACATTTAATGTTTAATGTTTAAGTCTTGTTCATTTAATATTATTTACAGACACACATTGGATGACTTGTTGTGTGTGTGTGTGTGTGTGTGTGTGTGTTGGGAGAGTGTGGAAAATAGATCTCAATTACATTTGCTACTCACTCAGACTCCTTTCGGATGGCTCGCGACTCGAACTTGCCCCGTTTCCGCCGCGTGCCATTATTGCGGCAATTGAGAAATCCGTGGCAAAGGAAATGTTATGCTGATGATGATGATGATGATGATTATTTAGATGATGTAGCTGATGTTGCTGTTGTTGATGCTGATGATTGTTGTTGATGTTATTGTTGTTGTTATTGTTGTTGTTGCTATTGGCAATTGTTGTTGCGGCAGCTGCTGCGGCAGCTACTGCTGCAGTTGCAATTTGTTGCTGCAACTTGGCTTTGAAACTTTGTGGCGCTGTCGGCGACGGCGGCTGGGCATTTGCCGGCTGATTGCTTAACAGCATTTTATAATTATTTTTATTTTTTAATACAAACTTTTATTGAAATTAAATGAATTCAATTTTAAGTATTTTTTTTTTTTTTAGCACATTTTGTCACTGTTTGAAAT
Organism: Drosophila nr. perissopoda 5 BK-2023a; assembly: GCA_035044105.1. Classification (NCBI taxonomy): domain Eukaryota; kingdom Metazoa; phylum Arthropoda; class Insecta; order Diptera; family Drosophilidae; genus Drosophila; species Drosophila nr. perissopoda 5 BK-2023a. The sequence goes on from JAWNMK010000268.1 coordinate 863,880, forward strand.
TCTTGAAAATATTGCGTTGATTTTGAGCGCGTGTTTTTCGTATTTTGTTTTTGGTTTAGCGTGTTTTCAGCGGGTTTTTCGTATTAGCGGGTTTTTTTTTTGTCGACGCTGTTTGTCAGCCGTGTTTTGTGCCGTGAAAACCGCTTTACAGTCGCACAGCTGACCAATGAATGAATTTGTAGCAACTGCGATTCGCTTTTTGCCATGTGAAACGCATTCGCAAAACCAGAAAATGCCGAGCGGCGAAGTTAACCCGCCTGCTCCCCCTATCCTCTATCCCCTCTTTACCCTTTCCTAGTAGCCCTGTAGTGGCGCCCCCTCTCTGCCAACGTCTCTGCCCACAGCTAAGAGAGAAACAAAAAAAAAAACAGCTGACGATCTCTTACGGCGCAAAGTTTTCAACACCACGTAAGAAAAATGCTGGCACGTTACGTTACGACAAGTTGACGTGTAAGCAAGCTAAGGCACTTTTTGTTGTTGTTGTCTGTTGTTGCTGTTTGTTGTTGCTGCTGTTTGTTGTCCGGCTCTGCGCGGCTAGCGCAAAATACCTGACAGCACTGCTGGCAGCATTTTTACGCAGCTCCGGCAAAAGCGCCAAATAACTTTTTCACGTAAGCTCTTCCCATGCACGCAACGTAAAGCGGTTAACCGCAAGAGACAGACAGACAGACAGACACGGGCGCAGGCCAGGCGCAGCGATGAGCAATGAGCGTGCGAGCAAGTCGGCATGCTGCTGCTGAGCATTCCAATGCAGCAGAAAGCAAACAGCGGCAGCGACAGCGACGTCGACGTCGCCGCACACATAAGTCATGCTCATTTTCCAATACGACAAACGTTAAATTCCCATACACACACAGTCAGCTGAGTTGAGCGCGCGTGCAAGTGAGATGGCCTGCTTGTGCGCTGAGCACTTTCCGTGTGGCTGGCCGTGCGCTGCGCGCGCCTCGTGTTATCTCGCTCTGGCGAGCGCAAACAAGTTCATAAATTCGTCATTTTGTTTTTGGGCTGTTGACAGTTGGTCTGCTTAGCCTGCTGTTGTTGTTGTCCGCTTATTGGGAGGGGGTGTGTTTTCTACATTTCGTCGGCTTTTTACAAATACCTTCTTTTATTCGCTTTGCCCCTGGTTTGAGTGGTTTTCTTTTTGTGTTTCATTCCCATTGCGTTGCGGCGCTGTTTCAACGCGAAACTCACCACGTTCCGCATATTGAGTTGGTTGAGCGCTTTGCTGAGTGTTGAGTGTGTTTTGTGTTGCGCGTGTTGAGTGCAAAGGGGAAAAGGATGAATGAGCTGTTTATTGGAATATTTGGGAATATGGAAATGGAAACGGAGTGGTTTACAACAATGTGAAGAGAAATTCTTCATTCAAATAATAATTATATATCAAACATATGCAATTATGTATTTTGTTTTATTATGTAATTATTTATTTATTGAATGGATAAATTAGGTAAAATTAATTGCAAATAAAAATGGCAAATTATTAGTTACAAAATATATTGGTTTTATGTTTTCCGTTTTTTTTTATTTTTATTTTTATTGTATAATTTATTTGAACTCTGTTTCTGATCGATTACTTTTATCCATTACAACACATAAATTGTCATCTAATTTTTACTTATTAATATATTTACATTTACATATATGTAATGACAATATTCGTTCCATTGAATAACTTATTTCAAGCCGTTTTTCATATTTTATAACAATATTCGTTCCCTTTCATAATTTACTTAACTTTTTTGAACTCATTTTTCATACATTTTACTAGCAGTATTTTTGAAGCATACGTACACAAAATAAAAATAAAATATAAAAAAAGAAACCCCAATGCAGAAGTCGCGACATTTATCTGAAAACTGTCCCGCGCCCTTCAATTGAATAATATCATAATTGAATATCAGCGCTACTCACACACACGCACACACACACACGCACACGCACACACACACACACACACACACACACACATCACACACACCCTGCATGTATGTAAATGTTTTTAATTTAAATGTTTACTTAAAAGAAACAAAAAAAAAAAATGCCAAAATGGAAATTCAACAAGACAACAACAAAAATAAAAAAATTAAAATAAAAAAATGCGACGATGGCGTGTGAACGCAGCAGAAAATTATAGCGCTGGCAGTCGGCAGAACGGCAAAATGGCAAAACGGCAGTCGACAGTCACCAGGACTCTCTGGCAGCAAGGACACACAGCCATCTTTTTTTGCCTTTTTTCTTACTTGTATTTTTTATTTTTTCACAATTCGTCAGCTGCGCCTCGACACACAGGATGCGCCCTGCCCCTGCCTCTGGTACGACCCGGCTCGCCCCTCTCCTGCTACCGCTGCTCCTGCTGCTCCTGTTTCCTTTTGCGCTGCGGTTTCATTTGCATGCGTTTCGTGGTTGCGTCTAATGGCAACGTTGATCGGGAGACGTTTGGCAGGGGCAGGGGTAGTTGCAGGGTAGTGTGTGGCCAGGGTAGGGTGTAGCCTGTGACAGGGCAAGCCAACCATTTCCATCATTGGTTTGTTTTGAGCGCAAGTCGCAAACTCGGTGACAATTTTTCAATGATTTGTTTCCTGCCAAACGAAGCGCAACCAAAGCGAACAGAGACAGAGAGAGAGTGAGCTAGAGTGGGAGAGAGAGAGAGAGAGGGAGAACTCATTTGCATAGGCCACCATATTTCTTCTTCTTCTCCTTCTATTATTATTATTTTTTTTTTATGTATACCCTACCCATGTTTATTTGCCTCATTTTCCTCACCCATTTCGAGGCGTTTGTTTGAAAAATTGTCAATTGGTGTGTTTAACTTTTTTCCAAAAGTATTTAATTTAATCAAATTAAAATGGGCGCGTTTAGTTTTTGTGTTTTCCGCTTTTCTTTTCTTTCTTAATTAGTTTAGTCTATTTCGACAATTGTTAAGTTAAGTTAGAAACACAACAAAGCTGTCTTGCTAATTGGAAATTACTATAAATATATTTGCATTTGTTTTTGAGAGATTGCGTTAGTTCAAATAGAGAACTATTGAAAGCATATAGTAAAAACCAATTAAATATAAGCGGATTTCTTAGGCAAGACTTAGCCTTGCAGTAGCGAATCAATCTGTCTACACCTAAATTCTGGCATAAGATCAGAAAAAGATCTCCTCCTGCTTAAGCTACTATATAAAAATGCTGCATTTTTTTTTAGGTAAGTATTATGTATAAATTATGACATAATGTTGAGCAATAAACCATAAATCTGGAACTTACCTACTGCTATACATTTGTGCCTAAGATAAATAATCAACTAATGTGGAACTAAAACAAAAACTGAAAATTTTCAATTTTAGATTTTGTATGAAAATAAATCAAATAAAGTAAATTGTTATGTTTTAGAGTTTTGTTGTTGTGCTAAATCAAAGTGTTGTTGCCTACACTCGCAATCTGTTGCAGTTGAATGGCCAACATTCGTGCAACAACAATGCTGCTCAACCGACTGCTCAAACTCCTCAATCATCCAGCAACATACTCCTCAACCACATTCATCCTGCAACATACTCCTGAACCACATTCATCTAACAACATATTCCTCAACCACATTCGGCTCATCCAACAAGAGGCTCTTTCTCCACATCCATTTACTTTCAGTCCAACTATTTTGGACACTCACGCAATTCAATAGATATCGAAAAGCCCAAAACGAATTGAACCCAACAAAATAAACCCAAGCAGATTTTTGCAAGAGCAGATTTTTTTTATATTTTTTCTACTTTTTTTGTTGTTGTTGTTTACGCTTTGACAGGATTATGACAAAAGTCGAATGCGGCAGATTGGAACACAAGTTTTTGTTGTTATTTGTTTGTTTGTTGCTGTTGCTGTTGTTGTTGTTGTTGTTATTTTGTGCCATTAGTTTTTATTTAGCCAAAAAAGGAAATTTCACTATTTTGTTTGGCTTACGTGCGCTAAATGGCCAATAAGCGCAGAGCAAAACCAAAACAACATAGGGCAAAAAGAAGAAAAAAATGGAAACTAAGCCGCAAGGATACGTGTGCACCGTGTGCCGCATATGGCAACCATATTGCAGGACTCCAGTAGATATATCAATTTTATTGCTGCACAACAAATCTGGCTGAAATCTAGCAAAAATCTAAACACCGTATTGCGTAGCAAATTGTTTTTTGTCTCCCCTGCTTCTAAATGCAGCCCAAAAACAAAAACAAAAACAAAAATATAAAAAACAGAAAATAGAAAACAGAAAAAACTTAACATAATTGCCAACAATTGAGTTTTATGTTCATCCTTGAAGTTCGCAACGCGCGTGTCACAGTCGAAAGAAAATCTGTTGCAGGTGTTGGCCGTCTGCTGACTGCTCAAGGACAGTGCCACAACGCCAGCGCCTCAAGCCACACAGTGCCTCACAACTATCAGCGTACACCAATCCACGCTCCCCACACTGCCCGCTGTCTGCACGTCGACAATTATCCTTGAGAGACAGAGAGAGAGAGCAGCGTGCAGCGTCCTTAATCAATTAACAGCTGCCCCAGCTGGAAACTGAAGCGAGACCTCAGCTTCAACTGCAACTTGTGGCTTGCTGCATACTTGATGCTGCATGCTTGATGATGCATTCTGCATACTTGGCTAATTTGATTTCATTACCGCGCCCACAACTAAATCAAAAAAAAAAAAAAGCCACAAAAAACCAGCAACAACAACGACAACTGCGGGGCGGAGCTGTGGCCAAGCTTAATGCGAAAATTAATCGAAGCGAAATCGCAGTACACTGGGAGAAAAACTGAGTAGAGAAAAGAGTTCAAGAAAGGAGGTAAATAAATTTAAAATTAAATGAAAAATAACTTTGAAATGTGGAATTCTTAAAACCCATTTTGTCAAAGCGAATCGTGTTTCGGTTCCGCTTCCGGTATCTAATGTAAACAATTTCTGGTAAATGTTGAGCATTAATTCCGAAATTTTTATTTGACAATAGGTGCCGTTATGATACTACATAGACTAATAATATTGATTAACGTAACGGGTTCTTAAGAAATATAAATAAATTCGGCAAATTTGCAATTCCGGTTTTACTTGGTTTTACAACCTGATTTTATTTAATTGCATAATCAAACTGTGGTTGTGTATGTGTATGTATGCACTTATGTATAAATTAATATATATTGATACTGTCTTTAATCTAAGCTTTGAATTTCGCACAGTGTACACAAAGAACTTTAGCCACAGCTTGGGCAGCACCATCTTGCAGCAGCTTCCAGCTGGGCAACGCCTATCACAGCTCGGCTGCAACTAGTATGGAAAAACGCAAAGAGCAGCGAGCAGAAGAAGAAGAAGCGGAGCGAGAAGAAAATGCAGAAGAAGAGGAAGAGGTAGGGAAGGGAAAAGCACAAGCTGAACTACCGAAAGCGTTGAAAACACTTTGTCGGCTCACAGATGCGTTGATAATATGCTAAAATTGCTGATGATGCACGCCCACAGGTGTTGCACAGACAGATAGATGCACCCACAGAAATGGAGTTGAAGTTGCAGATGCAGATGCAACAGTTGAAGTTGCAGTTGCAAGTGCTGAGATACATTTGAAACGCTCTCTCGAGGCTGACAGTTTCCTGGCTGATGATAGTGCTGCTGTTCTGTAATTGCCGCATGTGGCACATCAAATGCCAAGCAGCGCTTATCGCTGCCGCTATGTTATTTAACATTAACGTTGCATGCCGCATATCCTGTCCGCTTCCAACTGGTCCTGACCTGTTCGCCTGTGGCTCATCCATCCAAAATGCTAAACACTTTGCTGTCCAAATTTATGATCAGCAATTGCCGCCAATTAACAAGCTAAACAAGAAAAAAGCAGCCAGATCAAAATACTGATAAAAGTGATGTGGCAGCATGTTAGAACTTAGAGATGGAGCATATCTGAACCAATAAAGTATATTTATTATTGATCAGGATCAACTGATTTGATCTAATCAAGTCCGTTTGCCTGTCTGCCCTTATTCATTTTCGCAGACCCTAATTGAACTTGAGACTCAAAATGTTATCATATTAATTTTAATTAAGATTAAGCTTATTTATTATCGATATATATCGATTGGTGATAGCTTCAAATGTATATAAACTTAATACCTTGACTGCTCAACTGTAATAATTTCCATAAGCTGCGAAAAAAAACACAGTTTTTGCTAACTAAAAACCATTTTCATATTTAACGAACTACACTCAGAAAATGTATTTAGTAGCTGAGTTTAGGGTATCTTCTAGTCGAGTGCTCCTTCGACTAGAGCACTCCAGTTAAAATGGTTAGATATAAACTCATAGATACTTTTTCAATTTAATAACATTTTTTAGCTGGTAAAAATTCAGCCTGCATCTTAAGCTGACTTCTGGGAAGCAGCCAGCTGAGTATGAAGATGCCAGACAAATCAGCGTCGCAGCAGCCTCTCTTAAAGTCTGATAACATCAAGCACGTTGCACGTTGCACATTGAATGTTGCACTGGCTGATCTTTCACACCTTGCCGGGAATTGGGAACCTGTGCTGCCAGTTTGTCTATTGTTTTCGGGCTTATTGTCAGCTTGTTGTCCTTTGTCAAAGATTTTGATATAAATCGCATTAATCACACTCAGACAAAACACAATGCCAGTTAAAGGCAAGGTGTGATCACAGTTTTGACAGCGACAATGACAAGAGGTTTTATTCCATTTGATTGCAGTTCCCAACTACAACAACAACAACAACCTGTTGTTGCCTCACTTCAATGGAACCTGCGCCAATCATTGTCATTGTCCCTGCACCGACTTTATTGTTAGCAACTACTTTCCCAGCGTTGATGTTGACGTTGACTCAGTCTTGAGTATTCCAATTGAGTGCTCAATTCGGGGTGGGTGGTGTAAAAGACTCTATATCTACTACGTATCTATATATACCTAAGTCAGCTCAGATCAACCAAAACCAAAGATCAAGCAGAAAGTATAGATACGTCAAATATTACTTACCTTTTTAGATCAGAGCTCAATCTGCCATCTAAATATATTTTCATGTATTTTGAAACACCAATCGTTCGTTCCTATGGGAACTATATGATATAGTAGACTAATCTGTATGATTTTTGTAGCAAATATGAGGAGCATATTAATACTTAAATTGGGAAAGTTTAGTTTGGATTAGTTGTGAAAGAGAAAAGATATGCATACTCAACTCTCGACTGATCGTTTCTGGCTGGACAACTGCGATGCAGTTGGAGTTGCTTGATGGGCATCTCGCATCCAGTCAATGTTGCTGGGCGGGCATCTTCGGTGCAGCTGGAGTTACTGGGTGGGCATCTCGTCTTCGGCTAATGGTGCTGGGTGGGCATATCGGGTGCGGTCTTTGCTTTGTTTATCAGGAACCAATCATTGTCAGGCATTGCAATTAATCGAAAGGCGGTGCAGCTATTTGATGGCCAAGCTGCACGCTCCTGGAATTGACGAAACGCCATCTTTAGCTGCCTCACTTGCCACACACAAACACCAATTCGAACGCACACAGATGTCGACGATTGCATGGTTGAAGTTTTAGCCATGGAACACACGCGTTGACATGCAGCACGCGATCCGGATATGGCCGAGAATGCCAGCTATGAGTTTCTACTGAACTGGACGAGAAAGTGGATGTGGATGTGGCTGTGGACGCCATCGCCAATGGCAATGGCAATGGATGATGATGGGCAACATTCACCCAAAAACCTGTCAATGGCAAATTACACAGACGGGGTGTTGCCACCGAACTGCACTTGGGGGCTGGCCACATGCCACATGCGACAAAAGATGCAATTACCTTCACAATTCAGCAAGTAAGAAAATGGGTTTGATGAACAGCTTGAATGCCCTGCAAAATTGTTGTCGAGCTGAGAGCAGAGCTTTAAAATGCTGAAAGATAAGTAGAATTCAGCTGAGATGCTGAACTTGAGTTTAATTTTTCTAATGACAAGTTGTTTTTCTGTATAATAATGGGAAAACCCGAATCGAATTCCGGTTTCGGTTTCGATTCAAGTTCTTAATTTTAATCTGTTGTTGTTTCCAATATTGTCATTTCAATTACATGTTATAACAATATTATATTATAGAATCATTCTGCACAATTTTGCATCCCATACTATCATATCAATCATAACTTTATAGCGATAATATCTAACAGAATAAAGCTATAGAGTTTTGTTTTAATATAACCTAAAACCACGTCTTAAAAGCCTTCAATTACTGGGTATTTGGAAAGCGCAAAGGTACGCGAGTGCAGCCAGTCAAATAGCTCAATTGGTAGGCAGGTGACACGCCCACAGTCAGCAGGGCAGGTGCAACTTTGCGGTAGTAGCAGCCACAATTAGTTGCAGCCAAGTTCGTGTCAACAATGGCAGACAAAAGGCTAAAAAAAAACAACACAATTAAGCTCTAAACTTTGGCAAATTCACGCGAGCCATTTCTATACTCATATGCTACATACTATAGAGTATATATATTATTTACAAATGTATATGTATATATATATATATACACATATGTAAAATGTATACATTTTTATTTTTGCTGGTAATTATATAGGTTTTTCTTTAGAGTGCATTACGTGCAACTCGCAATGGCAACTGAAAAATTAAAAAAACGCCCACGATGTGAAAATGTCGCCAGTTTAATTATCTGTCGAGGTTTTGTTGATTTTGTTGTTGTTGATTGTTGTTGCTTTTTTTGCAGTGTATATAATTAGAGCGCAAAGTGTTTGCATTTTGATAATTTTGATTTATGCTTCTCCATTATTTTTGATTTAATTATATGGCTAGCTGAAATCGTAGCCCAAGTTGTCATGCAACGTGGGGGAGTGTAAATGTGCGATATGAGACTGCCATTATAAGTTGTGAGTATACCCATAATAATACTCGGTTGCATCCAATAATTATATGAGAGATACTTTTCGCCCCCGTTTGTTAGCCTTGTCAATTGCCGCTTTGTTGGCCCAGCTAATTGTGCAGCTGCCAAATGAATAACAGAGTCTGTGCTGACTTGATTCAATGGATGCTTTTGAATGCGATTCATTTGTGCTGACAGCAAGTGATTCCATTCAGATTGAGCAGCATTTTATTTTAATTGGGATAATGATGAATTTCGATAACAAGCTCATTGAAATAAGTAGTAAAATAGAGGAATGTTTAATTTACTATCAATATACATATATTCTCCGTTTCGATCATGTACGTATTCGATGGCTTTTTACTGATTTAATCTGAGAGTTCAGAGAACCATTACTTGACTGCGATTCTAAATTATCGCCGGATGATAGGATCTGATAGATGTCATATTATATAATTCTCAAATTCTTTTTCTTACGATCAATATTTATATTTTATTCGCTAACTGTAGCGATACATTTATAATATTAATTAAATTCATAATTTATATTCTTTCTTTTTATATCAGATATTATTTAACATTTTTTTATTTTTTTTCCATTCTTATAAATACTTTTGTATATTGTTTATATTCTTTAGTTTTTGACCACCTAATATATTTTTAATTTTTTAGTTTTAATCTCAACTCTTCCCTTACTTTTTAATTGAATGCAATTTTCACTCACTTTACGCCAACGCAGTTGTCAATTGAGTCAGCTTCATTGGCAGCCATCAAATTAGTGGAGATTTTGTCACAGCCAGCTGCCACTCGCCTTGTGGCCAATTGATGGCCTTTGCTGCTCCTCGTATTAACTTGGCTTATTTGTGTTGGCTTGGTCACCTTTGAAGCTGTCGCGAAAAGTGCGCGAGACGTTTAGACAGCTGCCAAATGCCGCCAAACTTTTCACTTTGTGGCCAAAACTAATATCGCAAGCTGTCTGATGGCCCTGAAGGAGTATCTACCCCACATTCCCCCCTCTGTCCCTGCCCCTCGAGTTGGCCCATTGCATGTTGCACGTTCTGCGGCTTTCGCTTGACGTGTTTATATTTTGTGGCAGTTGCAATGTGATTGATGTGCAACAGCAATTGAAGCAACAGCAACAACATCTCCCCAGTTGGCTGCCACATTAAGTTGTAAAGTCATTTCGAGACAGTTTTATGAAAGAGAGACTTCCAGGAGGACACATAAGTACAGATGTGGCACCATTGGATTAGGGGCATTCCCACCTACAGCTTAATCATTTTGCTTTTTGGGGTTTTCTTTCCTCGCAAAACTAATTTAAAGTTTTCTTTTTTTTTTTTAGGTGGGTGGCAGGGGAACAATTTCATTTGCAAATATGGCAGGCAAATGCAAATGTCATGGCTTTCGATGAAGTTGCCACATGTCCTGCGTTGCCACACCCCCTCCCCGTTCCCTTTAGATATGCTTTGTTTGCATTTCGTTATTGTCTTTCTGTGGCACACACAGAAATCATTGTCATTTCCACACGCAAAAGTCATTTGGCACATGTGACACCCTTTTTTGGCTTAAATTGCTTTGGTTTTTGCCATGCTCCCCCCCGTCCTCCCATTCCCCCTCCCCCTGTACCTTATCCCTTTTGCCTATTTGCTGTATCCTTTTAAACCGTGGCAACATTTGCACTTGCATTTTGTAGTCAATATTACACGCTGGCAAAAATGGTATTTGTTTAAATTAAGAGTTCTGCTCTCGTCTCGTCTCGACTCGTCTCGTCCTTTATCCTTTGTCCCTTTTTTTGTTTGCCTTTTTTGGCTTGCCAGCCTGTTCCCTCAATCACTGTCCATTGCCATTGGCAATTTGACTGCTAACTGCTTTTTCTTAACGCTTCGTTGAGCTTTTATTAAGGCCCATTGGCCAAGTTGTTTTGCCGGCTTCGCTCTTCAATTGCGTCAATTGCCAAGAAATATTAGATTGTCAATTCGTAAATTGCAGTCAGTGTGCGAAGCATAAAGAAGCGTGCAAGTGTTGCCAAACACAAAAAAAAACTAAATAAAAAAAATTAGAACTCCAAAAATGTTTTGGATTTTTTGTGAGATTTTTGTTAAGTATTTTGTTTGTTTTTAGGTTGCGTTGCACATTCTAAACTAGCAGAAAAAAGAATTAAATAGATGAAATGTGAATTAATAGTAAAAAAATAAGATATTTTATTAATTAAATGAGATATGACAAATAATCGAATATTTTGCAAATAATATGTAAAATAGCAAACACATATTGAAACATACCATTTTGCATTTAAATACCCCCAGAAATCTTATAAATATTTTATTCTTTTTAAATTTATAATTTTAAATATGATTTTAGATTTTATTTAATTTAACTTTGTGCATTTTTTGTGTCGACTGACTTTAGTGGACATTAACTACAAAAATAAATAAAAAAAATAAAAATAGCTCAACAAACAGTAAATAAATAAATTATCTTAAAATCACAAGCATTAAGTCACTAAGAACAAATAACTATATTATTATTAATTAATTGTTAATAAATATTAATAACTGAATTTCATAAAGAATCATAGAATTGATTGCTAAGCTTAAGTGGATGATATTTACTATAGATAAAAATATGTATTACATAAATTAGAAAGTTCGCCATCAAATAAATCTCAGAGTAAATTTCCTTATCTGCAAGTTAAACTTGGCTCACTTAAAATTCCGAGAAGGTCACTTCAAACTGCTAAGACGAAGTCAGAGCTGAATCAGTTGACCACACACAAAAGTATGATTTGATGTATATAATAATGCAAAGTGCATTATGATCTATAAAAAAAGAATAACCGATACGTAAAGAAAATGAAAGTTTTTTGTTGTTGCGGTTGTGATTTGAAACGTGGCGGTCGTAAACTGAAAACTTTGGCAATGCTTATCTGGGAAAGTCATGTAGAAATGGATATGGAAATGGAAATGGAAATGGTTGTGGCTATGGATATGGATATGCAAACAATTGCGGACAAGAGTTTACCGCAACTTAATGTGATTTGCTATTTATGGCAGTTTTCTGCTCCTTTTTTCCCCCCTGTTAGTGAAGGATGCCTCCACATCTAATCCAACATATGAAGTTGCGTAAAAGTTTTGCCAAGCACATGGTTTGTATGTAAATCCTGAAGAGATAAGGCGACGGAAGAGCACAATGACAGCCGCAGGAATTGACCAAATGGCCAGGCACACAGGACAACAGCAGGTCCTGCAAACAGTAAGAAAAAATAACCAGTAAGCATACTCCAGTCAGGCAAACCGACTAGGAGATACCCTGAACCCACATAGAACTGATGTCGATTTTTACATAGATACCCTGAACCCATATAGAAGTGATGTCGATTTTTACATAGAGTTCCTAGAAATTAAAAAAAAACAAGGTGAAAAACGCAAATTGTTTTTTCGTTATCATAAATCGAATTTTATCAATAAACAGTTGAGGCTATAGATTGAATTAAATAAACTCTAGCTTTTATAGTCTCGGAGATATGCTTGATCAGACAGACAGACAGGCAGGCGGACAGACAGACATGGCTAATTCTTTATATTTGCCTTATGCTTCCTTCTGCCTGTTACATACTCAAGCACAACTTGATTATACCTTTGCGCAAATTTCCAATGGTTTGAGGGTATAAATAAAAGAGGTCCTGCACAGAACGTGAATCTGAGATACACGTAAAGTAATTTCATAAGTTTAGCAAATCACGAACCCAAGCAACAAACAACAAATTATATTGGAGTGGCAGCTTATTCTTCTGCTACTGCTGCTGCTTCTGCTTCTTGTGCTTTTTTGCGCAAGTTTCGAACAGTCCTGCGGCTGCTTATTGGTCCTGACATGGGGACACATGTGTTATGGTAGCCACCCCCCCCCCCTCCCCCACCCTTTTCCCATTCCCCTCTACGGTGATTTAACATAAAAAGGTAAAAGCAACAACGTACAACGTGTGGGTGAAAAAAAGGCACAGCAAATAAGAAACTTTTGTTTTATTAGTTTTTCATGCTGGCAAAATGTCTTTTGCCTGTTTTATTATTAGTGCTACGAGTGGGTGTGGTTTGTGGAGGAGTTGTCGGTAGCGTAGTCAGGTTTGCAGGATCTGGTCATTTCCATGACTTGCAAGTTTTGTGCTGACCAATGTCATAATGGATAAATAGCTGTGTAGCTGGCAGGCAGTCATTGTTGTTATATTTTCTTACTGTTGTTGTACTTGTTGTTTTTTGTTGTTGTTACTGTTGTTGTTGCTGTTGCGCATTTCTGGGACATCCTGTCATGCGTTCAACTTCGAAATGGTTTCGCATAATTTGCAGAAGAAATAACAGCAGCAAAAAACTAGACTGAAAAGCGACAAAGTCCGTCGAAGATTTGATGCTCTTTCAGAGCCAAAATCTGATTTATAAATCTCATAAAAGAGAGAGATTTTTTACAGTGTAGCAGTCAGTAACAGAATCATTTTATCCATTAATGTCTACATATATTTAGCTATATACTATAACCCTAAATATAAGCTGTCTTCAGCAAAAAAATGCATATTTAAATTCTCTTTTAGATGACATAAAATTTAGCTATATTGACTCGACTGCCCAAGCTGACTTGGAATATATATTAAAATTAAAAAATACTAAAATTTAATAACCTTTGGAAGGGCATCAGAAAGCCACCCAAGTACAACTTCTAGTCCAAAAAGTCCGAAGATGGCAATTTGTGCTCAAAACTGCGTACGAAATCCATTTCAAAATTAGTTTTATTCCTTTCGCTTATGTTTTTTTTTGCTGCTGCTGCTGCTGCTTTTGCTGTTGTTTCTGTGTGCATTTGTTTTATGAGATATTTACCTGATTTGATTAAATTTCGGCACACGCCGTTGAATCATCGTTCGTTATGAGGCTGCTTATCCACATTAGTGGGCAGTTATCCTCTTACGCTGGCTTTGTCTTCTCTAATGGAGGAGAAAGCTGTAATTCTTGTGTTGAAGCTGCTCATTTGACATTTGAGTTGCCAGCCAGCTAATTGCACTCGAATTTCGCCAGAAGTTGTCAGAAGCTGGTTAAATCCATTTGAAATGGTTTATGCGTTAACTCAAGTCTTGAAATTGTTTTCATTATTTGCCTAACCCCGACTTATCATTCTTTTACATAAATATTTGTAGAGAAGCTACCTTATGCTATTTAATTTTCCTAAATTTGGAATTAAAAAAATTAGTTTTCAAATTCCATCTAAAAAGTATTTATATTTGATATTTTAGAAACCTTTTGACTTAATTAGATTGCAAGTATATATTTATAATTAAATGAATAATTTGTTCAATGTGGTTTTCCGAATTACCACATTATTTTTATTTGATACTAGAATGCGAATATCTTTGTAACTCCCTGAAAATAATATTGAAGATAAAATAAATATAATGTATAAAAAAAAACAGCTTACAATCTTGCTTAATAAAGAGATATTCGCATATTCAAAGACTTTAAAGTCTATTTTGATGAGTTTCACAGATATTTTACACACCTTTCAAGCCATACTGAATTCATGAATTTGCGCACGCATAAACATCAAGCAGAACTATCTCAAACTCACATTTGGCTTCTGCTTATTTATGACACTCGAACTGATTGGTTGCTGCTGCTGCTCTTGTGGTTGTTGTTGTTGTTGTTGCCGGTTGCTGGTTGCTTGTTGCTTACTGCTTGCTGGTTGCTGTGGAGTGTCTGTCGATCAGAAGCGCCAAAAGAGCTCGCAGCAAAAGTTAACAAATTCACGCCAAGTCACCTTAAAATCAGCAACAGACCACCCAAATGATTAACCAGTGAGCTGACTGGACTGTCTGTCAGTCTGTCAGTCTGTCTGACTGTCTATCAGTCTCAGTCTCTGGCTGAGTAGCTGTTAAGCCAAACAAGCTGCCATATAAAGCCACACGACATGGCATCAGTATCTATATCTGTATCTGTATATGTATCTGTATCTATATTGGTGAATGTATCTGTATCTGTATCTGGTACGCTTGTTCTTCTTCTGTTGATCTGAAGTCTGCGCTTTGAATCTTGGCATATTCATATATCAGTTTCATTTGCATTCGTCATGGCTGCTTAATGAGCCACAACTCCAAGTTTGAGTTGAGTGAACGACGATGCTGACATTGCAATATATACACACATACGCATACGCATACGCATATAAATAAATACGTATTCATATGACCATATATATCGCGTCTGTCTGGCAAGTATTTAAATCTTTTTTAATCATTTCATATTTGGTTTTTAATTTTTTATTTTTTTATTTTTTTGCCCGTTTGCAACGCTGCCTTTTGTTAACGCTTGGCAGCTGGAAGCTGATGCTGTGTTGATTGACGTTTCGCCTCTTTGTGAATATTTTGTTGCACATGACCTTACCTCCCCTGCTGCACACCCCATTCATGCACCTTGCAACAACAGTTGTTTGATGCGGCTACAAATTGATGCTGCACAACTAAAAATTTCTAGATTCAATCAGTTGCAATTGAAGTCAATTAAATTGCAGCAACGAATCATTTTAGCCTTATATAGTTATTGTTTTTGTAAGTATTGGGAATTTTTAATAAAAAATAATTATAATGTTATTTTTTAAAAAATAAATAATAATAGTTGATGCACTGAGCTATATTGCATTCAATGTTTAATCCCATTTTACAATGATTCTTTTACATATTTTGCACTTTTTATGGAGAGAGATTTTGATTGTTTAATCAAATTTTATGTTTTTTAAATAGCAAGTTTTCTGTAATTAAACAACAAATTATTACAGTGCATATTTTGCATATACCCTGCACTGTTCTCCACCTAATTACACCCTCAACTTGAGAGGTCTCAAAACAGTTGTTTGACTTCAGAGCTGAAGCTGAAAACGCTGCTGCACCTACCACTTTTCACGCTTGACCAATTGGCTGTTATACTCGATCCCGTTCCCGATGTGGAACATACAGATGTACATATGTATATATATCGAAAGCGTATGTGAAACATTCCTCACATTTAATTTTCGCTTAATCACTGTCCATGAACGGTATTGCTGTTATTGCCTGCTGTTAGCCGACATCTCGCCGCGTAAGTTGACAGCCGCAGTTCAGGATGTTGTGTCCAAAACAAAAAGAAAAAAAGAAAAGGAGAACAAGAATTACTAACTTGGCTTATTAATATCCAATGTGGAGAGGCCTACGCATATCCATGCCTGTCAAATGAAATTTTCATGCTACTCCAAAGCGAGAGAGGGAGAGGGAAGGAGGCCTCCCAGCTAACCAACTGGCAAGAATATTTATTCACCTTGAATGAAGGCACCTTTTTTGACAAATTAGCCTCATTTGTTGGCAGCAGCAGCGGTCAAAACAAACGCCAAAAAAACAGGCCAGGACAATGCGATAAAGATCGTTTAGTGTAGCGGGGCGAACGGAGCAAGGGGTCAAATGTGAAATAAGTTGGCGGGAAAGAGGAGAAGCTGTGTAACTGAATTCAAAGCGATTCTCATTTACTTAATACAAAAGGTGCAGCCCACACACACACAATTATACACACACACCACTACACACACACACACTCATGTGAGCTACCGTTTAATATGGGTCTAAGGTTCAAATTTGGGTTTGAGTTTGAGTTTTAGTTGCGTGGGTTCTCAAATGCTGAAGCAAGCAGGAAGTCTGCTTTAGTTACGAGTCGCGTCTCCAGTGGAAGTCCTATTTACCTCTCACAATTACAAATTATATTCCATTAATCTTTTCAACAGTTTTTTTAGATTAACAATTGTCGAATTATTATAATTTATGTTATATTAGTATACAAAAATCAGCTTACATATATAGTTACCACTGATTATCAGTCCAAGTTGGTTTGATCGAAGGAATAATACAGCATTTAAATTTGCGAGCATGATTTATAATTTCTGTGTAGCATAAGTCTTAGCCTTGATTTCATAAAAGTACTTTACTTGTTTTAAGTCCCTTTTTGCCCCTAGGCGTGTTCCCTTACCTTTTGCAGCTCCTTGGTTCCATATCCTTATCCTTGTTCTTCCATATCCTATTAGGACTCGTTTCTACCTCCCAAACGCCCTGATCATTAAGCAACCACTCGGCGCACATTTATCGTCATATCTGTGTCGTCGGCAGAGGAACCTCTGCTCGATCCTAGATCGTGCCAAAAACTCATCAATTGTTCCCTTTTTCACATGGTTGTTTGATAAATGAGTAAAAACCCTCAAGCGGGGCGGGGGGCAGTTTGTTTGCTCAAGTACCGTTCCATTGTTGTTTGACCAACATCAGCAGCAGACAGGCAGTCAGACAGTCAGATAAAGGAGGCTGACTAAATGATTTTCAGCTTTTCAGCGAAAATCAGCAGAAGGTTTTTCAATTGCATAGAGTGACTTTTTGCCAGTTTAACACCTTTGGCCAACACACACACACACACACGCAGTGTTTGACACATTTGGCAAGCTGTGTCAATATACAAAAATATACACAAAAGCCGCAAACAAGTTTCACGTGAATTGAACAGAGAACGGAGCAAAGAGATCCTTCTATTTACACTAATGAGCAAATGTAATAAAATCGAGCTGCAAACAAATGCAATTGTTTTGCCCAATTGTTGCCCAACCACACGAGATGCCAACACACACAGCAAGGGGGCGAGGGAGAGAGCTAGATAAGGGAGTGAGTGGTGCTAGCTTATCTATCTCTCTCTCTCTCTCTCTCTCCCTTTCTAAATGACACCCCGTGTTTGCTCTCATTTCCCAAAAAGAATATCTGTTTATGTTCTCGCTTGATTTGTAAAGTTGCCCATAAATTATATGCGTTTCGCAGTCTCCCTTCACTCTTCACTATTCTCCTCTCTCTTTCTACCTCTGACCCTCTTTCCCCTGCTGCCTGGCACATCCATCCAGCATCTGCTATAATTAACCTGGCATTTTTATTGTCCTGTAACAGCTCTTTGCTGATCGCCTCGGGTGCTGCCTCCTCTTTTTTTTTAACTTTTGAGCCCAGCCTGCTTTTCAATATGCCAAATGCCGCTTGCCTCTGTTGCAAGTTGATCAAACAACTACGTCTTGAAAGAAAGGCAGTTCCTCAGACCTCTTTGGGTAGTCGCTCTGTCCGCCCCTGCCTACTTGTTTATGCGTTGACTTTTGCCTATAGTTATGCATCGCACATTACTCTGATCAGCATGCTGAACTGCTATAATTATAACTGAGAAGCGATCCGTCGCCGGAACACGTAACTCAATTCAAGTAGACGAATTTTTCATACTCTACTTTAGCTAAGCTTATTGAAGAGATGATTTCCTTGAAGAAAAGTGCTACATATAATATTGATAATAATAACCATTATTCCAACATTTTGGTTTTTTGCTAACAACAAAGTGCAAATAAAGTATGGTTTATTCTGGATTTATTTTTAATAGTTTTTTTCTGTTATTTCCATTATAAATCGCCTTCAAAAGTCAAAAAAGAATTAAATAAATTGAGTGGATATCGTTTTGCTCTTTGGTTTAAGATCCCGGTAATATATAATGATCATAATTAATAAATATATTATATTAAATGAACTATACAAGCAACTGAATATAAAAAGTTTTGATATATTCTTAAATTTATTATTATTATATTGGATAAGGTATGTGACTTGTTTGACAACTAAAAAAGTAATTAAATTTCTTATTATCCAATAAACTTTATTATTTATAATTATAGTGAAAGAGTTGGACTCGCTCGTACTATAAATGTATGGTGTAAACATGCATTAGACAAAGCCATAAATCTAGTTGCAATAATATATAGTCAATATATCTAACAGTTATTTGCAAGGGTATATAAAAGCATATATAACAAATTTACAGGGCAATCAAAGTGCAGTAAAAGCAACTGTAGCTTTAGCGTGGCTGGGGGGAGGAGAGGGGGCTGGCTTGGGGGTAGGCTACGTTTGAGATTAAACACATTTTGCATTTAATTTGCCATAATTATAGCTGGAGCATGGCCTCAGAAGTGCAGCCCGTTTATGGCGCCAAATGAAGTTGTAAATGAAGTCGGCAAATGGCAGCCGCAGCGAATGTTGCACGTTGCTAGTGGAATGTTGTGCGCCGTAGGTTGTATTGCGGCGCCAGTGGTGCCGTAGATACTGGTCTGGTGGTGCAGACATGTGATGCTCATATTGCTAGCCATAAAATTCTAAGCTTGCATTCAACAGCTTCGTGTCATGGATTTTGTTTAACCTTCGTCTCAGCTCAATTTTCGATTATTAATTTGCCTTCAGTTTTGGAGTGTTTTGTGTTTATTTTTTATGTCTCGTTCTTTCGTTTTTTTTTGTTAAACTAATGTCGGCCAATTAATTTGTGGCACTAAACGTTTCTGCTGCCATAATTTATGTGTGGAAAAATGTGTTAGTTATGGGCTTACTGTTTTTGGACCAGCATTGTGAGCTGTGTGGGCTTTGGATATATTAACTCATGCCCATTGATATGGGTGGGTGTAAATGTGATCGGAGTTAATACGTTTGTGCAGTATCCAAAAGGTTAGGTTAGGTGTCAAGCGAACATGTAGACTAAGTCTTTATCTTTATCTTTATTAATCGATTTGTATTCCATTTGTGACTTACGCTCCATTGCTGATAAATTGCTCTTTAAATGACCTCTAAATTGTGAATAATAAGAATTATTATAGTTAATTATATATTTGCTCTTTTTTGTTGCTTTTGTTGCACTTATTCCAAGTAGCTGCATTTCCTACACCTATTCTATTCAATATGTGGCACATTTAGCTGTTGCATATTTATCTCATTTCCTGCACTATCTTTTGCAACGCTGCCGCATCCTCTGGTTTGTGTTACTTTCGCATTGCAACTGCAGTCCGGTTTAATTGCATGGCCAATTGCATGTGGCAACTGTCTGCACTGACTATTTGTGGATTCGTCTATTTGCAAATTGCAGCACATTGGCAACATCCTCTAAGGTAAATAATAATAATGATGTGCTGCAGTTGGAGCCGCTGAAGCGTGCTCCATTAGTTCTTTTTACACTGTTTTTTATATGACTACAATATACACATATAATAAAGTGGAGATCCCATCGCCTTGCCTCTTGTCCCATCTCTATCGTATTGTGGTCGGTTGATTTCTGTGTCAAAATGTTGTACGCTAAGTTGGCAACACTTTGCACACTCTCCTAAACACTTTGAGTTTTTGCCGGCATTTCGCATTTGTGAGCGATGCGTGTTTTTTTGCCTTCTTCTTCTTCTTCAGCATATTTGTTTTTCTTTTAATTGCAGCTGAAAAGCTTTTCAGTGGAAATGCAGCTAATTATGCACACGCAGAGGCCCCCGGTAATAATTTTTAATAATTAAGAGGTTTTCACAAATGGCACTCCACACACTATGTCTATGGAATTTGACAGTGGAATTTTCTTCCACTGTGTTTTAGTTTTGCCTGAAAGCCAGAAATGGATTCTGTGCTGAACATTGCACTTTTGCCACATTGGCAGTGGCTTAATTGCATTCACACGAATGCATCACAGCACTCATTCGCACTCGCACTCGCACTCGCACTAGCACTCACTTTTACTCATTGATAATTGGCGCCACATAATAGAGGCAAAGGCAAAGTGCGGAAATTGCAGTTTGCCGTGCGGCAAAGAATTTTATTTTATTATTTTTAATTCGAGCTGCAAGTGCAATTAACAGTGAAACGATTATAAATAATTTCTCTAAGGCATTTTATGTGTGTCAATAAGCAAATATTTGAAATTTATAGCACAGTTTGTGCAACGTTAGCAAACAATAACCAAAATAAAGATCAAATTAATAAAGCTACCATTGAAATGGTTGACCTTTCAGCGTATAGTTTACTAACGTTTACGGAAGCGTCACAAAGCAGAACTAAATACGTAAATTGAGTTGCGAATAGCGCGCAAAGAGCAATTAAAGAAATGAGTTTCACACTCAATAATCAGATTTGTTCTCATTGAGAGCTACTCGGATCAATTGGCAATATTCTTCCATATTCCTCCACCTCATTTCTCCCCCTTTCTCTCTCTCTCTCTCTCTCTCTCTCTTGCTCTTCCCTTTCGCTTCACATCTTTGCGCATAAACACATTTGCCATTTTTTTTTTCTTTTCGTTCTTGCAGTAAATTGAACCGCGACAGTCTTTTAGTTGAGGGGGCAATTTAGTAGAAAACATCTGCGACCTTTCTTTGGCAACTTGCTTCCATCTGCAGCATGCCACATCATCCAAGCACAAGACAACAACATATTGAAGCGCCATAAGCTGCGCCTGTCAAAAACACAGAAAAAACTTTGCTCAAAATAAAAAAAAAAATACAAAAAACAAAGTACAAATAATAAAGTTCGCTTGTCAGTTTAGCAGCCATTTTGCGGCTCGAACCACCCACTCAATATGGCTAGACTGTGAGGAGGGTATAGAGGTGGAGTGGGGGAGGGGGAGGGGTAGGGGTGTGGTTGTACACACTTTGCGGAGTAACTGTTTAGCATTCTTTTGCGACACATCTTTGGCTTGGGCCGCTTATCCGCAATTTTGCCTGGGTTCACCTTGCTCGTCTCCGGCATAAACTTTTTTATGGCACCCACACGGCTGCTGCTGCTGCTGGTGCTGCTCCCTCTGCTGGAGTCGCTGCTGCTGCGATGATAAATCTGCCTCAATTTGCCATATCGCGGGTGCGTGTGGGCGTGGCCAGTACTGCATTATTTACCTTGGCTGCCGCACCGCCCTCTAAATTCATCATCAAAGGCAAGTTTCATGTCAATTTGTTGTTGTTCCTTATTTATTTTTATTCCTTTTTTTTTCTGTGGTTAGTTGTGGAGTGGCTTAAGCTTGATTTAGTTCTCATTACGTGGGTCGTGTGCAGGCAGGCCGGCAGGACACTGCTCGGATTTGCTTTATTACAGTTTAATTAAATTTCTTGTTGCGGCCCTCGTGTCCTGCGTCGTCGTCTTCTTCTTCTACTGCTGCGAAACGACTCAATTACGCAGTTAATCGTAAAAAAATCCTTGCACTGATTTGTTGCAGCTGAAACCGAAAAAAAAACCCTCGAACCCTGCATCATCCCCCCGATAGGTGAGGGTGGGGGGTGGACTGACTTGGATTGCCATCGCATGTTTGGGCTATAAAAACTCGTCGTCCTGGCTATTATTGCCAAGTGGACTATGGCTCATGCTGCTGCTGCTGATGCTGCTTCTGTTGCTATTCTGTTTATCCTGCGTGGCCTCAGGTGCGCACGCGGTCGAGTTGATCCATTTATGGCCATATCGTTTGGCCTTTTGCCTTTCTTCTCTTATTTGTTCAATACCCTGCAGCCATTAGAAATGTATAAAAAGGGTGGTTGCACGTGCTTAAGCAAGCGCGCATGTAAATGACGGCCGAAGCACCTCCGATTTCATAAAATATTCAATAATATATATTCCTGATAAGCATTAACATCTGAGTGCACCTAAGTCTAAATGTGTACTTTATTTTGATTTTATTTATTACTCATATTATTACTTTATTATTTATCGATAAATATCTATTTACTAATTGAATAATTTCCATCAAGTGATCCATTTAAATATAATCGCCAATTCAGTCATTCTCAAAACTCCGATTGTGTATTTTGCCTATCTGCAGGGCATCTCCTAGTCGTTTAGATCCCTCAACATTACTCTTGTTTTTTTTTTCGCTACTTCGATACGCTTCCCATTTTTTTTATACATCATTTAAGGGATATGGCGACTAAGATGCTACATGACCACAATGAATGGGTGCAGAATCACCTCTCCCACTCCCCCGCCCCCACCAACATAGCCTGTGCTCATCCAAAGCAGTCTTCCCTTTAGATCTTTCCTATTAATTTGCTGTGGCAAGCTGCCTTTTAGATTTACGACCAAATCTCATACAAAATGCATTCAAGGAGCTGTATCCTGTAAGGGGCGGGAATGGGGAATGGGGAGTGGGGGAGGTGGAGGTGGAGGTTGTGCTGCGACTAAAACCCCTTTTGTTAATCAATCCTCACGTTGTCCTTTTCCATTTTTGAGGACTAGCACTTTGATTACTTTTGCCTCTGTCTCTGGCAATTAAGCGGCAACCCAATGAATGCCTTTCTAAGGCAATCATAAAAACTGCGCTCATTCAATTCACTTTTCTGCAGGCTGTGGCACGTTTTACTCTGCAGCAATTTGACCGTCCCCGCTCCCCGCTCCCCGCTCCCCGTTCCACCTTCTACTCTCCTGGAAATATGCTACAGTTTTGCCTAATGCCAGTAAATGCCCATCGGAAGTTGTTTGCTCACATTTGAAGCCAGTTTAATTTGCTTATGCAAATTGTTATGCGAGTTGTTTACTTTTTGACACATGCGACGACCGCAAAATATCCTGTCCATAATTCAACACCACAATCCTAGCTACTAGTCCCACTGCCTGCTCCTGCTGCTGCTGCTGTTGTTTACCTATGCAAATGAGGCCACTGACATTGATAATCCTTTTGTAGCGCAACGGCAATTATGAAACTATGTAAATAACAAAACCTCCTGAAAATGTGACAGTCTTTCTGAATTCAAAAATTTTTCTATGGTGAGTCTAGAGCTCTATAATAAATTAGTATTTCAAAAGAGAATTACAAAATGCTTATTGTTTATCTGTATATAATTTATGCTAATTGTTAAAGTTTTCATTATTTGCAAACATATATGAGTATTCACTTCTATGAAAATTCTTTAGCAATGGAATATGTATTCTCAATTTTTCTCTTGAAGTAGATAGCCTAAATAGCAAACGCAAAATGTGTAATTACAATCATTAATATCATTATGAATATATCATTAATTTAATTTCTGTTAATTTAGAATTTATTAAGGTGTAAATTATATAAAATCAAATCAGACAAAGCTAATAAATACTTTAAAACAATTACTTACACTACGATCCATTTGATCAGATACCAAGCCATGTCGCAATTCCTTTGCTAGTGCATAAAGTACTCGAAAGTATTTGCAAAGTGGTGAATAGAGCCACCCACTGACGCATTTCAAATGACTCACAAGAATCGCCTGTTGAATGAATACAAAATTTATATATACATAATTATATATGTTCATATATAGGGAAAGCAGAAAAAACCGCAGGCCATAAGGGAGAAGTCGTTAAATCGAAAGTCGTAAAAAGTTTACGCAAATTTTTCGCCATTGAAAATCAAAAAGAAAAAGAAAACCAAAATAATAATGAAAATATAAATATACTGTGTAGTATGTGCAGTATGTGTATATGTATGTTGAAAATGAACCAAAACCGAAAACAATTTATATCAATTTCTTTTGAAATTTACTGGCAAAATGCTTAAACATGGCGTCGATTTGCTTAAAGAAATTCCACTGCGGGGTCGTCGCACATGAAAAGATCACAGATCAAAGAGAAGCCAAAAACCAAAGCGAATACGGCGAGTGGGACCAAGAGAGAGGAATGGGGCCAACAGGGAGGAGTGGGGCCAAGAGGGAGGTATAATTTTCAATTTTCCACAATTACCGCGAGCGACGGCTGCAGCAATTTTATGCGGCGCAGACAATGTTGTTGTGTGTGTTGGGGGAGGGAGGACTGCAGAGGGGTTGTTGGGGCTTGTATAAAGTGCAGATAAAATTAATTAAAATTTAATTCAATTCAATTCAATTCAATTCACTTGCGCCGGCGCGCGGAAAAAACACAAAGAGATTTATCGCTGATAAACGCGTTGAGAATGGCCAATGGCCAAAAACTCGTTGCCTTGCCGCACAGATCAATGGATTGGTTGTTGAAGTAGTGGTATTCCCTAGCCCCACCACCCCCCACCCTTTGCTTAGCTGTGCGTGGATCAGGCTGTGCTGATTATTATTACTAGCCGCTGTCTTGAGCCATTAAAATGCCATAAAATTATTAATTAAAGCCCAAAACGCCACTTGCCACAATTTATGGCCAGCAGTGCTCCTGTGACGAGACGTTTAAAGTGCCTGTTGTTTTTCTAGGCCCCGGAAAAAGCTGTACGGATGTGATATGAACCAGGCCTCACCTCACCTCACCACCCCTTAACCCCCAAGACCCCAACACACCCACCCCCCACCCCCCTTATGATATGTGCGTCGGAGTCTGAGTGGCCTCGCATGGTGCAAGAAGCATTATGGATTTTTAACGAGTTTTCAATTTATTTGCGCGCCAGCTTTTGAGGGAGAAAAATGTTTCGAGTGCTTTTCATACAGACACTTGACTATCAAGTGCTTTATTTTCCATTGAGTTTTCCTATTATTTTGGCTTTGGCTTTTCCTTCAATTCCATGACGTGGCCAGTGGCTGTGGACTAGTCAAGAAAAAGTCCGCCAGTAAAGTCAACAGATGCCAAAAATTCAGCAGAGATTATGACAAAAATACACTATGCAACAAAACAGATGTTTGCTTACAAATATACATAATCTATATAAAGTTGGGAACAGTAACAATCGTGCATTATAGTCTTCTCATATCATTTAAAATTGATATAAAATATGTGATTTGTAAACTAGCATTAATATAAATAAAATTCCAAGTTTATTTGCTTAACTTCTTAAGCATCAAGTCTTCAACTTAAGTTAAATAACTGTATCTGATCAATCTTTTAAAATTTGTATAAAGTGTTCTACAAAATTGGTTTGGCAAAGCTAACGTTAATATGAAAGAAGTCCCAATGGACAAAGAGAACCAACTAATACATGCAATAATCTCGTTAGTTGCCTGTGGGGCCAATAATCGAGCACGCTAATAAACCAAGTCAAGAAAAGCGCATTGTGGCCAACAAAACGCAAAAGAAAAGAGCAACCACAAAGAGCCGCAACAAGCTGCTGATGTTGTTGTGGTTGTTGTGTTTGTTGTGTTTGCAACAATAGTCAATAAAACATGCGGCAAATCATGTTTATCGCATTGATTTATGCATTTTTAATGTGTTGCTGTTGCTTATCGGCAATGTGCCTAAATCAACCCACTTTCACTGCAACCACAGTGCCCAATACTCAAACCACAATACTCAAAACTCAATACTCAATACTCGATACTCAATATCCAATGCCCGATGCTCAATAGCCAATTCTCAATACCAATAACAAAAGGCAGACGGACAATTTGGCTGTGGGCTACGTTAATTTTTAAATCTCACCGCCTGATTAGTTTGCTTTTTGGCCACAATTGTGCGCCATCTTGATTAGCTATTGCCTTTTGCTCCGAGTTGGGGTCCAAAGCCGGAGTCCGGAGTCTTCAGACTGAAGTCCTCGATGTTGCATCGTTTTTGTGTGGCATCAAAGTGAGCCGCCTTTTGCCGCTGCCTTTTGTCTTATTAATAATTCACATTAACGCTTGCGAGCGCGGCCAGGTTGCCGCCTGTTTCTGCCAGTTGAGGCTCCACTGTGCCATTGCCAGAGTTGCCAGCCCACTGGAAATTATCGCGATTCTCGCATCTCACAAAAGCTTTTTGTTGCTTTTTTTAGGCATGTTGTTTTCTTTTCATTTTTGACACAAATGCCGAAAGCGCACGAAAGCTAAGAATGGTACGAATACGAATCAGCCAAAAGCCAAAAGACCTGGCCAATAAATAAGGTGTGAAATAGCTAAGTGGGACGGACATGAAGCTCGCAACTTCGAGCTGGCCCCTTGAACCTGAATTTGTTGTGATGATGTGCGCCAGATATGCGCCACGCTGCTAATGGTATTCCCTTTAATTGGTGGCTCTTAGGAAATACGAAACCAAAGCGTTAACTTTTTAGTACAGAGTCTCGATCATTATGCAAGATAATCATCAGCTTCAACTCATTTACTTACTAATCGTGTTAGAGCTGACTTATGGATATACCTCAAGCAGATCATTTTAATCAAATACATGTACCAAATGTGAATCAATGCAAATTTTGAATTAAGCTTTTTTAATTCAAGAATGGAGTCTCCTTAATTATGGATTTTAACTTCATATTAAGGTTTACAATACAAAATTATATATTTAAAATTTATTATTTATTGTTAATAATAATATAATTAAATATTTAAAATTAATTATAAGACAACAAACTTGAGCTAGTCAGTTAGTTATTGAGTTAAAATTCTTCCCACTCTCTTTACTTTTCGCACTTTTTATACTTGAGTTCAAAATGTATTCTTGTTTTTTTTCTATATTTTTCAGAATCTGAAAAAAAAATTAAAAAATTCCTTTTATTTCGAGTAAGTTAAATTTGATGAATACAATTTTAAATATCACATATATATTTTTATAACATTTATCAACCCAACTAGCTGAAAGTGCGTTCGAAATATTATTCTTTAATATGTTTAAATTGTGTTTTACTTGTACTTTTCCAGCTGAATTAATTGTGCGTAGCTTCGTAAAAAATTTTTTATAAATTAAATGTGCTTTCTCTCTCTCTCTCCCTCTCTCTTTGTCTCTTATTATTTTGCTACACTTACGCTTTATGTTTAATTTCTAACCTGCCCAACCCAAATGTCAAATGTCATTTAAATGTCAAATCTGCTCATTTTGATAAGTTAACAATCGAAATTAGCCCCATTTAAGCACCATTTCAACTCAAACAATTACACAGAAATTTGTATTATGCGCGTTTTGTGTTCGGGAATAAAAAACAAATGCCGAAATGGGCATTCGCGTTGAATGCGCAACTCGATGGTCGCATTGAATGTTAAAACAAATTTGCGCCTAAATTGTGAATATGACACTGACCAAAACACGCCCATACCAACCCCTCGCCCCCTCAAATACCCCTACCCTGCTGAACACATGAAAAGTGCCGCTAATTGTCAAAAATTGTTGAACATTTGACATGTGCGTGTGGAATTATCTCTCGCTATACGTAGGATCGGGGAAATCAAGGGTGATCGCGGGGGAGGGAATGGGGGCGGGGTTTGTACTTTACCAATCAATTGGCCCAAAATGTGTGGGCCATCATACATAATATAAACGTTTTTTGGCTTTGATTTCCCAGTGATTTTCGGTTGCTGCTGCTGATGAATATTGCGTGACAGTTTGTTGAATAATTTACGAATTTGCTGCCGCTGAATTTTTATACTTTTTTGTTTTTTTGGGGAAATTAAACTTTCCTTACTCGGTGCTTATTTTTTTCCCCCGATTTTGTATTGTCTCTTTTTTTTTGGGTTTTTTTCACGCGCACCTAAACACACGCAACAATTTGGGGCGTAATTGCGCGCAGAAGTTGGGTCAGGTGTACGTACATTAGGGGGTGTGAGGGGAATTGGGGGCTGGGCAACGACAGAAACTAAAAACCATTTACATAAATGTGGAAATAATTAAACATGACACAAAAAGTTTTTCACGTGGCGGGAAATTGTAAGCAATTAGTTGGTTTAAGTGCCGCATAAATGTGGCAAGCCTTGGCAAGAGAGGGGGAGGGGGGGAATGTGCGGGTGGGGACAAGCAAGCTCATTGTCAATTGCGCGTCAAATGCCATTATAACAAAATGGCTACTCCTTGCAGTTAGCAGCGACGTCAACTGCGGCGCCGGCGCTGCGCATGCGCAACTTTCCGTTGGGCTCACAAAATCTGATATTGCCTGAAAATATATATATATAAAAGAAACTGCATTTAATGAACGGTTACCAGCCCTTGGCGATCGTAATCTTTGCTTAATATTATTTACAGTAGTAATCTACGCAAGGTGTCGTCGCACCAGAACAGCAGCCCCGAAGGGTTTGCCAGGCCCAGCAAGCCGAAAATTATACATACACTGTAAACAACGCTTGAGTCGTTCTAATTCTGTTTTCATTTATTTTGTGCATTTCAATCAAATAACTATTTTAGTATATTTATTTACTTTCAGTTTTTAAATTCAATTGAATACCAAGAAAGGTATTTTGTTGTAATTAAAAATATTTTCTGTGCAGATAAAAATAAATTTTTGCTTTGGATTTTTCTCGCTCTCTTAACTTTTGATACTTTGCAATCAAGAATATGTATATATTTTATATATAAATATTTAAAAACAAATATAGTTTTGCAAGTGATACAACATTTTCTTAGCGTGTGGCATAGATAGGTCGCATTCCGTGAGAGAGCTACCTGAAATAATTGCAGCAGCAGCAGCAGCAGCTGCGGAAGGAAGCAGGCAACTTTGGCTTTGACTTTGACTGGGAGTCGGTTCGGCATTTGCCTTGGATCTTGGCCAAAAAAGCAGAGGAGGGAAGAGAAGAGAAGAAATAATTTGGCGTTGATTGCCATGTCCGCGCTCATGTGGTCAACACCCAAATTTGACACCAAACGTTCGCGAGGAACGCGAGGCGAGCGTTTCACATTGCTGATATACTGTGAGTGATAAGCGTGATAAGGGCCAACAAAGAAGTAGCCAAATTGTGCTCAAATTGTCTGCCATAAAGAAGGTATTATGACTGCCCCGAAAAGGGTGATCGCACACGGCTGATGAACACTTATTGCATTATTATGGAGATTACGTGAATTATGCTAACCAATTATTTTCGAAGGGCAATCATTTTTGTTTGGTTATACAAAGTTCACTCACACGCAATGCCTGCCAACCCAAATTGCAGAGAACTGGGCTCTGAGATATATAATACATACATGTATGGATATCAAATTCTATTCAATTTCTCATGTAGGGCTTATATTTCCTTTAAACCTTTAACTTAAACATAACTGAACAGATTTTGAAATGCAATCAATTTGCTTTTGCTGAAGGTTTGGCATTTAGTGAAATGCATTACAATTTAGAAACACCAATTTTGAGTTGATTTCTTATAAGGATATTATTTTAATCAGTACAAGACTGAGCTCAACTGCAACTTAAAACTGAAGTGATTTTTAAAGACATTGCCACTGCTAAATCTCAAACTCTTTGTGAGTCTGTCTGTTTCTCCGCCCTTCGACGGTCAACCTGCTCTTCCACCATCTGTAAGACTTCCCACTAGTTTCATTCACAAGATATTACCCCAGAGACCCAAGAAGCAATCACAGCATAGAATTTCTCTCTTTCGCTCTGTCAAAATCGACTGGAGGCAAAAGGAACCGCAGGAAACCATAAAATTCCCAACTTAAAAGCCAAAATGCGCGTGGGAGCAACAAGAACAGCAACCAGAACAGTAGCTATTTGAGTACCGTTAGTAGAACGACCTAAGAGCTACCTTGGTCTACCGTTATTTCTGCTAATTTAGCGGCCAAAGAACAAACGCCTGGGCCTGGAAACAACAGGAGAGCGCTAAATAACAAAAGTAAAGAGCCGAGGACCTAAAGGGAATGCTTTGGCTATTGACTGCGTCTCAGCAGACAATGTGGCAGCAACAACAACAACAACGGGACGAGGTCATTAATAAGCCAAGAGCCATAAGTAAGTATCCTTAAAGGATATGCCAAATGGGATATGCTATAAACCCAACTTGCTTATGGGTCCAGCAATATTTATGCATATCTGTTGTGCATAAAAATTGCCACTTTTTGTTTGTTGTTGTTGCTCATGTTGTGTGCGTATGTGTGTTGTTCTTGTTGTTGTTGTTTGCATTGCTGGCTGTCACTAACAGACAACAGGAGACAAAGCGGCGTCGTTTTGTTGGCAGACACAAGAAAAAAACACAAGCCGATTTCAATATTGAGTCTAAAGACGTGGCAGCATCCGAAGCCAAACAAAAACAGTCCTTTCTCTTGGTTCAATCCTGACTCAAGCGGTGCACAGCTGGATCCTGTGGAGACCACATGTTGACATTATTTGCCACACGAACAACAAACAGGTGTGAAATTCTGGCATGTGGGTGCAGCATCCTCTCTCCCTCTCTCTCTCTCTCACTCTCTATCTCTCTGTGTCGAGACTCAAACGCATTAATTTTAAATATTATTTTGGCAGTTTTTTGTTGTTGGTTTCCTTGTTGTCTCCGTTGTTTAATAAATGAAATTTGCAAGGCTTTTGTTCCACGCTTTCGACAAATTGCCAGCAATTTCGCAGCGTCATTTGTCGTTAATTTATTTTCAAAATATTGACAACAAAAAACATGGAATTTACACAGAATTGTGTTTGGTTTTCATTGGTTAAATATATTTGATATTTATTCGGCATTTCATCGCTGTAGCGAAGTTTGAATCTAGTCTGAGCTAATCAAACCAAACCTCTGAGACGAGATTCCTTATAGAGTGTTTTATTTCATACAAAAAAAGATCTGATCTGATTGTAAAAAATGGTCATATTTTTATTTAATTTACAGTATACAAATTATTATTTTTCAAAATTTAATGAATATTGCTCTTAAGAGTTCATTTGCAATAAATCCATGTTTGATTATATTCGAAATATAAACGGGAATTGAGTTTTGACAAAGTTATGGCATTTTGAAGTTTCGACCTATGCCCATTTATCGATATATCGATTTTCAGGCTATAATTTTTACTTGTCTTCCGACCTCAAATTTCGTTTTCAACTTTAAATGTACAATTGATTTGGGGGCAAAACTATGATCAAAAAGCCCTCGTTTTTTAAAATCAGTTGAGTTTTGACAAAGTTATGGCATTTTGAAGTTTCGGCCTATGCCCATATATCGATATATCGATTTTCGGGCTATAATTTTTACTTGTCTTCCGACCTCAAATTTCATTTTTAACTTTAAATGTACGATTGATTTAGGGGCAAAACTATGATCAAAAAGCCCTCGCTTCTTAAAATCAGTTGAGTTTTGACAAAGTTGTGGCATTTTGAAGTTTCGGCCTATGCCCATATATCGATATATCGATTTTCGGGCTATAATTTTTACTTGTCTTCCGACCTCAAATTTCATTTTCAACTTTAAATGTACGATTGATTTGGGGGCAAAACTATGATCAAAAAGCCCTCGCTTTTTAAAATCAGTTGAGTTTTGACGAAGTTATGGCATTTTGAAGTTTCGACCTATGCCCATACACCGATATATCGATTTTCGGGCTATAATTTTTACTTGTCTTCCGACCTCAAATTTCATTTTTAACTTTAAATGTACGATTGATTTAGGGGCAAAACTATGATCAAAAAGCCCTCGCTTCTTAAAATCAGTTGAGTTTTGACAAAGTTATGGCATTTTGAAGTTTCGACTTATGCTCTAATATCGATGTATCGATTTTCAGGCTATAATTTTTACTTGTCTTCCGACCTCAAATTTCATTTTTAACTTTAAATGTACGATTGATTTAGGGGCAAAACTGTGATCAAAAAGCCCTTGCTTTTTAAAATCAGATGAGTTTTGACAAAGTTATGGCATTTTGAAGTTTCGACTTATGTTCTAATATCGATGTATCGATTTTCAGGCTATAATTTTTACTTGTCTTCCGACCTCAAATTTCATTTTTAACTTTAAATGTACGATTGATTTAGGGGCAAAACTGTGATCAAAAAGCCCTTGCTTTTTAAAATCAGATGAGTTTTGACAAAGTTATGGCATTTTGAAGTTTCGACTTATGTTCTAATATCGATGTATCGATTTTCAGGCTATAATTTTTACTTGTCTTCCGACCTCAAATTTCATTTTTAACTTTAAATGTACGATTGATTTTGGGGCAAAACTGTGATCAAAAAGCCCTTGCTTTTTAAAATCAGATGAGTTTTGACAAAGTTATGGCATTTTGAAGTTTCGACCTATGCCCATACACCGATATATCGATTTTCGGGCTATAATTTTTACTTGTCTTCCGACCTCAAATTTCATTTTTAACTTTAAATGTACGATTGATTTAGGGGCAAAACTATGATCAAAAAGCCCTCGCTTCTTAAAATCAGTTGAGTTTTGACAAAGTTATGGCATTTTGAAGTTTCGACTTATGCTCTAATATCGATGTATCGATTTTCAGGCTATAATTTTTACTTGTCTTCCGACCTCAAATTTCATTTTTAACTTTAAATGTACGATTGATTTAGGGGCAAAACTGTGATCAAAAAGCCCTTGCTTTTTAAAATCAGATGAGTTTTGACAAAGTTATGGCATTTTGAAGTTTCGACTTATGCTCTAATATCGATGTATCGATTTTCAGGCTATAATTTTTACTTGTCTTCCGACCTCAAATTTCATTTTTAACTTTAAATGTACGATTGATTTAGGGGCAAAACTGTGATCAAAAAGCCCTTGCTTTTTAAAATCAGATGAGTTTTGACAAAGTTATGGCATTTTGAAGTTTCGACCTATGCCCATACACCGATATATCGATTTTCGGGCTATAATTTTTACTTGTCTTCCGACCTCAAATTTCATTTTTAACTTTAAGTGTTCGATTGATTTAGGGGCAAAACTATGATCAAAAAGCCCTCGCTTTTTAAAATCAGATGAGTTTTGACAAAGTTATGGCATTTTGAAGTTTCGACCTATGCCCATACACCGATATATCGATTTTCGGGCTATAATTTTTACTTGTCTTCCGACCTCAAATTTCGTTTTCAACTTTAAATGTACGATTGATTTAGGGGCAAAACTATGATCAAAAAGCCCTCGCTTCTTAAAATCAGATGAGTTTTGACAAAGTTATGGCATTTTGAAGTTTCGACCTATGCCCATATATCGATGTATCGATTTTCAGGCTATAATTTTTACTTGTCTTCCGACCTCAAATTTCGTTTTCAACTTTAAATGTACGATTGATTTAGGGGCAAAACTATGATCAAAAAGCCCTCGCTTTTTAAAATCAGTTGAGTTTTGACAAAGTTGTGGCATTTTGAAGTTTCGACCTATGAATTGAATTATTTTATTTATTAATTTAGATCAATTTTTCTTTTTTTTATATGAGAGTACTCTTTTGGCTCCCTCTTTAAATATTTGTCTCTCAAATTATATTATCCTATTTTATATATTTTTTAATCTAAAGAAAATTGTTGTTTATATATATAAAAAATAACAAATTGTTGAATAACTTCCTGAAGATATTCACATATTTGCAATCGACTGCTCGGTCTATAAGTGAGTATTATAAATGTGTTTTTAGTATCATCTCCGCCAGTCGCTTTTGTGTGTGTGTGAAACAATAACAAATGACACTTTTAATCATTGCATATTAACAATCTGGAAACCTTGAGCGGAGACTTGCGTGTCGAGCGACCCGCACACCGTGTATAAACTTAATAAAGTATCTGAAAGTATTTTGTATTTATAATTGATGGCCGCAGACCGCGAACTGTGCCACCAAAAAATAACTCATTAACTAAATCCGCTTTTAATAAATGTACGGCAAACACAAGCCCAAACTAAACCTGGCTCCCAGTCATGTGTGTGTGTGTGTGTGTGTGTGTGTTACAAACAAGCAACCCCGTTGGCAATATGCCCCCCATTCTCGGCTACTCCCCCCTCGCCCATGCAGTTACAGACCCCCACAAATTAATCAAGCTGACGGAACGCGACGTTGTTGATGATATTGGGCGACTGATGCTGACATTGATGCGGCTCTGCCACAAGAGCAGCCCAAATACACAATCACTCAGTGAGCAAACCAGAGACAGACAGACAGACAGACAGAGGCAGCCTCAACTTCCAACAGTTTCCAACTGTGCGGCATCAATCTGTGGCAAGTTGGCTCGAACTCAACTTCAGCTTGCGGCCAAGTGACATGTGTGGAATGTGCCCCTTTCCCTCAGCTTGAACAATTTCTAGAATCAGAAGCGTTGACATGACAACTTGAGATGCACACTCGAGATAAGCGCCAACAACAGCGACTGCAGTTGCCACATGCAACTTTCTAAGCATGTGGCACGAGCATGAAAAACCTTTTTAAGAAGTACTTACACCTATTGTTGCATTGTTGCCCAATAGTCCTCTCCCCCCCCACCCTACAATTTAAAAGCCATATCCAAATAGTCACGCTGCTGCCTGACCCTACATCACCTCCTCCCCCTCCCCCACCTACCACTGTTCCCCTCTAACCACACTGTTAGCTTGTTGTTGACTCGTGCGCTTAATTTTCAACAATTTGTATTATGAAAATGCAATGCATTTCTAATGAAAATTGCCCTCGGCTCGGCGTTTTCATTTTTTTGGGCTCTGTCATTGATTGATTGGGCTTGTAAAAATCTCTAACAAAACAAGAGCTTTTCACTCTCGTGTCAAGTAGATGTGCTACACAAACAAGTGTTAGACTAGCACATATCCTGTAGATTTATACTAAATTAAATAAAAAAACATTTTGAGCATTTCAGAAACAAAATTATGGATATAAAAAGATTAGCTAGCTCTTAAGAGATACCTTTTATGAGTTACCTTCTAATGTGAGTTTGACAATAATCTTTTAAGCTATATTGTTAAACTCCAGATCGATCAATCTATCAATGCTCTGAGTTCAGGCTTGACTATATTGACTCGACTAGTTATGTAGTTCCGTATAAGTTCCACTCAGATTCTCCTGTTTGTAATACAGAAAAGCGTATAGCTAACCTCCTCACACACTTCTGAAACTTTACAGGGTATCAAAAGTGTGTGTAACAAGTCGTCGTGTTGCGCTTGTAATGCATTTCGTAAGCTCATTTTTATTGTTTTATTTTATTTGATTTTGGTTTTTTTCTTGTAAATCTTTGGTGTGCGTAAATGATGCTGACAACGCATTTGATTAACACGATTAATTGCTGATAAAAATGTCTGACAGTTTGTTGCTGCTGCGAGTCCCCCTTCCCCCTCTTTCAAGCTTACTACTGGAGATACGCCTCAAAAAGGGGAAGGGTCTATATTATATATATGTATATATTCAGATATACCCGCAAATGCATATTAATTGAAATGGGAATATACAAATAAATACTTTTTTTTGCACTTTTATTCGCTGCTCTTCGTTTGCGGTCATTTCAATTACGTTATGAAAAATGCATTTCTCAACATTTGTGTGTGTGTGTGTGTGTGCCACGACACATCGCATAAATTCATCAATTGCAGCTGCAACATTCACTGTCATTTGTCCAGTTGCTGCTCAGGCTGCCACCCAATGTGGCTACTGTGCGGTGCACCCCATGTGGCGTCTCCGTCCGTTTGCCCCATCAACCCACCACCCAGCACACAGCCTGCACACAATCTGAGGCCATCAAACGATGGCAGGCAGCAGCTGTCAACTGTCGCACACGACTTGTCCTTGTCAGTCAATGGCTGCCTGGCTTGTTGCCTGCATTGTTGGCCTTTTTGCCTGTTTGCCTGTTTGGCTTCCACATTCTGATCCTGATTCCAGTTTGAGCATTTTCTATATTAAACTTCACATTTTTGACGTATGCAGCTGCAATTGGTATGCAAATTGCTGGCGGCACGTTAGCCCCGAGTGCTCCCGTCCCCCCATTGCTTCCACACTCGAACATTGCACAGATTGAGTTGCGCCCGCAGATTGTGGCATCTTTATATATTCCTGCCACTGGCAGTGCCAAATTGCGTATATGCCCCAAAATTTGTGTGTGTGTGTAAATCATGCAACCCTCCTTACTGGCCTTAAATGGCAATAAGATGCCAGCAGATTGAAGGCAGCATATTATTATTGAGTCTGCAAGTAAAAACTGAGGTTCATTTTTTGGCAGAACTTGATGAACTTGAAAAAGAATATCATAAAATGATGTGAAAGACTGTCCTACAAATTCTTTAAGTTATAAGTGAGAAAAAGAATCAGATCTTTAGCAAGGTCTACAAATTTCGAGCTTACTTTTTGGGTTTTCGTAGTACATTTTTAATTATATGCAGTCAAAAATAAATTTAATAAAATATATATGAATTGATATAAATATTGATAAGATCTGCACATCAATATCTCAGTCCACCCTTCAAAAATGTAACTTAAGAAAAATAATAATTATTATTTCCTCTGTATGGCTATCTCTATCATTCTTTGTCTCACTTTTTCTCTCTACCAAAAAACCAAACCAAATTTTGTCTTCTTAAGTTGCAGCAAATTTGTAATTATAATTGTAATAAACCATAGAAAATTGAGAAAAATAGAAATCAGTTCAACTACTCTAGCTAACCCACACCACATTTCGCTGTCTCTCTCTCTCTCTCTCTAAATGTGTACTTATGACAGCATCAAATAATTTCATATTTGTTAAAGGGATTAGTGTGTGCCCCAAAACAAAAACAGGCAAACCATGCCACACACACAAAAGCCAAGAAGAAAGATGCCTCACAAAGCGATTCGAAACTGAAAGGCGGGCAAAAATCAATCTTGAGCGCAGCTACAGTTACAGTTACGGATACAGATACAGATACAGATACATCTTTTTGTATGTGAAGAGATACATTTAGCAGTGCAGAGATGCAGACAGACACATGTGGCATCATTTTACATTTTACATTTTAAATTTTGAAATGCGTGCAGCGAACGAGGGCAACAAAAAATTGAGCATAAAGCGTGCTTAATTGCTAAAGAAAGTTCCATTTCCATTTCCAATTTCCAATTTCCATTTCCCTCACTGCACATCAGATCAGAGCAGATCAGACGCTGGAGTAGCATACAAAATTGTGGAGAATGACACACAGGACACGCCCACATCGCAAGTGCAAAGGCGTGAAGTAACGCAAAAGAAAAACCCAACAAAAAGTGTGAAAAACCACACGCATAATTTTTCAGCTCAATTTTCCTCATGTTTTTCTTCTTTTGGTTTTTGGTAATTTTAGTAAAATTAATTGCATGCCCACAAAAAAACATGAAAAGCGTTCAGCTTCAGTGGCAGCCACATGTAAATTGATATTAATTTTGTTATCTATAACGCTTAAGGATGTTTAGCGATATTTCGTATTTAATAGATTATCGAAATATTATTATGCACAGGGCAACAAACTATGTGCATGAACTTTGACTCAAATAGTATCTGAAGTCGCCGCAATGCAGCCATTTTTTTTACATAGGCCCTTTTATTTAGAGGGGGCGTTACTTGGCGTTTGCAGCTGCTCAGCTCTTTAGCTTAAGCCAGCCTCTTGCTCATTGGCACTGATTCGTTCAACTCGCCAAATGTGGCTCGTCGTTATTGTTGTTGTTGTTGTTGTTAACTCGTTTGGTGTTTAACTTAAACTGGTTTTGGAGTTGGCTCTTCACTTGGTCGTCGCATCAGCAGCTCTTTAGCGCTCGTTCCAAAAACTTAAGTGTTGGACCAGTCGCTGCTGCTGCCAGCCCACCTCAGCACACCCCAACCCCCTTGCACCCCCCTTTTGATTAGACCTGAAGCAGACCACATCAGAGACCAGACCAGACCAGACCAACAACTATGAGCACACTTTGAGTGAACCTCTTATGGCACTGCCTACTTTTTGTCTCTTGACTTGGTTGGTTCCTTATGACCGGTTTTGGTTTTTGAGAGGATCTTTTCTGTGAGTGGATTTCTGTTTAGCACTTCTATGGCATAAGCAGCATCAACCGACGGCAATTGAGCAACTTTTATCAAATGTTTTATTGCCAAAACTTAATTTAAGACAGCTGCGACGCATTTTGGGAAATGATTTTGTACAAATATTAGTATGAGCATTTTTTTCAAATATTTCTTTATAAATATTAACAAGCAAAAAATATGTTATCGACAACAATTATTTATGAATCATTTCTGTGGTTCTTAAATAATAATAAATACATTTTAGATATTCTTGTCTAAATATGTGGAAGTAGTTAAGAATATATATTTATCTGGTATGTTAAAAAATATGAATTTATTTTATATGTGATTTCAGTTCTATTCCATGCTCTCCAGCGCCACCATTTATTTGACCTTAAAGTATATAATGTTGCTCCCCTCGACTAAATTCGAGATTCGAGATAAAAATGGTCTGTTCCCATTGAATGTTGCACCTTTTGGGCGATTATTTGCATTTTGTAGCTGCGTCAGAGAGAGGTTCCCACTATTAACAGATATACAGCCTGCAATTTGCCATATAAAATCGATAATCATTCACAGCATTTTGTGTGGGGCACGCCCCAAAATAAACAAAAATGACTGCCGCCCACACGCGCCCACCTGAGCGGACGTGTTGTAAACAAAATGATTTGCCATAAAATTATCATAATGCTGCCACGAAATGCGCCAACAACATGTTGTCAACAGACAAACGGCAAACGGCAAACAGAGTTCCACAAGCAACGACAACGACAATGGGGCAACTCTGTTACCAACCACACACACACATACATATTTACAGCCAAGTTGACGAGCGGCAAAATATAATTTTGTGCCCACTGGCATCTTTTTTTGTGATTGTTGTTGCTGTTGTTGTTTTTTGTTGTGTACGTCACAAACGCCAATCAAAATGCCCATAAATTTATTGGTGCCTACACACACGCCACAGCCAAAGCCAAACAATTGAACTTTGTTACTAACCGAAATGGTCGAAAGTCAGTCTACCCCTTTCCCCCCCATTAACTGATATAAAAATTGGCCATGACAATGATTTGAAGGCGTTTTGTCCGCTTTAGATCAGTTTGTTTCATTAAAAAAAAGTGTAAATATTTTTATTATTATTTGATTGCAGTGGGTGCTCATAAATTAGAACTTTTAAGAGTTTTGATTAGTCTATCAATTAGGATTAAAATTCTCAAGATATCCAAATTAGTTTTTAGTTCAACATTTTCTATTATTATTTTCTGCAATATAACTTTTATGAAATCTCTTTGAGATTGCTTGAATGATTAATCCTAAAATTTATTATTACTCTGTTTATATTTTTTTCGGTAGTAAGCAATTTTTGAGAAGTCTTTGAGATTGTTTAAAGAGATTCGGCTTAAAAATATATTTTACAAAATCATTTTATTTTTATATATTTTTTTTTTTTATTCTTTATATTTATTTTTTATATTTATTCTTCATGAGAACGTTGTATTTGAATATTTTCCATGAATTTTTTAAACGCACATAATTATATCAATAATATTTGAGTTACGTCAAAATAAACTATTTCAACTTTAAACCCGATTCAATGCCAATGTCGAGTAACATCCCCTCCCCTTCCTTTCTCTCTTCAATTTATGTGGCAGGTATTTCTGCGCAATTTTATCAACATTTTCAGGCAAATCGGTTTCCCAGCTTTGCGTAGAGTTTTTTAGATGCCCAGTTTGTCAGTTGTTCAGTTATCGCCATTTCATGCTTTGCTTTACGTGTGTGTATGTGTGTATAAGCACAACACACACACACACACAGGTTGGAGGCAAGTGTATGCCGCATGCAACATCAAAGTTAAAATTAAATGCGCGGTAATTTGGCAAAAGGCTCAAAGGATGCCGTTGCCGACGTGAAGATGGCCCTGAATATGGCCCTGAATGAAAAAGGGCTGAGGTCTAAAAAGTGAGAGCTAGTGGACGCGCAAGAGGCGGGTGGGTGGTGGAGGGGTGGTGCGTAGAGAGCGCCTGATAGTATGAGGAAGTTGTTACTGCGATTGCCTTTGCCAAATTGCCGACTACTCAGGGTGTGTGTTTGTGTGTGTGTGTGTGTGTGTGTGTATGTGCACAGGTTTCTTCAGCTTTTCTCCAGCTAAATTGTCTTTTGATTGAAATGCTGCTGCATAAAAGAGAGGGAAACAGTCAGCGAGAGAGAGAGTAGGAGAGTGTGATGAAAAGTTCATCTCGGAATTGTTGCATCAACTTTCATTGGTAAATTTTAATTATGCGCTATAGTTGGCGGTTAATTTACGGTCAACAATTTTGATAACTATGTTTTACACACCTCTATTTTCGTAAATCAGAAGAGTGTTTATTAAAGACCAAGTAGATTAGTTACTTGAGTAAGAGTTATTTGGTAATTTAACTGTGGACTGAAATCGACTATTGCAAATTTAATAGAAAACTAAAATAAATATTTTATTCCACTTCCATTTCACATCTTCACACCTTCAGAAAATAATCCCACGCCTCTCAGCAAGCCAGTTAAAAGTATTGCGTGTTGTTTGAGGCAAGCAACCAAAGGTAGCCCAGAAAAGAAGGAACAGACCACAAAATACGCTTCAGGGTTGACAGGAAGCAGTCATCAGTAAAGCTGCAGACAGGGTTGCCACACTTAACAATGTTGTCACTCGCAAAACGTGGCTTCAACTGCTTTGGCACGCGCTGACAAATGTGGTTTGGGTTAAGATTCTGACAAATTATTGCTTAGAGTCTGTGAAGAGTAACTATTTGCATAAGGTTAAGAAGTTAGGTCAATTTTTAGTCTGATCTATAAATAATTTAGTTACCTTTGTACGCCTAAAGAGGTGTTGACTTAGCTCATGTGATTATAATATACGAAATTTTGGATAAGTTTTTGCAAACTCTTCCCTACCTTGAACAGATAAGAATATATTGCATAAAGCTTACATAAGAAACGATCGCTTAAAATTGAGCTCTTGAGCTAAGAGGTTTTAGCCTATTTCTCTAGGGAAATAAATTGTCTCCACAAGTCTTCAAAATTCTTTATTATTTCTAATGAGTCCAGGTTAAATGTGTTCTCTAAGATAAGCTGTTTTTCATTGTCAAGACATAAAGGCACGTTCATTCTAAGAATGTTTTGTTTGTCAGATTGATGCACTAATGTCCATTTATCATGCGAATTGTACATTTGGTTAAAACTCGTTAATCTTGACTACGCCTAACGAAATGCTAAACAGTTAGACTAAAGACCACACCAGCTAAACTCAGCAGAGGGGGAGCTGAACTATAAACCCAGCAGCTGTCATGCTTAATGCGCCAAGACTGTCATGTAGCAACAGGAATGGGAGCTGGTGTGTGGCTATGAATAGAAATAGGAGTACGAGGAGACAAGTCTTGCTTGGACTCCCTGAGGTGTGAAATCAACGTAAGTGAAGCGGCAGTAGCCTGGAACTCTGCCTCGAAACGTACAAAATCCTGAATCCTGTTGCGACAACAAAATACAAATGATTTACCATTTGCCCCTTGAGCCAAAGTCAGTTGTTGCTGTTTAAGTTGGCTGGTTACTTGGCTTATATAGAGCCATAAAATCATGTGACATATCCGCAATTTGTTTAAGGCCACTCGCGTCTGCGTTCGAGTGTCAAAATCGACGCCCACCCGCTGAGAAGCCCCCAACTGTAGCTGCAGTTTTTTCCCTGGAAGCCAGCCAGAGTTGCCAGCACTCTTTGTACCTTGTATCTGTGTAGCTGTATATCTTAAAGTTGCGTGTGTGTGTGTGTGTGTATTTGTGTGTGGGTGTGTTCTGGCTGGCTCCATTCAAATTCGTGGAAACGTGCGATGACAAAAGCTTTCAATGCTGTTCAGCCTCCATTCGATATACATATGTATGTATATACGTATGTCTATATTTATTTTATAGTTGCGATAAACATCGCATAAACTAAAACTGAAAACATTTCAATTTATATGCTCACAATATTTCTAATAATTTGCGTTCGAATTTGGCCACGAGCAACTAATTGCTGTCGATTAAGTTGCCGGCTGCCGTTCGAATTTGCCAAACTGCTGACAACTTATTTATGATTATATATTCTGTAACTTAATGACATTATCGAGGATAGACAATAGTTGTTGTTGTCGTTGTTGTTGTTGTTGTTGTTATTATTGTTGCTGTTCTGATTTGTCTCGCTGTCTAAAGGCGTTAATGAATTCTAACTAACATTTTTATCGATTATTCTTTGCTCGACGTTGGTGGCATTTTCAATGTGTAACGTTTTCCATTTTCCATTTTAATATTTTTTTAATTATGTAATTAATTTTTTAATACAAATATACTTCAGTCAATTGGGAATTTTATTTAAAAATTGCTTAATATTATTGGTTCTTGTGTTAATAAGACTCAGTGTAAATAATAAATAGTAATAATACATTTTAATTTTTAATAGATTGAGTTTTAGATTACACAATTTACTTTAATCTGATATGAAATTTATTTCAAAAGGACAAAAATTATGCTAAATGAATAGTAAAAGCTTTACTTGCATCTCAAGCTATTTAAACTTATTGTAAAAATCAATCACGTTAATTATATTTTCTGCCTCTGCCACTGCTTTGGATAAAATGCTATCAGTTTGCTTGTTGCACGTTGGCGCCTTTGCAACACACGACGAATCTCAGTCTAATCGGGAATCCGTCGATCAGCGGTCAACGAGGGCAACAAGTTTCGCTACGCTGATAAGCAGAGCAGCCAACAGGCTTTGTGTGGGCCAGCAGCCGAAGCTGAAGCTGAAGCTGGAGATGAAGATGAAGCTAATGTGAGTTGGAGTGGAGATGAGGCAGCTGGCTTGATTTGGCTAACTCCTTTTGCTGCTCGCCAGGTGTGCGGTGGGTGACCGCCAAGAAGCTGTGGCAGCAACAAGGAACAACAACAACAACAACGAGTGCTGCTGCTGCCGCGGCTTCAGATTCTTTTGTTCTATGCCGTCAACACTAAATACTCACGTCAGCCAATAAATCCACTTCAACTGTGGCAAAAGTCGCAATCTTCAACGCCAGATCACCGGATTGAGATCGAGCCACGAGTGCTCACTCGCTATCCCGCTCTCTCTTCAACCATCTCACTCTCATTTTCTCTTTCACTCTCTGTCTCTCTCTTTCGAACTTTTTCGCACAGATCCCAAATGGCTTTTGGAGTGTAGCCGGTTGGGCAGCTTTTCGGCGCGTCGTGCAACAGGCTGCGGCACCGAGCACTGGGTACCCTTTAGGTGTCAAAAGCAATAAAACG
Source organism: Drosophila nr. perissopoda 5 BK-2023a (assembly GCA_035044105.1). Taxonomy (NCBI): domain Eukaryota; kingdom Metazoa; phylum Arthropoda; class Insecta; order Diptera; family Drosophilidae; genus Drosophila; species Drosophila nr. perissopoda 5 BK-2023a. The sequence goes on from JAWNMK010000268.1 coordinate 907,337, forward strand.
CCGGCCTGTAATCAACGCGATCCTAAATAGGTGTACAAATTACTCAAAAGTCCTTAATTATAGCGAAACCGCCAGAGAGGCAACAACACACACCGAAGATAGAGAGAGAGGGAGAGACAGAGAGTGATAGAGGGCAAGAGATAGAGACAGAGAGAGGTAGAGGCAGAGAGACGCAGACTCTGAACCACAAAAACGTTTTTATCTTGAGCTGACCCTCTGTGGTTTTGACTGCTTTGTTGTTTTTACACTCGCTACAAGTTGCAAGTTGCAAGTAGAAGTTGGTCTTCTTCTCTTCTGATCTCATAGTAAGCTAGCAACTATTAAGAATTTGGCACGGTCCCAAGGCGCTGCTGCTGCTGCGGCTGCGGTTGCTGCTGCTGCTGCCGTGGCATATAACTTACACACAGATCGATCAACGCAATTGGTGTAAATGTACTTTGCCACAACAACAGCAACAGCAATAACAACAACAAACAGCACTTGGCGCTCTCCGCCTTGCCTCCTTTATAGTTTTTGCCATGCCGCACGTTCGTGCTGCGAAAATTACATTTGATCGATTTGATCGGCGCTACAACATCAAAGAAAATGAAAAGACGACAGACCAAAGAACAATGAACGACGAACGACGACCGCCGAACGCCGACAATGTGGGATATGCAGGACGGAGGACGGAGGATGGAGGATGGAGGATGGAGGACTCTGCTGGCGTTGAGTGTTTAGCAATTGTAATGCCCCAGTAAGAAAGGGTATACTTTACTCCACGGACTTAAAGCTTTAAATGAAAAACCCAAATTGATCCTCAAACTGAGCCAACACAAATTTAAAGCTTGCAAAATAATTCGAAACGATTTCCTTAGATATGAAAACATTTTGCTTATATAATTATAATTTAGTGTCATGTAATAATATTTCAATTCATTTTTAAATGCATTAATTTTGAATAACGTATTTAACTACCCCAAAACAATATAAAAATAAATAAAAATAATTTAGATTACTTTAGAATGCCTGCAGGTCTATTACCAAATAGATGTTGAGTCTAAAAATATGTTAAGGCCATTAACAATATTTATAATAACAAAACTGTGGGATAATATTTAAAATAATACATAAATAATGCCTCACCTTAAATGTGAACCGATATCATAATTGTGTTCTTGCTTTAATTACCAGAGCTGTAACAAAAATGTAATCACCAAAATCAAAAATTAATTTAATGAAACTATTAAATTAATTTCAAGAATAGAGTGCAATTTCTTCGCTTAGCTGAAAAATCGATGATGGAGCTTGCTGTTATTGCTTTTGGTTTATTGGGATCAACTTGGTTTTCATGTTACCTTTTTAGTTGCCTGCTAGTTGACTTGAAGTGTGAAATTTGCATAGCTAACCGAGACGAGTTCAAGTTGCGTCCGAGGGGTGACTTTAAAGTAGTTGAACCCCAGTTTGTGGCATAGGGCAGCCTTTTGAGCCTTAGCCCTGAAGCCAAAACGCTTTAGTTGCAGTTGCATTTGCCGCCGTCCCAGTCTTAGCCTTAGCGCTTAGTTGGTAGCCCAACGAGCCGTGGCCACGTTCAGAGTTGGCCTAAGCCAGCCCGTTGCCAGGCCGTTGCCAGGTTGGTAACGGTAAGCGAGGGAAATTCAGCACGCACGACACACGGAGGAAAATACGGTAAAGTAACTGTGACCATAACTTATGCGCAAAAATTCGCAAACGAATTATTCGATTTGGAGGCGTAAAAAATGCAGCTACCCAATAATTGTAGATGGCCAAAAGAAAATAATCAGCTAGCCAAGAGACTCCTACAAGTCCGTCGTCTACTGCAGAAGCTGTGAAAGTTGCAACGGAAGAGTTGTAAATCTTTTCTTTTTTCTCGTTTTTCTTAATTTTTTATTTTTGTTGTATTTTTTGCTTGCAGTGAATTGAATGCTGCCAACTTAAAACCTGATTAGCATTAGCTAAACATCATTATGGAGCTGGAAGCTGTTTGTTGTCGAGTTAAACACGTAGGCGGGTCAATGTGTAATTTTAGTTTTTATTTGGCCACAGCGCACATGATGAACACGAAGTCAACAACTGTGCAAATGCTGCTCGAATAATTGGTCAAGTGATGGGAAAATCTGTGCTCTCTCTCTCTCTCTCTCTCTCTCTCACTGTCTGTCTCCCTTTCTCTCTGTGTCTTTGTAGCTGTTTGAGTTAGTTGTCTAATTGAAATTCCCATGCTTTGGGAAGAGCTTCTCTCTAATGGCCAACAAAACACAGCACAGCTGCCACATTCACTCAGAGACACACTCCAACACACACAATCACATTCAGTACCAATCCCAATCCTGACCTGACCCCGGCACAATTTAAGCCAAATCACAGCACAGCACGCACACGCACTCTTGGCCAGCAAGCAGGAATGTTGGGAGTTGGTTGCTTGGGAATGATTTCAGGACAAACTGTTACCAGTACGCAACATCAACAGGCATTTTCGTGATTTTAATTGTCCACTTTCCAACATTGTGCAATGGTTGCCGCATGGTTGCCACCCTCCGCCAACCAACCCATCTGCATCCCCATCTCTGGTTGCTGCTCGCAATTGTTCTCATGTGACCCATGACAATCAGTTTGTGTTTTTGTGTTTTTGTGCGGCGTCCATTGCCATTTTTAATGCTGCTAACGAAATTTAATTGGCCTCTAAATGATTTTAATTGTGCCACACTGATGTTGGCCATAAGTTACAACGCAAATGGCCAACCAACAATTGTTTCTACTAATTTTCCGATTTTCAACTGCAGATTAGGCTCCATCGCGTACATTTGTCTGTACATTTGGTATTACTAAATAACAGCTTCAAGTACTTATTAATAACACTGTTCAGAGATAATATATGCCTGATACTCATTTTTATATAAGACTAAAAGCAAAAGCATCGGTTTCATTCGTTTCAAATATAATTAACTTGATCTATTTACGAATATTGAAAGCTTTAAGTCTATAGTTCTTAAAGCCGTTGAGATCCGCTTGCTCATCCATATGGACAGATGGAAATTGCTATTGCGAATGAGCTGTTGATCGTTATCAATATTATATATACCTTATGTGGTCGGAGATGCTTCCTTCTAACTGTTACTTTTTGATGGGACTGAATTCATTCCCTGTGCTACATATTCATATTCGTATTCTAGTTTCTCCTTTTTTAGCCAACTCTGGGGCGTAGGAATACGGGTGTCCACCCAATAATTTCTTTGCTGTGATGGGCCTTCGCATCCGCATTCATTTCACCATCTGTCAAAGTCATTGTCATTTCACTCGTCATCATTTCAATTCGTTGGCCTTTTCGGCCTCTTCGCACATCAACATTAAACCAAATGAGCCATACCAAAAGGCAACAACAACAACGAACCAGTCTCACTTGGCAAATTAATAACCTTTCACCTGATTTTAATTTAAATGCCCGCAACTTATTCGCTGCCCAACCATAGCGTTTAGTAAGGCCTCCCTTCCAAGTCTGGGATCTCTTACACTCGGAACTCGGGGTCCACCTTGTCGAGTCGACATCATTCAGTGAACAAGTGGAACCTTCGTCATGAGTTGAGCTTCGCTTCGCTTCGATTTTTTTTTTTTTGGCTGACATTTCAAATTCATTTTGCAAATGTCAAAAATGCCGTTCCGTTGATGCCGCTCATTTGTCTTCCTTCAACCAATGTTGCCACACAGAGCCAAACCAACTGAGTCGCACTTTTTAACACTTTTCACTTAGACTGTCTCAGTTTCGGTTTTGAGTTTCGGGTTTCCTTTCCTTAGCCAGCGGCCAAATACCCAAATGTGCTCCGCCTGCCAAGACGAGACCAAACGATATGCCGACAACTTGGAATCGTTTCGAAATCATCTGCGAGATGAGTCTGCGACTCTTGATGACCGACTTCAAGTGGTCCACAGCACAGGAGTTGCTCGTGGAGAGCGCAAACATTTTCTTGCCATTCCTAAATAATTTCACAGTCTATCAATTAGCGTGGAGCTCCAGGAGACTGTGGAATCCGAATAGTAATTACCACTTAAATATGAGCATAATATGACCTTGTGGAGGCCACAGATGCGAGAGACACAAATGGTGATAAATAGAAACAACGGGACCATGTAGCACGCGAAATTGAAAGCAAGACTTCTTCCGCTACCTTTAAATTAGTAATTACTAGAGCGAAAATACGCATGAATAATAGTTTAGTTAATTGGACAAGTTTTTGACCAGCGAGTAGTATATCAATCAAGGGATCAATATATAAGATATTAAGATACTGCATCTTCTTGCGGCCAATTCAACACAATCCGATATTATGTGCTTTTAGGATTCATCCACATTGTTCCCAGTTTAGCTAGGTGATTTCTTAGTCAATAGTAGCCTGCCAAGAAACCGCTGAGGATTTTTATCCCCATGGATATGAGGTCCTTATATCGTTTCTCATCATAGCCGCCTAAAAGACCTTCCACGTTTCTCAGTTGTTGTCGTATTGTGTATTTTATATACACAATACGGTTCTGATCCAATTAGGCTATAAATAATAGGGGATATTACCTAATCAAATTAGCAATAGCTCCTGGATAACTATGTAATATTTTCATAAATAAGATGAGCTTATAATTTGGTTTTGATTCCATTGACCAGCTACATAGTATTGGAAGTATTTGAATGTATGGATGGTAAGATATAGAAAGATTCAGATTATAGAGAAAAGTATTTGCAGAAGTGAATGCACAAGATATGTGCCCACTGTGCGAGCTATTTGGCCATTTTTCATACTCATACAGCAGCAGCAACAATTGTTGCATCAGCTTACAGCTGAAACTGTAGGAGACCCCAAAGGAACTGTGAAGAGTGTAGAGACTGTGAAGACTGTGAAGACTGAGAACTGAAGACTGAAGACTGAAGACAGGCTCTTAAGCATGACCTTAGGGGCTGGCAAAAGGTGGTCCCGCTGATTGTTTACGTCTGCGCTACTCATAAAATTTCAATTAATCTGCGTGTCACTGGGCAACAGCCGCAACTACACCTAGAGAAATACTTCCCTTTTTCTGCCGTAGCCTGTGCTAAATGACAGCGTGTGCGTATTTAATGGAATGCGAAGAGGCAACGACATCAGGTTGCTTTGGCTGCTCTGCGACTATACAGTATTAATAACAAGCCTTCAGATTTGTCTCTTCGCATGAAATATCTGATTAAAATCATTCGTGAAACAGGCGGGCAAGTCGCAAGCTCTCGTCTCGATAGTTGTGCACAAATTAATCTTCTTCACATTAGCATCTTGATTGGCCAATGAAATGTGTAACTCCATACCCCCATTCCCATGACTACAGGGTATAGTATCATTGGGAGACGCACACACGCGTATACACTAATAAAAAATCAGTGGATGATCATTGATCATTTTTTGTGACTCCTCACTCGCTCTACCTCACTCTCTCTCTCTCTTTCTTGCTCTCTATCTCTCTCTTTCTCGCTTTGCTGTTGATGTGATTACAATAATTAATCTTGCTCGAGATTATGTTGATGTTTTTTTGTTCCTCTCGTATTTTCCGTTGATTCCCCCAGCAGCAACTGTTGGCGTTGTGAAGATCATTCGTTTGGGTTTTTTTTTGCTGCTGCTGCTGCTGTATTTATTTTTTACTCTTTTTCCTTAAGGCGCCTGGCGTCAAATTAAGTGTTTGTGTCGCTGGCCATTAATCAAAACATATCACAAATTTCGATATGAAAAAGTGTTTTGTATTATATCAAAACGGAAAAACAACATCAGCAGCAACAAGAAATCCCCTCAACTAACAACAACTTGTTTCGTTGTCGTTGTGCGTTTCTTATCTGGGTGCGTGCACTATAAAAAATATTCTAGTTGTTTCTGTATAAATAAGGGAAAATACATTAGATATTACGTGCTGCATTTAATAACTCTTTTGTTGGTATTTATCTGGGTGTGTTGACTGTAAAAAATACTCTTGGTAAATGCTAAATTCGGCGTTTAAGGAAAACCATTGATTGAAGTGCAGAAAATTTGAAATTAAATGTTGCATTTTATTGGTATTCCACTCAAAGCCAAACTATATATATTTTTTTTTAAGTGTGCTCATTTAATTTGTGTGATTTGTATTTTTTCATTTAGTTTGATTTCTTTTCCTGGTCTGAAAATGTCACCTGCTGTGCAAACACCACACACATGTTGTTCAGGCAATTAATGTTGTTTTTGTTGTTGTTGCTGTTGCAGTGATTGTTATTGTTTGTTGTTGTTGCTGATACGCGCTTCCTGCTGCTGCTGCTGCTGCTGCTGGTTGGTTGTTGCTTGTTGGCCTGGCTTTTTGATGAATGATGGACAACATCGGCTCGGCCACAGCCTCTGAGTTACGGCATTTCATTTGTGTTGCTCTGTTGCTGTGTTGCACCTTCATTGAATTTGAATTTATTTGCAGTTAATATGCAGCTGCGATCAACAATCTCTCAACTCTATGAATATACACATATTTATATATGCGTTCAGTAGCTGTTTTGGAAAGTGGTATTAATCACTTTGGGCTGACCACACACACACCACAAACACACACACTGAAAGGCATTAAAATCAAGCTGAAGAAAATTTATGAACTTCCTAATTGTAAGCAAATTTGACAGGCATATTAGCCATAAACTTTGGCTGAAAACTGCTTTTTTCAACTTGTTTTTGCCAATCGTAGTCAAAATATCATTTCTGCAACAGCAACAGCAACAACAACAATGTCAACATTCAGCCATCAAGTGACAGCAGCAACAAAATGCAATTATCCATAATAAAATACAACAACAAAAACTGAGCAACCCGTTTGCAAACAGTTTTCAACACTTTGCAAACCAAAATTTGACAACTGCAATTGTTGCTGTTATTGCTGCCAATCTTGTGTAGCTGTTGTAGTTGTTGTTGTTTTTGCTTGTTGGTGTAGTTAAAGCCAAATTATAATTCACTTGCTCAGTTCAACACCTTGGTCAATTTAAGCTCTCGACCCACCTGTGTGTTGTCTCTCTCTCTGTGTGTTGAAATAATTGCCTTAGTTGTTGATTACGAGCAATTTTTATAATTTGAATAGAAAATGCACAATGAATGATGAACAGCTTGGCAGCTGTTTTAAGATTAATTGCATTGATATTTATAGCTCCAGCTAGAAACATTTGATCTATAATATATTATCATATAATTAATGAGGTGCCCTTCCTAAAGGTCAATAAAGTATATTAGTGTGATGCACCTTCCGTCAGTCTCTTTTACTGGACATAATTCCGAGGCATAAAAGATAACAATTTTATTGTTTTTATGAAATTGTTTTATTTCTCCCATTGGCGTAAACCCAGAAAACCCAAATTTTAACTAGAATCAATTTTTTTTTTAATTTTGTTTGCCATAGTTTTTATTTATTGAAAAAGAAATGTATAAATCAATTCCAGACGCCATTAAATGTGTAATAAATTTTCTTTAAAAGAAATAGTTCCATAATTATCTTTAATTTCACAAAAATCACTTAAGTCTTAAATATTATTAAATATACGAATAAAATATGATTTGTAAGAGGAAAGTTGTACTTCGTGTTTTCTGTACGTGTTAATAGATGGCGCCGTATACAGCGCCACCAAACGGCTATGAATTCAACTAAGTTTCAGTAAATTTATTAGCACGGACAACAACCAACTGCGAGCAGCGCAAATATATGTTTATTTTAGCTTTTGAATGTGTGAAAGAGATAGATAGATTGAGTGGCTGCACTGCGAGAAACTGAAGCTAAATAGTTCCTGTTTTAAGTATCGGGTAAAACTCAAATATGTCTCTTCAATTTTTTTTTTAAGCTTTGTTTATCAATAATAATAATTTTTTTTTATTTTTCTGATTTAGATATGAGTAAAATGAAGCTTGTTATTTTTTTCAAATATGACTATTTATTTACACATAAGTACAAATTTTAGGCGTTTCTGTAGTAAATTTCACATCAAAATATTACACTGAGAATTACAAAAATAAATTGCAAACATTTCACATTTAGTTCAAGGATAAAGAAATACGCCACAGATATGAAAAGCTTATAGTTATAAATTTAATTAGGTGAAGCTAAAGTTAAAAACTTACTAACTACCAAATACAAATATAAATAATGCTAAGCTTATCATCGAACTAATCTTCTTCTTCGACATCCTGGAGTTATAGCTTACCTATGAAATATTAAAATGCTACAGGGAGTTGATGTCAACGAGTTAAGACAAATTTGGATGTCATTGAAATGGATCCGAGAAAAGATCTTAAAAAACTTACTTAATTCAAATTATGGAAAACTTGTTTTTGTTGTCGTTATGTTGGTTGGAACGTCATATAAAAAATTCTTTGTTCATTAACTAAATTATTTATAAGTATATATCGAAATCATAAAGCTTATAAATTACCAAAACAATTTCAATATTCTAGCTAAATTAGTTTTAGTTTAAGTGAAGCTTAGTTTCGAGTTTCATTTCTTTTATTGTTTTCTTTTTCGAAGAGTGCAGCTTAGAGTTAGAGTTACTTAGAGTAGGGACAGGCAAAAGACAGTCGAGATGGGAGAGTTGAAGAGTTAGATGGTTTTTGGGTAAGGTTAAGAAGAGAAGTTTTAGATAGAGTAGAAAGTAGTAGTAGTAGTAGTAGTAGTAGTAGTAGTAGTTTAGTAGTAGAGCAGAGTGGGATGATCTTTTGAAGCTTAGACCTGCAATCGAAACTCATTTAGTTAAAGCCAAAGCGCCAAGCCAAATTAACTTAAAGTTAAAATTAGTTTAAGTAAGTAAGTCGGGAAAAACCACTTTTCTACTTTTTGGCGACCGCCCTGCTCTGCACCCTGCCCTTGCCCACCTGTGCCGGTGGCTGTGGCGCACCGCTGCCACCCTCCTGGGAGCCACTCTCCGCATCCGACTCCTTGAGAGAGCCACCCTCCTCATCGCCAACGAGCGCTCGATATTTCTTCGCAATCGCCTCCCAATCAGCCACATTCTCGATGCGATTCTGATTGCCCGCCGAGAAACTGGCCTGCGAGCCTAGCGGCGACAGATGCACCTGAGACAAGGCCACCGAATCTGAGAGTTTTGTAAAAATATGCAATTAGTTATGTTTTGATTGGGGAACAAGGGGGCAACACTATGCTGCAAAATGACAGCGGTAAGGATGCAACCGAATTCCATTTTTTTTCAATTTTTTTTATAAACATTTTTCAAAAGGTGTCTTCATATATTCAAACTGAAAAAGATAACATAACAAGAACTACAAAAAACTCAAAAATAAGATCACCTCTCAAAAATATTTCAAATAACTTTGAAAATGTTTTTAGAAAATATATTTAAATTAAAAAATACTTATGAATTATTTGGTTGCACCTTTACCCCATCTGTGTTGCTGCAAAGTGTAAACAGAGTTGGAAGTTGAGAAAGTAATTTTGAGCTAGAGCGCGCCAATTGTACATAGAAGAGAACTGTAAATTCATAGAGTGGAAAAAGAGAGTCACAGTTGCATAGATAACACAGAGAGAGAGCGAGAAAGCGAGAGAGAGAGAGAGAGAGATGACAAGTTGAGAGACGAACGCTTGTTGCTGCAAAACTCTTTGAACTTGTACCAACGTCGGGGTGGTGCTTGGGGGTGGTTTGGGTGAATCGGAAGAACTCTCTGGAACTAGGCAAGGCGATACATACATTGCTCACCTTTCTTGATCTTCGATAGCCATTTGGCGCCAGCTTTGGTGCGTGGACTGGCCTGACGTATTCCCATCATCTGAACCAGACTTGGACGCTTCTTTTTCTTCATGCGTGCCTGTTGTTGTGGTTGTTGCGTGTGTGTGTGGGTGAAGTCAAGGCGGCATTAGAGTTACACAGGACACATGACAATCAAACAGGACATGCACAGAAGACAGGAGACGAAAGACACCAACACATTGATTAAACATCAAAAGCAAAAACAAAACCAAAATAAGTACTGTAAGAAGTGTGATCAAATTGTGCAAAATATATATATTTATCACAAGCACAGACAGGAGGTTGGTGCTTTATAACAGGGTGCAAACGGGCAACACACTTAAAGCATTTGTTGGGCAGACACTTGTTGACATTTCTAAATCATAAAAGTTGGGCATCATTTAAATTGTTCCCGTTGCAGTTGTTGCCAAATTGCTTTAAATGGTTGGCAGAAAAGGTCAGCAACTACCCGAGTTCTGATCAGATTAAAAACACACACAGGGTCTGATTGCTGTGTTTTACTTGTAGTTTAGTTTTGTAATTGTTTTTTTTTTATGTCACGCTGACACAAGATTAAGATTTTATAAGATTTTACCTTGACCTTCTCGACGATCCACATAAACCAGGTGGTAACTAAATTAAGCGGCGATGGCGCTGTTGTTGTGCGATGCATATTGCGAATAAGCTTGGATAAGCCAAATTTCCATTCGATGTCGGATTGCGCCTAGTATTTCATAGGTTTTTTGGTTTGTTTTGTTATTGGCATTGTGAATGATGATGTTGATGAGTTGGACATGTACATGAATATATATATAAAAGAGTAGAACAAGAACACGTTTTACACAAATGAGTTTCAATGATATTGTCAAGCATTTCACAGATTTACAATTTGTCTTCTATATCGTATATTTAACTTAAGCGCTGCAACTGAATATTTCCATAAGAGAAATACACAAATGTACACGTTAATTTTGCTTAACAATTTCTAACTCGTAGATACTTTTATATATGTACATATGTATGCTCTCTCTTTCCCATGTATCTCAAAGATGTTCGAGAAATTGCTAAACAAAATCGGACGCATTTATTGGTATATTTCGAAGAATAGACTTAAAAAATAATTGATTGATTCACACATAAACATGCAGCAGTATATTGTTGTTGTTGTTGTTGTTGTAAAGCATGCAGTTTGCCAACACTGGGCACGCGCGTTTTGCTGCTCAACACTGTTCACAAAAGCTACTTTTTTCTAGGCACTTTACTATTAATCTAAAGCTAATGACACAGACATTATTTTGATTAATTTTATTACACACTACAAGTGTCTAATCTATAAGCCGGTGATTTATCTGTTAGATACAATATTTGATTGCAATTGTATCTCACAGATAGCTCTAATTTTTAATTGAAAAAACCTGGAAGATGCAAGTCTGGGCAGTTGATGGATTTACAGAATAAGCCATGAATCACTTTGCTACAAATATTTCATATATTCATCTTCCATATTCAAATTCAATTTTGGTTTGGTCTGTTAGTGTTTTCTAAGAACCGACATCAAAGTAGCCGCAAGAAACAAGGCGAGCAACGATACGTTCTGAACCTCTCTGTGATACCACTTTAGGGGATTTTTCTTTTGATAGAGCCTATTAGATGCTTATCTGTGTACTCCTCTTGATGCTTTGCCTTTCCTTATGCTTATCAGCTATTTCGGCCTGTTTCTCCACTTTGGCTTTTTGTCCATTCTTAGCTCTTCTTCACCCGCTTTGCTTATCAGTGTTTTTTTTATTCTCGCACTCCTCACATTAAATATCGCATATCGCTTTGCTTCTCGCTGCACTTGAACATCAATCTCAAACTAGAAAAGACCTGACTAATTTTCAGAATACCTTTCACATGATCTATTATCAGCTAAACTCGATACTCTTCTTGTTTGCTGAAAGAGACTTGAGGATTAATCAAATATATAATTCAATACGTAGCTTAGTTATTATAATAAATATGATAACATCAATATAAGTTATATAGATATATGTATATTGTTGTAAGAGCATAAATAGTATTTGAGAAATAAAAGAAAAATGGGGATTTATATTGATAAGCGCCATTAGCAAAAATACTACCTGAATTCTTTGATAGGTGTCTGACATCATAGCAATCAGCAGGTTAATGAGTACAACCACCGATACCAACATGTATATGCCAAAGACAATTTTGAATAGATACTCAACCCAATACGGTTGAGTGGGCGTGGCTAAATTTTTGATTTTATCAACTTGCGTTTGCTCCGTCGTCGTCTGGCCAAACACGGCGAAGAACAGTAACTCGAATGAGTTAATCGGATGCATGCGCACTGTGTCGTGTCCGTTTTTTTGTTTTTTGTTTTTTTTTTCGTGTCGTATCGTATCGTATCGTGTCGTATCATATCGTTTCCGGTTTCCGATGCCACCAAATCCAAATTCCGATTCCATATTTAACACACACATAGATACACAGAGAATACCGAATACCATTTCATATCAACCCCCACGCGCAAGTAATTACAATTGACGGACACAGCACGGCGTCGAAAATCGTCGTTTTGAAAAATAAAAAGATAACGGACGCCCATTTGTGTTGTGACATTGGTGGGTTTGCCCATCAGCCAAATCCCACAAAGCCATTTGATTTGGCCCAAACGAGCAACCCCCAACAGCAATGTGTGCACCAATTGCGTTTCAAATTTCAACGGGGTTGTTATCAAAGCGTCACCAAACAAACAAAAAATATATAAAAATAGTTATATATATGTGTGTATATGTAATAGATAATAAAATGGTTTAAGTTTTAAATTAGATAAATAGAGAGAGGGAGAGAGAGAGAGAGAGAGAGGGAGAGAGAGGGGGGAGAGAGAGTGTGTTGCGATTAGTGGACATTTGTCAATACAAACCTGTATGCGCTGATAAGTATCCGACATCATGGCAATTAGTAGGTTAATGAGTACAACCACAGACACTAACAAATAGATGCCAAAGACAAATTTGAACAGGACCTCGGTCCACTCGGGACGCAGATGTCGCATGGGATTGATGTCCACGGTGGTCGTTTGTCCGAAAACGGCGAAGAACAGACGCTCGAAAGCCAGAAATGGTGTCATGGGTCCTAACAACACGTCCAAAGAATTTTCCATTTCTCATTTTCTTTTTTGTCAAGTAAAACACACAATACGTATACAAACAACAGCACGAGCTAACAGTGAGGCAGAAATTTGGTGAAGATTGCTTTTGATATTGCTGATATTGTTAGATTGTTGGATTGTTGGATTGATATTGTTTGGCACAGGCGTGTGTGCAATAAAAATTCATACGAATATTTGGTGGCTAGAAAGCAGCAATAACATCAACACATCAGGCATTCAATTTCTCAATAGGTTTCTTTTTTCTTTTTCTTTTTTGTTATCGGCCAACACACATACGAGCTTCGATAATTATCGATATTTCGTTCTTTTGTGAGTTTTTCATCATATGATTCGTTTCGCCGTTTTGTGCAGAATTTTTCTAATGTTTTCTTGATTCAATTTTGGGTTTGTTTATTTTTTTTTTGTGGTTGGCAAGCAGCAGCACAAGCTTCAAGCCCAGGAAATATATTTTAAATATGAATTTTCTATATTTTCTGATAAATATATATTTAGTGATTTTATTTGGCTGGCGACTTTGCAAAACATCAACATGCAATATTGAATTATTTATTTAAATCTTATTTATTTTGTACACTTTGCGCAAATGTGTGATATGCATTAAAAATTAATTATAATAATCAAATAGCAGAGAAAAAATTACTTTCAAATTTAAAAAAATAAGAAATCAAATAAATTATATATACAATCAAACAAAACCCGACGACCCTTATTATTAGCATACAATAGATAAACTAAATTAAAACGAGACTTAAAGAAACGTATTTAAAAATGTTTATAGTTACATCTGTTGGATTATACAAAAAAACACAAATCTCTAATTCACTTTTATATATGTATATAATATATATAATATTATTTATGTATAATATTATTTTTAATTTTAAGAAAAATGTTAAATATTGAAAGTCTTTTCTGAGATTTAAACAATTCCATGACGAAGAAATGAACTTTTTGGAGTAAAACTTTCCATTTTTTATTACTATTTCTCAGAACTATTTTGTATTTTATTTAATTTCTTTGTACTGATAGAATATATGCAGACTATATCTCAAAGTATCGCTTGTAATATCTTTTGCAATGGGATTTACTGTCAACGAACTTTATTTCTTCTATCTTCCCTGTAATACTCAAACTCAAACCTGACATAAAGAAATGCATGCTTTTTGAAACAAAAATGAGAAAGAAAGCAAATAATAATTTACAATAAGGAAAATAATAATAAGATTTATAAGTACAATTATAATAATAATAATAATAATGTTACAGATGATACCTATAAACATTGATTGATCCACAACATCGAGAATGCACAAGGTATATATATGTACATAAAGTACGTGGAACGGAATCCGCTGACGATGACCAATAAAACATGCCTCGAAACGAACGAACGAACGAAAGGAACTTAAAGAACAAGAACAAGGCTAACATTAGATAGTATTACGAATATATAGATTGATATACATTTATGTGTGGAATTTGTTGCAGTTGCTTTTTCCATTAGAACTGGAAAATAAGTTATGACAATTAAAACTTGTACACACAACATTGAAGGCAAGAGGAACGTCGGCCGGGGCCCAAAAAATATATATAATAATGCTGGGACGCCCGACCTGCAGATAAGTTATGAACGAGCATATATAGTATATATAGTATATATATATATAGAAAGAGAGAGCTATAGCGGGAGAGCCCCAAAACGAAGCAGTTTAACAGAACTTACGATCATCTTTATGCTTTCGTCGGAATTCGCTGAAGCGACTATCGACATAACTCTCCACGGGAGGAGGTCTTGGAGTGGGCATATCATCTGGGGGTTACGGTATATATAGATATGTAGAAGGAGGAGAGCATAATTAGTATGGGTCTGCTGGAATGTAGGCAGGGAATTTGTACATATTGCAAAACACATGACGACATCAAAGAGGTTCTTATTTTTTGTTATTATTATTATTATTTTTTTTTGGTTTTTGTTTTTGGTTGTAGAGCATGCAAATTGTTGTTGTATTTTGTGGTTGTAGTTGTATTTCATATAGAGGTGAACATTGAGCACACAGTTTATCATTCAAAGGCGGACACAGATACTTATCAAGACACATTGAACTTTAATAATCGAATAATAGAAAATGAAAAGGATGTTGCGAAAACACTCCAAAAATACATCAAATCAAATATCAAATTAATGGTAAAGAACGGAAAAATGAACAAAAAATGTTTTCCAACATAATTAGAGAGTTAAGCAAAAAGCAAACGTCTGGACTTACCGTCACTGAAGTAGCCCCGATTTCGATTCTTCTTCTCGAAACTCCTCAGATCCTCGGGCGTAAAATTGGCAAATGATTGATTTAGTGCCACAATGTGCATGGAAAAGCCAAACACAAAGATGGCGAGAACGGCCAGAAAGCGTGCCAGATCCTTTAAGAGATCACCAATGATAATGGCCCACGGCCCGAACAAATGATGGAAGGATAAAAAGTCCAATATCTGTACACAGGCAAGAAGGAAAGCCAAGGCGAAGCACTGATTACGGCAATAGACCAGCGTGGGCCAATACTCCTTGGAGACGAAGAGGAAGGCGACGACATGAACTCCAACGCCAGCCATTCCCAACAGCAGGACGAGCACCTTGATCGATCCCAATCCCGATTTGTCCGAGGGATTCGTCAACTCGAACAAAAGTAGGCCGCTCAACCAAATGAGCAGACCTATTTCGTACCAGTAGGGGACCAGGCTCAGACGCAGCACCGGATAGATGGGCGTAATGCCGACAATGCTCAAATGGGTCATGAGGTATATGTGCGAGGTGAGGTAGGACATAAACTTGATGATCGGCACCTTGTTGAACTTGTGCCCCATCGGAAATGTGAAACCAATCCACACCGGCGGGCAAATGATGAACGCCACCAGCAGCAACATGATCTTCCACGATGCCCACGTCAATGAGCCGTGCCAGAGTTCCTAAACAGGAGCAAAAGGGATTTAACAGTCTTCTAATCTCTGTCTCTCTCTGGCATATTTCACACACTTGCAAATATCGCTGGACCACCGTATGCGCAATGACTTCCTTCTGCTCGTTCTCAATTAGAACGTCGAGAAACTCCACGTTTCGCTTATCCGTCGCCTGCAGGATCTTCCCCGCCGAATCGGAGCCAGCTGCCAGTGCCAACAGCTCTGTGGCCATCGCCTCACATTGCTTGCCAGCGGCAACCAGATCTTTAGCGCGCTCCTTCTCCTGCAAGAGGGTATGGGGGTAGGAGAGTCAGAGAGATCACAAAAGATTAGCGGTTTAGATTTTGAACGCACCTTGGTAGAGAGTGTAATATAAATATTGGATAATTTGGCTGCTGTATCCACCGGTGCAGGGGAGACGAGTACAAACTCCTGTATTGGCTTATTATTGTTATTCTTGGAGACAACCATCAGATTGTAGACGAAGCGCTTATCCTCCATCAGGCCGTAGGTGTCGTGCTCCTTGTTCATTAGATAGCGCAGCACCTCGTTGTGACCCTCGGAGGCGGCAAACCAGATGGCCGCACAGCCATAGTTTGTCTCGGATTTGGGCGAGGCACCCGCCTCGCACAGCAGCTTAACCACATCCAAGTGACCGGCTTTGGCAGCACAATGCAGTGGCGTCCAACCGTTGCGATCGGTTGCATTTATCTCAGCGCCCTGGCCGAGCAGGATCTCCACCATCTGGAAATGACCGTGCATGGCAGCGATATGCAGACCAGTCCGACCATTCCGATCCGTGGATTGTAGGAGCTCCGCCGACCGACTCAGGAGCAAACCAACCACTGACATGTGTCCACCGAAGCAAGCCAAATGGAGCGGATTGTAACCCTACAAATTCAAATTGAATTAGCGATTCAGTTATATTTTACAGAGAACAAGTGAAAGAGACAAAACAACTTTGCAAATGTAATTCTAAATAAATAATAAATAATCACCAAAATGTTATGCGGAATGGAAATCGACTAAATTCCGATGGAAGAAAATTTAAATGCGATTTTTTAGGTTCGACATTTGACATAAATTTCAAGCGAAAATCGTTTAACAGCATTTTTACGTAATATTATCCGTGTAATTGAAAATAGGCTTAGTTTTGACAAAGTTATGAAATTTGGAAACATTCCCAAGTGGATTTGTACACAAATTGTGGAAAAAAGTTGTACTTTCTAAAAAGTTATGAAAGTTGGAAGTCTTCGAATAGTCACTTCAATGTACATGGGAAAAAGTTGAGTTTCCCATTTCGAGTATGGGTTTCTTATAGATTTGGATTGCTTACGTTCTCCACGGTAGCTGCATCGACTTGCACACCCGCCGAGTTGAGGAGCAGTCGCACCACATTCTCATTGCCCGAGAAGGAGGCGAGATGCAGTGGCGTCATGCCCGACTCGGTGCCCAGCTCTCCGAATAGACTCTGACCCGTTGGCGTCTCCGACTTGACGGTTGCCGGCACACTGGTCAAGAGTTCTCGCACCGTATCCGCCTGGCCGTAGTAGGCGGCCACATGAAGCGGTGTCAGTCCCAACTTTTTGCTGTTGATCCTCAGTGAGTTTGTGCTCTTGAGGACATCCAGGACCTGACCATGCCCGTTCTGGGCAGCCAGATGGACGGCTGTGAAGCCCGCCTTATTCTCCTCGGTGCAGGAGGCACCGGCCCGGACCAGTGCCTTGACCACATCCGCATGCCCGCCCTCGGCAGCTAACTGTAGGGGCGTGGCATCGGTCAACTTATTTCTAGCTGATATCACGCCGGATCGATC
Source organism: Drosophila nr. perissopoda 5 BK-2023a (assembly GCA_035044105.1). Lineage (NCBI taxonomy): Eukaryota > Metazoa > Arthropoda > Insecta > Diptera > Drosophilidae > Drosophila > Drosophila nr. perissopoda 5 BK-2023a. The sequence goes on from JAWNMK010000268.1 coordinate 925,007, forward strand.
GAACTTCATGAGCTCCTCGATGACCTTAACGGAGCCCTGCATGGCCGCAATGTGGGCGCAAGTATTTCCATCCTTGCTCGTCGCATTCACCAGCAACGGATGCTGTTGCAGAAACAATTTGGCCACTTCCGAGTAGTTATTCTGGGCAGCGACATGGATGGGTTTCTGGCCCAGATCATCAGTCGCATCAATATTGGCGCCCAGCTCCAATAGCAGTTGGCATACCTCCATTTGCCCACTGGCCGCTCCCAGATGCAAAGGCGTCTGCTTGCGCAGCGTGAGGATATCAATGACGGCATTGTGATCCTTGATGAGGAACTTCACCAGATGCGTGAACCCATTCATTGCGGCCAAATGCAGTGCAGTGCGACCCACTCGTGACTTGGAATTGATGAAGGCCTTGTTCGTGAGCAGAGCATCGCACACATGCAGATAGCCCCGTTCCGCAGCCAGATGCAGGGCAGATCGTCCCTCCGTATCGAAGACGTCGACCCTGGCATGATTCGCTAAAAGGTTGTTGACCAGCTCCATGTGCCCCCGATTACAGGCAATCAGCAGCGGTGTCCATCCGATCGACGATTGGCGATTCATCGCCTTCTGTATGTCCGTCGGATTCATGTGCGAGATCATCTCCATCAGCACATCGTTGTTGCCGGCGACAGCACAATAATGGAATGCCGTCTCCAACACATTCTTCGTCTGCAGCGTCACATCTGCCCCATTCTCGAGGAGCATGCGCACGATTTGCTTATCGGATTCGGGTATTTTCACCTCCTCCTTGCTAATTTGGCAAGTATAATGCAGCGCCGTTGCGCCATCATCGTTCACTGAATTTATGTACGTTGTGGCCTTCTCCGGTCCGTGTTGCTCCTTCACAGTCTCAATCAGATGACGCACAATCTCCGGATGACACGATCGACACGCCATATGCAATGGTGTTTCACCAGTCTACAAAAAGGAGGAGGCAAGTTAATGATATATTTTTGACAACTGTTGATTAAACAGATACAATTTTGAAGAGTGATTGCCAGCACTGCCAAGGACATTTGAAAAGGATCCTCATGCAGATTTTGGCTACTCACATTTGACTTGTAGAGCGGATCACCTCCATCCTCCAGGAGTTGCATCATTGTCGCCAGATTCCCGTGCCGTGCAGCCACATGGACCGGCGTCAGGCAATCATCCGTTGTTAGATTTGGACTTGCTCCGGATTTCAACAGCATCAGGGCACAACGATCGCCGTCTTTGACGCGTGCCGCAATATGCAGTGGCGTCTCGCGCAGCTTGCCACCCCGCACATGAACATCGGCTCCAAAGCCAAGCAGCGTTTCCACAACGGCCGGCTTCGCTGACTCCACAGCTATGTGGAGTGCCGTATAGTTGTCCTGGTCACGGGAATAAGATAAGAAGTATTATTACCATGGAAAAGGTTTTGAAAGACAAAACGATTTATGCGACAGCAAAGAGTTAAGTATAGAGAAAGGAGAAAAAGTGAACAATACAGTTAAAAGATATAGTATTATATATTCTGAAGAAGTAAGATTAAGACTCTAAGATTAAGAACTGATAACTGAATAGTTTTAAAAAACTAATGAGAAATGCTAAACATATGCCTAGTAATAAATATATAAATAATAATACAAACAAAGGAAATGGAATACAGATAGAAACAGTTCAAAGTAAACCTCAGAAACAACGTTCTCAGATAAGTAAATCAAAATAATCAAATAACCCAGATTGCAGAAAAAACAATCTCACAAATAATGCTCTTGGTAGAAAGTCGCAAAATCGAAGCAACTAAAAAAACCTAGATGGAAGAAAAAACAATCTCAGAAATAACGTTCTTAGATAAGTAAATAGTCGAAAAATCATTTATAAATTGGCAAAACATGTTAGCCAAGAATATCAGCATTAGTTGACAACTCACATTGGTGGTAACATCGACCTTCTCGCCCTTCTGCAGCAGGGTGTTGATGATGCCAGTGTGGCCGTATGCGGCAGCAGTGTGTATGCTGCGTGCTCCATCCTTGTTGGGCATGTGGAGGTAGACGCCCTTCTTGAAGAGCATCGTGGCGCACTCAGCATGGCCATTCAGGGATGCAATATGCATCAAAGTGCTGCCATCCTTGGTGCGCTCGAAGATGCTCGCCTTGAACTTGTCCGCCAGTATCTCGATGACATGCGCGTGCCCATTCTCAGCAGCCAAATGCATCGGAGTGCGATCTGAAGAGGGATTATTAATGATATGATCAGGGATTATGCATAACTCTGACTCACCCTGATTATCTGCTATGGAGGCAGATGCTCGCACTCCGTAAAAGTACTTGAGTAGCGCTTCGTCTCCTTCGGCGGCGGCAATGTGCAACGGGGTCTGTCCCTCACCATTTTGGGTGTCCACGTTGGTGCCATAGTCGACCAGGATGCGGACCATATCGACGTCCCGCCGTCTGGCGGCCAAATGCAAGGCCGTGTCTCCATTGGCCGTCGTTGCCTGAAATGTAAATCGACCAACGCTTTTCAATTTGGTTTATTTTCGTATATGCAAATGTTAATTTGGTCTGATTTGGTTTGTCCACAACAAGGCTAACTCGCCAAAGAGCTCGCCTCGCACATTTGGCTGCGTTTTCGCAATGCTTTTGACCCACTTTGGCTGTGCCGGCTGATTGCGTGCCAAGCAGCTAGCTGTTTGGGCCCAAAGTCAACTAACTCGAACTTTAACTTTACCGTTAACTTTAACCCCTTTACTGGTTAATTTCATCAACACGCACTGCGCTTAACCCGAACTCGAAGTGCAAATTGAAAACAACACTGAACAACTTTTATGCGGCAATGTCGCGTTGCATTGTTGCATTGTTGCATTGTTGCACTGTTGCACTTTTTACACTTTGCCTCTCCCTTTTGCCACCTCTTGCCCCCTCGCACTTGTGCGTAGCGTTGCCATATCTTTAAGGCATTTGCATATTTCTGATTTATTTCTCGGCTCTTTTCTGACATTTCAAGGCAGTTAGCCAGCGGCCAGCTCAAGATTTGATTTGCATTTATGATTTGTGGCACTCTTGGTTCACATTGCGATTAGGTTTAAGCTTGTTAAGATATTTGATTGACAGCTCAGATACCATTTTGATGTAGTGCTCAGTCATGCGAAAGGACATCTAAATTTAAACTGAGCCGTGGCGCGATTATATTTTGTGTGAACTAAGAGTGTGTCCAATGTTAAACATTATCTAATTATTTAAATTTATGAATCTTAACAAATATTATAGAAACCGTCTACTTTATTTTCACAGTAGTTGAAATGCTTTTTAAGCAATTTTAAATGACTCTTTTCATACTCTTATAGTCTGTAAACCGTGAAATAATGACTCTGAGAGAGTGTTCTATTGTCTCGCCGAATGTGTTTTTTAGCCTATACAATGCAACTTTTATGTGCTTTGCGTTTATCTAGTGATATATTTTTAATATTTTATATTTTTAGAATAATTACCTTTAGTTGGTCCGCCGTTTGTGCAGCCAAGAGTTCTCTGCACATGGACTGATTGCCCGACTCCACAGCCAGCAGCAATGGGATTTTGCCACGCTAGAGGGGGAAAAACAGAGGAATAGTTATTAGTTGGCAACGTACTCATTAGGGGTAGTAGATAAACACACACACACACACACACACACATACAAATAAATAACCAATTAGCCAATTCATGCCTCAAGTGTTAACGGCTGCATGCTTTCGCCTATTTTTAGCCAAGTTCGCAACTTTTCGCGCGAACTTTCAACTGGCAAAGGCGCATGAAAAGGGCTCCCACCCTTCACCCACCCCCTTTGCAAGTATCCTGCAACGCCAGGGTCTATCAGCTGGCAAGTAAATCAAGTTGTAGAGCAACTTGTGACCCCCTTTTTTATTTTATTTTTTTTTTTTGTGTTTTGTTGTGGATAGGAATGGCTGCCCCCGCCAAAGTCTCGTATTATGTGTTTGTTGTTGGCAACGAGTTGAGCGCCCTTTTGGAAGAGTGTTCGTAGTGTTCTCCACATAGTATACATGTGTATATATATATATATATATATATATATAGTAGAGTAGAGTAATATGTGCGTGCCTAAGCTGAAAAACTATTCAACTATTTGTCAAGGCTCAAATCGAAATCGAAATCGAAAACGAGCAATGTGCAATGGGAAAATAAGGAAATAGGGATTGAAGATACCTAAATACTTTATCCAGCTAATTTTGGCTGACAGTGTCATTAAATGGGGAATGGGGCACGGGGGAGTTGGTGGAGAGGTTCTATTTGGGTATAAATATCTAACCTCTAATTGATTTAAATCAAGTTGCCGAAAAGTCTTTTGTCTAGCCGACTATCAACCGACTCCGCCGAGGCGGTATTTGAGGAGTATTTGAAACGGGAGAGGTTGGCTCCGTAAATTTATGCATCCTTTGCCGTCGCGTGCGTTAAGCAAATATTGTTGTGAATTGTTGCACACCAATGCAATGTGAATGTGAATGTGAATCTGAATTTGAATGCGACAAATAAGTTCCGCATTTCAGATAGTTTCTTCTCTTTCAGGTTCTTCAGTTGCAAGTTAATCAGATGAGAAGCTACAACAAATAAACCGCTGACATTATTCTTTTCTTTCAAGTTTTCTTTGGTTCCGGAATGCATTTTGGTTATTTTCTTTTTATTTAATTTTTTTTTTTTAATATTGATTTTTCACAATTTGCTTGGCTTTATGTTGCTGCTGCTGTTGCTGCTGATGTTGTTTTTTATGAAACTTTTGTTTACGTTGGCACCGCCTGGCACTACACTAACTGGTCTGCTCTGCTCTGCTCTGGTCTGGTCTGGAGTGCTTCACTCTTGTTGTCTACAGACTGAAAGCAACTCATAATTTGGCCATTTACACAACACTTGTGGCTCTTCCACACACACTCGCACACACACTTACGCCGTCTGCTTTGACGCGTATATCCTTGCCAGCAGCAGCGAGCAATGCTCTCAGGATATTTGTCGCAGTGCCCGTTTGACGACTGGACACCAAATGCACTGCGGTTTGTGAACGTGACTGCAATGAGAGATTAATCAAATAGAAAATGTTATTATACATTAGTTCCGAGCGTCATAATCATTAGATATTTGAGTGCACACACTGGCACGCACTTTTAATGCTTCCTTTTTTTATGTGCAATTTTATTATTTATGTTTTAACAGCCGCGAAATGAAGAATAGAAAAAAAAACTATATTCACTTCAAAATCACAATTGCAACTGAATGAAAGAGCGCTAAGCTTTTGGGCTTATAAGCACATTTCGTGTCACTTTAGCTGGGTTTTTTTTGGTTCATATCACAGATTGACAGCAAACTGTATATAAACTTCCTGCTCTCTCTCTGCCTCTCTCTCTGCTAACACTGACAGCTCCGCCTGCCTGCCAAGGGAGGGGTGTGGGTGAGTTTTAGGTGTTGGTGTTTGCCACGCACACGAGAGGCAACCTCTTCAAACTTGGCTGTTGCTAAAACAAAAGTTAACATCCGCTTTGCATGTGTGTGTGTCTTTAGAACTTTCAACTATATGCCTCGCATTCCCTCTCGCTCTTTTCATTCTCCTCTCCTCTCTCTCCTCTCCTCTCTTTTCCCCAGTCTCCACTTTGATTAACATCAGTAATTTCGGCTTTGAGGCACTTGCCACGCCCTCGCATTTCATTCATTGTGGCATGAAAACTAAATTAAATTTTTGATAAAAAACATGCTCGCTAAGATTATACCCTTATAACCACCAGCTTTGTATTATCCATTAGCGTAATTTATACCCAAATTCGGCAGCAGTAGCTAATATTTTTTAAGTTGACCTGAAGAGTAAAAAATACTTTTAATCGTGTGCAAAAGTTAGACGAATAATCTTATAGAATTCTGATTGCTTAAGTTCTGCCTACATTAACATTATATTTCCAGCTCAGATCAAAGCTTGAAATTTAATTTAAAAATATTTATTTCTTACACACACACACACACACACTTCGGAAGTATTCCTTATATACACCCTGACATCTGTGGCTCAACTCAGATGGTGCTTGGTAACCGCAGTTTGTTTACCTTAGAAGCGGCTACGGTTCCTGTCCCACTTGGCTGGTTGGCTGGTTTTTAAATTAGGGTGCCTGTGTGGCTCGACATTAGCCCTAGTCTTAACCTTGTCGCCACTAATTGGCCCCTTAGCCGCTAACGTGCCAAAGTCACATGCAACATGCGGCACAAACATCTTTCGCACTGACCTTTGCACACAAATATGCGTCTAATGGTATTTAAAGTGCCCCAAAGCCGATTCCTCACTGACTTACTAAATTGCATAAAGTAGCTAAAGTAAAAAAATATGCATCGATTTTTAAATTACTTGAAAATTCTTAGAAAAACGCTACTTGTTAAACTGGTTGTGCATGGATTCGATAAATGGGTGATTAAAGTCAACTGATTCATGTATTACTTATATTAGTGTACAATATATATATATGTTAGATTAATCGAATTTGAATGACTTAAGCATAAGAAATTTAATACATGAATAAATAAATAAAAAATAAAGTTGTCGGTTTAATTGGGTACAGAATACATATAATATCAGTGTAGGCATAGATGTGAGTTAAAGCGAATGTTTGATATATCTATAGATAAATATATATGGCTAAATATGTAGAAAAAGTTGAAGAAATTGATGCATCATCATAAAAGAATATAAAGTCAAATATGAGTAGACATATTCAGACGTATATATATGTATGTATATGTATAGTTGGTAATAGCTCTTGGGTATACTCACTCCGCCGGTGGAGAAGGTATCAACGCCACGTTTTGTTAGCAACAATTTGACGACATCCTCACGCGAATACATTGCCGCAATATGCAGCACATTGTAATTATCCTGCAACACAAAGTGAAAGGGAGAAAGAGAAAGAGTTTAAGTATTAGAAAGAGAGCGCATTCATGAGTGGGCGAGACTTTAAATCAATTGGTAGAAATCATTGGACGGTGTTAAAGCTACCGCAGGTCAGCAGGTCTTCAGCTGGGTCAAAGTCATTCTCCATCCCATTTCCAAAGCCCTCCAACCGTATTTGTAAGTATTCCTTGGCTCTGCACTTTTGGCACTTTGCATGGCCAAAAAGGTGCGCCTGATTACCTTTTACTTCATTTGATTTGCTTTCCCCTTGTTGTTGCTGTTCTTGTTGCAACAATCTTTGCATGTGGACTTTCACTTTTGGCCATTTCTTAATGGTCGTTTGCTTCCTTAGCCACACATGCAACACTTGCATCAAACACGCCGCATGACCCTGCAATGGGTTATTTGTTAAAAACGCAACCCAAATTGTGTGAATTTGGCGACAAGCTGCCAGTGAGTCACATATACCCCGGGTTGGGGGCAATCGAAGCACTTCCATTTATCGTCCTCTTATATAATAAGCCATAACGCGCAATATGTTACACATACGCCCCATGGGCCAACGTCGGATTTACCTAATTTATAACTTGACCCGTCAACTTTGCATTTACTTATTCTTTTCTTTTGTTTCGGTGCGCCCTCGAAACGGAAATGAGTCGGGGTTTTTTATAGCTGCTTTGTTATAAGTACCTATGTAGAAGCGATAAGCCTCTGTCATGGAGTTGGCATTTATATATATATGTTGAATTTATTTAAGGCAACGATGATTTTCCAGTTAAAGCTTAGCTGTAGCTGTAGCTGTAGAAATTGTACATAACCAGATATCGCAGATTGTAACGAATATCAAACATATTTTAATTTGGATCATAAAGTAGAAAATATTTCGGATCATCAATTATCAGCAACTACAGAGCAAAGAAATAATTTATATATTTGTTTGTAAAATTCCTTTTGATAGTATTTTTTAGAGTACTTTAAAATGTCTGGAGAAATTTAATATAGAGATGATTGAATTGTTATATTTTAAAATGAGACAAACAATTAGAAATTATTGTTTTGTGGCTAATATAACTCCACATACTATCAGCTTATGGGCTTTATCTAGATCTTTGTCATTAAGAGTAGCACACGTAACTCATGTCAAGGTGTTTGGAAGTTTTTTTGTTTTTTGGTTTAAGGTGGCGCCTATTTTTGGCTGCAACTGTAGCCAATTTGCATACTGCACAGGGAAATACGAGTAAACGAAATACTTCAAGTTGAAGTCTTTGACACATGTCCCGCTGAAAGACATGCGGAGAGTGTTGCTGCCCAGTTTCAGAGCGGCATTGCGGTCTGCACTGTTTGTGTAATGCTTGTAGGCACTGGCAGCTACAGTGGCCTGCAAAAGTAGACGCTCTGGTGGCACGTGAAACGCGAACGGCAGACAGATAATATTTCACGCGCCTGTTTTGCATAGTTTTTAGCTCCAAGTATGTTGTGTGTTTGTTGTTGTTCTGCTGTGGCGGAACGAAAGCAAAAACCGGAAACACAACAAAAAACGGAAGCGCAAATTTTCCAGCACATTTTTCTGCTTGCTTTGGCCAGAGGAGGTGGTGGGGGCTGGAGAGAAGGGTTTGTGTTGCTTGTAAGACGACCCAGTTTTCGCTTGTTGTTTGTTGAGTGTACACCTCAGCAAAAGAAACAGAGACAGAGAGTGAGAGTAAGAGAGAGAGAGAGAGAGAGAGAGAGAGATAGAGTGAGAACGCAACAAAGTAAGTTACAGCTCAAGATGAAGTCATTTCGCACACCCCGGCCAAAAAAGAAGATGAAGAAAAAACCAAAAACAAGAAAGAGACACTTAGAAAAACGAAATTATAATTTTTACTTTTGTTTATTATTCTCCATTGTCTGATGTCAGCAAATGATGTGGACAAAAACACACACGCCCACTTTTAAGCACATTGCTATTATATTAATTTAATTAACATTTGACTTAATTCAAGTGCCTCACAAACACACACACCCACACAGATACTCACACTTTCGCACAATTGTGCGTGCTCTCACGCACAGCCTTTTGACAAATTGAGTCTGAGCCGAGTTAATGGCTTAATGTAAAAATTGCACGCTGTCATCGCGCATGTGGCTTAAATACCAAATGCTAAATACCGGAGTGGCCCAAAAGTCTGCTTTAATTAAAATTGCATACATTAATGACGCCATGCCGGACGGCATTTTACCATTGCTCTTGGCCATTTGTCTTAACCCCCCCCCCCAAAAAAAAAAAACAAAAACAAAAAATAAAAAAAGGTCAGCTACGAAAAGGAAAAAATAAGCAAAAGGAAGACCGAGGTGTAAATAGCCATTGGGCGTATTTAAAAGTCAGGTGCTTGATTAATTGGCTTTTAAGTTGCAACAAATGAAGTTGGGAACACCTCTTTCTGGCCTCAGCTTGGCAGCAACTTCAATGACATGTGGCATTACACTTTCCACTCCCCCCCCACTGGCCCACTCCCCAGCCTGACAGCCTTAAAATGTTAATTACTTGTACTCATTACATCATTTCATTTGCAAATGCAAATGCAAATGCCGTGCCAAATGTGTATTACTTTGAGATCTCTCCCATTCAGATAAGCCACAATTTATCACACGTGATATTTTAGATTCCTCCTCGTTTTTTTTTTTAATTCATTAAGCTGAAGTACAGCTCTAATTGCACGTAATACAATGAAAGTATTTATATTCACCTTGACGGACTGTCAACTTTTACGAACTCATCAAGTCATTTCAAATAAAACATGACGCATCTTGAATAGCGGGCATAAAAATGTAAGCATTACAAATACTTAACTTTTTGCTAGTCATGAAATATTCACACAGGGTAATTCATGATAATATCTGGTTAATGTACGTAACAATCACACTTTTGATTTCAAGGAAATAAAAAAAGAATATAAATATATTTAAAAGTACAAAACAATAATCTGAAAAGCGAAAGAGTTCTTGGAAAGAATATATAATTTTATATTAACATAAGGCAATACTTTTCTCACATAAATAAATCTGAAAAATTAATCAACAAATAAGTTTTTCTTGGCACTGAGTGGTTCTTCAATATAGTAGACGTCATATTATCATATGAAAAGAAAAATGCTAAGTTCAGAAAATTTCAGTTTGAGTGAAAAGAAAAACTATTTAAAATTCATTATAAATATTCATTTCGAACGTGCGTTCTAAACTATTTTGAAATTAACCTTTAACATTTAAAAAACAAGTTGGGTAATTTCCTTCAATGTGGTTTTTTATGTGAGTCTGCAATGGGCAAAAAACAAAAAAAAAACACAAACGCACACACACACACACACACAATTTCTATGTTTGTTTTGGTAATTTAATTCGCTGACTTTGCTTATTTTTGGTTTGGCAACAATTATTTATAATTGGGTCAAGGATTTGGATCGCCCCAAGAGCTCAGAACATGTGCGCGTTGGCCGCAAATGAAATGTGTGTGAAATGTGTGTAGTAAGTAATTGTGGCATGCAAACATAATGCCAAATGCCCAATTGCCAATTGAGTATAGACCTCAACTTCCAGACTCAAATTGCTCACTTCATATTAGTGGCCGAATGGTTTTTTGTGGTTTTGTGATTGCTAAATGATGGCATAGTTAAGCCCTTTAATCCTTGAACCTTGAGGATTGTTAAGGAGTTGGTTAAAAAGTGTTTTCTCAACTCTATTATACTCTATACTTTAAATTCAACTCTATTAAATAATATAAATGGATGATTAAGGATCATCAAAGCGTTAAATCGTTTTCGTTTCCAATTTCCATCTAGCTTAGATTCAAATAAGTGTACCTTCAGGCACACCACATTATCTTAGCCTGATATCACACTGCTGCTTCTTCAATTCCTCTCAAATTGTTTGCCAAAAATAGCTTTGCAATTTTACAACAATGTGAATATGTTCGTGGCGCCACAAACTATGCAGAAAGCAGCGTGGAGAAACAGAAATCACAGAATATGATTTCAGGGGGGAAATTCCTGAGTGGCTTTGCGTGTCGCCTGAAATCGTAACAATTGTAAGAACCTGGCCAAAAACAGTTGGCCAAGCTTTGTTCAGTTGACCCACAGCGGCCGTTAAGTGGCAGTTGAGAGTCCGAGTGTTGAGTCCAGGAGTTGAGAGCGGGAGTGTCCGGAGAGTCAGAGAGCTGAGAGTCGGAGAGTCCGAGAGTCCTGCCGGCTATTGGCTTTCCCAATGGAAATGCGTGTGTGCGGCAAATGCGTGGACCGCAAAACCTACTCTCTCCCCTCCCCTCTGCCCGCAATCCCCTTGCGCAATGACGTCCCCGCTTGAGATTTAATTATGCGGTTTTTATCGATTTGACACACTTCCAGCGGCTTGTTTTGCTTACCTTCTCAGCTCAGCTGGTCGCCTTAATTTGTACTCATAGCTGGGTAATTTAAGATGTTGCGATGTTACCCAACTTAAACACTCGATACTCACATTATTCCGTGCTCCGACATCGGCACCGAGTTCAATCATGCGATCCATTATCGCCGTCCGATTATCCTTTGTTGCATACATCAGCGGTGTCATGCCGGTGTTCTGAAACCACAATGGATAATGATCAGATTTTTTAATTTTAGAATGCATAATAATTAATTAAGTGCATACTGGAATTTACTTTGCATTGGTGTTCCTTGTGGAGGTATAAAATGCATACATATTTATTACGATTCTTGGAAATGCTACAAGACCACAAATATTTTCCAAAAGTGTACAATTTCCTTAAACCTCTTCTCTTCTGACTTCTTTTATTTCGATCCAATACAAGACATCATAATATATGTTTCGAGCGTTATCTTGAGACAGTCTTTAACTATGTCGTTAATAACAAATAGTTCACTCTAGCAAATGTAAAGGAAACTCTTTAAGATAGCAATATTGTTACAGGTTTTCCCACAATCGAATGTGATTCATTCGGAAAATGTACAACCCGTATTTTCCCTTGTTTGGCAAACACTTCAACTTTTTGACTCATACACAATGCAATCTGAACATTAAATATCATCATAATTACTATAGTATTTGAATGTAAATAGTAAATTGTTCGTTTTGTGCTTGTTTCTCTCCTGCTAATTTTGATTAGCCTACATTTTCACCTCATTTATTTTGCGTAATTTTCATAATTAAAACTAAATCAAGTCCAAAACCATAAGCATTTCCACGCCCTGTCTGGCAGCCAAATAAAATCACCAAAATTGTTTGCAAAAAAAGCAAAATTGGAACGTTATTGGAGGCATGTGGTGTGATTTGAATATACCCTATATTTAAATATTAATTGTGCAATGGAGAACATCTTGTTTTTTAAATGGAAACGAAAAAATTATAATATTTTTGGCTGGCTTATAAATTCAAATTTAATCTTTTTTCTGATTGCGTTCAGCTGTAGAAACCATATCTAGTTTTCAGGTATGGCAACAGTATTTTTTCAGAGCTAAGGGCGAAGTATATGCCATCCCCTGTATACTGCTATAGCTGCAGGGTATCATTGACTGTTGTTGTTCAAGAGAGTTTCTATGTTAATGATGCCTTTCGCACAGCTAAATAATTTGCATGAGGCGCAACCCTTGCCATCTACCCAAGTAGTTCTTTAGTTTTAGCTTTGTCTACATTCCGATCGGGTATTTCCGTTCCACCTACTTTTATTTGTACCCTGCTTGCATTTTATTGTCAGTTGCCGTTTTTCTATGCTTTTTTTGTGGCTGGTTGGATTGGGGAGTGCTTTTTTGTTGAACGTTCTTGCAACGTTAATTTTATGTCAACGACTTTTGCGTTTCATATTTTTATGGTAAATTGAAATCGAAGCGCTTCAATTTCGATGCTTTATGAGTTTATTCCTTTGGGGGGTAGTCGCCTGTCGCAACTTGTGGCAGGACGATTCATTGCCTTGGCAGCCAAACATTTGGGCCGCGCTATCAAATAACACACACACACACACAACAAGAACAACACACACACCAACATACACAACAGTGTCGTTATTTTGGCTGGTAAACAACCAAACAACAACAACAACTAAAATGCCGCCATTGTCGACGTTGATAAGGGCGACGTCGACTTACATTTTGCGCCGCTTTCGATGGGCTCCAAAATTGATTTTACAAAGTCGGCGGTACTTGCCTTTAGCACAATTACACTGAGAAAACAAAGCACTTGCTTCCGAAACGTTTTGTTTTTATATACACAGAAGATGCTTTTGGCGATATTCTTAATTTGACAACAATCTTAGCTTTGGTTATAGATTGCAAAACATGTTAGCTTAATACTAAAAAATAAAAAAAAAATTAACAGTTAACTTTACTTCAAATTTTGGGAACACAAAAAAATACTTAATATCCTGTCCTGTGAGAATTTTAAGCTCAGTTTAAAAAACTTTAGTTCTAACTAGATTTTGGCACTTCTTGCATGTGCATCAAGTTATTGTTTACTTTTGCTTAGTCGTCTAGGTCTTAAAACTGTTTTTGTTTTCTCAGTGTATTAGTAAATACACACATCCACTCTATCCCCCTCTCTCTCTCTCTATCTCTATCACTCTGTATGCTTACCATATCGTGAACTCCGGCTAGCGGTATATGATTACCATCCTCGCCGACATTGGCCACATACTTCTCCAGTTTCTTCAGTTCCGCCTCGATGGGTGTCCATTCACTCTTCATGGCCAGGCCGAGCACCTTGTTGGCCGTGTCACGTATGGAGGCGCCAGCGCTTGGTGGCTTTGGTGCTGGGAATCCGTCAGCATCCTTCTTGTCGCCATTGCTGGAGCTGTCGTCTTTGGGATCGGATTCGGCTTTGCTCGCGGGCGTTGCACGTTCGCTTGTCGTCGCGGAATCATCTGGCGGCCCTGTCAATGAGGACGGCGTTTTGCGGCCAACACCAGCACCGCCAGCGCCACGCCCACCGCCGCGACCGCCTCTCGGCTGCGACATGTTCCGGCCAAAATGGGCTGGCTGCCTAACAACAACGAGCCGCTCTTAGTTCCGGCCGCCTCGACTGGCCAAATTGGCCATTATACAACGGTAAACAACACAGCAAAAAATGCACTTTAATTTATTGTTTCAATTTGAATAGTTGCAGTGTGCCTTTTGTTTCTTATTGATTCGCGGCTGCATAGTTTCTGGCTTGCATTCGCATTGCACTACAATTTGTTGGCCTCCGCATTTTACCAATATTTGTTACCAACAATTTGCATTTTCATTGGCAACACACTCGCAGCGAAACAACAAACGTTTGTTGGTTACTTTTATTCTAGTCGGCCCCACTTTTCGTATAACAACATCAACAACATCAGCAACAACATCAGCAACAACACCAACAACAACCACACAAACACATCCGCTTCCTATTATTATTCCTTGAATGTGTGTTTTTTTTTCTTTTTTTGGCTTTCTTCACTTTTACTACACAATTTTATATGTTTCAGCCAGTTTTTCTATATTTTTATTGCTCGCTTTCGGATTGCGTGTGCGTCTCACTTTAGAGCCGCCGCTCTTCTAGCTGCTTTTTTTGGGCCAAGATTTTGGCTTCTACTGTTGGCCGAGTTAGAGGAGCCAAAGAACCGTTTGCCACGAGCTTCTGCGAGTTTCTGATTTGCCAGTCGCATTCATTTTTGGCATTTACCTTTAGTCTAACGAGAAGTCGAGCACCTTGGCAACATGACGAAACTCCTGTTACCAATCCCTCTCTTTCTCTCTCTGTCTCTCTATGTCGCTCTACCTCTCTCTATTCGCGGCGCACGCGTTTGTTTACAATTGTTGATTCCAAACAAACTCGAGAGATTGCCATCAAACAGTAGTTTTTTGGCGCGTAAATTTACAATTGAGAGAGAACACTCAGCTTTCGTTCAATTTCGCGTCCTGAAGGGGTCCTTTAGCTATAAGATGAGCGGAGGATCCTTTCTTGGGAAATTTATGCTTATACTAGAGCATGAAAAGGATGGTTCGGGTGTTAATTTATTACATGAAATCGACTTTAATGTTTTCTTACAATAATCCAATTCCGATTTCTGAATATTTTTTTTTATCACAAGATATTTGCCACAGCAATAATCTATCAAATGTTGGCCAAGTGGTTTTAACTGTTATTCAGTTAATTTTTGACATGTATTTAAGTAATATGTTTTTAGCATTTGAAGCGTTCGTAATCAAAATTTGTTGTAGTTAGTAAATCAAGCACGATGAAATCAACTTATAGCGTGGAGAGCCTAGACCAGAGTATAACTCGAAGCGTACGCAAAGGGGCTAAAAAAACGCCGAAAAACAGACGGAGTCCAGCGCGCGCCTCGGCGCGATTTGACGAGGACAACGACTACGAGGGGACGAGATGTCGCTGCCCACGATGTGAAGTTCTCCATCCAACGGAGAGGATACGCAAAGAGGCGGAACGGCTCTTTGAAAATGTGAGTAAAGTGCAGGATGCCATCGATCAAAATGTGGAGGGATTGCTCAAGGATCTGGAGGTGCTAATCGGCTTCAAGTCGATCTCTGTGCAGCCAGAGATGCTGCTGGAGAGTATGAAGGCGCTCGATTGGCTAGCGGATCGCTTGGACAATTTAAAGTTTCAGACCATGGATCATTATGTGCCCGACGATCCTCGCAATTGTTTTGAGGAGCCGCATCGCAAGGTGCTCTTCTCCCGCTACTTCTCGTCGCCGACAAAAAACACAGTGCTGATCTATGGGCATCTGGATGTGGTGCCAGCTAAGCCAGACTGCTGGCTGCATGATCCCTTCACCATGCATCTGGAGCAGGGTGTCATCTATGGTAGGGGCGTGACCAGCGGCAAGGGAATGCTAGTCGGCTGGCTGCAGGCCATCGAATGTTGGCTGAAAGTGCACGGGGATCTGCCCATTAACGTGAAGATCATTGTCGATATGTTGCACGAGGTGGGCAGCAGCGGATTGCAGAACTACGTGAAGGACAGAAGTGACTTCTTCCACGACGTGGACCTTATGGTCTTCGACGCGAACTCGTGGCTGACCAACAATAATCCTATCATCGCCTGCAGTCTCTCTGGCTGGGCTCATTTTGGCATTGAGGTGCGAGGCGGCAATAAGACCTTAGAGAGTGGCCTCGCTGGTGGCTTAGTCTTTGAGCCGATGATCGATCTGTGTCATCTGATGAATCGTCTCGTCAACGATGACCATGACATTATAATACCAAACGTTGAGCTGCACGTAAAGGCATTGGCTACTCACGAATGGCAGCTGCTCGAGAAGGCGGACTTCCAGACCTATGCCTACAAGGAGCAGCTGTATGTGCGGCGCCTGAGAAACGAGGCGAACAAGGTGGAAATGCTGCAGAATCGCTGGTGCAAGCCAACACTGACCATGCACGGCGTTGAGGGAGCAGACAGTCATCCCGCCTGTAGGCAGATGCTGCCCATGCGTGTGGTGGGCAAGTTCTCGATTAAGGTGGTGCCCGATCAGGATGTGAAGCAGATTCAATCCGATGTCAACGAATATTTGCAGCGGTGCAGCATCGATCTGGATATGGGTACCAAGATGACCGTTCATCTGCTCGACGCCTGTGAGCCCAGTGCCTGGTCGGGCGACTCCAGATTGACGAAGGCCGTCATAAACGCTGTGTTCGATGTGTATCAAACGACACCCATTGTCACCGAAGGAATACCCATTTGTTTGCCCATCGCGAGCGTGTTGGGGAATCTGATAGATAAGCCCATCGTATTGGTGCCGTATTGGCGTCGTCGGGATCGCCATCATCAGGAGAACGAGTACATTGAGGAGCGGTGTGTCATGCAGCATACCAAAGTCTGTGCCAATCTCTTCTACGAGCTGAGCGTGATTCCTAGCAAATGCAAGTGCCGCTTCCTCCCGGACTATTGCGATCGGCGTGGAACTATGGAGGTACTGGATGAAGAGCGTGGCTACTTCAAAAATGAGCCACCGATTTCTCGGCGTGACAAACTGATCAGCATCTTCAGGAAAAAGGATAGTGTCATGCAGAGGACGAGCAAAAGGCGCCGGATCAGTGGCCGCTTCAAAAACTTTTTTAGCATACCATTGGCCTGGAAGAAGATCAGGAAGTACCAAAGCCGTTAAGGCTTCTGGAGTTGAGGCATCCTGTTGTTGTTGTTGCTGAAATTCATCTGTGCTAGTAAGTTTATATGAAATCGGACTATTTGCTTTAGTTATCAGTTTTCATTTGTGTAAATTCTAAAGTACAAGGAATTTCTATTCAAAATTAATTTAGTTTTTCTTTTAGAAAAAATGATTTGCTGGGGCGAACGGAACTGTTGCGGTTTATTCTTGGATCGATCGGAGAATGATCGCTGTGACTGTTTACGGGACTACTGCATCAGGGACTATGATCCCAGCGACAGGATAATTGTCTCAGAGGAGGATTTGGAATTTGTAAATGCCAATCTGAAAACGAAATGCGAGGAACATTTGACCGAGCTGGACGAAATGATGTCATTGAAGAGCATACCCACCTGCCCCGACTTTGACAAGCAGACTCGACAGCTGATCAATCGATTGGCGCAGCGGCTGAACGAACTGGAGTTCGATGTGGAGGTGGTCGAGGTGAAGCCAAAGGGCTCTGATCCCACGCACTATGTGATCTTTGCCAGCTACTTCTCCACACCCGCCAAGAATGTGATGCTCGTCTACGGGCATGTGGACGTGAAGAACGTGGATACGGTCGACAACAAATGGACACAATACCCCTTCAAGCTAACCAAACAGGATGGCATGCTCTACGGCCGTGGTTTGACCAGCTCGAAGGGTCCGCTGTATTGCTGGATACATGCAGCCGAGTCCTGGCTGAAGAAGACAAAAGATTTGCCTGTGAATTTGAGGTTTCTCATCGATACCTTCAGCAATGCGAACAATCAGGCACTCAGGGAACTCATCGCTGAACGTAAGCAGTTCTTCGCGCCAGTCGATCTGTTGATTTGCTCCACCAATCTATGGATATCGCCAAGAACACCCATGTTGTCCACCTGCCACAGCGGCTACGTCTACTTTGAGCTTCAGGTGCGACATAAAAAGCAATCCAAGAAAGAAACCGAATCCGACGAGTGTCCCATACGCGGACGGCAGCCCATGGAGGAGCTGTGTTTCCTAATGAACACCCTAACGGATAAGCAGGGAGAACTGGCGAAGAAACTGGAACGACATGCGTTGCCCGTAACCCAGAACGATTGGAACATCCTGAGTAAAGCCGAGGTGGGCATCATGGAGTTCAAGGATAGGTACAATATCAAAGGGCTACTGCACGAGGAGTCCAAGGCGCTGTTTCTCAAACATCGCTGGTGCATGCCGGGCTTGACGGTGCACACCGTCGAGCATCGTCAATACTTCAGTGTACGAGATCTGTACGAGCCCCGACACATTGCGGCCAAGTTCTCCGTTAAGCTGGTGCCCGATCAGAGTACCGATTACGTTAAGTTTGTGATCAGGGACCATCTGGATAGTGCCTATTGTCGCCACAAATGCATTCATCCCGCCTATCTGCGGATCACGGACTCCGTAAAGCCACTGAACGAGGGACGCAATTCACCCTTCAGTCTGGCCGCCCAGCGGGCGTACGAGAAGGTGTACAATGTCCATGTAGCACTACCGGACACCATCACCCTCTGCTTCCCGATTATGAATGTGCTGCGAAAGCATTGTATGTCCACGGCTCATGTCATCGGATTGCCCTTCTGCTCGGTGCATATGCATCCCGGCCAGCCGGACGAGTGCATGCCGCTCGAGGAGTACGAGAGGAACAGGGAGCTCTGCGCCACCCTCATGTACGAGTTGGCTCTGGTGCCGCCCGAGTGCAAATGCACCGAGGTGGAGGACTTCTGCTACGAGCAGGGCAAATCAACGGATCGCGACTTTGTCCACACACAGGAGCCCCGCAATGCGAACTTATCACACATCCTCTACGAACTGAACGAGGCTCAGGTCGACAAAGCCCACTCAATCACTTATCTGCTGCCCAATGTGGAACAGATACTCTTGGGCAACTCCAAAATCGAGCAGAAGCCAAAGAGACTCAGTTGATTGCCAGTGTTACCCTATTTCCCTATTCCTATTCAAGGCCAAAACTAGTGTTTTCCTATTCCTCTATTCCTATTAAATGCCAAATTCAATGTTGCCAAATTCAATGTTTCCCTATTCATCAAATCCTGTGTTTTCCTGTTCCAATTTTCTTATTCCCATTAAGGGCTAAATCCAGTTTCGCTTATCTGATTCCCTAAATGGAACTATTAGTACCCAAAATGCTTGTTTATGTACTAATTAAGCCAAAAAAAAAAGCCCCGCGACGCATAACTAATAAAATGGGTATAATCATGATGCTATTGCACGACAAAACTGATAAAAACAAATAAAAATAATTTCCAGTGTGGAGCACCTACGAATACAAAACTACTTTGCGAAACAGCGATGAAAACTGCGCAAATGTGCTGAAATGCAAAAAACAATACTGCCAGACAACGGATGTACAAAAAGAAACGAAAATATAGAATTCGGATTATATATATTCAATTAACAAACTTATCAGCAGAGCTCAGCTAGAAAATTATGTTTTTATTATAGCTTCAAGCATAGAATACTTGATTTTTTTTTTTTGTATGTCTGCTGATAATACTCAGCAAATGTTTTTAATATCACCCGTATCACCCAACCGCTGACGTCAGACAAATCAAATTAGCCGCCGGCTACAGTTTGTATATGCCTGATAAACGAAGCATGTACAAAGGGTCACTTGCTCTCTTCCAATTGAGAGCCACTCAAAGCACGACTATCACAAAAGCACAAAAACAAATGAGTGAAAATGCCGGTCGCATACGAAAGGCAAACCAAACAACAACAGCGACACGCGTCTTCTGCGGAATGTAGAAAACAAAATAGAAACGATAATAATGGCCAAAACAAAAAGCGATAAAAAAGCATTGGTCGAGAGGTAAATACGAATGAATAAACACATGTTGTAAACATCAATGAGCAAGTTGCAACTCAAAAAAAAAAGCAACGTTAAAAAGATCAGTTTAACTTGTATTTTAGCTATGTTTACATTACTATCTACTACCACTGTCTTTTTACTCAGCATCTCTCTCTCTTTCTTGCGCTCTCTCTCTTTCTTGCTCTCTCTCTTGCGCTCTCTCTCTCTCTCTCTCTCTCTATCTTGCTTTCACTTGTATTAGCTTAGTTCGTGCGATTAGTGTGGTGTGGGCTGCTCCCAGTACGTTTTTGTACGCTGCATGGACTGGTCGTTTCTTTGTGGAACGCTCGTGATTACATTTTTTCAAACCGGAAGCGCTAACGCAAATCATTAATAATTTTAAACTCGGATAGTAATGAAAAGTGAACAATTATTTATTTAAGTGCACTTCGATAAGCTTCGACTAAATAAAATATAAAATGTTAAACAAGAAGCTGCAAATGGCGTCCAGGCATGTCCTCAGGCAGAGTTTGGGCTACAAGGCGTGGCGATGGTAAGTGCTCAGTAGGAACATAAACCCAAAGTGACACCCACCATCAAGGTCAAGATCTCAGCACAGCAGCTAGTAAAAAAAACTTTAAGGAAGCCCCAATTTTGCATTGGCTGCAAGGTGGAAAGTGTTGCCTTTAAAGGACTATTTATTTCGCACAAATTACTCTACAGTCTTTGGAAATATTCCATCTTAGCAATATGTTAATTATCATATTAATTATCTATTTTTAAACACCTGTTGCAAGCAAACTTTTCCATGGATGCCTATTTTGAGCTGATGCCAAGCCTTTTGTGGTGAAAAAATTAATGACTAAATAATTGTATATGTCTAAAAAAAATATATAATTAAATATATGTATTTTCATGTATATTCCGTTAGTCTTGCCCTCTTGCGATAAGCAACTAAGTAAAATAAAACATTTATGTTTACAATGTCGTCTAAGCAATAAATGCGAATCGAATAAAAGAAAAACAAAAAGAAAACTAGATGTTGATGATGAGTAATAAAAAATGAACCAACGCAGTGAATTTAAACAGAGCGCTCCAAACAGAACATGCCATAAACTAAGCACAAACTTTTAATGCGTTTTTGATAAGCTTAGGCACGCTTTAGATAAGGTACGCAATCAACACAGTCCAGACACAAACCACTCGTGCGCAGACTAAACGGATTTTTCGCTGTTATTTTTTGAAAATAAATGAATAGATAAAGTGTGTCCCCAAGTGAATTTTTCGGGGTAGAATTTTGTAAAGGAATTGCAACTAAAAATTAGGTTTTCTTAAGAGCAGTATTAATCTTCTATTAAATGAATATTGAAATGAATTTAAATTTCACATCAATCTCGTCTCTTGCAGCCAGTCAACAGCAATAACCGCCGCCAGTCAGAGTTATATGCATCACATTGGCAAGGAGCCGTTGGTTTACCGGAATGTGGGACAGCAGCTGGAATTGACTGTCTCTCAGTTTGGCAGCACCGAGGCGATAGTTTCGTGTCACGAGGCGAAACGATACACGTTCCGCAGCGTGCTGGCCGAGGTGGATCGCGTGGCGGCGGGTTTGCTTAAACTGGGACTGCAAAGGGGCGATGCCGTCGGCATCTGGGCTCCCAACCATATTCAATGGTATCTGAGCATGTTGGGCGCCGCACGAGCTGGCCTCACATCCGTCGGGATTAATCCCGCGTTCCAGGGACCCGAAATGGAGTACTGCCTGAAGAAGGTGGACATCAAGGCGATAGTTGCAGCGGAGTCGTTCAAGACCCAAAACTACTATGAGATTCTACGTGGCATTTGCCCCGAACTGGCCGACTCAGAGGTGGGCAAAATTCGGAGCGTCAAGTTTCCTCATCTGCGTTCCGTCATCATCGACAGCAAACAGAGTCTGAAGGGTGCCTTGCGCTTTGACGAGCTGCTCGACTTGAGCAGTGCCAGCGAGCAGGCGGAGATCGCTAAATTGCAGCGCGATATCGTACCGGAGAGTCCCTGCAATGTGCAGTTTACGTCGGGCACGACGGGCAATCCCAAGGCAGCTGTGCTCTCCCATTACAATTTCGTCAACAATGGCATCCATGTGGCCAATAGAAATGAGCTGGAGGGTGAGCGGATTTGTGTCCAGGTGCCGTTGTTTCATGCCTATGGCGTAGGCATTACCATCATGGCAGCCATGACCAAGGGAGCGACACTAGTTCTGCCAGCAGCTGGGTTCAATCCCAAGGACTCGCTGCGTGCGATCGTCGATGAGAAGTGCACTGTGATCCACGGCACACCCACAATGTATGTGGATCTGGTTGGTGCCCAGCGCAAGGAGCAGTTACCGCTGGGCAGGATCAAGAAGGCGATCACGGGCGGGGCGCCAGTCTCGCCACAGCTTATCCGGGACGTTAAACAGGTCCTGGGCGTTGAGGCGATGCACAGCGTCTATGGACTGACCGAGTCAACGTGTTGCATTTTCCAAACAATGCCTGGGGATGAAGAGGATCGGATGCTCCATACTGTGGGTCATCTGACCGATCACATCGAGGCGAAGATCATCGATGAAAAGGGCTACGTGGTGCCTTTGGGACAGTCGGGTGAGCTCTGTGTACGTGGCTATCTGACCATGTTAGGCTATCACGGCGACGTGGAGAAGACCAGAGAGATGATCAGTGCCGACAACTGGATGCGCACGGGAGATCAGTTCGTTATGCAAGCAGATGGCTATGGTCGCATCGTGGGTCGCCTCAAGGAGATGGTCATACGAGGCGGCGAGAATATATTCCCCAAAGAGGTCGAAGACTTTGTCAACACGCATCCTCAGGTGCTTGAGACGCATGTACGTTACTCTCTCCTAATCCTAATCCCAAACCGTGAACAGCTACTCATGTTTCACCATTTCAGGTTATTGGCGTGCCCGACGAGCGTCTGGGCGAGGAGCTGTGCGCCTTTGTGCGCCTCCACAAAGATGCCGATCGCAAATCCTTTACCAGGGAATTGCTACGTGACTACGCCAAGGGCAAGATCGCCCACTTTAAGGTGCCGCGCTATGTGGTGCCCATCGATGCATTCCCCAAGACCATCTCCGGCAAGGTACAGAAATTCAAGCTCCTCAAGAAGTTCGAGGACAGCTTCCACACGCAGAAGAGCAAATCGCAAGCAGCCGGAGTTTAATTATTACGTGTTGTCCTGTTATCCTGTTGTCCTGCTGTACAGATGTGAAATTATTCCAAAATATAAGCTAATTTTGTAAATAAATCAAGAATCGTAAATAAATGTAGAAAATGTTGTGAATTGAGAGTTGGTCCTTGCAATTCTAACGCACCATGTCCTTTGCATATCTGTAAGGATCTGGCAGAGTTGGAGCTATTTTTTTAACCATAATTCGGCCAACTCGAAAGGATACATAATTTTGAGCTCATTTTGAAAAAGATTCCAGCACTATCCGTATATCTTTTGGGCCACAAATAGTCCTTGGCCCGCTGATTTGAATAAAGTAGAATTTGAGAATTTGGCCTAGATATGACTATTTTTGTAAGCAAAAATAATTCTCTTTCGCTTTTATCTAATCCCAAAAGTATGCTTTAAAAATTTAATTTAAAAAATCATTTTGGTTCGTTTTTGAAACAATTACTATTTTATTTTAGGTTTTGAAATTATTTAGCAAAAAATATTTTAGTTTTTTTTTTTTTTTTTGTATTTTTTCCATCAGTTTGCTTGCTTTTATTCATTCCTTCTTTGATGTTTTCTTATAGGTCTAGACACAATATCTGATCAGTTGTTGTTGTTGTTGTTGTGGTTGCTGCTGCTTCGGCTGGGCTGGGCTCATACATAAAAAATAACATAGAGTATCTGATAGTACTTAAGAATTAATGACAATGCTGCGTGTTATAAACTTTTGCGTATTTTGTTTAGCTTACACAAATACGACTCTTGCAAGATTTAGTTACAAATACAGATACAGATACAGATACACAGATACAGATACAGATACGGGGTATAATCAATGATAACAAATTAAAAATTGATAAATTTAACTAAATGCTAAGTGCTAAAAACTAATTTAGATGTACATATATATATATATAAGAAGACCATAAATTAGATCAATTAACATAGATAATTTCTCTTTAATCTGTCGCTAAAAACTAGATAATAAATAATGCTCAAAAAATCGCCACAAAAACAAACGCACAAAATAATTAAAGCTTCAATTCGGGGCTCCCCCCAACATCACTGAGAGAGAGACAGAGACAGAGAGCTCCTTAACATTTGACAATTTTTGATTTTATTTTTGGGGCATTACAAGGTTGTTTTTGTTTTTGTTTTTAATTTTTGTTTTTAATTTTTGTTTTTTGTTTTTGTTTTTGTTTTTGAATTAAGGACATCAAGTGATTTTCTGCTTAGCTTTTCCGTTTGAGCTTAATGGGAAATTTGTGGGGCTAGACTTATAGTTGGATCTAGATTTTGAGGGGTGTGTGTGTGGGGGGGCTGCATAACATATTTCATATACGATATCTCGAGTTGCGGTTAGCACATATATATATATAAATTTGTATTGTATAGTTTATAAGTTGAATGCAAATATATATTTATGTATGCATACTGCGCTTGAGCTAAATGCCTAACCATTCAATACAATATATTATTATTATTATTATTATTATTGTTATTATTATTATTATTATTATTATTATTAAAACCGAACATCTACTCGGTATCGTATTTGTTGCTTTGAAACATTTTGCATTTTTCTAGTTTGAAGAGAGTTTATTGCTCAACTATATTTTTACTATTGAATACTTTTGCTCTTTTGTTTGCAATATTTTTAAGTGGGTTTTTTCTTGTTGATTTTTACGGATCTTTATCTTAAAGTGTGCTACATACAACATTTTTGCTTCTTTTTCTTTTTTGCTTTTGTAGTTTACTATTCAACTCATAATTATATATATATATATATATATATATATATATTTATATTTCTCTTAAGACTGTGACGGATCCGCTTGCTGTATATGTGTGCTGTGTGCTATGTTTGTGTGTGTGTTGGTGTATGTGTGTGTGTGTGTTTGTATGTGTGTGTTTCTTTTATTCCCTCTAACTTTCACATCTATTAATCATAGCCTTTTTGAAATAACCATAAAAATTCTTGCCCATCGTTTTGCTTTAGCTTTAAAATGAAATTATTTACACGAGACGCTTTTTGCTCAATTCAATATTCACAAAAATCTTAAACGATTGTTTTTGTCGAACCTCGAACGGCGAAATCTTTTCTTGACTCTGCTTTATATGCGCCAAGCTATGCTTTTAGTTTAAGTTGTAGTTTTTGTTTGTTGTTGGTTGTTTGTTGTTTGTTGTTTGCCCATTGAGTTGTTCTACAAATCGATGCGCCGATTGCCGACTGCTTTAAAAGCTGTCATCATCATCATCATCATCATCATCGTCGTCGTCGTCTTCCTGGTAATCATCGTCGACTTCATCATCCTCTTCCTCTTCCTCTTCGTCGCCCACAATTAGCTCTTCCTGCTGGGCATCCTGCTGCATTTCGTAAGCCTCTTCGGCTGCCTCGGCTATCTGCTCGATAACAGCTCGCTCCTCATAGCCCACATCCTCGTCCTGGATTGGCGGCTGTCATGCCACATCCGCATCTGCCGCATCCTCCGACCAGCTAACCTCCATCGGTGTTCCATTCATGCTGCCACCGTTCACCTGCTCCAGCAGCAACGCCTCCTCAATGGACATCCTCGACGGTTGCTTCTGTCGCTTGGATAGGTTGCAGCCAGCAGCTGAGGCTGTGCTGGATGCGGATGAGCTGCGCATATCCTCAGACGAAGCCGAGCAGCTCTCATCCTCAGAGTTGGCGCCAGATACCATTGCCTCGCCAGCAGACTCCTGAATCTCCTGGAATTTCTTCAGCGCCTTGGGATACGCATCCACGCACATTAGTTTCATCGTTGAGCTGCGCGGACGCAACTCCACGGATGGCCCAGCAGCATGTGAGGGGGCATGTTGTGGCGAACTGGCTGTCAGCTCGGCCACATGCCAATCGGGCAGGGCGAGATCAGTGCTCTGACGATGCTTTGACGGCTGAGCGATCTCCTTGTTGCACACGGATTGCGAACGTGCTCGGCACAGGGGACGCAGCGATTCCTGCTCCTGCTGGCTGTTGCTGCTATTGCTGCGCATCAACGTCGTTGCCGACATGCTCTGCGAGAGCGGATTGGGTCCATGTCCATTGCCAAGTCCATGTCCATTGCTGCTGCTGCTGCAATGGCTGCTGCTGCTCGCCGCATTGGCGCTCAGCGAGAGCAACTGCAGCTGACGGCGCTGGGTGGGGCTGCGTTCGCTGTTGCTGCGCAGCGAACCGGCTCGCCGCACCAGCTTGGAGGCGGCCACTTGGGGCGTCTCATCGTCCATTTCCAGCACCCAGCTAACGGAATCGTTGCGCTCGATGACACCCTTAATCACCGGCGACGTTGGCGGCGATGTATTGCTCAACAGACTTGAATTGCTGCGACTGTACGAGTGATTCTGGGATAGATCCTGCAGCTGGGCCTGCACCAGTTGCAGCTGCTCGGAGCGCTGCTTGAGGTGATACTGCAACTCCTCCTTGTCGCAGGTGAGACGCTTGCGTTTGATGTTCTCGTGATTGAACGCCTTCTGAATGTCATCCATTTGTCGCTGCAGATCCCTGCGCAAAAACAAAGTTCAGATTACATATATGTAAATATATATATATATATTGCAACACTTACTTCTCCTTCTCCGTTTTGGTCTCCAGTTCGGTGCGCAGCATCTCGTTCTGTGCCACTAGCAGCGTGATGCGACTGCTCAGGCCACGCTGCTCATCGCTCTCGCGCTGCAGCTCCGCATTCTGTTTGCTCAGCGTGGAGATGTCGGCCTGCTTCAGTTCGAGCACGCAGCGCAGACTGTCAGCCTCGCTGGTGAGGCGACACAGTTCCGCATTGGTGTCTGCCGCTGCTGCCGATGCTGCACCTGCTGCTGCTGCTGTTGTTGTAGTTGCTGTTGCTGTCTGGCTGTTGCTGCTGCTGGAAATGCTACTGTGGCTGTTTGCACTGCGGCGCTGCGTGGAGCTGCGCAGGACACTGATCTCGTCCTGTGAGAGCGCAAGACGATCGCGCAGATCACGTTCATTTTGCTCATTGCTGGCACGCAGCGATTGCAGCTCCTTGGTGAGGGATTTAATGCGCTCCTCGAGCTCATCCTCGCGCCGTGTGGCCGCCTCGAGGCATGTGGCATGCTTGTTCTCCGTGTGGCTGAGCTGCTCGTGTAGCTGCTGCTGCTGCAACTCCTGTTCCTGCAGACGGGACTGCAGCTGCACCACCTGCTGCTCGGCAACGCTCAGCTGATCCTGCTTGTGGCGCAGCTGGTGGGCGACCTCCTGGTGATACGATTGCAGCGCCTGCTTCTTCTCCTCGTCCTTGGCCAGCAGCTGCGAATCGAAGTCACGGAAACGTTCCTTGGCTATCATTTGCATCTCCTGCACTTTTTCCTGTGCTGCAAGTTACAAAAAAAAATTCATTTTGGAATTTTCATTTGATTTTCGATTATTGATTTTCTCTTCTCACCTTGCTGCAGTTCGCTGCGCTGTTGATGCTCCCGCTCCTGCTGGCGTTGCGTCCACTCCATATCCTTTTTGTGGAGCTGCTGCTGCAACTCCTCGCAGCTGTGTTGCGTCTGCTGCAGCAGCGCAACTGTCTCCACCAGCTTAACCTTCGCCTTGCCCTCCTCACAGCTCAGCAGGTCCATCTGCAAGCACAGATCCAAATACAAAATAAATACAACAATAAATCAACACAGAGATCGTCCTCCCAAGCATATATATATCTCTCTCTACCTGCTGTTCCCAGCCCAGGCCCAGCCCTATTATAAATTGCTATTTGTCTGTCGTCTGTCGTCGTCATCTCTGGAAATTTAGCACTTTGCTTAATTGTTCATGCGAATGGTTGCTTTTACGATGGTGGCAGGATGGATTTTCAGCAATCATAAAACGCCGAAAAATTCAATTAAAGAGCGAGCGCAAAAGGTAGCCATAAACTACAACTTCTTCTTCTTCTTATATTCAAATATTTTTTGAACTCATTTAAAATTGAATAAATAAAATATAATATTTTAGAATTTATAGTTAAATTTACTTTATTAACAGCTCAAGTTAAACTTTAAACTTTGTTTTTATATATTTAAAACGGAGAATCATTTAAGCCAAATTTTTGAAGAATTCTTTTGAATTGACAGAGAAGATTCCCTAAGTACAACCCACAATCAAATGCAGATGTTCGTTTACCTGCTGCTGCTGCTGTTCGCAGTGAGTGTCAGTTGAGATATTATCCATGGCATAACTGCGATTGTTATCATTGTTATCAGTGGACAATGTCCAGCTGATCAAATCAAAGTCCATCATCGTCTCGTCGGACAACGTTTCGTTGGTGAACACAAAATTGTCAAACATTTTACTCAGCGAACCACGTGTTGAACACGACGAATACTTGCAGTAGACTGATGAGACACAGGACTCGACGGCCGCTTTTATGTGCAACAGGTAGCAGGACTCAAAGGACCAAAGGGCAGGTCAAAGCGAAGAGCACAAAATATTTACAGGGGATTTAGCAAAAGGATTTTCTCTCGACTTTCCAGCAGCTAGTAGAAAAAACCAAAAATAAAATGGGTGTTGCCCCTGGTGCACCGAGAGGCGTTTTTGGCTGCTTGGTGAACGCCTCGTGGCAAGTGTCTCAGATCTAAGGGATTCTTTCCTGTGGTTTGGGATCGTATCTAAAATACAACTCCGAATTAGTCACAGTTCTGGGCATTCTCTGGTTCTGATCTTTAACCTCTTTTTGGGGGGCGTCTGAATAGACTTCAATTTGCTAACCTCCCTCTAGAAGTGGCAAGTGCTACATTTTGGGTGTACGCGCAGCGAATATTGAGCGCCTCTTCTTCAACTGCCACTCGAAATAGAACAGAACATTAATCTTAAATGCCAGCAAATTTGATTAGCTATGGTTCAAGTTGAGTGAAGTAGAACTTAAACTTAGTATTAACTGAGCCAACCCAAATCTGTTCAAATCTCTCCCCACCAAGACGTAACAAAGTGTGGCACTGACAGAGGAGCTGAAGCGAGACAACAAATACTTGTAGTTCCTGTGGTCCTTCAACTTGGTGTTGTTGACCAAAAATAGAAGAATGGAAGAATTGGAAAAATGGTGCAATGCCAGGCACGCTTGGGGAACACATATTTGTGCGGCCAAAAAAAAAAATAATTGTCGTGTCTGGCGCCACACTTCATGACTTCCCCGTCCCCGCATTCGCGTCTTTGTTGCAAAGGCTACCTGTGTAATTCAAAAATATATGACTCCTTGCTGCAGGACGAGTGCACTTTAATCCTTTCGGAAGACTGCACGAATCTAAAATATGTAGAGCAGCAGCATTATTCGGCTGTGACACTGACAAATTCTCAGTTGGCGGCCTTCACATTTCATTTGGCTATAATAAAAGTGAGCAGGACACGCGCTCCTTGGCCTCTAAATGATCCTCAAATGTCCTTGCTCGAGTGTGACTGTGTGTGTGTGTTTGTGTGTGTTTTCCTGGTTTTCACACCGCATCGCGAAATCTCACTGGATCATCATATTTAAATAAATATTTATGTTGCAACAGCAGCGCGCAGCCGTTGAGGCTTTTAGTGGGAAACAACATTTCTTAAGTTGAGCGAAATCGAGAAATTCCATTGAAAAATTCCCAACTATTGCCACAAGCAACAACCGCATGCAACAAGTTAGCCAAACATTGCGGCAACACACTCAAATATTGTATAATCAATGGGCTTAAAAGGAGACAACTAAATAAAGTGCGCAGCGTGTTTTGGATAATAAAAATCAAATTTGTAGGATTGAAAGTTAAAAAAAAAAAACACATTTTTAAACAGCAAAATAAATGATTAAAATAATTAAAATTAAGAGTTAAATGATTAATTTCATTTAATTTAATTGATTATAATTAAACTGTCATTCAACTTTTAAAAAAACTTTTATAAGAATATGAATTGAAATCAATATTTAAAAAAATCAATTTATAAATTTCTCTTTTTCTTCTTCTTACGATTTTTTTTTTTATTTCTATATAATCTATGATTTTTTTTTGTATTATTTCAGATGAAATATGAAATGAAAAAGGGAAATTTGGAATGCTTCAAAAGCATCAAGACTGAAAATTCCCAGCAAATAGATTTGGTTTTTAGCTACGCTCAACTTACTTTAAGCCGCACATTCATGTAGACCACATTGTCTTTGGCATATCCCTGCTCAAGGATTTACGCAATTGTGCAGCAGACTGCACTTTACCAAGTGAAACCTGATTTTCCTCACTTCAACTTTTTTTTGCTCTTGATTCGCTACCTGCTGCAGATAAATATTTGCGGTTGTGAAGTCAGCAGACAAACAACATCATAAATCGATTTAAAAGGATTTGGCGGAGCCCAAAAATATGCAAATGTCCTTTTTATGATCTTGTTATTGCTATTTAATAGCGGGTCAATACAATGCAGGTCAATGTTGAATATTGAGGTATTATTTTATATGGAGTAAGCAATTAAAGGTCGCCTTAATTAGGAAAAGATGCAGCATCCTAGGGAAGCATGTCATGAAGTCCAAGGACATAGAAACCCTCAACCAAACCAAAATTCTAGCATTCGTGCAGAAGCTGGAGTTGATAGAGGAGCTGTAGGCTCAGAAGGGGGCACAATTGGCCTTATAGGTCGCAATGCTGGTTCCCCAATTATAATAATAAGCAATTAAAGAATTCCGCAAAATAGTCCTGGAATAATCCAGTTGCTAAATGCTCTGCATTCCCAGTTCCATTTGCATTACTTTTAACATCAGAAGTGCATACAAAATGTACATACAAAATAAGTACTGCTTTCATGAATTGCAAGAGTAGTGAGCCTTTACTGGCAGGTAAATAACAAAAGGATTAATTTTCCAGTTAAAGGACAATTGATATGAACTGAAATTTGCTAGCCGTGTCGCCTTTTATAGAGCAGAAAGAGCTGTTAAATCTGACACGTGACAAATAGTTCATAGATAAATCCTGACGACTATTCAAAACTGATGACAATTAATTGAATGCAGGCTGAGAGCTGAGAACTGAGAGCTGAGAGAGCTGACACCCTTTCACAGAAATGAGTAAAAACAAAGGAACAAAGCAGGACTAGGATTAGGGTTAGGGGTTCTGGAATTGGCATACATATGAGCAAAGGAGCGAGTGGAAATCGGCCAGCAAATTAATTAGTGCAAACACAAAAAGTGGCCTCGGCTCAAATAGCGAATCCGGATCCGGTTTCGCAAACGGATTAAGGCACAACTGCAACAATTTAACAAAATTAGCTCAAATTTAAGCACAGCTTAAGCCAAATTTCAAAACTCTAAAGGCCAGCAGACGACCTCTTCTGACCATGCCACAGATTTTGGCCTTTATTAGAGCAGGCTCAGAAAGACAAAGGAAATCAGCAGCGCATAAAACTCGGCACAAAGTTTCGACAAATGCCTGACAGACTGAAACCTCGGGCAAAATGTGAAACTCTTGCTATGCCTGGCGCCAGTCTCAATCTCTCTCTCTCCCTCTCTCTCTCTGTCTTTAGCACTCTCCCTCTCTCTCTCTATCTCTTTCTTTTCGTCGGTTAAATTTTACTTTATGCTGCTCACCTGCTTGGACATAAACTGCACCACAATGGCGAGTCCTGTCGTCTGGCGTTGTCCTTCCTCCAGCCATTGGCTGTTGGCCTCCAGGCATTTGGCCAAGCGTTCATAGTTCAGATAACCGTTGTCCATGTAACGCTTCAGGGCGGGATTGAGGGCGACAATGTCCTCCTCCACTGCACTGGTTTGTGATTGTGCTGCGCTGGGCTGAGCACCATTTTGGTCCTGTTGCGGAGAAATAAGCACAAGTTAAATTATGCAGAGAAACTTATTGAAGAACTGAGGCAACTTTTGACTTAAGCAAAATCTTCCAAATTTGCTGTATTCTTCTGATCTACTTATGAAGAGAGATGGGGGAGAAGATGAATCCCCCGATCGACCCACTTGAGCCATGATTTGTAACTCTCTATGAAGTATTTCGAGTATTTATTGTAATATAGATACTTGCCTCATTTGTACTGGAAGTTGTTATTGTTGCATTGAGTAAATTCGACTCCCCCTTGAGCTGTTGGTGAAGATTTGGCTCCTGTTGCTGCTGCTGCTGCTGCTGCTGGCAACAATTTGGCTCTATGGAATTGAGGGGCTGCTGGTCGGGCGTGTGGCTGCCACAACGCTGCACCTTGGGCGCTTTCTCTGCGGCACAGTTGCAGCTGTTGCGATCGGCGCCACAAATGCAGGGCAGCTCATTATTGCTGAGCGAGGCACGCTTCGAGTCCCGCGGCGGCGTTTGTGCGGCACTCGGCACCGGCGACAAGATGAGACCCAAGCCAAAATCCTGCAGCTCCGTTTGATCCACGCCCGAACGCAGCGATTCTGTAAGAAATCAGCAAAAGAAATGGCAAATTCAAACAAAGTGTTAACTGGGCTGTTCGTATTATACAAATGTGATTATTGAGTGAAAGTTGTTGTTGATGACGATGATGACGATGATGACAATGATGATGCTCTAACGCTGACTCAGTTCATCATCATTTGAGCTGAGCTCAGTTTCATTTGCAGCGATGAGTAATTGCTGGCAACAAAATAATATGTAAGAAAAAACCACAAGATCAAAGCGGAGGCAATTTGACAACAAAAACTAAAAACTAGACAAGAAATGGAAAGGGAAAGCAAAAGTATTTATGTCTTCATCAATTACGGGTGTAAGTGCCCAATTGCCACGCCCACAACACCACCAGCAACATCAACAGCAGCAACAGCAGCAGCAGCAGTTCAAAGGCCTGCTGGGAAAACGAGCAAAAGCCTCATCAATAACTCGAAAAAACAACACTGCTCTCAAATGGGGAGACAACAACAGCTCTCAGTTAGCCGAAGGGGTAGATAACTCTCTCTCTCTCTCTCACACATTTCCCCACCTCTCTCTCTCTCTCTCTCTCTGTCTTTGAACGATCCTCTCATCTATCTGTCATATCGCATACCTAACCATAATTCATACAATTTCCTAGCGAGCACACGCGCCATAATCAATGGCTTTTGGCCATGTTACCGCATTCAATTTATGGCTAAGTGCGATACAAAATTGTCAACGCCAACCAGTACAACCTGTACCGGTCGGTCATCCACCACATAACTGCACTAACTGCACAGCTCCAGCTCCAGCTCTTCCTCATGGATAATGTAATAATAACACTTGTAAATCAATTTTCTCAATTGATTTATGAAAATGTGTTTTTTGCGCTTAATTTGAAAATGGTTTTTCATTTGTCATGTTGCAGGCAACAAACAATGAACAAACAAACACAATCAAAATATTCGCAATGTCATTTTACAATTCGCAATGAAATTTCATTTAAATTATTATTTTTACTGCAGAATTTTATCAATTTTATCACAAATTTGTTTAAGTCGATTTTGGCTCAGATTTCCTTGGCCAACTTTCCTGTTTTACACCTGCCAAAACCAAGTCATTGCCAGATTGCCGGATTGCCAGGCCTGGTCATAAATTAGCAGTTGATGCAGGAAAATAAAGCAATTACTCAAATCGGTTGTCAACTGAGGCGGCGCTGACAGTGGGCCAATTAAATAAAATTGGCAGTGGACAAGCGACTTAAGCCAACAGGCAGCTGAATAAACAAGATAAACATTTGAACAGTGATTTGATAACTCCCCGTAAAAGCCAGCAAAACTTTGCTCTTTCAGAAGCATAAAAATACGATTTAAAATTGTTGCAAGAGTTTCCAGAAAAAAACAAAAAGAACATCTGCGGCATTTCCCACCGCCTAGTCACGGGCCAATTTCCAGCTTTCCCAAATAATATGCTCGGCGAGCAATTAGCAATTAAGAGGAGAAGCGGAGAAGAGCAAAATCAGAAGAATCAGAAGACAACCTTGTACAGAGACAGGAGCAGAGGCAGAGGCAGTTGCACTGAGCAAATGGCACACCTGATGTGAAAGTTGATAATTGAGAAACGCGACTCGCATTTCAATGACACACGCCACGCCTCAAACTGAGAGAATTGTGCAACCAATCTGTGGCACACGACGTACTCGTTTTGGTATTTCAGAATTCTGCACTGGCAATTAGACAATTAAATGGCATTGGCCAACTGTCGAAGGCCAACTCATCAAAACTTGGACACTTCTCTTCGCTGCCACACAGCCTTGTTGTTGGTGCGTGCAACAAGAATTTCCCAGCATATTGCGTTCTCACGCATCTCGCGCTGCGACTGCGACTGCGCTGCTTGCAACAAGTCGCTGACAGGATCGCAATGGGCGGCAAAATGCCTGCTGCGACGAATTGTGCATTTCAACATTTGATGTTTATGGCCAAGCTAACCGACCACCTCAGTAGCTATTCAGTTATTCGCCAGAATATGGCAATCGTTTTTCACTCAGACTCTTTTACGACTGGCCAAAAGGAAAAACCCAGCAGCACTGTCCATTTTCATTCACAACGTTTTTTCTTTTCTTTCTTTTTTTGGTGTGCTACAAAAAATGTGAAAATGGATTTTCCCACGATTTTTGGCTGAACGAGAAATTAGTCAAAGTGGGTTTTGAAATGCAGAAAAGTTTCACAATGTGGAAGGAAGGATGAATGTGGATTGTGTTCATATAGCAAGAGTTTGACAATGTGGAATAACGGATAAATGTGGATTGTATTCATATAGAAAGAGTTTGACAATATGGAGTGATGGATGAATGTGGATTGTATTCATATAGAGTCTGACAATGTGGAAAAATTGATGACTGTGGATTGTATT
This sequence comes from Drosophila nr. perissopoda 5 BK-2023a, assembly GCA_035044105.1. Classification (NCBI taxonomy): domain Eukaryota; kingdom Metazoa; phylum Arthropoda; class Insecta; order Diptera; family Drosophilidae; genus Drosophila; species Drosophila nr. perissopoda 5 BK-2023a. The sequence goes on from JAWNMK010000268.1 coordinate 959,785, forward strand.
CATATAGCAAAAGTTTGACAATGTGGAACTGCGCGAGACCTTTTCAAATTTAAGTAGCAGCTGAGAAAAAGTAGCTTAAATAAACGCATACTTTGTATTTTGAATATCTCCTAATCTCTTTCTAATCAACGAGAATATTACGAAGTTCACTTAAGAATGGTTTTCAAGCTAAAAATAAATAAATAAATAAAATGAATGAAGGAATTTTGGGCATGTTAGCATCTCCTTCAACTTAGAATGTTTAATTGAAGTATACACCTGTATTTTGTATTATATCTTTAACCCATTGACTGCTGTGTTCAACAGAGACCTTCCCGACTGCCCGTACTTCCCCACTTCCCAAACAACATCTCAAACTACAATTTAGTTGCAAATTTTCCAATGTTTTTCCATTCACAAATGCATTCAATCATTCGTTTGGTCAGCCGAGCTGATAATGATGGTTTTCGGTTTTTCGGCTCGTGTTTTGGGTTTTAACATGTTGAAAATAGTGCCTGCTGTCAACGCCACGTCACACTGTGTGGCACCGTGGGACGCGTTGCTTAAATGCTGTACAGCAGTAATTGACCAACACACACACACCCAATACACAGCAAACACACACACAGCAAACACACACCCAACACACAGTTCACAAAGCCACATGAAAAATAGCTGAAATTCCAAAATAACTTATTTGGCATTAGGCAGAGAGGCTGGCAGGCAGCTATTCTGTATTCGTTTGAGTGACTGAACTGAACTTCACTTGATGTATTCACACACTCACACACACACACACACACATTTGTTGTTTTAGCCACATTTGGAAAATGCAACCTGTCTTGGCCCATGGCGACTCACAAAAACGTTAACAAAAACAAAACAAGTCCATTGCAAAAATGCCCGTAATTAAAAGCAGACACAAAAAACACAAACTAAATTGCAAATTTTGAAAAGTGGCTAAATGGCAAAATGGCAAACTGGCATTTCAATTAGCTGCCTTGTTCACCAAAAACAAAAACAAAAACAGCAAAAAAATTCAAAATCTCACTTGAAAATTCAAACATTGCTCTTCGTGGCGAGATGTCTGCTTAGTTTTCCAGGGGTGGAGCGTGGGGTGCGGGGTTAGCCTTTAAAGGGGGGCAGCAGCAGTTTGTTGCCCTGTCTAGTTGGTCAGTTTTATTTGCAGTTTTAATTGCAATTTAACTGCCAAGTATTTAGTGCTTACTACCAGCAGGCAGAAAGGGGCACATCAAGCAAGAGAGTGACGACGGGACGAGGGGGGGTTGCTGAGGTGCAGAGGGGTACAATTAAAGTGTCGTTCATTTTGACTACTCACAGCTTTTAGCAGGGGCGACTACAAAAATGCAACCCAAGTGAAATGAATGCAAATTGCTGGCAAAGTAAAATGTGCAAAATCTTTATTAATTATAATGAACACACTTCAAATGCATTTATCTATATGTAAATACATATATTTTCACATATAAATTGCTGAGTGTGGAGAGAAAAGATACGATTAAATCAAGCTGACATCATAAGCCTTTTGATATCATGTTTATTTAAGACATTTTCTGGTTTTATCATTGGCAAAGTCGATGTGAAATTTTCATTGGGATTTCCATTTGGATGTGACCATATTAAATGCTGCATAGCAGTCAGCTTTGTGTCAATCAATCGCACCAAAGACACGCGAGGTGAGTAATTTGATGGGTGCAAACCAAAATTACTCAACACTAGTTTTGTGTGGATCCTGAAGAAAAAAACTACTCTTGTTTTACCTGAAAGGGAATTTTGATTTAATTTTCCCGATTTAAACTAAACTAACAAAAAAAAATCCAATTTGCTTCATTTATAAAAATCGATTTGGTCTAAGATCATATTTAACTAATGGTAAACAATAAAATTACTCAACACTAGATTTTGTGTGTGTCCTAAATAAATAACGAATTTTATACACAAATCAGCTAAAATTATAGTCGGAATAAAAATGCATCAGCTTGATTGAGTTGAAGTTGAAATTTGGTTTGGTTTAAAGAAAGACAAAGTGTAAGATGAAGAACAGATGTACGAGACAAACAGACACAGGTACATACATACATATATACATGTATATGTTTACAGCATTATAAAAACTTGCAATATCAATCACTAAACTTTACAAATTTCCAAGAATTGATCTACTACAAAGGCAACAATTATCCAAAGAACACGTTTACAAAGAAAAGAAAGCCAAATCTGATTTGCAAACAAAGAAAAACTTTTAATGGGAAAAGAAAAAATAAAAATTGGCATAAAATTGTAAACTTTGGTTTTTTAAAATAAAAATTGAAGTCGCAGCACAGTTTATAAACAATTTTGCAATTGTAAACAAATTGTGAACGAAATGGAAAAGAAGACAAGCAATAAAAGTGACCACAGAAGCGGAAGAAGTTGTCAGTTGTCGATTGTCGATTGTCAGTTGCCAGTTGTCAGTTGTCAGTTGAGTGAACGCACAAACGATTGAACCAATGAATGTCTGTTGAATGTCAATCAGAACGCGGAGCAGAGGTGAAGCTCGCTCCGAGATGGGTCCACGCCAGGCCTATGAGTGATAAGCGATATTTGCTTATTGATGAAAGACGTCAACAGCTGGATATGGTGGCATGGAGGAAAGCATTCTTTTATCGCATTTTTAGCCGCATTACATTTCGAAATTGCTTGTGCACGCTGGACGAGGCGCACTTCAAGGTCACAGAACCCCCCCCCCCCCCCTCTATTCCCCTTCTTCCACCACAATACTAAAACTAAAAACACAAATCCAACGCGTTGTTTTTTTTTATCTTTACTTTGGTTTTTGGCACAAGTTCTAATGCTTATTTTTAGATAAGTTGGGAACGCGTTGCTTCTCTTTTTTTGTACGTTGTGTTCACTTTATTTGGCACAATAAGCCAGTGGCAGCAAATTAAAGCCAAAACACACAAGCACTAATACAAAAACAAGCACAAATACAAACACAAATACAAATACAAATACAAATACGATATTTACCAATTAATAATGAAAAGCGCACATTTTGATTTACATGAATGTGTCACAAGCAAGGCAATGGTTCATAATTTGTTCATATGCAAATACATATTTCATATATATACATATGTGTATAATTTAGTATATAATAATACAGTATTTATTTTCATTGTTCTTCTTTTTGCGTTTGGCAGCCCGCATAACCAACATATACACATAATACAAATGACAAATGTGAAACCGCAAGAAGCGGAGAGGTAAATAATAATCAAAAATAATAATAACAAAAAATTTAACAGTTATATTAAATATGTCGAATAGTTCTTTAAATTCGTTTTCAGTTTTTACAGAATTTACAGTAATTTCCTTTAATTTGACATATGATATTTCCTAATTGAAAAACAATTCTTAAATATTTACTTGTCATTTGATTAATAGATGTTTTTTAAGTTCCGGTAGAAAATATTAGATTACTTTTCCTTGTTACAAAATAAATACAGAAATTATAGTTTGAGGTTTTGTGGTTGTGTTTCGAGGTTTTCGAATAGATCACTAAAAATCGAGTGAACTCATTTGGAATATATTTCAAATGGGCTTAACTCATTACAATGGATTACAGAAGCAAACATATTCAAAATTATTCAGCATTATTCGAAAATTCAAAGAGCCGCCTCTGCTTTCAAAGAGTAAGCAACAGGCTAATGCGAAATTAATGTAGGCATAAATAAACACATTCATATATATATATATATATATATATATATATATATACCAGATTGTCATTTGCTTATTGTGTGGCTCTATAGCTCTAGGTCAGAGCCCACAATAATAATACTCGTGTAGCATGTTTTTTTGCTTTGGGGATTTGTGTTTAATGCCTGTCTTTGCCCGCCTTGCCTTTTATTTGTTTTGCACAATATTTTTGTTGATCGACGCTGGCGGATGCATTAAAAAAAAAAGAAGGAAAAATAGAAATGTTGCGAAAATTTGCGCCGTCAAAAATTCACCTTGAATATAGATAGATTTATATAGATTTTCGAGAATGTCGAGCACTCACCGCCAATGCCCTCGTCCTCAACATTTTCCTCATAATCAATGAGCAAGCAATTTATTGCCTTAGCACTTTCACACATTTTCACAGCATATCGATAACGATAACGATTAACAACTTGTCAGGCCCTGCTCGTTGTTGAGCTATTCTTTTCCTTTAAAACTTCCACTTTAGTTGTGCAATTCTGTTTGCAGCACATTTCGCGACGACTTTTTGTTGTTGGTCACTCAACGAGCAAACGACAACTGAGCAAATGAGCGCCAAAAACGCGCATTGATCCCAACAACAAAGAAAAACAATAACAATAGCAATAACAACAACAACAAGTGAGCAAGCAGCACGCCCAAGTTCTAAACATAAACTATTAATGAATTTCGATACGAAAATAAAAAGACGCGAGCTTTGCAGTGGACATTTTGCTTGGTCAGTTGCCGTTCGCTAATTGCGACACTCAACTCAACGCAACGCAACTCAACACAGTGCGTAGCGCGGCGGCGACGAAGTGTGGTGAATATGCGCGATCGTTGAGTTTTCATGTTCGTTAATTTATGCGTCGTCGTCGTCGTCGTGCGGCATTCGTGCTGTGCATTCACAACAGAAACTATGCGCCTAATTAGAGCCGAGAGCGACAACGAGACACGAGACAGCCTGACGTCAGCGGTCAAGAGCCTGCAGCGAGAGGAAGACAGACAGAGAGAGAGAGAGAGAGAGCACTAGAGCTAAAGCTGGGCGCAATTGCAGTTGACAAGTGTTGAGTGCACTTTAACGACAGCTGTGAACAGAGAGCGAGAGAGGCTAAGCTGAGACTGAGGCTGAGGCTGAAGCAGGCTACAATTGCAGTTGACAAGCATTGCGAGTGATCGCTTCGTTCAGTCTTTGGTTCGGGGTCGTTCCATGGGTCAGTTAATAGCTTTAGCAGCAGCGCTGCTTTAGGCGGAGACGGGGATCAAATGTGCGCAATCTTAATTAATTTCATCTGACACCAGCCAAGCAAGCACAGTGGTTCAATACGTGTGTACAATTTATATGTCGACTTTCTAATGAAAATAAATTACAATGCGTACAAATATGAGCAATGGGAGAAAAGAGTAATTGAATAATAAAAGACAAGAAGAAGAAACTAATAAAGTAAACAAATAATGATAAAATTGTCGATTTTAACATGCATTTCGACTGAAAATTGTATTTTCAAATTATGACCATGACCAAAAAGTCATTACTGTTTCAGAATCGGTACAGTTTTGACCAAATTACTGCAGTGGAATATTTTTGTGCCGTTTTTGACAAAGCTATTGAAATGAAAATTTGTATCCCGTTCCAAATATTTCATTTTATTACAATTTTACCATTCCTCTACAGATTGTTATTAGCAAATTTACACATAGTTACACATTTTTTGACTCGATTAATAAAAAAAAAATGTTTTGAATAATTTGCCTCTATAATTTAATCATTTCAAAATGTTCTTAAATTGTTTTTTAATTTTCGTTTTTATTAGAATCATTACAGACGACTGAAGATTGCACAACCTTCGCACCACTGTGCATAGCGATTAAGGCAGCGCGTGGGGAAATTGTTGCCAAAATCAAGCATAGTGGCGAGTGGCGAGTGGCGAGTGGCGAGTGGCAAATGGCGTCTAATTAATGAGTCCAACATAAATCAAAATTTAATCGCCTCAAATCATAGCAGCCCCCCAAACACAGCTGTGTGGCCCCAATTGTGGCTCTGCTTTCTTCCGCGTAGGCGGCACAAGTGTTGTGTTTAAATTGCCACTGCCACGCAACACAGAAGCAACAAAAACAACAACAAACATATAGAGGCTTGGCCTACTGAACTTGTCAACAAGTGTTAATTGCGACAGCGATAAAAAAAAACATAAAAAAACAACAACAAAGCCAAAAGGCCCATTGCAAAGAGTTTGTGCGTAAATCAATGGCAGAAAGTTGGCAAGTAAAATGAGAGAAGGGAAAACTATAAAAAAAAAATAGCCAACACATAAGGAAAAAGAAGCAGCAAAGAAATAACCTGCAGGCAAACGATGTTTGGCAGCGAAGCGAAACCAAAGCAACGGTAAAAATATAAATAAAAAAAACAATACACAAATCCACATTTGCCACAAATCTACAAATCCAGTAAAGTGGCAAGAAAAATGGGCAACATGAACAGTCAGGAAACGAACTAATTTATGCGCTTAGCAACTACAAAAGTCATAAAAATAAAGGCTAATTAAAATCAGATCACCCCATGCCACGAAAATGTTGCAAGCAACCTGCAAAGCACATTTCATAAATATCAAAGGCTATAAAACAATAAAACGATGAATTCAAAAACCATTTTTGAGAAATTAGCATAAATTCTGAAATATTCAAAGACTTGAAAGGTAAAATTAAGTCATTTTCTTTGAATTTAATTTCCTTATAAAAAATGATTTATATAAATGACCCACTCATCTATGTTTTTTCGACACTTGACCCACTTTAGCTACCATTCCCGACTATTTAAAATCGATTAATAGCTCGTAAGCCACACACACACACACACACAGACAAACATATATATATATATATATATATAATGTTATTTTTTAGGCACACGACCTTAATTATGGCTCTGGCTGAGAGGCGATGACTTGCATTCAGTCTGGGCCAAAAGAACCGCATGTAAAACGATAAATAAACAAGTTCAATGCAAATGGCACACACAAGCAACAACAAGCCACAAACAACCAACAACCAACAATCAACGATAACAACAACAACAACAACAACGATAACAACAACAACAAGGCAAACACTGTGAAAAATGTGCCATCGTCAACGTTTAAAACCAATTTGCTTATCTAGCGCCTTAGCATGCAAATTGCGCATACGCCCCGTGTACGCACAAATACACACACATTTACAATAATGCATGCAGCCCAAAAGCAACAACCAACAATTGGCAACTGGCAGCCGGCACTTTAACCATTGGCTGTCGGCCAAAAAAAAAAAAACAAAAAAAAAAAGCTACTCGAGTCTGTAAAGCGGTTATCAATCAATTCAATTGTAATACCCTGTAACCATTAAGCAAATTACTTAGAGAGGGTGCTATGAACTATGGCGAGCATATGTTACAAGGCCTTATAAAGCACACATACTCCCTAGCAACATATCATAAAATTATACAATTTGAGGTGTGCTCCCTTTTGGAGAACCCAAAAACTATAACGGAAAACATTTCCATTTTGCTCAATTGGAGAAAAACTTTATACTGTTAATTTTGGTTTGTTTTCTCTATCAATAAAATCTGAGTTTTGTCAGTTTCGCCTACAGGGTATTGCCAAATCGAGTAGAATTGTGAGTTGTTCATGTTTTAACTGCTGCAGCTGAGTGCAACAAATTGTTGCGCTTTGCTGCACAAAATATAGTCGATGGGGGCCAGGCCAGCAACAACTTGGCCATGTTGCCTGCTGTTGGCTGCTGGTGTTTTGGCCATTAGCTGTAGCCGTTGGCCGTTACGAGGCCTGCACTTGACTCCATTAGTGGCAGACTGGCGGCTGGCCGGCAGAGCCCGACAATCAGGCTGGAGGCGCCACAGCTTGATGCGGTCACAGTTTGTTAATTCGCAGCGTGTACCGTTAATTAACGCAGCGCACCGATTTAATTATATCTTTTTTTTCTTCGTTATTTAATGATTTTATTAATTAATCGATTTGTGGTCTTGGAGAGATTTTTGGGTAATTTTAAAAGCAAAACACACTTCAGATCACTTTAGGGGAGTACACGATGATGACATGGGCATGCCATTCAAATTACAGCATGACCATCAAAATACCCTAGTAAAAAAAGTAATATTACCTCACCTAAAATACTTGCTCCACAGTCTGAGCAGCACTGTAAACAAGCAGTGTGTGCATGGTAAACAGTTTGAGAGCAACTGAATTCCTGCGCATGTTCTTTGCTAACACTCTCGCTCTCCCTCCTTCTATATCGCTCTCCCGCTCAGCTGTCAACTGTACTCAGTGAGCAATAAGTGTCAGTGTGTCAAAAAACAAACACAGACACAACACATGCAAAAGCACATTATGCAATTTCTTATGCTGACATACGCAGCCGTGCGCAAGCGAGAAGGAAAGTGACAGTCTGAGAGTGCGAGCAAGCCAGAATGTGTCGTTGATGTTCTGCTGCTGCTTCTGCTTCTGCTTCCTCTTACTACTTTTCGTTTACTTTATTATTATGGTAACTGCAGTTGGGGTAGTCTGTGCCTTTTGTGACTGATGATGACTCATCGCAGACAATGATAGCCTACCGCAGAGGGGGAAGAGGGAGAGTAAGTAAAAAAGAAAATTATGAGTCAAATGTACTCGCTCGCACTTGTTTGTATTCCTGGCGTTCTCCTCTTCTTCTACTTCTTCTTCATCTACCATTAAGAGATGCTTTTGCTTAATATAGCGCAAAAATCAATAACGGTCCTTCTGATGGCGCCGGAAAGCAGTCGACGAACACGAAGCTGATTTTGTGGATGTGGGAAAAGTTGTCTTTTTTTGTTGTTGTTTATTTTTATTTTCTTGTTGCGCCTACAAAGTGCGTACATGCGCAGAAAAACCAACAAACATATACAAAAAAAATAAACACATCCTAATAATAAAGGATGTCTGTTTGAAGTAAGCACAAAATAAAAAGTATATCAATATATAATAATAGAAAACTAGAAAGCAACTTTATAGAACATTTATAATAAATTAAGTTTATTTTGTTATAAATAAAAAAAATATAAAATAATAATAAATTATATTTATATTATTATGGTATAGTGCATCTATAAATAATAAAAAAAATGTGAAAGCCAAAATAAATTATATTTAATTTTCTGTTAATTTGAGAATAATATTTATAGATAAACATTTATTTATTAGGAATATTTAACATTAATCTCAAGTATTCTATATCATATTATTAAGCTATATATCCCAGATAAGGTTCCCCAATCATCCATCATAACTGGGTATGCCATAAATTAATATTTTTTTTAATATTTATCAAACATCAATCAGACAAATTAAGCGAAAACTTTTACAACAAATTTATCAGTTAAAGTTTTCTGATCTGTGACTTTTATGCAATTTGCTTCGCGTGCAAAAAAAAAAAAAAAAAAAATCCACCCAAATGACTTGTCAAAATAAAACAAACAATAATAAATAAGATTGGAATGGAATTAAATATTTCTTTGTTGTTTTCCATGATAACAACACAAAAAAGAAGCGAAAAACACCAAAAATAAAGAAAACAAAATCGGATTTGAAACGCGCCAAAAAGCCGAAAGTAGACAACAAAATGGAGAGAAGAGAATTACGAGTTAAAAATACGGAGGGGAAATCTAAGAGGGAGCGGGGTAAGTGGGAAGGGGGAGGGGGCGGTTAGGTGCTATAATTGCGCCAACGAAACAGGTGGCAATTTTTTTTGTTAAGACAAATTAGACAAATTTTGACGGCACGTTTGAAGACAACAAACAGGAAATTGTGGTCATAATTTAAAAGAACATGTAACTCAAAACATGAAACATAAAAAAAAACATTGAAATTAATATCTTAGCCATTAGATAAGAACTAAGCAGATAGAATTTTGAGGTGGGTTTTGCCGTTAGCCATGATTCTTGCTGCTGCTGCTTGTTGCTGTTAATGTTCTTTGTGTTCATTGGGTTACTTCATGCTGATGATCTTGAGTTATAAAATGTTGGCTTGTTAACCGAAATAGCCGCTGGCCATAACACACAATTGCCATTGTTCTGTTCTGCTCTCTTTTATTTCGAGTGTATCTGGTTTTTCAAGTCAAAATGGGTCAAATGCCTGAATTCCAGATGAAGCCACAAAGATAACTGGCCATTTTGGCCATTTTACAATTGGATGCAGATTATTGTTATTGCCAGCTCTAACAAAATGTTAAATCATATTGTGCAAGTCTACACAAAGAGGTAAAAAAAATGTGGCAACAATGAAACTAAAGCGCAGAGTCGACTGCCACAAATGTGCTTACTCTTTTTAGCCATGTTAGAAAAGGAAAAAAAAAATGTAGATAAAAAAGTTTGGTGTTTTTTCCTGTTTTACAGGGTATTCTCCGTCTTATGCAACTTGTCTAGCACATTGTTACGAGGTATCTTGAATGCAAGTCACTTTTTTTTTTACTGCATTAACATATTTTCAGACTGATAAATAATAAGACAACTATCACAATTTTTATCAATTTTTTATACAGTTTTTTCGAGGGTCTCACTTGTATTTTTTGGAGTTATATTCATGTTAAAAAAAAATACAAAAAATGCTGTAAAATTCCATAATTTTTCTAGCGCATCCTGGCATCGACTCTCTCTTAATCCTTCACATTTGTCATTGATAATTAACAAAGAATTCTCACAACCATTATTTTACATTATTTTTCTAGGGTATCTCTGCTACGAGATATTGTATTTTCTGAAGTTCAATTCATGTATATAAGCAAAAAAAAATAAATCGAACAGGGTATCTTTGCTGTGGGCATTCTTATTCTTATTATGACATTGATAATTAAGCAATTCTCACAATTTTCATCGACTTTTCTAGGGTATCTCTGTTGCGTTCATTCTTATTCGTATTCATTGAGTTCTGTTTGCTGTTCGCATTGATTTTTCTCAAAATTCGAGCGAATGTTTTTCATTATTTCTTTTATTTTCACTCACCGGCAGCGAGGAGCTTTTTATCTATTTTTGTTGTTGCTGTTGCAGTTGTTGTTGTTGTTGTTGCTGGTGTCGACTTCTGCCTGCGTGGCAATCGAAAGGAGTTCCACAGGAAGGAGCTGGCGGATGTGGCAGATTTGTGTTTGCCGCGTTGCACATCCATATCGTGGCTAGTGCTGCTGCTGCTGCTTCTGCTGCACGAGGTGACGGCAGCAGCTGTCAATTTTGTTGGTATCCTTGTGGCAGGCGGCAATCTGCCAGCTTGTCCAGCATTATTGTTGTTGTTGTTGATGTGATGATTGAGCAACTGTTTGGCCGTTGCGTTGACCGGCTGCGTTGTTGCATAGATCGAATGCTGTGCGACGGCAGCATTCAGATTCTTGCCATATTTCATATCGTTGGGATAGTCCTTGTAACTGTATTTCTTAGCCTGGGCATTTTTGTGATTTTTCAACATTTGACGCAATTCGTGAACGTCCGCGGCCGTTGGCAATGAATACGTCGACGTCGACGTCGATGTCGATTTGCGGCTGCTGCTCGCATTCAAATTCTGTGCGGAGCCATAGAAGAGCGACACAAACTCATTCAAGCCCATTTTCAACACTCCGAGAGAGAGAGCAGCGAGAGCGCGAGAGAGAGCGAAGGAGAGAGGCGCAGGCGCAGGCGCAATAACTAGAATCAAATGCTTTTCAAACTGTAGTACACACAAAAGTGTTATACACAGCAACGCGACGCAACAGTCTTGTTCCTGCTAGTTCTCACTCTCTCTCTGTCTCCCTTCAACTAACACACACACACGACGCAATAAAACAAACTAAGGCTCGGCGCAGAAAACGTCTGTTTGTTTGAAAGCGCGACGCGCGACTAACTTCAAGCCACAGGCGACGTCAGCGCCAAAAGTCGAAATAACGGCGCTCAAAGCATAACAACAACAACAAAATGTACAGCTTCAAAGCTTTTGTAAAGAGAAATGCAAAAAACACAACAACAACAACACCAACAATAGCAAATAAAGCAAAAGCAAATATATAAAAATTGTAAGTGCTGCTATGAGGAAAAGTAGGTGGGGATATAAACCCAATTGCAATTATACAAAATATAAAAAAAAATAGTAATAATAAAGAAATAGATTATTATTAGACAAAGAAAAAGAGACGCAGCAACTGCCAAATGTTATCCAACAAAATGGCAAGAAATCTGACTGTGACTCGGAAATTGAAAGCTCGACTTGAGTAAGCTGAAATAATAACACATAAAAATGTACATTTGAACAACTCATCTAATCTCTCGAGCGGAAAGCGAACTTACAAATTTTCATATGCAGCATTGTTGTGGGGGGTTATCGTTAATCGGTTAAAAGGTTTCATTTTGATTGGAGCCAAGTTATGTAGTTGCCAAGCTTCGTAATACGCTTAGAGCTTTGCAGTTGGAGTGAGGAATACTCGAATAGCAGTCGCATGTCAGCCGATAACTGTTAACTGTTATTACGATCCTCGATTATTGATTAATCGTTAATATCACTTTTTTATCGATCTAATTCGGTGAGTCTACCTCCAAAACTGAGGGCAAGGCTAGGAAATAAATATGATGATCTTTTTAGAGATAAAGGATTTGATCGATTTACAAATATAGCACCCCAAATTGAGCATTACAGATGTCTGATGCAATCATTAACAAATATATATTTTAAGTTTCAAGTCTCTAGTTTTTCATTTCGTTAATTTAATTTTAAAACTAAACTTAAATTTGCATTTATAAAAACACTTTTTGATTAAATATATAAATACCTTTCGTATCAGACTGTTAGTTTTTTAAGCAGTCAATCAAAAAATAGATAAAAAACACTTTTAATCTAAGATCAACGTAAAAGACAAGAAACTGGAAGCAAAGCCAATTTTTGTTGCAATTTGATTGTGGTTGGAGGAAGAAGAATTTAATGGCTAATAGTTAATTAACAGCATAGATATGCGCATAGATATAATTGTAATTATGCTTTTCACTTGACGGGCAACGACAACAACAACAACAACAACAGCAAAAACAACAGCAAAAACAATGTACTTTGGCCATTTCCCCCTTTCGCTGGTTTCTCGCTTGTGGCTTATATGGCAAGAGAGAAAAAGGTTGGCTGTAATTGTAGACATTGTCATTTTGCAAAGTCGTCGCCGTGACTTTCGCGTCACACTTGGCCAACAATGGCAACGGGGTGGCAACGGGCTGGCTGCGGGGGAGGGTTGGTGCGGAGGCAGACATAGACAAGCGCAGTCAGCCAGCAGTTGTTTTTGGGCCTGGCCAATGACTGCGAGAGCAGCCCGCAAACAAGCATGCAAAAAGAAAGACACAGATTTAAAAATTAGAACAGCTCATTAAAAGCCATGTTCCAGTTTTAGGCCAAGTTAAGAGAATCGTTTCATTAGAGGAAACAAGAAAAAAAAAACACTTTTACTGAAATTATTCACATAACTCTTCTGCAAGCAAATAAAATGGATTTGCGTGCAATTCCCAGCTTTAAAAAATGATTAACCCAATTTGTTTTTTGTTGTTTTTTTTTTTATAAAAAATATATAAATATAAATTGGCTAAAATATGATTGCACAATTACCAGAAGAAAGTAATAAGCAAATTATGAAAGCAAACGCAAAAAGACGAAGCGGAGCTGCTCTAATAAAGTCAAATTAAATATTCATTCAAGTGCCGAAATAAGTGAAATAATTTGAAAAAGATTTATGAATAATCTGAGCAATCTGCATGGGAAGTGAATGTTTTTGAAAAAGCACTTTGAAAAATTGAAATCGAATCGATTTAAGAATTAAGTTTCTAAGACGTTTAAAAGAAGTTTCAAAGTCAATAAATAAATGCAGAACAAGTAAGTAGATGCTCTGGAATCAAGTGATAACCTAGCAAGTTTTGTAGGTCTGAGATATCGAAAACTGATTTGGTATATTACATATAATTGCTACATCCTTTATATATTCAAGAGATTTGCTTCCGGGTTCTTTAAGAGCTCTTCTTGAAATGATCAATATCATAAAGATAAATGAGCCCGAATGGTGTTATTATTGTTATCGATAATCGAAACACTGCACGTTATCGATGATCGAAACACTGCAAGATATCGATGATCGAAACACTGCAAGTTATCGATGATCGAAACACTGCAAGTTATCGATGATCGAAACACTGCAAGTTATCGATGATCGAAACACTGCAAGTTACCGATAAAATAAAATCAACTTTAACTGCTCTATATTTGATTCATTTGAAGTGCTTAACTTATCTCTAGTCTCGGAAATCGACGATTTCACACAGACGGACTATGATAATGATCAAGAATATATATATATATTTATATACATATACTTGACTGGGTACGTGGCAGCTTTCCTAAGTCTGTTGCATACCACATCTAATAAACCAACTGAGATCATCTCTCTCTCTCTCTCTCTCTCTCTTTCTCTCTCGGGAAAAAGGTCGTAAGATCCATACTACGTATATATCAGCATAGACACGAATAGCGTGCCGGATATATTTGATATTTCTATATTTATATGTTATATGTTCGCATGTGATTGTGATTGCGATTGCAAATTGAAAGTATTACACAGGAAATGTGCCTTTTTTTTTATATAATATAAAATTTGACAATAGTTGAGATCTGTTTTGAAAGTGTCCAAAATTTGCATAAATTATTACACCCCCCCCCCCCCCCCCCCCACCTGATTGCGTACTTTAAAGTTGACTTGGCAATTTTCCCACCTTTTTCTTTGGTGTCTTTAAGTTGAAAAAGGTATTCAAAATGATTGCCATATCTAGCGCAGTTCTCACGCTGTCCCATCAAATATTCAAAAATTCAATTACACAAATATCGCCAACCCCTCCCCCCCCCTCCACTCCCCTCACACCTCTTCCTCTTCTGCACGCTGCGCGCTTTAGTTTGCTAAGCAATTTATGCAATCGGTTTTTTGGGTTTGTTTTTTGGCTTTTACATCTTTGGCCAAGTTTTTGTTTGTTGTGTGCAAAATTTGCATGTTTTTTTTGTCATGCCAATTTGGCTTGTGCAATAAATTGCTGATTTCTTAAATGGCACAGATAAAAAAAAAATAAAAAAAAAACTCTGCAATATTTGCAGCAATATTGATTAATGTGTAAACTGTTTAATTGACTTTTACACTTGTAACTTCATTTTTTGTTTGTGTGTGTGTGTGTGACACACTTTTTGAGGCACGCTGACGAAGGGAAAACCATTTTAATCAACTTTTTTTATTGCAACCAAAACAAAAAAAGTGTAAGTAAACAGGAAATAAAAGTGAGTATAAAAAGTAAATGAAATTATAGAAATGATCAGAAGTGAAGATCAGGAAAGAATAGCTAAATTGCATACGCTTGCAGATCAAAAAGTCATTTTTTATTACAACAAAAAAAGTTAAGTTAAGAGCAATTACCACAGATGTAATTTTATGACGATTAACGATAACGATAACGATTATACGATATGTGTTGTGTGGGTGGTTTATTGGATTTTTTTATTGTTACGCATGACGAGCAAAATGGAAAAAGTAAAAGTTAATAAAAAGACGAAGATGATGAGGAAGATGCGTGTTGCGGTTGCAGCTTTTCTTCTACTATTTGTCGGTCATTAACTTTTCTTTTCTTTTTTTTTTGCCATCATTTGCAAATGATGAGCTTGCGGCGAGTGTGGGTAAGCGAGAGGCAGGGAAGGAATGGTGTGGGGGGGGGGCTGAGCTCAGTTCGAATTGGGGAGCGACAAATGTTTTGACATCGCATTCATCAATTAATCGAATGAAAGCGTGAAAAATGGCCATAAAACATGAAGAGACCCACAACGAAATCAATGAACTTCTCTGCTTGTATTTGTTGTGCGTGTGTCTGTGCGTGTGTCTGTGTGTGTGCGTGTGTGTGTGTGTAAGTGAAAATGAGATAAAAGTAAACGGGTAACAAACAGGCAAAAATAGTTGGCGTGCTCCAAAGTTGTGCTTCTCTTTTGATTTTTCTTTATTAATGACACAATTAAATTAAGTGACAACTTAATTGAAAGCATGTCGCTTTTGGTGTGGAAAGCAATAAATAACTGTTTGCCTATCAAGCAGTGCAAGCAGTTTCCTCGGTGTTAGTGTTAGTCAACGTCGGGAAGAGATGATTGAGATTAACAAAACAATTTGCTTTTCCTGCTTAATCTAAGTTAGTTTAAAGTAAAAACTTTATATAAAATAAATTAAAAAATATATATAAAATATAAATTAATCAATCTAATTCTAGAAGAAAATCATTTGGCTGAAGCATCTTTTGATATTGCCCATTTATAATGTGAAACGATAATCAGACAATAGAATAATTATTTATCAAAGTTTTATTCTATGTAGCACAACAACAACAACAATATATTTAACAACATTTTATCTGCCAGGCATTATTCTTAGCCAAAACTTTTCGCAACTTCTTCCATCTGGAAGAATTGGCCAACAAATCGTTGTTTAAACTGATTCCATTTGGGCTACAATTGCTCTTTGGCTAATTAGTGTAGTTGGGTTGCTGCACTCGCTAAGCAGCGCATTACTCATGTGGTTTGGGCGCCCGCTAAAGTCAAGGCTAAAAACATTAAGCAAACAATTTAACTTCAATAGACCAAAACAAGGCACAAGTGCAACTAGCCAGGCCCAAATGGCCACAGAGAGGGGTGTAATGGGGAGGCTGGGGCTAATGCTGACCCCCTCCCCCCAGAGAAACAGTTATATGTGTAGTACACATGAAAAGTGCACACAACTCGTTGAACATCAAAGAGTCGAGCGCGGCGAAATGGCAACGTGCCACTTTGTGGCACATAAACAACTTGGTGACTTTCCTGTGTGGCGTGGGGTGGGGTGGGGTGTGGAAGAGGTGCTGCTGCTGCTGTGCTTTGGGACACGAGTAGCCAGCGGATTTTGTGGAATATAAAAAAAGCTAGATTTACGAGTAATGAGAAAAGTGATAAAAGTTGAAACTTGGCTTTGCTTAAAATAATAAAAAAGTATCTAATAATAAGAAAAATAATGCTTGGAATAAGAAAAATCAAAATAGTTGCCAAACATATTCTTTTAATTAAGTTTCTCAATACAAATCAAATTTCAATTGTGATAATTATGAATCAAAATCCAAAAAGTATTTTTATAACAAGTTTCCCTTAAAAATTCATGTTAAAATCTTTAAAAAAAAAAACATTAAAAAGTGAAGTAATTCTCAGCGGAGAAGACTTTAGAAGACGGAGAAGAAATTAATAAAATACTTTAAGCAAATATGTTAAAATTAAAACTGGCTACAGCAAAAATTGTAAAGATGCATTTTTCTTTGAGTTGGAATATAATTTAAAATGAGAATATTTTGGGAATATTAAATACAGTAAATTAAATGTATATTTTTACTACGTAATACTTTTAGTTGCCCAAACATAAGCTCATAAGAGAGCTGGAATCCTTTTAAGAGTGCGTTAAAGAGCAAAAATGCATTTGAAATTAAATTTAGACTCGACAAGAAAACTTTTACAAATCTATAAATTAATATTAATATATATATATATATATATATATATATATATATATTTAACTTTTTATTACACACATCTCGATTGAATCACACAATTGTGTGCCTCAACTTTTGCCATTGAAAATTAGTCGAGTTGTTTTCGCTTCGGCTTCGGCACGTTACTTGGAAACAGGTGTCGCCGTAAGAATATTATAGTCGAGAGAGCTCGACTAGCAGATGCCCTGATCCCATGTCATATATAAAGAAAGCAAAACTGCTGAACCTGGCTATATAGATCCGGTTGTTAATGTTAATCAGGAAATGTTAGCGAAACTTTTGCACAACTGAATTTGACCCTTTTTATGCTTTAAAGCCCTTAAAATACATATAAATTGTGCTGAGGCAAGTAATATTTATGCCCCACGCAACAAATGTGGTGGCAAGTAGGTAAGTTAAGCTGTTGCATGCCCCCCAAAACACTAATTAAACGCATTAGTATTAATGAGAAAAGTTGCACGACTCCAAAAGTCAAAAAACTTGCAAAAGACCCAAAAATAGACCCAGGAGCTTAGTATGAGTGTGTGTGTGTGAGTGTGTGTGACTGTGTGTGTAACTGTGTGTGTGACTGTGTGTGTGAGTGTTGTGCGTGTTTGGGCCAAAAGTTGATTAGCCGTTTGCGCAACTGTAGCAAATGTTTCTGGCAGTTTGTTGTCGGTCAGCAAAAACCGCTCAATCAGTTGTCAAACAAAAGTCAAAATTGGCTTTTGGCCTTTTGGTTTTTAAGCCATTTGCGTTGCTTTCACAAAATTGTCTCGAAATCAAATTGGAAAACAATTGAAATACGCTTTAAACTCAAAACGAATTTCAGCTTTTGTTTTTTGGTTTTTTTTTGGTTTTTTTGAATGTAATTTAATAAAAAAAACTTACCTTCTGAAATGTCAGCCGACAAAGTTTTTGTGCCATTTTTATTGTTTATAATTGTTGATGCTGTTGCAAGTGTTGCAATTGTTGCATTACTTTTGGTTGCCTTTGGTGGAGCTGTTGCCTTTGCTGGGACAGATCCTTTGCTCGCAGAGCCATTTACTGGGCGTTTCTCTGCAAAGGGAGAAAGAGAGAGTGAGAGAGAGTGAGAGAGAGAGAGAGAGAGAGAGAGAATTAGAGACTTGTAGTTTTTAAATTAGAGTTTTGAGTAGTATAATTATTTATTGGCGTGTTCAAAACGGAACTGGAACAGCAACTTTATCAACTAAAATTCGGAAACGAAACTGAAATTCAACAATTTCTGAAGAAACCGTTATTTTTTAAGAAAAAGATTTGGAAACGAACTCATCACATTATCCATAACTTTTAGAATTAACTTACTGGATCAATATTACAAATAATATAAGGATTTAAAGTAGTACAAGTATTCAAAGCAGTAAAACTATTTATGGGCTTCAATCATTCTCATTTCCCATTCCATATTTATTTTTTTTTTTTAAGGTTTCTTTTAAAAAGCTAAAAAAAAAAATGGATGGGACATCAAAACAAAAATCACATCTCATTTACCACCCAAAAATCGTTGCATATTTTTAGGCAGCCACACTAAATTGGCATAAAAACAGCTGTAAACCAAAACTAATCAAATTTAGCTAACAACATAGAAGTGAATTTCTCAGAGCACTCACGATTGGCATTGCTGATGTTGGCATTCGATTTGCATTTGTACCACTTAACGGCCTTTCCATAAATATCTTTACAAACGTCCATTTTCTTATCACATAATAAAAAACACACACATTTTGTGGTAAAAAAAAAATGTATTATTGTGATAAATTACAGTTGCTACAAAGCCTGCTCTGAATTGTGCTACATTTTCGACAATTAAAAAACAAACCCAACAAAATATTCCATTTCTTTATTTATTTTTTTATTTTTTGTTACCTGCCTATCAAAGCCGTTGCAGGGAGCGCAGCAAAGAATAAAGCAGAGCACGAAATTTGAAATAAACCAGTTTCCGAGAGTTATAAGAACACAACTCGCATAAAAAATACAAATAAATAAAGAAATAAACACCTGCTGCTCGCCATGCAGGTGAAGTGGAGGGAAGGGGCAAGCATTGCATGTCAGTTGCAAGCAGTGCAGCATTTCTTTTTTGTAGCTGCATCATGTTTACAAGCAGCAATAAACACTTGTAACGGAGTAGGCATGTTGCTAACTGACCTGTGTTGACAGCGCTCAATTTAGGCTTAAGAGAGTCCAGTCAGCAATGAGCAAACAAGCAAGCAGTGCAAGATGTTACTAAGAGATCAGCAGGTAAATTAGTGCTTAAGAGAGAACTCAGAAATAAGAGACAGCTTAAGCCAATGCGAACAAACAAACAAACTAAAGAGCGTAAACAAATAAATTAATGCTGCCAGCAAGCAGTTGAGAGTGTTAAGCAAGCAGTGCACATGTTGCAGCAACATATGTGATGCTCAAGCAGCTGATCGCCAGCGCATTTAAGAGAGCCGCTGCTCTCTTTGCTCCTCCAAATAATTAGCATAATTTACTTTGATTTGCTGGAGAGTAGGAGGGAGGTAGGGGGAGAAGTTGTAGCTGGAACTGCTGCTGCTGCTACTGCTGACCTCACTTGCCTCTCTGCTGCGATTATCTCGTTGATTTTTTTCTTTCTCGTTTTTTTTTCGTATTGTTTTAGTTAATTTGCGAGCGCACAACAAAAAAAAAAGTTGTCGCGCTTTTTTTACTTGTCGTTGTTGTTGTTGTTCAATGCTAACCGCAAGTAGCTAAAAAGAAGCAGAGACAAAGAGAGGTGTAGAGATGGGGGAGAAGGAGGAAGAGGTGGAGGAGAGCACAAGCCAGAAGCCATAAATGGCTAGTACAAGTCTAGGCCGCAAATGTGCAGCAACAACAACAACAACAACAAGACGCCAAAAACAGAAATAAACAAAAGAAAAAAATAAAGAAAACAAAACAGAAGATAAAAAAAAAAAACATAAACAGGGAGAAGTTGTTGCAATGTTGCGGCCAATGTCGGCGCTTAAAAAGGCAGCTGCCAAGGCTAACAACAAGTTAAGGCAAAGTGGCCAAGTGGCAAAGAGAAAGAGAGAGAGAGAGAGAGAGAGAGGAGATAGAGACGGCAAGAGGGCATGGGCATCCTTGTTGCAATCAGTTCGCCGCACTCATAACTGATAAGCAATTAGCTAATGCTCAATTATAACCGGATCTACACGGCTGTGATCTCAACTGCAACTGCAACTGCCACTAAAACTTAAACACAACTGCAACTGCAACTGCAAAAGTGTTGACAAAGTAAGCCGCCTTTCAAAATACGTGGGCCAATTCAGAGGCACGATTTAACCTACGCGCATTTGAGTTAATATTATTATTAATTTGTTTTATTATTCTGTTTGTGCAGCGACTTGCATACTAAGCAGTTTAATTGCAAGAATTACATTACAACTGCCACAAGACGGCGCCTTAAAAAGCCGCCAAAAGACAACGGCTAAACGCAGCAGAAGAATAGCGTGCAACATTCCACCGATTGGCTCAACACGAAGCCAAAGACAAAGCCAATGAGAAGAGAAGAGTATAGAGCAGAGAGGAGGAGGAGGAGGAGGAGCAGCTGCATTTGCATTGATGTACAGTTTTTGGGCGCATCTTCACAAGCAAGCATCGGTGGTTCAGTGGTAGAATGCTCGCCTGCCACGCGGGCGGCCCGGGTTCGATTCCCGGCCGATGCAGAACAACTTTTTTGCAGCACTTCTAATTATCTGCTGCGATTTTATTTCCAAAAATGAGTGAGAATTGGAACAACCAGACTAAATGGAGGGAAATATGGTTAAGCTTCCAGCAGAGAATACACTAAATGATATTAAAGTCAGTAACTAAATCTATTGTAAACTTCAACACAATCAGCAATAGATTTTTATCGATTTAAAATATCGGCGAGTTATCGTATTTTTGCGATCTCAACTGTCTCTAGAGTCGCTCTGAGATCAGCGTGATTATACAGCGGAAGAATATTAATGAAGGAATCGTTGGAAGAATGAGATTAATTAGATTTAGCCGAGTGAATGGCTAATTAATATTTGAAGGGGGTCAGTAAATTGATGAGCCAATAGGTTTATGAGTGAAAATTTTGACGCCTGCCACAGCTAAGCATCGGTGGTTCAGTGGTAGAATGCTCGCCTGCCACGCGGGCGGCCCGGGTTCGATTCCCGGCCGATGCAAAATACCTTTTTTGATCTGGCAAACTTATAAAAGAGTCTAAAGAGTGTTCCATGTGCTAGCAAACACTAGTAAGAATATAATTATGGCATGAAAATAACATTTTGTTATACAAATAATCACATCTTTGAGAAATATGTACGCTGAGATGTCAGAGGCATACTTTTTGTCAATTCTTAGAAGAAATTGAAGTCGAGAGATCAACAAACCTAGTTTATGCTATGGAATTTAGTTTTTTTTTTGTTGAGACAAGCAAAGTCATAAATATGTTGCGCGAGAGACTAATCTCAAATCTTATACAGTTAACCTTAACAATGACATATTTTTTCGCATATAGTATAAGAGCATCGGTGGTTCAGTGGTAGAATGCTCGCCTGCCACGCGGGCGGCCCGGGTTCGATTCCCGGCCGATGCAAATTTCCTTTTTTTTATATTTTACTCATTTAAAGTTTGAGATTTATATCTTAAAATTGGCGAACGCTGCAAAAAGCAGAGGAGAAATAGTTAAAAAGAGGCCATTGCGTGTTGTCCAAGTTAAACAATAGGCCGAAAATGGCTGCTCGCTTGGGAATTGTGTTTGCATATATGCAAAACACGTTTGCAACAAAGGTTTTCTTTTTCTTTGGGTATTCGTGTGCAAACCAACTGGAAAAACATGGGCGACAGTGCGAGTAAATTAAATTTAGTCTGCCGCATTGCTTTTGGTTGGTCTGTTGTTGTGGTTGTTGTTGTTGTGGTTGTTGTGGTTGTTGTTGTTGTTGTTGCTTGTGGACAATAAAAATAGAATGTCCATGCAGGGGGGGAACAATAACAGGAGAGCGGGTGAGCAGGAGAGGGGAGGGGAGCTTGTGTACCGGCGACTTAATGCGACAATATTTGAGCAATTTAGTGTCGGTGAGTGAATTGCAAATTCGCCCATTTAAAGTAATTTGTGCGCACAACGCACACACAAAAGACGACGAATTAAGAAAATTAAATTCAAAAATATGAAAAGAAAAAAAACTATTTTGCATCGGCCGGGAATCGAACCCGGGCCGCCCGCGTGGCAGGCGAGCATTCTACCACTGAACCACCGATGCTTGTGCCGCGATCCACGCAAAAGAGCCAAAAGACACTTTCAGTGTTGAAACCGGTAAATGGCGGCCAAAAACAACTTGCAACTGGATTTCTTGCTTGTGTAAATCAAATCAATATCAGCTGATAAAGAAAAGCACTCAAAAACCAAAAAAAAAATATATATGTATATATATATAGACGAACGATAATGTAATTATGTATTATGCAACGCCAGATTGCCAAGTAAAAAATGGGGGGAAAATATGTTAAGTAAGAAAGCATGAAATGAATGGTTGCCAATTGAATTGAATACTTTTGACCAGATGGATATATAGATGTGTGAAAGATATGTATAATTGGACTTCAATGAAAGACAGAAAATGGTTGCAGTATTGCAGTGTTAGTGGGAAAAACCATAGACGAATTTATCGATATAGTTGAGAAAATTAAAGTAAAAACTAAAGTAATTAAAACTCATGAAATGGCAAAAAACAAATATTTCGCTTTGAGGAATTGCCTCAAAAGTAGCTGGCAAAAAAGATGCAAAACGAAGGCATATTGAAAAACGTGGAACTAAATCAATCTACGTCACATCAATCTTAATCGAGTCAAAGATGTAGCTACACTTAGAAAAGTGTCGCACAAACGAATATACACTTGGAAAAACAACACGCTATTCTCTATAAATGCCCTTTTCTGCTTCTTCTCTTGCGGCAGTCACTTAAATTGCGCAATCGTTTCTGCTCCGGTGAGTGATGATGGCATTTGTATACTTTTTTTGGGGTCATCACCTCTAATGATTTGCACAAACTAAGCAATTGAGTTTTTGGGGGCGCACACGCACAGTGGGGGGCGTGGCTAATGGCACACAACTGCGAATTGGCCCAGAAAGTTGAGGATTGAAATCTGACAAACTGAAAACCCAAATCTGTGTGCGAGTGCAAAAACTCAATTGGGCCAACAAGCTGACTCACTGGCCAAGAGTGACTCAGTGCAGCTGAAGGAGTGCGAAAGATACACAGATACATTTGGCAGGCGCAGATAAAGATACATTTATATCTATATATATATATATATATATATATATATATAGACCCCCATCAAAGTTGTCAATGGCAGCTGATGATGCTTGAAAACTTTAAGGCGAATTTTTGTTGACGCTTTTTGAGGGAGTGGACTCCAAATGTATCCCGTTGGCGAAAGCCGCTGATGTCAGTGACAAGTATTCAAAATATGAATGCCTTCATCGCTGGGAGTATTATTGTGTCACACAAGATGAGCTCATAAATTATAATCACTGTGGATCATCATCAGCATCAACTTCGAGTCTGCTGTATCTCAGCTATTTATCATCTAGTTGCTAAAAGCCAAAAAACTTCTTTTTTTTTGTTTATCTTTTATAGTTGCGAAAACATAATAAAAGCAAACCTTTCGCTGGAAATGTTTTCGAGCGTGCCTTTTTTGCATTTTGTAAGTTTAACAAACTTATGAATAAGTTTTTTTTTACAAAAAAAAGCTGCTCAAAATTGAAGGGTATTCAAAATTCTGTAAACCAAAATTCTGTTCATATTTATGGGTTTTTTGACCATGTTATCTGGGGAACACTATATTTGATAACTTTTGTATATAAACCAAAGATTAGCTGCTTGTTAGAGTATTAAATCGTCGGCAAACCCAAGTTAATTCGGCTCTTTCTGATTATATTCTTTGAGCAAGACAAATCTCTTTAGCGGCTGTCAAATGATAAATTAGTTTTCAAATTAGAAAACGTGCGAAAACTTCATAATAATAATCAGTGCACACTTTGAGATAGACTTCCATTTGAAAGCTATAGAACATCGGCAGAATAGTGATAATCGGACAGACTTGACTTCTTGTAGAGATTAAAGATTTGCCATTTTGGATATTTGTATAATATCGATTTTTGGGTAGACTTACGTATTGCGATTGGTGTTGGTGTCGTGGATTTGTTGCGCGTCGACTGTCCCTTTGTGGTCTGCTGGGTCTTCGGCGGCGGTCCCAGATCCGTTGGCGATATGCTCAAATTGCGAACATCTCGCTTCTTGGCTGCTCCTGCAAAGAGAGAGAGACGACAAACCATGAGAAAGTGTGAAATATTCACGCATATTTACATGTCATCGATATAGACACACTCATACATATATACACATACACATATAGCATAATTTATGCGTAAACACGTCGGGTTTCGTTTTGAGCATTATTTCCATTTAACAACTCAAACACAAATGCCGCCAAAGCACTCTAAAGCGTTTAGTGTCCCCTCCTGCATTTGGCACAGTTGGGGTTAGGGGCATTCCCGCTATTTGCATTTCAATGTTTGTCGATTAAAACAAAGCATTTACACATAATTGAAGTAACTCCCGTTTGCCCCCCTCCACCACACTCTGTGGCAGGCAGCATCAGCAAATTTGTGTGTGAGAAATAAGGAAAAAAAAAAGGGGTTGAAATTATTTGATATTATGCGAGTGCATGCAGCAGACGCCAGGGGGCGCTTTATTACCACAAACATAATGGACACAAGCACATTATGATATCCAGAGACATATATAGCATGGGGCACAGTTGTGTACACTGCAGATATCACACAGATAAAGTAGCTCCCTTTTTAAGTGGTTCCCAGCTTGAAAGTTTTTTTTTTTTTCATTTTTTGTGACTTTAAATTGAATAAATGCGATTGCTTTAAAGAACATACTTGCGACCCCATTTATATATATATATAGATATAGATGTGAGAATGTGAGCATTGAGTTAATGTTGGTCCTAAGTGTCCGTCCTTGTCCCTGTTCCCATGTGAACTCGTCTCTTAGTGAAGCTGTAGCGATGAAACTTAGTAAGGGCACTCCCTTTAGCTGCAGATAGCATTTAAGTAAGCAAGTAGTACGAATCGAACAACTATATCTTCTATATATCGACTTTATTTACGACCGATATGCATTTTTAAATGAAACAATATTTTTTTTTAATGACATTTTTTTATATTTTTACAGGAAATCCCTTTTTAAACGCTAAACATTCGATACATTCGATACATTCGATACGTTCCCCAGGTTTTTGTTTCTGTCTCTTAGCTGCCTGCGAGTGTCATAAAAAATGAGAGTCCATAAGAGGGAAATTTATCATTGCAACTAAAACCTGTACTTTAATCGATTTCACAAATTGAACAGCTGCTTCGTGAATAAGTCTACAAAATGTTAACATCTGATAACAAGGATTAAGCGCTGCAATATGTATTTTATAGATCTGATGGAATATTTCATTTAAATTGGATATCGACTAGGCCAGACCAACTGCTGGTCTAGAATGCGTGTTCTGCTTTGTTTCTTGTTAATTGATGTTGCACATGCATTAGTTGCTGTTGCAGCAACGTGGTGTTGCACGATGTCTGCATATAGTGGCGCTGCAACAATAACTGCAACATCAGCAACAACAATAAAAAAAACGCTTCGCACAGCTGCATGAAAAATGTAATAAATTTTATTTTTAGCTGTCGGCTAATTGCACTGGACTCTCCTCCACTCGGTCGCCGGGGCAACCACAATGTAAAGTTGCACGTGGCTGACGCTGCTGCTTCTGTGTGTGTGTGTGTGTGTGTGTTTGTTGCTAGTTTTATCTGCGTGCGAAATGTCCGCACACTGTTCCGGCCTCCTCTGCCCCACCCTCAAATATCTAAGTCATATAATCCCATTGCAGCTTATCAAAAAAAATTATCAAAAAAAAAAAAAAAAACTTTTATCTTTTATCATGATGACAAAGTTGCATGCTAAATATTATTACAGTTACACAGACACTGGGAATTATATTGTTTTTCATCTATTTTTTTGCTCCTAGCGAGGGCTTTATAAAACATATTCCATTAGGAGGAAATGGAGCTCAGCCTGAACCACAGGCGGCAAATGAGTTCATTTAAGGGAAATGTATTTTTTTTTGTATTTTTATTTATTTTTTTCAACTTGCCCTACAACTGCACAAAGTGTTCAAGCTCAGGCACATTTGAATGGGATTCAACAAGAGATATTGAGTTTCATTGGGCACATAAAAATGCCATAAAAATGTTGTAATTAATTGTTAAGTATACTTTAGTTTGAGAGGCGAGACTGAAGATCTGTGGGAAATCTACAAGTTGGCATACAATATATATCATTTTGCTGCTTATCCGACTTAATCATCAGCTTGACAAAAATTTTACTTGTTTTTTTTTTGGATGATTCGCAAAAGTTTATTTTTGTATAAATAAAGTATAATTTGAGCAAGTTTCCCACAGATGCAAAACGTGTGAATTTTGCGGCAAAATATGCCAATCATCGCTGGCTTAAATAACAATTCATATTTAAATCTTAATTTGTGTGTGTGTGAGTGTGTGTGTGAGTGTGTGTGTGTGTGTGAGTGTGTATGTGTGTGTGTATGTGTGTTTTTGTGTGTGTGAGTGTGTATGTGTGTGTGTATAATTGTGTGTATTTTCACAATCGCTGGAATTTAAATCAGTTGACAGTTGAAGCACGTTACGTAGCACTCACCTTTTGTCAGGCTCTTCGAGCTGCGCTTGCCAAAGCTGCCGAATCTCTCGCGATCGATCATTTGGCTGTGAATATATCGCTCGGAATACGAACGCGACAATTTCTCCTTGGAGCTGTGTGCACCCATTTTGTGGCAGCTACAGGGTATCTGATTTACTGGCAACTATATTTAATCTCTTTGTATCAATATCTGTTCTCTGTTGTTGTCTCACTTTCACGCACACACATGCACAAACTGAGTTGGGCAGCGAGAGAAGATTCTCCTTCTCACTCACTCACTCACTCACTCACTCACTCACTTTCTCTCTCCTCTCATTTGTTGTTGTTTTCGTCATTTACAAATTTTGTATTAACGTTAAAATTTTATATTGTTTTTGTTATTTATTTATTTTTGTTATTTTTATTCAATTGCATATTTTATTCAAGTTTTATTCAACTTTGGCATTTGTCATTTTAATTGCTCGAAATTCACAATTTTATTTCAACTGCAATTAAGATTTCAAATTTATTCGTTTCCCATTTTAAGACTATTAATTGCTCAATAACCGATTCAATTAGCCGCCTCATTTAATGGCCAAGAGAGCTCACTCAAGCACAAAAACGAAAACAAACAAATTGGGACTATTTGGGGTATATTGAATTTCTGTGAGACTATAATCCATGAAGTTATATAGTAGCGATGTATGCTGGATTGGGGAAGCGAGGAGGAATCCTCAATGCACATCCTGGCAGAATGCGTCGCCTCAACTTGGAAAAGATGCACCATGCTAGGGAAGCATGTCATGAGGCCCAAGGACATAGAAACCCTCAAACCAAAAAAGATTCCAGCATTCGTGCAGGAGCTGGGGTTGATGGAGGAGCTGTAGGCTCTGAAGGTGGCACAATAGATCGCAGTGCTGGTTCCCCAATAATAATAATAATAATAATAATAATTCAAGAAGTATATAAATAATATATATATATCCATTATAGTATATTTGGTATATATTATATATACTCACAAAGAAATGTTTAATTTGATATTTTGATATATTTCTCACTTATAGCTACTACAGGGTATCCATTAGTCTCCCAAACCAAAGCATATTTAACAGTTAATTATAATATTTTTTATGAAGCATTTAATGGCATTTTTGAAGTGGCCAAGGAAACTGAATATCTCTTGTATAAATTCCCCCGCACTTCAGATCGTGTGAAAAGGCAAACAAATAATATTATATATATATTTGGAATACGGCTAAAAAAAACAAATTTCCCACTTAAAAAAGGGGAAAGGGAAGGGTAAGGAATTTCGCAAGGCAAGACAACAAATGTCGTGTGAGTTCGTCTCTTGATAAATTGCCTCCGCAGATGAGACGACCTCAATTTTAACACGTAGACGACTCGTCGCTCACAGCAGTTGCAGTTGTTGTTGCTGTGTGGCAGGTGCAGCCCCAAAAAAAAAAAACAAAGGAAAAACTATTGCAACAGGCAGAAACCGAAATAAATCTTGGAGTGAATGAATTTAGCAGTTGTGAGGCAGTGTTTGCGCCTGCCTGCCTGCCTGCCTGCCAGCCGTTGACAGCACTTGAATGTCATCATAACTTATTAGCCAATTTGGAAAGGAGCGAAACAAGTGAAATGAGTTGACAAATGGCTCGCAACCATTTGGAGCACAACAACAACAACAACAAAAGTACCCACTAATAATTTCCCATACAACGTAACAAAAAGTGGGAAATTCATGGCTGCAACGTGTGGCAGCACAGCAGGCAAAGCGCAACCTCATTGCTATTTATAGTTGGGGTTGCGCCTCTTTATAGCTAGTGGATACTTAGTGGAACTGGGCGGGAGGGTGATACGAAGAGGTTTTTCAAATTAAATATTGATATTTTACATATATATATATTACAAAGTTAATTAATGCTGACAGCATATATATAATATATCTAGATCACAAGAAAATCTCTCAAGTTTCCAAAAATTAATGTCTCTTTTTGATTTAAGCAAAAAATTATTAATTGCAGTTCACAATGAATACAATTTTGCTATAAATATTATTTTTAGTTATCAAAACTTTTTTTTTTAATTAGTGTCAAGTTTAATTAAATTTTGTAGCTGAATTTGACAGAGAAACGCACAAAATTGAAAGACAAAGCAATTCACATAGTAAATAATTGCTTGAGCAACCCTCGCATCGTTGCGGCAGCCCTGTAAATGTCACTTGGCCGAACCAGAGAACTATAATTAACCACATAATGTGTGCTCAGGTATTCCCAAATCGGAGTCAAGACTCAACCAAATGCCATGTGAAGATATGTATGTGGCAGGCATGGTGTGAGGAGGGAGGAGCCGGAGGTGGAGCATAATAGCAACGAGCAGCTCTAAATTTGGCGTTAGTCAATTGGAAAACTTGAGAGCATAATTCACATGCTTGCCACATGATTCGGGAACAACAACAACAACAACAACAAGAACAACAGCAACAACTGACAGCTTCTTCAAATGCCGGAAGTAGATATTTCCACAACCAACAGCGGAAGTTGTGTGGCCAAGCTCAAGGGCATTTCCAAACTGATGTTGTAGTTGTGCTTGTTGTTGTTGTTGTTGTTGTTGTCATTAATCAGCGTCTCGCTTCTGCCCGATCAGACGAGTTTGTGGCAAGTGCTGCGGGGGCCACATTTAATTTGATATGCAAAAATTGAATTGGACTTTTAATTAAATGCTGTTCGCTCGCGTGGGTGTCAGCAGTTTTTCCCCATTTCCCAGCAGCAGCAGCAGCAGCCGCAGCAGCAGCAGCAGATGAAGAAAAAAAGCAACTGCAGACAGGCATGCAAAAACCAATTAAGTGAGCAGACAGCGCGGGGAGCTGTGGGTGGGGGGCAAAGGCGGCACACAAAGGGGAGCAGGACTCAGGTGAGCATAAATGTGCATAATTCAGGACGCCGGAAAAACAAAGTGGAAAGTGGAAAAGCCGCGCTGAGCACACACAAAAAGTGTAGCAAAAGCAGTTAATTGAGCAGAAAGAGAAGAAGAAGCAGAAGAAGAAGAAGCAGCAGAAGAAGAAGAAGCAGAAGCAGAAGCAGAACAGGAAATGAAGGAGTCTATAAATAAAGCAGTACTAATTGAGAGAGAGAGATTCCAATTTTAACTGTAAGACCTGCCTAAGACCTGCCTAAGACCCGACAATCTTCAGAGTTACTTTCTTAGATTTCAGAAGATTAATATAAAAATAGTTTAAAAGCATTTCTTTAAATAAAAATGACGTGTTGCCAAAGTTGTCCTAAAAAAAACCCAATTTTCAGGTCTCTGGCAGAAGTTAATATGCAGAGACCATAAATAAAACGAGATAATGATCAGTCTTCGACACTCCAATCCAATATGAAATATATATATAGAATGGAGTTGATATTAATTTAAACAACAATTTGAACTGGCATATATATGTATATATATATATATATAATCAACAAAAAACACGCCATAAATATTCTTTATGTTTATCCTGTAAATGTCAACAATCGATAACAAAAATACCTCTTCAAAAATACCTCTTCAAAAATACTTTTCAATTCAATAATTAGTATTTCATTTTCTCATCTTCTGCCTATTGCACAAAAGGTTTTCATCTAATTAAATTTACAGTTTTCCAATTTCCAATTTACTTAAATGATGTGCCCAAAAGTGCTTGCAATTGAATTTACTTGTTTTTGCCACTTAAATATAAGACATTAAGAGGCATGCAACCTTTTGATGGTGCCCGTAAATATGGCAATAAATGTTAGTAGCGTGATTTTCCAATTGGCCAAATTGATTTGGCTCATAAAATGATACTGTTCGTCTCAGGCGAGACCGAGACACAATTGGTTGTTGATCGAGGCGAACTTCAAGCAGTGAATCTGAGCCAGAAACTATTTGAATGAAAAGCCATCAACAAAGCGAATGGAGGAGTTCAATGCACTCACTGAACTCAACGCAAATGAATGAAATAAAGCAGTTTTTATATTTTTTATATTTTATTTTATTAAACATAAAAAATTGTGCACAACAACAACAAAAAAAAAACACAAAGAGAAGTCATTAAAAGGGCAGAAGACTGGACTGGACCGCACCGGACCAGGCCCTGTCATTAAAACGGGCCAATTACCAACTAGACACATTTAAACAAACATTTTGCACATGTTGCGTTTATGTGACTAATCGTTATTCATTTTATTACTGGGCATTACTTCAATTCTTGTAAATGTAAAATGCTCCAAGGGAAAAGTCTGGCTACGTTTTTCCACTCAAATGATGTCATTGAAATATTCTTTTTTTTTTTCTTTTTCCCCAATTTGCTCCAGTGAATTTCACAAAAACTGCGCAGGGCCAAGTCAAAATTAGATGTTTGACATAGATTTGTGTGTATTTAATGCCCTGTAAACACTTAAAGATCGCGTAGGGTATAAGCGACTGGACTATATAAGAAATATATATATATATTAATATATAAAGAGTTGAAACTGCTTACAAATTGAAAATGCTTTGTATTTATTTATGGATAATTGTATGATCTGTAATTATACTCTGTAAAGTTATAAAAGGGTACTTTGCTAGTCGGGCAAACTCGTTGTCTCCGTCGTTTGTTTTGTATAGCGTTGCAAGCTGCAAATGCATTCATAATGCAATTTTATTTTTACATCGCTGGCTGTCATCTTGCTTTGGGGCGCATTTTGTGTGCGTTTTTTTTTGACTTGTTTCTTCCTTCACTTGGCTGGCTACTGGCACACTTTTGGCCCGGTCGCCGCGAGTCGAGCAAGTGGCGGCAATTTGTTATAAAAATACCCATTTGCATATTAGCATAGATGTGCAGACACAGATATATAGAGATATATAGATATGACTGCTGCAACATTTGCCCTGTTTTTTGAGTTGGCTAATGCAATGCAAACCAAATGTCTGCTGCAGGCGACACAAACCTCATTCTTGGCTGACTGCAACAAGTGGTCCACTAATTTGTTCAATTTGCGCTAAATGAGGCAAGCAGAATTCCTATTTAAAAAATGTATTACAAATTATGTAAATTTACTTTGCTGGCTCGGTGATTACTTGAAAATTTCATCGTATATCATTCAAAATCTTGCTCACATCAGTTAAGTTCAGTTTTCGAGCTCAACTCTCAAATTCTCAGAGCGTTTTTCAAGTGTTTTCACTTTCTACAATTCATTCATTATTTGTGGCATCATCATCCTCAACCAAATTTGTTCCCACTTTTTGTGGACAAATCTTTGACACTGCATTTTGACGAAAAATAGATTTGGTAAAAAAGATGACTTTCTAAACTAATCACCGATCATCCAAGAAACCTAATGCCGAAATTGAAAACAACAAAAAACAGCTAAAAACTCGAAAGCGACTCTCTGTCAATGTCAGCCTGTAAGTTTTCTTCTGTGTGGTCATCATCTTTCCCGCGAGTCATTCTCGAAATGCGATCAGCTATTTTAGGAAAATGAAAATGTTTTCAACTTGTGATAAATTGTTGTATTTACTGTAATAATCGAATGAGTTAATCGATATATATCGCGTTACACGCCTAGCAGTCGGCTTTACATTTGCTCTGTTGTAATAAATACAGAAAACTTGAATTGCAATCGGAAAATTTGTGGAAAACCACATCAAATATGAAATATTTGTACATCTTTTTATCTTACGTAATGTTCTGGCAACTGCCAGGTAAAAATCATAAATATTTTATTCAAATAAAGCAAAATTAAATTAATTCTATCTTTCTTGCAGAACAGAAAAATGTTTTCAGCTGCCAAATCGCTGCTTTTAGACCAATGCAGAAATGTCATCCCATGAGGAGAACTTAATCATTAATTAAGAAATTACAGTGTATTTTCTACATTGGGATACATTTAGATTTGATAACACTAGTTGCCATTTACAGGGTATCTTGGACATTCGAAATGTGTGCAGTTAAAGCCCAAGCTGCTCAAACCAAAAATGTTGGGTTAGGGATCAAAGAGAACATAAAAAAAGAGCACATAAAAGATGATGATATAATGAGGATGTTAAATGTAGCCCTGTGGCTGTACACTGGCACAGCAAAAGGGTATCATAAAGTTGGGTCAGTGCATCTAACTGAAAGGCAGACAATTTTACGACGCCATAAAATATGAACCCAATCCACATTTGTAGCTGAGAGCTGTTAACGAGAACTTAACTTGGCAAATTGTGCATTTTCTTTTGTCTTAGAATAAAGCCTAAATAAAGTTGCTAGTAAAAACAACAAATTATTTTACTTTAAGCCACAATAATTACTAGTCACGAAATTCAGACTTGGTTGGTAAATAAATAAAAAGATTACAAATTTGTTGGAGTTATTTTATGGGAAAGTACAATTGAAGCGTTTTCAATTGGCCAAATGCTAAGTGGCATTGCTTTGGCCAAGAAGAGAGCTAATTGACAGAAGCTGCTAATTAGATACGCAATCAAAGACTGAATGCCGGCGGCAGATGAAGAGGCATCAGCCAAGTAAATAATAGACTGGACTCTAGATGAGATTAGGACAGTTGAAGAGTCTTGCAAAATGTTTCGAAAATTATTTTCAAAATTCAAATTTTATCAGAGTGAAACTTGAAATGAACTTTATTAAATACCTTTTTACAGAAGCAAGTATTCGAAGCAAGAACTCGACGACTTCTTAGCGAACTGGTGCATGAGTACTCATACTCATACTCATACTCATAGTCATACTCACACTCTTACTCACACTCATACTCACACTCACACTCACACTCATACTCATAATCGAGTATGTACAAAACTACTCATAGGGGTACTCATGCCCACTTGAGGCGCGTATGTTTAGAGTGCTCTAAAGTGCCGAATACTTGACTCTGTGTAATGCTCGCCTCTATTTGGTAACGCCAACGACTCTCGATTAACGGTAAACGCTAAACTCTCTCTATATATATATATAAGTTGCACAATCAGGTAGCATTTGTAAATCTGTATTTAGTGAGTACTTAGGCTCGTCTAATGAATGGCGACAAGTCGCATTTGTTGTATTTGTCGTTGGCCAAATTGCTTCCGGTTGTCTCGAAGCGTTTATTAAGGCACAACAGCAACAACAACAACAACAACAACTACTACAACAAAATTTGGTTAACATTTTTGGTTGGCACACGTGCAACCTCCAAAAAGTTACTTTGACACTTTGCGTCTCCAGGGAGACTCGACCTGGGCACAATTTGTGGCACTGTGGGCGGGGTTAGTCATTAAATTACAATATGAATGACAATTGCTTCTTTTTTTTTTGGTTGTTGCATGGACTGGAGGAAGTGCCACTCAGTAAAAGTTGTCAGCGCATTATTAACGACACAATTAACTTATTGAATTAGGCCGCCTTTATCTGAATCGTACACTCAGCGAAAAGTGCATCACATTCTGACTGTTTTGAATAATATTAAATATTAATTTATATTTGTATAGAGCACAAAAACATTGCTCAAATCAAATTCGAAGCTTAAGAACACGAAATTCTTGAGTTAAGCGGTTTTGGAAATGATACAAAAAGTGTTCTTCCTTTTATTGGTCTGGGACTTTCGATCCTAGCCGATTTCGTATATAACATTTGATTACTTAACTCACTCGACTGTTTTTTCAAGTGCAGGGTTTGTGCCACACTTGAAAGGAAATGCACTTTGATGGCTTAACCCGAGTGGAAGGCACTTGAGCAGGCATCACATTAGAGAGACCTCCAGTTGAGTCACACACACACACACACACACATACGCACACACACACACGCACACACAGTGGAGTTTGAAAGCCTCCAGTTTGGTATGCAAATTAGGCACGATGCATTTTCTTCGTGCCTTCGCATATCGAAGTCAATAGAAACTTGCATTGATGGCCCCCCCAAATGCAGCAGCAACAACCAGATGCCCCAAAGCGTGCAACATGAGTGAAAAACTGAACAGTCAACGGATCTTAATTCTTCTTTTTCTTTATCGCACGGCCATTCAACAACTCAACAACACAAAGAAGAGAACACATTTGGGTCCACAACACACACAACACACACAACACACGCAACACACACACAGCTGCTGCTCGTGGCTCTTTAACCACAGCGATCAATCAATGAGAAAAAAAGCAGGCAAACCAAAAAAACCAAAGCAAACAAGCTAATGACAAATGCGTCATCAGACTAAAAAGATACATTATAAAAAGATACACTATAAAAAGATACACTATAAAAAGAAACACTATAAAAAGATACACTATAAAAAGATACACTATAACAAGTTTTCAAAGTACAGAAGCTGATACTCCAAAGATAAGAAAATACAAATAATCTGAAGAACAACAAACTGTAGAATCTATAAGTGCCATGGAAAGTAAGTTAAGATTGTTCAGATTGCAATATATATATATATATATATATAAATCTACCTATTATATATGTATATATATTTATATATATGTAACTAGCAAAAGGCTTTAATGAGTGCAACTTCCAAAGGTGTTTTCTTCAACTGGCACAAGCTGCAATAAAATTGGGTTTTTTTTTGGTATTTTACTTTAATGTCTCCATTTTGCTTTTACGATGGGGACCCCAAAGAATTGTTCGCTATTAATTTGTTAATGGGCTCGTTTTCAACATTTGATTTTATTTCAGTTCAGTCAAAGACAAAGATAAAGTTGCATTTAACATGGCCAATTTGGATCGATATATATATATATATATATATATTTAAAGTGGTGGCTTTTGTTTTGGACACGCTAGAATTGAAATGCGATATGACAGTAACAACAACAACAACAACAACAATTTTAACAAGCATTCGTCGTCAAGATTATCAACAGCAACAACAAAAGTTGCATGTTGGTTCAGTGACCACTGAAAATTTGCTGTTTGTCGTTGCTGTTGTTGTTGTTGTTGTTAACTGTCCGCCAGCTGATTTGGAAAAAGTGTTTCAGTTAGTTGGCTCTTAGCCGCATATGTTGCCATTTTTTTTTTTTTTTTGTTTGTTCATTATGCCAAAATGAAAAGTGCCCGAGTTTTGGTCTTTCTTTACTGAAAGAAAGCAAACGCCAGCGGAATTATGCAAAACATATCAAACACCCAGGTGGAGGGGGGGGGGCGGTAACACAAAAGACAACAAATTCAATTACAACAAACACATTTTGTCGATATGCAAGTGAAAGTTGATAGCGCGATTTTTTTTCTTATTTTTTAATGATCTTGTTGTTGCCTGAGGATAAGTTACAATTTCAAAAGGGCGTCAATTTTTAGTATATTATTTTTTTATTTCTGTAAATTGCTCTGGTATCAAAAGCAAGTGATTTTCATATGCCCGTTAGGAAATTGGAGCTGCTTTTGTTGTTCACACAAATTACAGTTTGAAATATTTTTAGCAATGATTTTTGGAATAAATTTTAAAATTGATTGTACAAAATGTGTTTAAGATATGCCTAAAAATAAATTTTATTATTATTTCGAAATGAATTTTATTATATATCATTTATATTATTTGTTTCCTTTTCGTTTTATATAATCGAATTTCGAATTGGCTTGTTTTAACACAAATTTGTTAAACTGTGGACTGGTTTTGGGCCACATTAAATATTGAAATAATGGATAAATAAATGAAAAGCCCAGTTTTTGCAATACCTGACTCGAAAGCGTGCGCTTAAATTTTCAGACTGAGCATACATTGTAACAACAAAAAGGAATACACAAATATTTATGCCTATTTTTCATTTGCAAAATATTTTCATCAGAGCATGGTTTTTGCATTAGCAACGCCTACAACACTTTCTCGCATAGTTAAGCCACATTATACATAAATAACAAAAAATAATAAACTAACGAAAAATGCATAAGAAAGAAAATAATATGTGTCTAGCATTTTTGCAACATTTTTCCCACATAATTATAAAGCGCCAGTAAGCGGAATGGTGAGGGTGGGGGGGGATAAATAGTGGAATGAAATGCATTTTAAAGAGAGTGAGAGGGATGCCAAGCAGTGCGAAGCAAATGAAAGCACACACAAACAGACACAGACACACACACCAACACAGACACAAAAGCCGACTAGTCAAAGCGGCTGCTGACTGACTGACAGCTGAGCTCAGCACACACAGAGACAGACAGAGAGAGAGAGAGAAGTGGTTGTAAGAGAGCGGAGTGAGGAGTTAGGCAACGGTTTGTTACGCTTGTGTTGAGCCAGCGATTGTAAATCATAAATTCACAACCAAAAGAGACCGAGGGAGAGAGAGAGAGAGAGTGCGCGTAAAAATGCAAATATGATAATAATAATGTAAAAAGCACAAAGCACATAGCCTGCCAGCAGCACGTCAAGTGAAAATTAAGAAAGAGCGAAAAAAAAAAGAATCACACAAAAAAAAAAAGAAGCCGCTGCGCAGACAACTCTCGACTGCATAATGAAAATAATAGCCGTCATGATATAAAACACGAACACAAACACACACATACACACACACACACACAAAAGCAGTTAACTTTAGAGAAGAAGCAGTAAATGAGAGAGAGAACTGGATGCTTCAGGCACTTGTAATCGAAGCAGTTGAGAAACTGAAGAATGCCGGAAACAGGTGTCTCACTTGCACTTTACTTCTCTCCAAGCGAGAACAAAACTTTACATCATCTCAGCTCATGCTCTCTCTTCAGTCAGCATAACATAGATATATCAATCTGCTAAACTTATAAATTAAGCTAGAAAAATACTAAAGAACTGTAAATCAATCTGAAAAAATCAACTCAAGATCAAATTAAATTCGACCTGCCTTAGACAATATTATTATTATTATTTTTTATTATATTTTTGCTATCAATCATCATTAATCATAATTTAGAGAAAAACTTTCACATTTTGCTGCCCCTTTCTTTTGTTATGGTTTACATATAATACAATAATTTTGGGCAATTACAGAGCACGCTTCTACCAAAGCCAAATTAGAAGTTGTAAAATTTCTATTCAAACCAAATTTTGTGTTAACTTTTATTTTATTTTACGGCATAACATTTTGAACCGGTTGAGTTTGAGCAAGAAGAAGAAAACGGCAGAATGAATATCACCTTGACATTAAAATAATTATAAATTATTTCTTAATTGACATAAAAAGCTGGCTAAAATGCTAATTGGTTTTATGAGAACTTTCTTTTTTTAATCTTCTTCTTCTGGTTTTGAAATAATTATGACTAAGATTGGAAATATCAATGCAGCTGAGTGGAAAAATATAAATAATCTTTAACATATTCCTTGCCTCTGGGGTTTATCTGCTCTACATTGCAAAACAGTTGTAAAAGGTATTAAGAACTTAAGAACTTAAGATCATTAAGATCATTCTCCAAAAAGGAAAAGGAGAAGAAGAAGAAGACGAAGAAGAAGAAGAGAACTTCCTACTCAAAGGTTTGCCCATTTAATGAATTTAATCTCAAAGTTTATAGAATGAGGCACGTTTTTATACTAGGTAAATGAACTTGCCACCGCTGCTGACTGCGGACAATAGCTAACGGCGCTTACAAAAGATACAATCAGAGCGAGAGAGACAGGGAGAGACAGAGAGAGAGCGAGAGAGAAAGGGGGAGATAGGAACTACAGTCAAGCTGTGGCAACAAATTTTTGCGGCTGTCGTGAGAATAAAACTCGAAGCGGTGCAAAAAAAAAACGGTAACAAAATGATTAGCAGCACAATTTATGGTTGGGGCCGAGAGACGTTAACAAGAACACACAGCGCCAGCCAAAGCGAGTGACGAACTGACTGACTGGCTGACTGACGGAATGATTGATTGATTGATTGATCGCTTGTTTGATCGAGCGACCAAACTAATGCGAGTTTTGCCAATTTACTTTTTGGTTATTCAATGGACGCAACGCGATTGCCTTGAGGGAGGCTAAAAAGCACATCAAATGCTAATAACCAAGAATTGGAGCTGTCTGCAGCTAGACGACTAGCAGATGCCCTACAAATAGCTGCTACATATTCATTTATTGATTATTATTCAAAATTTAAGAATACTTCACGAACGAAAGAAGTTAATATAAGAATGAATGAAAGAAAACAACTTTTTTAATATATAATAATGAAACTTTGAAACTTTAAATATTTATTTTTCTTATACGTTTAATATAAAATTTAATTGAATATTGGACATCTTTGAATATCATTGAATATTGTTTCTGAGATCACACTACATATCAAAATAAGAACAACAACAAAAAACCCAGATGACGTAAAAGCAGTTAAAAGCTGACAAAACACTAACTGAAAAGTTAAGGTTCAGTTGACTTGCTTTGTTTTTTTATTTTTTTTTTTTTTTTTTGCCTTAGCCTTTCGACTGTGTCGCGATTGTTTAACATTTGCTGAATACATTTCAAAAACCGGCATTCTTTACTAGAAAAAAAAACCCGTTTATTGTGGTGCATAAGAAAAAACAAGAGAGAAGTTTTGGCTCTAATTAAATAGGGGCTGCAATTTACAGTACAAATTCTGAATGGGGTTGAGCAAAGCAGGATTCGAATTCACTTGGTAATCACTTGATATTCACTTTTAATCACCTCATAAATATATACTCTATTTTTTTGCTAATTTCATTTATATATTTTTTTTTTTGTATTTTTTTCACACAATTTTTATTGTAATTTTTATTGAAATATTTTGGGCACGTGGTGTGCGACGCACATTTCTGGGCTAGAAGAACGCGCCAGAAAAAAAGAAGCCACAAGTGGAAAAATGCGAGCGCAGCCGGCGCGACAACATTGAAAACTCGCCGCAGACTGAAGAGACTGAAGACTTGTGTAAATGGAATTTTGTGCTGTGCCGTTTTTATCAAACGCTGCAGATACATTTGTATCTAGATACACACACACAACAATGAGTGCGAGTGCTGCTCACACAAAACAACTCTTAAGCTGCCCGAATAAAGCAGCTGCTCTAAAAAGCCGGTTCGTTGTTTTATGCTGTTCTGTTTTGGCCATTTATAAAGCGCGCTTTTGGTCGCAAGTCGTGGCCGTGGCTTAAAGCCCAAGTCATTGAAAACAAGTTTCATTTGCTCTTAAATCGCCAAATGTTGCGGCAACATTTTCAACTGCTTGTCTCGCAGTGCACTGCTTGCTCGACAAGCAGCAGCGATCGCTGGCAGGGGAACTGAGCTTAAAAATAATATTAAAGTCAGATTTTACTTAAAACAAATCTCTAAGAGCCGTAAAAGTATTTGCCTTGTGCAGTCATTTTTAAAAGTAATATATGTCAGTTGCATATTCTTTTAAGAAGCCTTTGTAAAAGAGATGTAATAAATTGTTCAATTGCACTGCTTGCCAGCAAGCAGTGTTTCGTATGCAGCTTTAAAAAGTGTAGAGTGCTTTTAGGCAGCAGCTAAATTGTTTAAGCTTAGCAGTTTAAGATTTAATATTTAATATTTAAGTAAAGGTAAATACATTTATTTATATTTTATACTTACGCAGTGGAGTTTTGGCCAATAATTTGGGGGATACGCCGCCATTGCTGTTGCCATTGCCGTTGCACAATGAGCTCAGGTCACTGTGCGAACTCTTCTGGCTGTCTTCCTTGCTGTACGAGCGACCACTGTAAGCAAAAATCGAAAGAAAAACAAATTAGCAAAAATATATAAATAAAACAGAATA
The DNA here is from genome assembly GCA_035044105.1 of Drosophila nr. perissopoda 5 BK-2023a. NCBI lineage: Eukaryota > Metazoa > Arthropoda > Insecta > Diptera > Drosophilidae > Drosophila > Drosophila nr. perissopoda 5 BK-2023a. Next base: position 1,000,470 of record JAWNMK010000268.1, read on the forward strand.
AATTACAGAAATTGTTGAGAAAATTTGATGAGGAAAATATTTGGGCAAAAATGATTACTGGTGCACAGTAGTCGTGTCGATTTAATTTTCGTTGCATTTTCAATTGGGTTTCCATGGTGTGAAATTGCTAAGCGCAACGCTGAACAATCACAAAACCATAAAAAAAAAAAATATGAAATAATAAAAGAGGCAGGTGAAAATTGGAAAATTCAAGTGAATGAAATCAATTTGCCAAAAATTATGCAGTCCACTTTTATTGTTTTTTTTTTAAATATTTTTTTGAGGTGTTGAAATTTCCCTTTTAGTGCAGCATTTTTTTCGGACATGCAACTTCCTCTTGCGGCACTAATTGAAAATGCTGAAGGGGGAAAAAAGGCTACAAAAACAAATAGTTGGTCAGTGAAATTTTTTACACACTTTTTTTTTGCAGCAGGAAACGGGGCAGGCCAAATGGCCAAAAGGAATTAGCATTGCCAACTGCGTTTCCGTTGGCCAGCAGCAAACGGGCCAAAACATAATTCATGTCCAAACAGCTCCAGCAACAACTGCCACAGAGTGAAAAATACCAAAGCGGCGCAACAAAGTGAAAAATACCAAAGCGGCGCAACAAAGTGTTGCAATTGTCAAACAGGCGACATTTTTGTTTTGTAAGCCACATTTCTGTCATCTTTTAATGCTCCACCAAGCAGAGGATGTCTTAGTGTTGATGGTAAATAAGTGACGCTTTTTAGTTTAAGCCAAGTTATTTAAATAAGTTACAAATTAATTTTACAAAAATAAATGTTTTTTTTTACTTAGCCTACACTAAACAAATAAAATCTTTAAAATCTGATAAATAAAAAAACTCAAATAAAATAAATATTTAAAAGTCTGCGCTGAAAGCGTATTTAAGCATCGCATAAGCCACAATTGACAATTATTTTCTTGTTATTTTGTCTCCTATTTTTCTTCTTATTTTTTTTGGTTTTCTTTTGTTGCATGCGCGCATTTAATTCGATTTTCTTGTAGTCGCATAATTAAATGCAATTATAACGCACTTGTCAATGCAACTTTCTGCAACTGCTGACAACGAGCTGCCTCCCCAGACAAATGGATGCCACTGAAAATGAAACAAGTTTTTTCTTTTTCTTTATCATCCGGTTATAAAATGCAATAGTTTTCTTTTGTTTTCAAGTAGGAAAAGTTGTCTGCACCCATTTAATAATGGATTAATGGATGGCGACCAGAAAACAACTGAAAACAATTACGTTACTTTTTTTTAATAAAAGTGTGCAAAATTTTTAAGAAATGAGAGAAATTTCAATTGTAATATTAAGGAACGTATGGAATGGAAAGTTGTTAGTTTATTATTAATAAATGGTGGTTCACAATAAAAAATATAAATAAATGAAAAAATATAAATATAAATATAAAATATAGAATATAAAAAATAAATATAAAATATAAATATAAAATATAAATATAAAATATAAATATGAAATATAAATACAAAATATAAAATATAAAAAATATAAATATAAATTCACTGAGCCCTAAATTTTGATTGCTAAAAAATGATTACTTGCATGAAGTACAAAACCGATTTGTCATTTAAATATTTTCAATATTTAATATTTAAATATTTAATTAAGTTTGTCATTTAAATATTTTTAATATTTAATATTTAAATATTTAATTAAGTTTGTCATTTAAATATTTTCAATATTTAATATTTAAATATTTAATTAAGCTGCTCATCAAGAAAAATGCTCAGTGTGCATTTTTCATATAAGTTCTCAAAAAGAAACACATTTTGAAATGTCAGAAATGGAAGCAAGCCTTAAAAGTGTTGGCCACAACGTGCAAAGGGTGTGTGGCTTGCCATGGAGGGGTGGTAAGGGATGGAGAGGGGGGCGGGGGACGATAGGTGAATAAAGTGTCGTAAAGGGTTGACAAAAATGTCAGTTAGGCGCACTTGGGAAGCGAATGTTGTAGTTGTTGTTGACGCTGTCGCTGGGTCTTACATATTTAATTAATTTCTTCACATTAGCATATCATTAATAATGCATTTTACGCTGCACCACCCCCCCACCCCCACCCCTTATCAGCTACCCCTCCCTTGCACACTTTGCTGCGTTGATGATATAATAAATATTTATAAGCAGCGCGCCTCGAATGCAATGCGAAGACTGACAAAAGCAGACAGACAGACGAACAGACAGACCAAAAAACTTGTGAGCTATTTTAAAGTGCAATTTGTTTATAACTGAGTGCCATTCCCCCCCAACCCCTCACATACCACCCACTCCTTCTCCCTTTGTGCTTTTGAATGTGTTTCGGTTCTTTGGCTTAATTTCCGCACAATGTTTATGCTTCAATTCATTTGACGTCTCCTCTTCTTTCTCCTCCCTCCCTGCCTCACTCTCTCTCTCTTGCTCTTGCTCTTGCTCTCTCTCTCTCTCTCTCTCTTTGGCTCTCTTGCACACATTTCATTCCATTCCATCAATTTCTATTCCCTTTTCCACCTCAATTCTCATTATTGCACATTCGCAAATTTGGCTTAAATAAACTGCACTTGTTACTTGCTTTTTTTATGAACTTGCCACTCACCACCAATTTTCCCTGTTGCGGAAACTGTTGCTGGCAGCGAGTGGTGGGGGCGTGGCTCGGCTGCCTTTCAAAAGCCAGCGACACAGAAAAAGCCACAAAAAAAAACCTTGTCAGTGAAAATGTTATTTGAGTGTTGCATAACATTTATTCTCGTTTCGAGAAAGAGGAAATGAGAAAAATATCTGGGAAAACTCTTCAAAATTATTGAAACTAAAAAAAATGCCTTAACTTTGACGATTCTTAGCCAATTTGTGAGTTATTATTCGTTATTAACTTTTCGGATGTTCCCCTCTCAAAATTCATTACAATAACTTCACCTTGTGTCCAAGTTCCACTTGAAAAGCGTAAAATTCAATTCAATTAAAAAAGTTGCATGAAGTCTACAGTTAGCTTGAGCAATAAAACAACAAAACAAATACTTCAAAAGTAAATTGAAATATTCAATTATTTATAGAGCTTTGCAGAGATATTCAAATTCTATTGTGAAGTTGTGTAAAGGCGTCTCTGAACACAACGGTAAATTTATATACTCCTGACACTGGTCGCACTGAGCTGTGAGCCACTGTATATCTAAGCCAAACTCACTTAATATGCGTCCTAATTTTGTGCCTCATATTTGAACACAAATTCATCAAAATTGAACCGCAATATCACATAGAACTCATAACTCCATTCCGCAAGGGGCGTGGCAAGTGAATGTTGCACGAAAGTACTGCCGAACAAAAGAGCCTCTCAATTTGCAGGAATATTTTACTACTAATTGCAAAGATCCTTTCAGCAGCGCTTTCAGCTTTTATTCACGCAACACAAAAATCTTTAAACCATTTTTGCTGTGCAATTTTCATAGTTAAATATCGTAATACCGATTTAATGTGGGGCATTCATTGCTCGACAATGCCACAACGAGGCAACAATAAGAAGAATCTTTTGTTGCAACTGTGTGGCTCTAATCCTGTAAACGTTTCTTTACAACCTGACAATTGTTCCGCTTTTTATTGATGCCACAGGCTGCATTTTAATTGCTGTCGTGTGGCGTTGCCAGGTCCAAAAACAAAAACAGCAAAGCAAAAAAAAAAGTTGCTGACAGATTTTTTTTTTGGATTTTTCTTTTTGTGTTGTAGGAAACGAGGTTTATGTGTCTCTTGGGGCGCCCTTTTGGTCGTACATTCAAAATGTTGGCAGCTGAGCGACTTCCGTAAAATGCTGTTGCAAGTTACCAAGTTGCACAGCTTCCTCAATAATTTTGCAAGAGACGACAAGCAGCAGCCCAAAAGGGAGCTGCATATTATGCAATTCTATGCAATTTACTAAACAACCTTCCCCCAACCTACCCTCCTCCTCACCACCCCGCTGACCCATCTCCAAAATCACAATTCATACACTTAATGAGCTTCCATTAAACTTAATTGCAGTTGCAACTGTTGCAACTGTTGCAACAACAACAACAACAAACCACGATGCAAAATGCCAACTTTATGGGGGACGCGCAAAGGCAGAGAGAGAAAGAGATATATTTGAGCGCTCTTTCTCTATCTGTCCCCTATTTGTTGGGGCTTAGCAAACATGAGGGGGCAATGGGCCTTTAGATTTTGAACTGGACAATTAATTGAAGTGCAAACATCTATTGTTAATACCCTGCAAGCTAAAAGGTTCTGGGAGTTTTGTTTGTTGTAAAATCTTAGCAAAATGTAATCGGAGAACTTTTAAGAAAAATTTTTCAAAAATAAATCTCAAATTCACAAGAAATTTTATAAAATATATTCACAATACAAATTTAAGTTTTAAATATATATAAAAAAAAAAGAAAAGATTCCTTAATTAAAGAAAAGAAAATACAAATTACAAAAGGACTTCTTAATTAAGATAAGACACATGGAAAAGCTCTATAAAAATATTACGTAAATTATCAACTGAAACTCAAACTATCATAGATATATATATATATATATATATATATATATATCTGTGGATACTGGATACTTAATGGTTGTTGTTGCAGCTTCTGCCAAATTGATTGCTGTTGATTCAAGTGGCTTTTGAAGTTTCCATTTGCATTGATGGATTTTTACAATTTGTATGGATTTGAAAACTGAATTTTGTGACCACAATTTGCGTACTTTCACTCTGAAAGCGCAGACAATTTGCTTGCTTTAATCATTGGATTGCTCCCATGATGACGATGACTCTGCTCGCTGCTCGCTGCTCTGCTCCGATCTGATCTGATCCGCTAACCTCAAGGCCCGGCATAATTAAATTGTTCACTTCCTTTTGGATCGGCACAATGAGAGTTCATTATGCCAGTGAGTTCTTTTGCATATATATATATATACATACACACACACATATGTGTAAGTGTGTTTGTGAGTTGTTTTTTTTTACTGCTGCCTGTGAAAATTCCCATTAATCAATTCTTTTGTTTATCGCATAACTGGGTGACCTTTTTTTGTGGCTAATTTATGGAACTTAATTAGTCTGGCAGCATGAAAGGAAAATTCTTTTCGTGGTCGTATTTTTACTGCACTAAACATAATTAAATTAATGTAAAGAAAGCAATCTGAGCAATCTGATGAATGAACTGCAAAAATGCAGAAATTACTTTATTCTTTGCACATAGAAAACTCAAGAAAATGAGTAACTGAAGAAGTGAAGAATGCTCGCAAAAAATGAGGAACTAAACAACTGAAGAATTCTTCAGTTGCTTAAGCTTCTCTGTGCCTCTTGCAACAGTCTAATTCACAGTAAATTATCATCATAAAAAACCTTTCAAAACTAATGAGTGTAAGCAAGTGAATAGATAACTTAAACAATTGAATAGATATCAGAGATATGTATATAGAGAGAGAGGGGATGGGTGGGGAGGGGCAGGCAGACAGAGTCATTGTTGCTTGTGTTTAACGCTTGAGTTTTTAATGGAGCATTGACAGAGTTTTAGTTCAAAGCACTTAATGGATCGCATTAATAAATGGCAAACGGAACCAAAGCACAACTAAAACTCTCAACGAATATCAAATACTCTAAGTCTACGTACAATAATAACACGATTAAAAACATATTCTTTTTTCCTTATAAGTAACAATTAATTCATTTTGCACGATCACAAAACTTACTTCATGTTGAGAATATGTGCGGAAAACTAGGGAATTGTCTTCTTTCAGTTAGTTAAATTTGTATTTCCAAATCGTATGCTTTAAATAAGTGCTCTCTAATTCAATTTGTATTCTTTACTTTCTTCCATTCTTTCTTTCTTTAATTTTATTTATATTAACAAATAAATTCTTTAGCTACTGTTCAATTACAATAGCTGCGAGGACTGCTTGAGTTTAGGTCTGCAAACTTCATAAAAAAGTCCAATGGAACCACGCAGAGCAAGAGTAAAACTTGAACAACAACAACAATAACGGCAATTCCGATAACAACATCGACTCCCCTGCGCTACAGTTTGTTGTTGCATGTTGCATGTTGCATGACGTGGTCTCGCCGTTCATCATAGATGGCAAATGTGCAACCTGCTGCGGCCCGCTTTGCCACACATTTTGCACAGCACATTAAGTCATATATGGCTGGAGTGCCTTATAAATGATACATACCTATACAGATACAGATACAGATACGATATGTATATATATATATATATATACAGATAATTTACAATGGGATGCCGACGGCATCGCTGGAAGACAGTTGTCAGCATTGAGGTTAGGAAACCGTCGCGAAATGTTTCTATGCTCAGTTTTGGATTTGTTGTTGTTGTTGTTGTTGTTAGATTTGTTTCTTAATGAGACGCGACATGTGCAGTCAAGATAGCCGCGAGACACTAAATAAAACAACAACAAATAGTAGAAAATCAAACAAAAAATCAACTTCATAGAATGCCGACTTTGGGTTTTCTATCAAAAAGCCCTCGCTTCTTAAAATCAGTTGAGTTTTGACAAAGTTGTGGCATTTTGAAGTTTCGACCTATGCCCATATATCGATGTATCGATTTTCAGGCTATAATTTTTACTTGTCTTCCGACCTCAAATTTCGTTTTCAACTTTAAATGTACGATTGATTTAGGGGCAAAACTATGACCAAAAAGCCATAGCTTTTTAAAATCAGTTGAGTTTTGACAAAGTTATGGCATTTTGAAGTTTCCCATATATCGATATATCGATTTTCAGGCTATAATTTTTACTTGTCTTCCGACCTCAAATTTCGTTTTCCACTTTAAATGTACGATTGATTTAGGGGCAAAACTATGATCAAAAAGCCCTCGCTTTTTAAAATCAGTTGAGTTTTGACAAAGTTATGGCATTTTGAAGTTTCCCATATATCGATATATCGATTTTCAGGCTATAATTTTTACTTGTCTTCCGACCTCAAATTTCGTTTTCAACTTTAAATGTACGATTGATTTAGAGGCAAAACTATGATCAAAAAGCCCTCCCTTTTTAAAATCAGTTGAGTTTTGACAAAGTTATGGCATTTTGAAGTTTCGGCCTATGCGCATATATCGATGTATCGATTTTCAGGCTATAATTTTTACTTGTCTTCCGACCTCAAATTTCGTTTTCCACTTTAAATGTACGATTGATTTAGGGGCAAAACTATGATCAAAAAGCCCTCGCTTTTTAAAATCAGTTGAGTTTTGACAAAGTTATGGCATTTTGAAGTTTCCCATATATCGATATATCGATTTTCAGGCTATAATTTTTACTTGTCTTCCGACCTCAAATTTCGTTTTCAACTTTAAATGTACGATTGATTTAGAGGCAAAACTATGATCAAAAAGCCCTCCCTTTTTAAAATCAGTTGAGTTTTGACAAAGTTATGGCATTTTGAAGTTTCCCATATATCGATATATCGATTTTCAGGCTATAATTTTTACTTGTCTTCCGACCTCAAATTTCGTTTTCAACTTTAAATGTACGATTGATTTAGAGGCAAAACTATGATCAAAAAGCCCTCCCTTTTTAAAATCAGTTGAGTTTTGACAAAGTTATGGCATTTTGAAGTTTCGACCTATGCCCATGTATCGATGTATCGATTTTCAGGCTATAATTTTTACTTGTCTTCCGACCTCAAATTTCGTTTTCCACTTTAAATGTACGATTGATTTAGGGGCAAAACTATGATCAAAAAGCCCTCGCTTTTTAAAATCAGTTGAGTTTTGACAAAGTTATGGCATTTTGAAGTTTCCCATATATCGATATATCGATTTTCAGGCTATAATTTTTACTTGTCTTCCGACCTCAAATTTCGTTTTCCACTTTAAATGTACGATTGATTTAGGGGCAAAACTATGATCAAAAAGCCCTCGCTTTTTAAAATCAGATGAGTTTTGACAAAGTTATGGCATTTTGAAGTTTCGGCCTATGCCCATATACCGATTTTCAGGCTATAATTTTTACTTGTCTTCCGACCTCAAATTTCGTTTTCAACTTTAAATGTACGATTGATTTAGGGGCAAAACTATGATCAAAAAGCCCTCGCTTTTTAAAATCAGTTGAGTTTTGACGAAGTTATGGCATTTTGAAGTTTCGATCTATGCCCATATACCGATTTTCAGGCTATAATTTTTACTTGTCTTCCGACCTCAAATTTCGTTTTCAACTTTAAATGTACGATTGATTTAGGGGCAAAACTATGATCAAAAAGCCCTCGCTTTTTAAAATCAGTTGAGTTTTGACAAAGTTATGGCATTTTGAAGTTTCGATCTATGCCCGATATATCGATTTTCAGGCTATAATTTTTACTTGTCTTCCGACCTCAAATTTCGTTTTCAACTTTAAATGTACGATTGATTTAGGGGCAAAACTATGATCAAAAAGCCCTCGCTTTTTAAAATCAGTTGAGTTTTGACAAAGTTATGGCATTTTGAAGTTTCGATCTATGCCATATATCCGATTTTCAGGCTATAATTTTTACTTGTCTTCCGACCTCAAATTTCGTTTTCAACTTTAAATGTACGATTGATTTAGGGGCAAAACTATGATCAAAAAGCCCTCGCTTTTTAAAATCAGTTGAGTTTTGACAAAGTTATGGCATTTTGAAGTTTCGGCCTATGCCCATATATCGATGTATCGATTTTCAGGCTATAATTTTTACTTGTCTTCCGACCTCAAATTTCGTTTTCAACTTTAAATGTACGATTGATTTAGGGGCAAAACTATGATCAAAAAGCCCTCGCTTTTTAAAATCAGTTGAGTTTTGACAAAGTTATGGCATTTTGAAGTTTCCATCTATGCCATATACCGATTTTCAGGCTATAATTTTTACTTGTCTTCCGACCTAAAATTTCATTTTCAACTTTAAATGTACGATTGATTTAGGGGCAAAACTATGATCAAAAAGCCCTCCCTTTTTAAAATCAGTTGAGTTTTGACAAAGTTATGGCATTTTGAAGTTTCGGCCTATGCGCATATATCGATGTATCGATTTTCAGGCTATAATTTTTACTTGTCTTCCGACCTCAAATCACGTTTTCAACTTTAAATGTACGATTGATTTAGGGGCAAAACTATGATCAAAAAGCCCTCGCTTTTTAAAATCAGTTGAGTTTTGACGAAGTTATGGCATTTTGAAGTTTCCCATCTATGCCATATATCGATTTTCAGGCTATAATTTTTACTTGTCTTCCGACCTCAAATTTCGTTTTCAACTTTAAATGTACGATTGATTTAGGGGCAAAACTATGATCAAAAAACCCTCGCTTTTTAAAATCAGTTGAGTTTTGACAAAGTTATGGCATTTTGAAGTTTCCCATATATCGATATATCGATTTTCAGGCTATAATTTTTACTTGTCTTCCGACCTCAAATTTCGTTTTCAACTTTAAATGTACGATTGATTTAGGGGCAAAACTATGATCAAAAAACCCTCGCTTTTTAAAATCAGTTGAGTTTTGACAAAGTTATGGCATTTTGAAGTTTCGGCCTATGCGCATATATCGATGTATCGATTTTCAGGCTATAATTTTTACTTGTCTTCCGACCTCAAATTTCGTTTTCAACTTAAAATGTACGATTGATTTAGGAAACCGTCGCGAAATGTTTCTATGCTCAGTTTTGGATTTTGTTGTTGTTGTTGTTGTTGTTGTTGTTAGATTTGTTTCTTAATGAGACGCGACATGTGCAGTCAAGATAGCCGCGAGACACTAAATAAAACAACAACAAATAGTAGAAAATCAAACAAAAAATCAACTTCATAGAATGCCGACTTTGGGTTTTCTATCACCTCTTGCAAAATGTGTAAGTCAAAACAGAGCAGAACAGAGCAGAGAAGAGCAGAGTAAAGGAGAGCAGAGCAGAGGAGAGCAGAGTAGAGCAGAGCGGAAGAGAGGCAGAGCTGAGCAGAGCTGAGCAGAGCTGAGCAGAGCAGAGAATAGCAGATCAGAGAAGAGCAGAGTTGAGAAGAGTAGAGCAGAGCAGGGCAGAGTAGAGCAGGGCAGAGCAGAGCAGTGCGATAAGAAATGGTAATTATTTTACTGTTGACAACAGTTGCCTCGACTTGCCTGGCTATATATATGTGTATATATATATATATATATTGATCTACATGTGGCTCAGACTGGGGGAAGCCGTGTTTATCTTTCATTAACAGCAGTGCTCTAATTACAGGTTACGCTTAACGTTTATGGATCAATAGAACTCGACTCGAGAAAAAATGACTGTTTGTTCAGCATGTGTAAGAATTGATCTAGCTTAGATAAATAAACTGTAAAAAAAACTTTGAATATTGATTTGTATTTGTAATTAGCACAGTTATTAATCGAATGTAGATCGATTGGAGTGTTGACTGACTGGCAGCCACTTGTGCAAATACCATTCTAAACTGAACAACTGAAAATGTTGAAAACCTTTTTCAAACTCCATTATTAGGGATAGAGGAAAGTTAAAGTTAAAGCCACTGTTATTCATACAGACAGGCAGATCTTCACTTGACTATTTATCCTAATCAGGAATACATATATACTCTATGGAGTCGGAGTTGCTTTCATCTGCCTTTCCCCCTTTAACCCATTAACCAATTTCTAAATCGATTCAGGCCCTAAGAAGGCATCGGGATACATTTCGACATTTTGGAAACATATTCCCAAAATATGAGAAGTGATTCCGGCAGCTACACAAACATTCAACACAGCGAACACTTGAACAAATTATGGCAATGATCTAAGATCGATTTTATGATCGCCACTTCCTTTTCTTGAGTAAACAACAAGTTCTGTGTTTAATTACATCATCACTTCCAGACAGCAGCTCCAACATGGCCAAAGAGTAGCGCAGCCCCAATTCGTATAGTTAATGCCACAAAAGCAACAACAACAACAACAACAACACGTGTACATTTCTATTCAAATTGCGGTCAACCGAGAATTGCTTTATAAATAGGCACTCAAGAAACAAAAATTATGATTATTATTTGTTCTGCCATTTGGACGACGGCGCCTTTTGACCAAAATATGGCATTTTCTTGCAAGCGATTTAATGTTGCTTTGTTTTTCCAGTCGACTATACACACACACACACACACACACAAATAAATTTATTTACATATTTGTGTATTTTGTTGGTTGTGGGCAAACATAAAATACGCCCTGAATTTTAGCTGTTCGAAAAAAAGATAAACAACTTTGACTAAAGTGAGAGTGAGGGAAATACCCTGTATTTGGTTTTAAGGGGATGATTAAAAATTGAAATGGAAAATGGCATTTTTATTGTCATTTTTACAATTGAAATAAAGGCAAATGAAAGTGCGTTGATCAAATTATGGATGGACGGGCAAATTTACGATAGACTTGAAAATAGATATTTTTCAGTTATTTACTTCTTGACTAGACAGAATTCGGAGCTGTCATTAAACCTTCCCTTGTTAAGAAGCAGGGTGTCAAAAAGAACCATGACTAATGCCGAATAAGAATTGGCACCAATTCCTAACTTTTATCGGAATGGAAACCGAAATACGATTCTGCATCAAGCAAAATTACTTTTTAATGACAAATCAATAACCCATTTTAAACAATTATAAATTGAAATATCATTGAAAGTCCATACTTCTTATACCCACTCATAACACTTCTCAGAATCACAGGGTATTAAAAAAAAACAAAAAAGAAACGTAGTCTGTTTTCAACATTAGCGCAGTCAGCTGGAACTTGAGAGCTGAAATTTTTTTTTTGGTGCAAAAAGTGTCCATTATTCGTATTAATTGAAAGACGTACGTAAAAAATATTTGCCAAGCCACAAAAAAAAACATGAAAAAAACTTAGCAAAGTTTTCAAGAGGATATAGCACATAAAGACAACAACAACAACAAGCAGAGAAGCAACAACAACAACAACATTACTTAATTGATTCTAGGCCTTAGCAACTGGCATCGGTTTTGGTTTTGGTTGAGTGCCCGTTGATGTTTTCTAGCCATGTAAAATGAACGAAACTGAGCGTAAACACATTTCAGCAACTATGCAAAGAAGACAGATAATGCAAGTTGGTGCACTGCAAACAATTATCGAGTGCTTTGCCTCATAGACGACATGGTTATGCTCTATAAAGTTGACTCGAGAGATTTTACTACAGTTCAATATAAATCAACATATGGAAACCATTATTCCAAACTAAATCTTTGAAAAGCTTTAAATATGCATAAGCATTACAGATGCGAATAGCAAGAGAGATAGACAGAGACAGAGAGAGAGAGAGAGAGATTGAGAGAGAGAGAGAGAGAGAGAGAGAGAGTAATCCAAATACTAACCGTTTTTAATTAGCTGGCAGCTAAACTTATATTTAAGAAACTTTGATTTGAGTAAAAGAAAAAAATGCACACATAAAGCTCTAAGGAGCTTTAATGAAGCTTTTAAAGAAGCATTTAAAGAAGCTTACAAATACTCAAAGCTTTAAGGGAAATAGCCTGAATTAGCTTTTAAAATAGTATTTAATTGAGAGCAATTATTTGGTATGTGATTAAAAATATTATTAAACTATTTTTGTAAAATTTTAATTTAAGTTCAATTTTTAGTTTTTGTGCTTATAAAAGGACACAACCAACACATCACTGTTTTTACAGGGTATTCATAAGGCAGCCTAAATAGCTCATTATGCGGTCTGTAAATTTTCCAATGCCCACCTTGTGTCGGTTACCTGGTCAGTGTTGTACACACATACATACACAACTATTCACATACATGTATGTATATATATATATATATTTATTCACATATTCATTATGCATGCCAACAACACCAACAACAGCAACAACAACACCAACAATTTGCAGTCGGAAAAGCCAAAAAACCGAAAACAAGTGTTTTCCAACGCGTTGCGCATCGTTTGGAAAACTTGTGGTAAGCAAATGTGCAAAGAGCTGCGGTGAGGCAGGGGGCGCTGAGGGAAGTGGCTGTTGGAAGGGAGACGCGTGCGACAATGCAACATGCAACCGGCAGTCCTAGTTTTATATATAGCATTTGAACTAATTTCGCTCGTTGGATGCTTCATCGGTGAAGTGGTCGCCCTAACGGCTACCGGGTACGGGTACGGGTCCGGCTACGGGCTCGGCTGCGCTGCGACTACGGGTTCGAATCCCGTACGAGCTGCAAAAATAGAGTTTGTCCGAGTTGATGGCAGATTTGGATTTGGATTTGTATTTGTATTTGTATTCGTATTCAGATTTAGATTATGTCCCGCGCTGTGTTTTATAAATACGCCACGTGATTCATGTGTGGAATTATGTATTGTTGTTGCACGCGTGTTTGCTGCATGCTGCATGCTGATGGCAAACTCTCGGGGCATATGTGTGTGTGTGCGTTTGTGTCTAATAATGTCAGCCAGAGATAATATTGTTTCTATATGGAGCAGCTGCGTGGGCCGGGTTGGGCGTGTGTGCATTGAGGCAGGTGCATCTGAGCTGTTGCAAGCTTTTAATGGCGAGCGAGTATGTGGAATGGACGCGTTGTTGCAAAGCACATAAAATAGTTGACAGACAAGCTGACTAAAGCCATATACAAATATAATAATAATATATTATGATAATTTCCCCCTATGGAAATTCGTGGCAGCTTCTGAAATTTTCTAATAATCGCTGCATTCTCATAAGCATAAAAAAGCTTTCTTAACATTAAAAAAAACTATCGTTCAAATTGCCAATAATACTTTTGGAAGAATCCTCAAAAGGAATCCATTCAACTTAATGACTATATTTATATATAGATATATATTACTCACTTTTCCACAAGTTAATTATATTCTTAAAGAGTTGAGAATAAATTCTTTTACTGAATAATTAGCTAAATGGTTGCGAGCTATTTGGATAAAATATTTAGAACATTTATCCGAATTTTGGAACCATTGCTTAATCGACCTTAGTAAGGTTTAAAAGCAATCTAAACACCAACATCAAAACCAAATTTAGCGCATTTTCTTATTTATGAATGGCTTTCACAATGCTTGACAACGAAAAGAAAAAAGAAAATTTCCCAAAAACACAGCAGCAGAAAGTAGCTGCTTTAATTTCAATTTTCCACAGAACGAACACACACATCGTCGTGCATACACACACTAACACACACCAACATATACACACACAGCTCACATCAATTCACAACATAATCCCCAGTTGGATAATAAGTATTTGCTTTCAACTGGCGCTTTCACAATGGCAACAAATACAAAAAAGGCGCAGACAAAATGTGCCCCGGAAAAAATCACTTAAGCTCATTAGTTAATATCCAATTTATAAAGAGTCACCAACAAAAAGAAGAAGCACAACGAACATCAATCAAATATCACCAAGTCAAAATAAGAAAAGAAAAAAAGTAGCAAGAATTACAAACAGACGACAAAACACACAAATTTCACTCTTCACACTAGTAAAACATATTCGAAACAGCAACAAAAAACGGCAGCAGCAAAAGGGGCACACGACAGAAATACGAAAAGTCGAAATGCGCTTGCGACAGAGTCCACTGAGATATATCGACTAATATATATCTGGCTGTGAGATTGCAACTGACAAGAACCAGGAGTCGGGGGCAGATACTGTTGACACTCTTAGTGCCTCACAATGTGCCCCTCCCATCCAATGCGAGATACGATTGCGAAACGTGCGAAAACGCATGCGAGATATAAACTTAATCGGTGTGTGTATGTGAGTGTGTGCCCGAGTGTGTGTGTGAGTGTGTGTTCGAGTGTATGTGTGAGTGTGTGCCTGAGAACGAAATCGACTATGGGATACCCTTTACTGGATAGAAATGCTTTTTGTTGCTTGTAAAAATCTATACAAAATATTCAATTTACATGATCTTTGAACTTAACTTGGAAAAACTATTGATGACACATGCATGACTACCAGATACCCTGTAGTTATAAAGAGAGAATTCTATTAAAATTATCTAATTACAAACCAGCATACCCATTGCAAAGCTCTATTTACAGGGCATTGACAATAAACACGGCTAAGCAGCAGCAGACAAAAGAAGGTGCACTGTCAGGGGCAGCAACTGAGGTAAGCAGGAAGAGAGGCAGAGGCAAGGAGACAGAAGCCGTGTGCGTTGATTGCGTGACGCATGTGGCATGCGAGTGGTCATTGTGACGCCGTCCTCCACCTCCTTCTCCTACTTCAACACCCCCTAAATGCAGCAACTAAGCAAGCACTCAACTACTCAGGTGTGTGTGTGTGTGTGTGTGTGTGCGTCTGTGGCAAATTCATGATTTATCATCAGGTTGCACACAGCGTGCTCAGCTTAGTTGCGCATCCAACTTGCTCTCTCTACAAATCCATCTTTGAATTTTGTCTGCCGCTGCCTGCCTCTCTGCTACATCCCTCTGCTTGCCACTCTGCGTGCCACTCTGCTTGCCACTCTGCATATGCAATAATTTTTCCAATGTTGGGCAATTTGTTTTCACGCTCACATAAATTGCTGGCATGTGTTGACTTTTCCCTTCGGCTTTTGACTTCTGCGGTGCAAATGTCGCCTCACGGCTTTTTCTGCTATATATACATACATATATATATCTATCAATATGTAGTATCAGATGATAATGTTTATGAGCTGACACACTAATAATGCCCACATTACAGCAGCTTTTTCAGCTGCTTTCAGCTGTTTTCAGCTCTTCTCCGCTCTGTTCTTTTTTTTGTTGGTGGCGGCACTTAAAATACCATCAAATTGCATTGGACCCGTGGGACTCCCTCCATGCGGATAAGTAATGAATACTTTAATCTCATCTTGGGCCCCACACACACAAACAAAAAAACAAAAAAGAAATAAACCAAATTGAAGGTTAACATATAAAAATTGGGGTCAGCTGGTGCTAATTACATATTAATGTGTGCCGTGTGGCAAGCGTTGTATTTGCTAGCTGCCACAGAGGAGACGTAATAAAAATTAAAGCATAATTCAATGAGGCACAAAAATAGACTACACTGTAAATAAAGCTTGCAACAGATTATGGTTTACATTTTAAATAGAAAATCTTTTTAATTTAATATTAATCAACCCATCATTCATGGAAGATACCAGCTTCCGGGTAGTTTCTGTTCCGATTCTGCTCCACTCATCCCGCAGAGCATTTTTGAGATCCTCTGTTCGCATTGAGCTGTGAGCCACTGTATATATATATATATATATATATATCTTATATATCTTTTCTAAGTTTCCATCTACTCCCAACTCATTTGTTGTCAATCAATTTAAATGTTATTGTCAAATGCAATTCCTGTTGCAATTTGCCATTCTGGTTTTTTGCTCTGCTAAATTAGGAATTCATAAAACCATAGATAAAAAAATGAAGTCCTGTGTGCTGACTTCAATTTCCGTTTGTCCTTGCATTTGGCCATAAACTTATGCCAACAGCCAAAAAAAAATAATGTTAGACACATTTGCATGTTCAATTTATGCAGTTTGCAAATGTTTCTTTTGGCCACAGTAATTACCAGTGCAGGGAATCCGCGTATAAGAAACGTACAATTTGAAATTGTAATCAAGTTAGTTTCCAGGTTGTAAACTTTAGCCCAACTTATCGTTGTGGCCAAATGCAAATTGTTTATTAGCCTTGGCTAAAATGTTGGCAGTAACGTGAGCCGCCGTCAAAAGGTTGTTGCCCAAGTTAAGCTGGCAAAAATATTATTTTTGGCAATAAATTTCACTTCGCGGAAAGATGTGCTCAAGACTTAAAGGCTTAAAGACTTGGAAAACTGACTTTTCGGGCTCATTGCTAGATAAGATTGTTAGGCTGCGAAAGTAATTATAAACTTGTCAGATAAGGCACAAAACTTGGAGCTAATTAGCTGTAAATTAAAGCTGAAAATACTTAAATATAGAATAGGTTAATTTTTCGCTGATTTTAGTCTTATTTATGACGGACGAAGAAAGGGAGAGGCGAAAACGGAGCTGGGCAGAGGCACCAGGACTCCGACAGCAGCGGCTGACGAGCAAGCAAGAATGGGGGCAGACAGACCCCTGATAGGCTCTGAACCATATTGTGGCATAAGAAGACACACAATACGGCTGCAAATCAGACACGCAGCTAGACAAGCCACAAGTCCTTTAGGTGGCTATAATCATAATCGATTTAAGCAAGTAATATCCATGGGAAAGAACAGGCTCAGGATACTCACTGTAATTAGGTAATTAGGCGATGTATGCAGGTTTTGTGCAGGCGTGGAGGAATCCTCAATGCACATCCTAGCAGAATGTGTCGCCTTAACTATGAAAAGATGCAGCATCCGAGGGAAGCATATCATGAGGCCCAAGGACATGGAAACCCTCAATCCTCATTCATGCAGAAGCTGGGGTATGCATTATAGTTGCCTTACATAAGCAGATAAAATATGAAATCAAAGCTAAGCCAATTAATTATTGCCGCTCTGAATTGTAATTATAAATGTTTTTTTATTTTTTGTTAGCATTGTAATGCTTATATGATCGCCATAATTGGGTCTTTCAAGTCATAAATTAAATGAGTAATTTGGGCGGCTGTAAATTGTTGTCAGACCCAATTAGGGCCGCACATTTAAATTGTTATTTTCGCACACACAAAAAGCCGACAAAATAAGTTACTCACAAACAGGCAGAACGATTAATAACGTTATCAAAAACCTCAAAATGTAAAGCTTATGAAAGCAGACAGAAAATGAATGTCAAGAACTAAAAAAATATATTCAGAATAGTTTTTCAATGAATTGAATTAGAATGCGTCAAGCCTAAAACATATTTTTTATAGATAGTTTTTTTTTTGTTTTTGTTGTTTTCGTTTTTGCCATTTTCAGGTCGCTGAATTCAGATGCGGCCAATAAGTCATTTATCACACTCGATTGGCTGAAAGGTTTTTCTATGACATATTTTACGGATTAAAATTCAATTATTTATTCAATTCAACACATGATTAATGCCCAAGATTAATGGTGACATGATTCTTATGATCTAAAATTCAAAATGTTAAGTTTTTTATTTGTGCAGCAAATAAGCAACTAAGCAAATTATTTCTTAGGTAAATATATTAGAAACTATATTTTCAGTTTGGTCCTATTTTGATCGATTTATAGGTTTTGTTGCATTATTATCAATGTTCTCAATATCTATGTACGTAAAGAATACAAATCAATAAAAAATTATCAGCTATATTTGCAACCTTATTTTAACACTTCTCCTTTCCATTAATCAATATTTGTCGCAAATCTTTAAATCGGAGCTTCTGCAGCACATTCCACATAAATATTACTTTATGGCTTTGCAGGCAGATTGTCTTGCAACAATTTCAGTTATGAGCCACGTGCTATGGGCCATTAACTGCGTTTGCGATTCGACTTAAACTGTGGCTCATAAATACATAAACAAAGACACCCTCAAAATAAAGCCAGCAAAAAACAAAAATAAATGACGGTGTTTGGCAAACCGCACTTTGAATACCCTTGCAAACATTCAAGTCGGACAATAACCCAATGTTTTTTGCTATGGCAACTAAAGGAAATAGTTGACCGATTTTGATGATTGTCTCTCCATGCGTAAGAATCATAATAAAACACATATTTTGTGAATTTGGTCAAGCAAACAAGTTTTTCATACAAGAACTCATCTTTCGGCCGATTATTCCCATGACAGCTATATATGAGATATAGAGATCGAAACTACTTAGCTTTGAAATATGTACTATCTGTAGCAAAAATTGTATTAGTTCCAAGTTCCAACAAGACATGAACTCTGCTCATCGGAGACATCTCAAACTGTGGCAAGCTTCGCCTCATAATTCGAATATCCGCCGACAGAATGGGCTTTAAAAAATAAACCAAATACGTAATCCGTAATCCGGCAAGCGCTTGATATGTGAATTTATTTTTATTGAGTCGAAAAATACACATTTCACAAGCGATGACCATAAATAAAGAGGCGCTCATTGATTAGCGAATAAATATTCACACGATGGCCAATAAAAAAATAAAATAAAAAACAAAAACCACTTCGAGAATCGACACTCAATTTTAGGGGCTCAACTGAGAAGGCGACCACAAGTTCAGGGTCAGCAAGTATATACACACATACATATATATAGAAGTATATATACATATATATATATATATAGTACGTATAACAAGTATAAATTTACATTTTGTTTAAATGTGCGTGTTTTAAGCTTGAATCAACTGAAATTCGCACAACAAGTTTTCGTTAAACTTTCTTGTTGATTTTTCACTTGCGAATTATCAGCGCAAATAGTTCTTAGAATTGCATTTTATCTATGGTGTTTTATGGGGTTAAGCGCAAGGGGAGTGGGGCGGGGTCGGGGGCGGGAAGTGTTAGCTTAAGCCATGAGAATAACTGGCCAAAAGTTTCAGTTTTGTGGCATAAGGAATAAACTTTTATCGACACTTAAACAATTGCCAATAATCGTCGTTTAAGTTTTGCTTCATTTGCTGCGCAAACAACAAATGCATAAAAAGGTATGCGCGACTGGCAGATACCCTGTATATATTCACTTAAGTAACACTTTTGTGGCGTAAACATTGTTCCAGTTGTTGATGAGAATATAACATTTAACAATTCAAAGCAATGATAAACAGTAAACCCGAATCGAATTTCGGTTCCCGTTCAAGTCGAAATCTTCCCGTAAAAGTTCTGAATTGGTTTCAGATTTGGTTCAGATTCGGTTTCATTATGTTAAAGTATGTTACAATATGAAGAAATTACATAGATTTCCCTATATATGGTTCCCGTTTTGACGTTCAGTAAAGTTGAGCTTCCGTTTAACACCCTGCTTTTTATGCCTCACGTGCATATCTCAACTTAAGATACCCTTTAACACATAGTTTTTGCTTAAAGGGTAATAAATTAAATTAAACATTCAATTTGTATTCATATTTCTATGAATATATTCACAATTTGCGACTTTTGAATATGTTTGACTGTGCATCTTTCATTCAAATCTGTGGAAATTTCACTGTTTCCATCAACACGTAATTTGATCAATTACGTAACAGCGTAATTACGTAATTGCGCTATACAAATTTATATTACCCTTTTTTAGTATATTATTTGAAGCTTTCTTTCGACAAGTTTCTGAAAAAAAAAAACCAATTCATGCTCTATTTAAATGCTATTTTTGTGAGCATTTCCGTTCCAACAGCTTGCTGTATGTAATTCTTCTTCTTTCTTTATTTATTCATTTATTTTTTTTGCTTGAAAAAACTTCCGTTGAAATCGTTTTTGATCAAAGCTATCAAAGTGTTCAATTAAATACGATCAAAGAAGAAACAGCAAATTTTCAAAATCGATATTTTAATTTTATAATTGTGGTAATTTTATCGCCTGGCCAAATTTCAAATTGGCTACACTTGGATTGAGATATTTATGAACTTTTACTGGCCATGAATATGTATATCTTAATAAAAGAGATAATTCGCCCAAAATGTATACCATATTCAGTTCATAAATTCTTGGCTAATATGAAAAATTCAGTCCGCAGCTGGCAGCCAAATTTAATATTTATAAACATTTTAAAGCAAAAACGATTAACCAAATTTATAATTTTCGCTTGCCGCAAATTGTTTATTAAAAATGTAAACAAAAGGTGCAAAAAAGTAAACCTAAAAACAAATTCCAAGCGCTGACGTGCAGGATGATGGCTGCGGGAGGGGTAGCTGGTAGGGCAACGTCAGGTGAGGGGAATTCGCTGGGATCAAAAATTGGTAGCTACTTTTCAACCTTTTGGAAAAAAAACACGTTTGCCATTTGTAGTTTTTTGTACCTTTTCAACGCTGTTAAAAACACCGCCGCCGGTTGAAAGGGGTTAGGTGGCAAGGGGGGCAAGGAGGAAGTTGCTTTAATGTCGTTGGACTGCAAAATTATAAACAACAACAAAAATAGTAGAGAAAAAAAACCACATTGTGCGTCTCTGGCTTGTTACGGTTTTTAAATTTTTCACGCATTTGCCCAGCTGGGAAAAAAAAACGCCACTGAAAAGTGTTGCATAACACGAATTTAACTTTGTGTTTAAAACAACAGCAACAATTTATAGCAAATTAAAAGAAAAAAAAAGAAAACAATTTTTATTATTTTTAATTACGACAACGACGCGTGCATTTTTTGTGGGCGTTAAGGAGTTCAGGTGCATTAATATAGTACCCAGCGCAGGTGCGGCATGCAAGACAAATAAATAAAAAAAAAACAACTATAGACTTCAAAGAGAGCCGACTTGAATTATTTGAAGCACTTTTACAACTTGAAAACATTTTAATATGTATAGTTCGTCAAGTTTTAAATATGTTTTGAACTTTTCTCTGTGCATTTTTTTGCCACATAATTTCAATTTCGTATCAGCGAATTGCAAATAAATAAACTCCTAGACTGATAAGCCCAATCGAGTTTGTTATTATATTTGGGACTACCGATTAGATAGAGTCGCAAGAAATCACATTTGGAATGTGAGATAACAGCAAACAGCTAGATTAAATGTTGCTTTTATCTAACATTCATATCAGATTTCTTTGACAACTTAAGATTGGCCATTTAGGCCTATCTTAAACTAATGCAAACTATATTAGCCAGTTTTATAATGTCCTTTCCCATACAATTCGTTGCTTTTCCCATCCTATCTATTGTATTCCATTCAATCTTATTCTTATCTAACCCATTCTATCCATCTTATGCTATCCTTTTCCGTCCTATCCTAATCCAACCCCAAACCAATTGATTCTATCTTATTCTAGACTTTATTATCTAATTCTACCTCATTATTTATTCTTTCAGTGTGTAATTCCCATCATTGGCCACATTTGTCAACTGTTTTTTGCCTCTTTATCAACTGTAAATTCCCCTCAACACCCCAAGCATTCCACAGAGCATCTTTGCGTTGATCATTATTGAAACTCTTCATCTTTTTGTTTGTGGCGTGGTAAAAAATGTTTTGCATGTATGTATATTTGATGTGCTGAGTGTCGAGTGTTGAGTGCTGAGCGCTGAGTGCTGAGTGCGGAACGTGTGTTGACAGCTCTCGTGACACTTGTCAAAACAGTGTTACCATGGCTTCAAGTCGGAGGCCCCATTACTCTCGGTCTGGGTCGCAGAAGTGCGCTTCACAATTGATTTACAGCTTTCAGAGAGAGAGAGAGACCCACATCTGTGGCAAGCACATCTCACAATTACTTGGTGTGGCGTGTTGCAAGATAAGTTAATTAACATTCAATGCGATTTGTCAGCTTCAATTTTTTACCAATTGCATATATGACGGCTAACTTTTACAATTGATAAACCCATCAATGACATTTAATGACTCGTGTTGGCCCAGTCATTATGATCATTAGCATTGAATGGACAACATCACTTAAAGGTCAAAGTCATAAAAACATCATAAATGTACACATAAAGATACAAGCAGTAAATATTTATTTATTAACTCTGGCTGGATAGACCCCTAGAGGGATCAGGACTGAGCAAGCACTTTAATAAGTACTTTTATTAAGTTATTTTTTTGCTGTTTGGGGTGTTTGTTGTTTACATCATTACATTTAAATTACTTTATAATTACTTTATCGTTTATAATTACTTTAAAGTTCATAATTATTTCAAGTACAAACTTCAGTTAAACGTTTAAATCACTACTTTGATGTTATCTGATTCTTTGTGAACATTCTCGTATGCTACATAACCTCAATAACATGTTCCGTTCTTATTCTAGTTTCCCAGCACTCAAGTACCTTAATCTTTTCCAGAATTTTGCATATTCGCTGACCCGAAATACTCAACTCAAAGAGTTACCCCTAAATCAGCATAGTTAAATTAGATTAAGTTTATATTAATTTTTTTTGCTAATTTTTTTTAATTATCTGCATTTTTTGCTAGCCTTAACTTTTGCGGATCTTCTGTGCAGAGAGTTTCTATTATTATTATTTATTGAAGATTATCATTAACTGTAAATTTCCCCAGCTCTAAAGTTACATTCTCTTTTACCCATATATGTATATACATATATATATATATAAGACAATCGCATAAGCGTCTTGTTTGCAATAAATAAATAAAACAAAAAATGCATTAAATGCATTTAATTCTCACAGACTCGTGTTAATGAATCCGCTTACAAGGCATAAATTTTGTTGCTTCGTTTTTTTTCTGCTGTTGCTTATTGTAAGCCGCAAAGCAGCAATAAACGCTCAACTTTCAAGTCAGCTTGGATTTTCACAATGGGCTCCGCTGCTGTCGATGATAATTATAATTGCAAACTTAAAACCAATATTTGTAAGAATTATTTTTAGTTTCTCAGTTGTGATTCTTTGCGTTGCTTAATCGTCAATCTCTGTGCCATGTTCTATTCTAATCTATCCATTTCCCAAGTTGACCTTGTTCAAATTTATGGCTATTTTTCATGCCCAAACAATATTTTTGTTGCTGCCCCTGTTTTTATCTAGAAACCAACACGTTGTGTTGTTCTCCCTTCCCTTGCCCCTTCCCTGCCCCCGCCGCTCTGCCCAGCCCAGCCCACAAAAACAAGCAATTAGTTTTTCGTTGCGTAGTTTTTGGGCAGTTTCTGTTTGCTTTTTACTTGGGTCTTTGGCTGTCCTTCCTCCATCCATATCGAACGAACAATTTGAGTTAAGCTCTCAGCCTCTAATGGCATTTGTTGTGGCTTTATCTAGTCGGACCACTGAAATTGGAGATATGTCGAGTTGCGCATAAATTTATTAAAAATCTGTTTGACAATGGAGTTGGAGTGGCGCACTCATGTGAAAAACTAGAAAACTTTTTGTCAATGTCGCTGGCAAAATCTTCAAAATTGAATGGAAAGCGAATATTTTGATTTGTATTTATGATATGCTAAAATATTTATTAAACATTTCGAGAATGATGACGATTAGATGACGATGATTACATGATGATGATTACATGATGATGATTAGATGACGATGATTAGAATAATGCTAATGCAGAGTTGAGAACTTTATTGTGTATGGCATAGAGATGAAGGTCAACTTATTGAGAGATATTTGATTTGAGAAGGCGAGAAAAACTTAATTTTTAATGTGAAATGTAAAATGTGAAAAACGACTAATTTAAACAAGCCAAATATTAATTAATGGGTGTTGGTCTATAAACATATATATATTACGGAATATATATATTACGGAATCAGAGTCGTCTCCACCAATGCAAAGAATATACTTGAATAATGTATAAAAATACATTTTTTATGATTACAACTTAACTGTCCAGTCTAGTTATCACATTGCAGTCAAAGTGCATGCATTTTTTGTGTCTAGACTTTTGTGGCTTTGGTTATCTCATCTCCAAGTTGAAGGTCAACGCTTCGAATATTAGCTCACTTTATTATTGAGCCGTAAACAAAATGTGAAACACTCAATTGTGTGTGTCATCAGCAGCAAGCGTGTTGTGTTGTTCTCAAAGCATGCGATTAGCATAACTAATATTTCTACTATACAATATATATACTTGTAAATGATATCATAAGATCGCTAACTGCTCTCTTGGCAATTAGAATCCTCCACATGTCGAGCAAATAAACCACAAAAGAATTCAAATAATAAATACAATATTTGGTGATATATGTGAAATTCCAAGCGAATAACTCAAATGGTAATAACAAATTTGAAGGCTTCATTTCAGCTGATAATATCATCAACATGTTTCGCATAAGTGCGCAAAATATATTAAAAACTTGACGCAAATCCGCAAATACGCAGATACACAAATACACAGATGCAGATCCGTAGATACACAGATACATGGATACAGATACAGAGCTTGGGCGTTTTTCACACACTCCAAAAGAGGCAAAGGCAACAAAAAATAGCACAGCACACTTCAAGATACATTCACATCCAACCCATTCACAAATTCACAGTAGTTAACTTTATTTTTTTTATTTATTTTTGGTTTGTGTGAGAAATCTTCTCGCTAAATATGACACACAACACACACACACACAAACACACCCACTCGCGAATGTGTGTAATTTTGTAACTGTTTGTGTAATTGGGCGGCTGCTTCGCTTTGCGTTTGTTGTGTCTTTGTGGTTTTTCAAAAAACAACAAATCAACATTTAGCATTGAATTATTGCTTGTCAAATTGGATACGCAACTCAAAACATTGATGGATGATTGTCCATTAAAGATCGATAATTTCGATAATTTTCATTTGTGTTGATCATCGTCGAACATCTTATTGATAGCCAAAATTAGTTAAATGGAAAAACAAATTTATTTATTTATTGTTTTTTTGCTATTCTCTATTTAATTTATCTATTAAAAATTAGCAAAAGAACAATAAGACTACAATCAAGCAGAAATGCTCTAGCTGAGTGACATCGACTATCAAATACTCTTCATCTTAAGTCTTTCTATATAATAATTAGTAATATTAATTAATAATACAACATTTTAAATCAATCTAGATGCTATTTTTTACAGATGACCAATATTATGTCGAGGTGAAGTTAACTGCTATCGGAAATCGATTTATATCGACATTTGCGAAAGAGAGCAAGTTATCGAATAAATGGAATATACTTAATCGGTGTTTGGTTTTTGCACATTTTGCAATGAGGTCAGTGTATAAAAACGCCAAAGCAAAATGCAATGCATTAATTAAATGAGTTAAGATAAAAAAAATAAAAATGATTTTATCTAATGAATTTTGATGGCGTGCTCAAAAAGTGGATACAAATAAATGAAAAGTGCATAACTCGTTATCGCTCAGACAGACAGACAGACAAGACAAACAACAATGAGGGCGAAAGAGAGGGAGCTAGACGGCGAGAGGGAGACAGCAAGATATATGGCATGAGCTCGTCAAAGATTTGGCTGATAATTTGCGGTTGTTGTTATTGTAGTTATTGTCGTTATTGCGGTTGTTCATTGAATCCATCTATTATTGTGTTTTTTCCAACTATTTTTGATGTTGCAATTCTCGAGTAAAAATAATTTTAATTCCAATCACACAATAATAATAATGTATATAAATCAAAATTAAGCGAAGGTCTCTTCGCAATTAAATTAATTGGGCATTTGGTCGGCTTTTTTCTGCTGGTTTTCTTTGGCACAGCTTAAACCAAAAAACAGAAAACAAAAAACCAACAATAAAGTCCAAGTTCAGTGGAAATATTTTTTGCGATTTAAATTCAACACTCACTCTCTCTCTCTCTCTCCCTCTCTATCTCTCTCTCTCGATCTATCTCTCTCATTCCCTCTCTGATTGCTAGTTCCCTTAATTTGTTGTCTTTTTTATTAATTAGTATAATGCACATGTACGCCCCCTTTCCGCCGGAACGGGCAACACTCGCTTCAAATGACAAAACAAATGTTTGTGGGGCTAAAACTAAGTATTTTTTTGAATGTCACAAAGCAAAATTGCTGTGAAATTAAGCACAACGCACACATACGCAAAATAATACCTCTCCCTCCCCCTAAAACCACATCACCACCCCTGAACCCAGCCTAATTTATGCTTAAGTGCTAGGCGCCAGGCGGGGTCGAGGAGGGGGCGGGGGGGGGGGGGGGGGCACTAACCCAGACAAATGATGTTTAATACACACGACACGGGTCCAATAAATTGTACTAAAAGTTGACATCGCTTTTTGCTTCACTTGGCTTGGCTCTGCTCACTTCTCGCTCTGCTCGCTTCTCTCGTAAATAGTTGAATTTGACTTTTGGGTCACACAACTTTTGCTTAACTAGGCTATGTGTGGAGAGAGGCAAAAGGGTGGATGAGTTGTGTGTTAGACTTGTTGTTCCTCTTCCTCGTATTGAAGCCTATTTGTCAAGCCCTGGGCGACTACTAATTTGCATGAAAGTTGCACACACATCTCACAACAAATTGCAACCTCTATTGGTATCAGGAGAACTTTTAACTATTTAACTAAGGTAAAATAAACCAGGATGCTTAGGTATGTCAGGGTATATATACCAGGGTATATGCACCATTTTAAAAAGATTTTTAATTGTTCTTCCCCCTATTCAAATGCTTATCAATAAGTCATAAACAATTAATAACTAAATTAAAAGCAATTAAATAAAAGTAAATTAAATTTAAATAATCTTTCAGACTTGCAGCCTTCAGCTAATGGATCCACATTGTAACACAACAATTCAGGCACTTTATTTTATACTCGTAACTGACCCTGAACTCAATTATTTTAATGTACAATCTAGTCGCACCTATTATATATATATATATATATCTGTATACAGACTTTATCGCCGACAGGTGAACGATGGCCATTAACAGCGAATATTGACAGCCTTATAAATGAGGAATGTGGAACACAAGAAACCAATCAATGGACGCGACAATTGATAAGACGTATTCGGCAAAAGCTGATAAGCAGATAAGATTCGTATTCTTATTGACGACAGCACAAGTTGTGCTCAGAAAGATGCTCGGGCGTGCAGTCGGGTTATGGTATGGAATGAGAATATCCCAGAGGAGAGAGAATTTTCCCATCTTACATGTAAAAGGATTAACTGTTTCACTTACCGTTTGATCAACAATGGCTGCAAACGTTTCGCTGCTGCTTTTGCAGTTGTTGTTGCTGCTGTTGTAGTTGGCGAAGTTGGTGACTTGGAGAGACGCGCAAAGACGCCGACGCCAACAGAGCCTTTATCCTGTGGCTGCCGCGTTGACGTCGGTCTCGCGCTGCTGCTGGCGCTGCGCTTTACAACAGTGGCAGGAGCAGCAGTAGCAGCAGCAGCAGCAGCAGCCGACGTACGTCGCACAGAGGGACTAATACGCGGACTGCCGCCGCTGCTGGATAGTGATGGCGGAGTTACAGCCGCCGCTGCCCCCGATCCGGCTGCCATACTGCGCGTTGTGGACACTTTGGATTTCACATCATTGTAATTTGTTTTGATTGTTGATTTATTGCTAGCGATTTTATGCATAACGGCATCCCATTTATTGGGTGTATGCGCTTTGCGAGCGATTGGCGACGCTTTTTGTTTCGTTTTGTATATCGGGCTTTGTTTAACACTGTTTGGCGCCGTTTTTGTTTTGGGCAACGACAGCGACGACGTTGTCGAGGAGTTTGACGAAAGCGTTTGTAGATTCTCAACGGTGCTGGTAGCGAGCGAAGTTAACGATGCGGATGCGTGTGGTCGCGGCGACGCTGCACGCTGTACTGCTGCCGCCACTGAAAGCGTCGACGATCGGTGCTGTTGCTGCTGAGAAGAGCCGCTGCTTGTCGTCGTTTCGTTAAAAGCTTCGTCGCAAAAGCTTTTGGCGCTGCCGCCATCGACGCTGCAATACGAAGTGCGATTCGAGAGAGTCGTTGCTGCCGACGATGAAGAGAGCGGTCGTTGTTGATGCGGTTGCTGCGAGTGCGAGTGAGAGAGAGAGAGAGACTGAGAGTGCTGTTGCTCTCTATGCGCTTGACCTTGATGCTTGCGCATCGTTTGCGTGGAATCATCGGGCGACAAATCCATTTCCATTTCGCCGTCCATTTCCGCTTCCATTTCTCCCTCCATTTCCGCATCCAGTTCCAGTTCGGGCAGACGCAACTCTTCGTCACAGCGATTCTCGACATCGGTGAATATGCCCGAAGACTCCATGCACGAATCCTCCAGCTGCGGCACCGAGGCACTCGGCTGCATTGTCGGCCCGTACAGCTGGCCATCGATGACCTGGGCACGTCGATCGCCTCGCTGCAACACATCATCCGCATCGGATTCGGTAAAGAAATCGGAATCGGTCATCGGATCCTGTCGACGCATAGGAGCCGCTCCCCCAGCTGCGGCCGCCGGCAGTGGTGGAAAACTTGGCTGTCGACTCACTCGGCCCAAGTGTGGTCCATTGCTGGGCGAATGATCGCAAGCGGCACCACGTGAGGCGGGACGCGACATTTCGCCATCGCCTTGGTATCCCGTATCTAGGCTGGTCACACTGGTCACGCTGGTAATGAAACTGTTGCTTAGCTTGGGATTCGTTTGCGGATTGACGGCGCTTGTTGCAACGCTTGCTGCAATGGGAGCAACTGCAGCAGCAGCAGCAACAGCTGCTGGCGCCGCCAAATCAGTCAATAGCTGCGGCTCTATGGGATCTAGAGGCAGCTCCTCCGGCGATGGGGTCTGCTCGAGACGCAATTGTTGTTGCAGCTGCAAGTGTTGTTGTTGCTGCAAGTGTTGCTGCTGTTGCACATGTTGCTGCTGCTGCTGCTGTTGCTGCTGGGCAGCAGCGAGCAACTCCAGCTGATGGCTGAAATTGGGATTGGAATTGGTCTGCTGCTGTGAGGACGAGTCCAAGAACTCCTTCATTTGATCGGGCGTCAAAATGCCCAAACTCTCATCCAAATCGAAGCTGTGCTGTTTCTTCAGCAACTGTTGCTGCTGCAACTGCAATAATTGTTGCTGCGAACCCGAACACGAATTGTTCACCAGCTCAATGGACAAATCCAACGAACTATCCGGCAAATCCAGACCAAAACTATAGCGTTGTTGTTGTTGCCGCTTGAGTGTGGCATCCATGTGGAGCTGCGTGTCGCCATCGGGTGTCCTTGTAGGCAGGACGAGATCACTGCGCGCCGACTTGAGCAGCGGGGAGAGCAGATGCACTGGAACAGGCGTATGCTGGTGGTAACAACGTGCTCCATGCGGCGTTGTCGTTGCCGACTGTGGCGTCAGATTCAACAGCGAATATTGGGCAGCCATCGATCGTCTCGTTCCAGGCATTCGATGTTGTTGTTGTTGCTGCTGCTGCTGTTGTGGCGACTGTTCCAGCAACTCCCGCGTCAGATTCAGCAGTTGTATATGCTGTGCCGGCGACTGGATGCCACTCAAGTCCAGCAATCGTTCCGTATTTAGTGTTGAGTTCAGCGGCAGCTTCATGTGACTCTTGTCTGGCGCCAGCGCCGTTAGTGTCACATCCAATTTATCGGATTCGGGTGGCAATTCCAGACCGGAGGGCATCGACATGTGCTCCAGCAGCGGCAACTGATCCATACTCTTGGTCAGATCCAGGGTCTGCTGCAGACTCATCGGCTTATTTATGTCGGGAGTTAGGGTCTCATTTAAATTGACATTGGTTTTCTCCTTCGCTGAGATATAAGTGGAATCCATGGGCTCCACTTGGTCAGCGCTGGGCGAGGAAATCATGGGTCGAGTACGATCCGCTCGAGTGTCATTCAAGATGTGGGTGGCAACCAATTCATCGGATTCGGGTGGCAATTCCACACCGGAGGGCATCGACATGTGCTCCAGCAGCGGCAACTGATCCATGCTCTTAGTCAGATCCAGGGTCTGGTGCAGACTCATGTCGGGAGTTAGGGTCTCATTTAAATTGACATTGGTTTTCTCTTTCGCTGAGATATAAGTGGAATCCATTGGCTCCACTTGGTCAGCGCTGGGCGAGGAAATTATGGGTCGAGTGCGATCCGCTCGAGTGTCATTCAAGATTTGGGTGGCATCCAATGGCTGCTGCGTTGACTTGCAGCAGCTGGCAGAGATGACAAGATGAGTGCGTTCCTTGCGAATGCCGCTGACATCGCTCACGATCTGCTCAATCTGCTGCTTATCCGGTGAGTCAAGAATGGGACGCGTGCGATTTAAACCAACGTTAGTTGCATCCATATCCATGGTGCGTCTAAAGCCAATGCATGAGAGACGCGTATGCTCGAGTTGCCCACGATGTGGAGACGATTGCATCGATTGCTTCAACTCCTCCTCCAGCTCCTGCTGTTGATGCTTGTGCTTATCCTCGTCGCAAACAAAGGTCTCGGAGCGCATCAGCGACATGGGTGTGCTGCTGGTCAACTGTTTGGGTGCTGGCAGCGGTGTTTGTGGCAGCGAACTGGTCATCAACTTGGAGGCAGTTGCTCCACCCGCTGATGCTGCTGCTGGAGCAGTCAACTTGCTCGGACCAAAGTACTTTTTGAAGACGCTGCTCGTCCACTTTGCCTTCACATGCCCCCCCGCATTATTCAGCGGCTCGCCGGAGGCGCTCTTCTTGATGCCGGCCGGATCCAGGTCGTGCAGTGGCGCCGCCGTTGGATGATAGGAGCTGATTGGACGCGATGATTTGTTATTGTTGCTGTGGTTGCTGCTGCTGTTGGGCAATGCGGGCTTGCGAAAGATTTGTGTGCTGCTTTTTGTTGCAACGGGTGGGCGTATGTGGGAGGTGGAGGTGGAGGTGGAGGAGGAGCCGCCCCAACCGAATCTGCCAGGCGCTGGTATCCGTGAGATGCCATCCAGACGCGATATGCGCGACGCAGCCGAATCCTGCAAGAAACCAAGCGAAAAATAAATAAATAAATAATCGAAATTGTTGTGGCCTTATTAAGTCAACCAAAGAAATAACGGCACACCGAAGATTAAACACCCTTTAAAGTCAAGAATCGACCAATTGTTCCCCTACACGAGCTAAATAGTATGCCGTCGCCGACTTGTGACTATGTCTGCAGCACATACAGATATATATTCGAAACAGATGGACGAACCTAAAAGCGGACAGGCCGACAAGTTTAGGTACAAACGCGTCTCGTAATGCTGATCAAGAATATATATGCTTTATAGATCGCAAATATAAATATATATTTTATTCGAAAAATGCACAAAGAACATAATATTTGAATTAAAAATGAATCATTTCATTTGTATTCTCCATTTCCCAAAATACACCCAAAATGTGGTCAACTGCAATTTTCGCTTTATCTGCTTGCTTGACGAGAAGGGTAATAAGAATCCGTAAAAATGACTTAACAGATTGCGGCAGCTGTTGCCTGACCTAAGACTTAAGACCCAAATCCCCACCAACTCCCATCACTCTGCCCCACTTCAACCCACTGTTCAAAAAGTGCGTAGTTATTTTTCACCCTGACGCCAACTGGTCTGTTGTACTCCATCCCGCCCCCGAGTTCTCCCCTCGGCGCACGTGCTAAACTTTGTATATTCTTTTTTTGGCAAGCGCCACCCTGGAATGTAGTTCATTGGGGCGTTTTCACTTGGCACCAGTTCAACGCACTTTAAAACAGGGTAGGGTGAAGAACAGAATTGATAGAGAAGGATAGCTCTGATGTCATCATCACACTATGCAGCAGTTAAGGGAGAAGTCACATCATTTGCACTCCCTGCATACCCTTCAGATGAGCTTTTGTTTAAGGGGTATATTGCAATCAATCAATCGACCATCTTTTTGTTTATTATATATTCCACAAAATTATTTATAATATTATATTAATATTATTTTATTCATTTGAAATCGGCTAAAATGTCTTTTTATTATTACTGGGTATCTAATTGGTCAACCATTCACTTCGCTTTTCTGTGGGCTTGTTTACTGACAAGCTAAAGCGTAGAGCTAATTGCAGTCTAATATAATTAAATAGGAGGAGTTTTCCAACAGCGCTGCGTTGTTCTTTATGAAATTCGATGTGACTCAACTGATATCTAGATAATACCTAGATATATATACATATATGCTATCATATAATTAGAAGAAGAAGAAGAAGTTTTATTTAGTTTCTGGTTAACATATCTATGGCAAAGTTTTAATTGCAATCAAAATATATAATTAGCTTTTCCACTGACAAAATTCAGCTGTTATTTTCTATAATTTATACCCAAATTGCATATGTAGAATTTGTGCAATCACATAAAAACTATCTAAAGTTTCAACATAAATCTTACATAACTAAAACTTCAATCTTTTTGAATAAGCAAATTAAAAAAATAAAAAATATCAAATTTTGTTCAGATATTTTCTCCATTTTCCTTCTTAATTTCCTCAATTTTATCATTTATTTTATTAATTCAAGAAATTATAATTTATACTTGTAATTTATATATGTAAAATGCATTCTAAAGTTTTTGATTTTATTTTTATTTTTCTTCTTAGTATTTCCAAGTTGATTTTATAAAAACTAACTTAACGAAGTTGATGCCCTAACAGTACAGTTTTGCCAGGCAACACAGAAACTTTGCGGGCCGACAAGAAAAGTTTTAGCCACACATCTCCATCGAGTGAATACAAGCCGCATTATTAAATGTGCAAACCCAAATGCAGTTTACATTGCTGCCTTAATCGAAAATGCAATTTTGAGCGCACAGTAAAGTTAAACAAGCAACAAACCAACCCCATCAAATCACCGCCCCCCCCCTCTTGGCAAATGTCCTTGAACTTTTTCGCCAGCCATAGAAAACGTGAAAAAGTTTTACAGCGAAACTCAACTTGCCACACACACACAGGATCCACATTCTCATTCAGCTCAATGATTGTTATCACGCTGTGCAAAGTTCGCGCGGTCTAAACGAGGCGTGGCATGGCGAGGGCGTTGCAGGGACTAAGTGGGATTGTGGTAAAGAGCCACAGGAGGTGGGTCTCAAATTGCT
This sequence comes from Drosophila nr. perissopoda 5 BK-2023a, assembly GCA_035044105.1. Taxonomy (NCBI): domain Eukaryota; kingdom Metazoa; phylum Arthropoda; class Insecta; order Diptera; family Drosophilidae; genus Drosophila; species Drosophila nr. perissopoda 5 BK-2023a. The sequence continues at coordinate 1,033,851 of JAWNMK010000268.1, forward strand.
CATTTCACTTACAAGTCAGCAGACAGGCATCATATGTGCCCCATAATTATTGCAACATGGCACGCAGCATTGGCTTCCTGCTCGAGGTTCATAAAATGTCATCGATAAGAGACGCGCGGGAATTGCCATAATGAAGGATGGATTTCTCTCAGTACAGAAGGAGATAAGTATATATATATATATATATATATATACAACTCTCTGGGCGACTGTGCAAGGCTGTCATAAATTACTGAATAATCAGTGCATTTTTAAGCAGCTGTCTGGCAATTAATAAGTTTTTTAATTGCATGGCGTAAGGTCAATTTCAGCGTTGTCAAACTCAAAGTAAAATGCTCGAAATAAATAATTCTCTATATTCTCAATTTTGTCCATTAGTCTACTTTGTGCGATAAGGAAACTAAGTGAAAATTATTCAGTCGAATAATAATATTAAATAATAAAAGAAAATTTAGTTAGACATACGAAAAAGTTGTATTCCTTTGTGGCGCATTCAACATTTGCAATTAGTTGCACGACTTACAAAGTTCAGCTGTTATTTTGTATGATTTATATTTTTTATTTAGTAAAGTAAAAACTTTATAGACAGCAGTAGTTCGTGCAAGTTAAAGCTTCTCGGAAATAGTTATTTTAATCGGAATAATTCCACCACTAAAATTGTATCGATTTTATGAAGGACATACCAGCAGCAACAAAGTTTTTTGGTTCTAGCTTTAAAATTGTGAAAGATAAATGCATTTATCGATATGCATTTTGTCGATGTTATCGATTTGTAGCAGCCCAATTTGAGGACTATGTTATGTTCCAAGTTTTTCAGGATTTACTCATTTTTCTATTACTATGAGCAATAATCCAGAATCAAATTTAATTGCATACTTTGAAGCAACGCCAAAATAATTCAAGCAATACTCCGGAAAATATGCTGCACTTCATTTAATAGCCGAAAAGTATTTTTTTACGGGACAAAACCTTTACTTTCGAGTGGGTTTTACTAGATACTATCTGGCTGTCAGCAGCGTTTCCCCCAATTACAAAATCCATTCGTTTAATTTCCCAACCCCCCCTTTTTAAATTGCCCAAATGAACTCACAATTTATTAGCCATTTAATCAAGACGGGAGAACCCAACTCCATTGTTTGTTCTTTTGTGCCCAAAAATTTGCTATCTGGGCCACAATATTTGTGGCAACAATACGACAATAAAAAAATATTTGTACCGCTGTCGAGCAAACGAGCAATTGACAAGGAGACAAAAGCGCAAAATCAAAAGGGAAATAAAGCAAACAGAAAAGAGACAAAATAAAGGGAAACGCAGCACGCAGCGAGAAAAACACAAATCCGGAATTATTGCACAGGAAGCCAAAAGCGGAGAAACGGAAAGCAATGTTAAACATAAAAAGACAAAAAAAAAAAAGAAAAAGAAAGACACGAAGCAAACAGAGGGTGGCTTTAATAATAAAGTATAAAAAATATGACAGTGTACACTGCGAGGGGGGCGCACTGTACTCCAAATGCCGCTATATGGGTTAAGCGCCAAAGCAAGTCCTAGGCGGGGCAAAGGAAGAGGAAGAGGAAGCCCATCAAATGGAACTGAATAAAATGTATCGATTTACGGGGAACAGACAGATTTGAGGGAGGTGGTAATCGGGGGGTGTATGGGCTATATAGGGGTAGGTATAACCGTAATAACATTTAACAGGAGACTTCTAGATTGAGTACAGTTTCGGTTAGTACAATGCATGAATTCAAAGAATTTCCGTTTGTGTGTGTGTAATTTAGCCTGTGCATGCTTGATTTGCAGTGGCCAATCGATAATGATTGTCGGTGCTTAAGTGGAACGAACGTATTACTTATGAACAATAACTGTAAATTATGAAGCACTTTGTATCGATTGTTCAGCCAAAGTTTCACGGGAAACATATTTAATTTTGCTCTGCTCATTGCATTTACTTATTTCTCATGCTTTTTACTTCGTTTGGATATGTAAATTTGAGTTCAAATTCATGTACAAATTATACTCCCTAAAAACTTGTTATGGGGTCCTCTTCAAACACAACAAACTCATAAATATGTCAAAATCTAACCAACCAAAAAGTGCATTTCAAAGTGCGTTTCAAAACGGGAATTTTGAATCCTGATTTGACCTCTACTTTAATTCCACATTCATTGAAAACACGTTTCTAGCTTTAAATTCACTGCCATAACTTTATCAAAAATTGATTGAGTTTCAAAAACTTGTTGTTAATCATGGATTCGATTTTTAAAAAGTTGCAAAAGTGATTCTGATTGGAAATGTATGTTCAATTGACATCCCCAAAGAGTGCTTCTAGGACCTGGTCAATATTTCCCTTGCCCAAAACTTCGTTAAGACTGAGTCGACTTTGTAACTCTAGTTAGCCCTCTAGTAAAACTGCATTTAACTGGAAATTTTATTTAATATTTGCCTATAAAAATTGCTTTTAGTTAGTCTCTCGAAGAGGGCATTTAAGAGCTAGCAACTAAATGCCCGTCATTTTATTGTTAAATGTTTTTAATAGCGTATTTAAATGTTTGTCATTGCTTTTGCTTTTAAGTCCAACATCTGCTCCAAAGCGACTTTCACATCTTCTCAGTCTGCTGTCCTTTGCAAACAGCTCAATCAAGTTAACTGTTTCACTTGGCTGGCAGTTTTCCACGAAGACGACTGTAGACATTATCACAAGCCATTTGCTCGTATCCATCAACGTCTCTGAGCGGCTTATTTTGGCAGCCATTCGCAAAAACGGATAAACTGTGAAACCGGTCAACATTCACGAAATGCGACGGGAAATGAGGCAGAAAAACGGGCGCCGCCAAACAGTTGCTGGCTTGAATAAAATTGAACTTTAGCAGAAGTTGCATAAAATTTAAATATTCATGTAGCGGCAGCGTATTTAAATAGATTGTGTTCTGGTTATCAACATACGCAAATTATTTCAATCACTTTGACAAATTGTGGAGCTTAGTTTGCTGCGCAACTGCCACAAATTATTCGCAACATATTTTTTTAATACGCAAAAGCGTCAATAAATTGCAAAAGTCTGCGACAATATTTTTAATATTGCGCAGTTTATGTGTGTGTGTGTGTGTGTATGTTAGACAGAAGCACAATACTCTGTACTGAAAGCATAAAGTGGTTATACAAGACTAAAAGGCATACAAACTATGTCTATCATTATTATGATAGGGGAAACAACGTAGATCAATCAGAGTGAAACCCTCGCAATTAAAAAGAACCTAAAACAATGTTCATATGAAATTTAAATGATTAAAATGTTTTTTTTCTTATCATGATAAACAAAAGAGAAAAAACACAGATGGTTCCTCTGATCCTGAGTTACAAGCTAAACGACCAAATAAATATATTCTCTGCAATTGTCTACATAGGGATAACGAGTGTAAGAATAAATAAAGAAAGGAAAAAGAAAGAAAGAGCGAACGAGAGAAGAAAGAGAGAACGAGAGAAGAAAGAGAGAAGAAAGAATCCAACTTTTTTACATTCCAAATTTACTTCGTTAATACTGTCTTTCAGCATCTATCTATCTATATCCATATCAAAAACATTTTCCACCATTTTATCAGCTCAACAAACCCCATGAAAATATATATATATTATTTTTAACTGCCATTTTATGCTCATTCGCAAGAAAAAACACCAGATTAAACTCATTTTATAGGGTAATTCATAGTTAAATTTTCGTCTAATGCTATTTTACACAACACATGCTGCGCAGTGAGTCTGTCTGTGCATAAAAAACAGCGCTTCAATTTATATATCTTTTTCTCAAGAGGGCAATAATTTTCCAACAATTTCGCAGTGGAGCGTAAAATTAAATCATTTTTATTGCGCCTCGGCTCTGAGATGCGGGCTCCCAGACATATGTTGTCTTGGCTTGGACAAAAAGAGCTACGAGCTATGCGATATGCGATATGCTGTCAGCTAGACAATTAATGCGAGCGAGTTAAGCTGGACATATATATTTTATACTCGATATGGTATGTGCCCAGTTGGAGACTTGTTGGTCCAAGAAATTTATGTGCATCATCTGTGGCACAGTGGAAACTCGAGCAGCTTCCTTGCCAAACACTTGCCAGGAGATAAATGTGAACTAGTTTCAAGTAAGCTGCGAGAGGAAGGCGAAGTTTTTATCTTACACATTTTGCCTGCTGGTGGCAGAACAAGAAAGAAAAAGTCGTTGCATACTTCTAAGCGCAGATTAAAAAGGCGACCTCCCATGGCAAAAATGCGTAGTCAGCGAAAAACAAAATCGTAGGAAAACATAATGAAAAAAGTCAAGAAAAAAACAGAGATATTATTTTGGACATGCTGAATATTTAATACCCTTTAATTATATAAAAATATATTCATTTATATAAATAAAAGACGGTAAGATACAGATTTTGTTGGTGTAGTTAAATGTATCCATTTGTTATCAGGGTGTCGAACCGAATCGTATTTCGGTTTCTGTATATTCCAAATGATCTCAAATTTTTCCCGGTATTGCGTATTATAAGGATTAATAATATCGGTTCTTATATACATATTAATAACTGTAGCTAACACGAGATAGAGTATACAAAGAATACAATGAAAGTAAACCATTCGCAAAACAAGCAAAGTTCACAACAAAAGGCAAATGAAGTTTGAGAGAAGGCAGGAAGGCAACAAACAACAAGAAAAAACAATAAAAGGAAAAACATTTGACATTTCAATTTGTATTGTGAAAATTGCGGTATGTTTTTCAAGCGGCAGGGGTATGGAGAAAAATATCAGTTGTCGAAATAAAAAGCGCCCTTTGGGTATTTATATAAATGTGCTTCTTACTATTGCCAGAAGAATTTCCATTTTGGGGCATGTGTGATTTGGCCTGCTTTCATTTTAATGGTCCCTTCCTTAACTGGAAGATTCAGTGCGGAATTAATGTGAAGAAACATTTGGCCAACACGTGCGACACGTTTGGGCTTAGAGGGGGGGCTTAAGCCATGTATTTGTAGGCATGTATGAGTAAAAGCGGTAATTAAGAGGCAACTCTTAAGATTCGCTGGAAAAGATAAGCCGATTAGCAGCGCTTACAGGATTATATATACATTTCGAAGAACGAATTAAAATTGCCAATTAAATGTGTAGTTTTGCTTTAGGATTTGAGCAAAAATGTATATATACAAATTGTGTTTAGCAGCAATCGAAATTTCGTGATTGAAATTCGTATCTTCAACTAAAATTTGAAACTGAACTGAAATTTGGCATTGCCTGATTTCCTGACCAGAACATCAACTGATTGAAATTAAGAAACAGAATCGGAACGAAAATTTAACCACCTTTAAAATCCATTCAAAAGAAAATAGGAAAACAAAGTAGAATTATGTTAGAGAAAATTAGAAAAATGACTACAGATTTAAGTCATAAATAGTTGTGCACATTTCTCCATTTATGAAGATATGACTAGACAATTGACAGCATACCGATTTCCGGGCTTGAAAATGGAGATGAATTCCAAAAATTGCAAATCATGTTTTGTAGTTCATCAGTTTGTTGGTCGAGTGTAGTGCATAACAAGTAGTTGCCGCCCTTCATTCGAGCTGCGTGCAACTTGGTGCAGGAAAAATATGCTCTTTGGTATGTGCAACTTGGTTTGCGAACGAATTTTCAAGTAATTTATCATGCCCCAGGGAATCGAGATGAAGCCATAGTGGACATTTATCAAATGGCAGCCTTGTGCAACACCAAGAGCAAGAGAAACGTGCAACATGCAACAACTTCTTACTACTCAGGCTGTTTGCTGTATTTCGAGTATTTTCTTACTGACTAGTTGAGGCCAAAACAAATTTTATGTAATGCAAATCGATCCTTGCGAGAATGAGAACTATGAGTCCCATCTGGCTATCACACCTAATGCACATTTTCAATAGGGATATGCCTCCATGGCACGTTTTCAGTAAGGGTATGCTCCTACCACCATCCCAAAACCAATTTTCTAAATTGCAATTGCAATTGCAATTGATTTGCAAGTGTGCATTTGAAAGCAGACAAGACGCATAAATATAATCAACTTGGGGCTATGGAAAATTGCAAACGGTGAAGGTCACAAAAATAAAGCCATCAAACGGACAAGAGTTGCACAAATATCGATTAAGGTATATATATATATATATATATATATATCGATATCGTTGACAGAAACTAGAGATTGTTATGTTCTGCAACCAACATAAACTTTGATAGGAGCCTAAACGAAAAGAAAATTAGTCAAAAACCCAAATAGAACTAACCGCAAACAATACTAAAAATGTGGTTGCTGTTCACAAAGAGAAGCTTTTCAAAAATGTTGCAAGCTCATTTTTAAAAGCATTTCATTAAATGCAAACCAAAATCCGACACGGGCGACCAACCGACTATTTTCCAGCAAATAAACCACATATGTGTAGGATGCACAATGTGAATTACGGAATTCGAGAAAACCACAACAACTCAAATTGCACACAATTGCACAGACAAACACACACACACACACACACAGCTGCTGCTAATGGCCAGAAGCAATAACAATAACAAACATGAACATGGCTAACATTGTTGCCAAAGACAATAAACACAGCCACAAAATGTTCAGCAGCTTCATTATTGTCAACAGTTTTGAGCCTGGCCTGCGAATCTAAATTACCATTTTCACAATTTGCAAATTTGAATGCAAATTTTGCTATTGATGCTTCTAATGAGGCCTCATTGTCAATGCCACAAATGTGATAATGCCTTTATTATATATACATATTACCCATTAAATATAATGCAATAATGAGTTGAATGACTTATTTGAAAAGTTATTTATTTACTTTTGTGTTCGACTCGTTTGGTTTGTTTGCTGCTGCAAATCACACACATTTTTGCTTTTTTTTGTTTTTTAATTTTATTTTTATTATCAAGCAAACATGCCAAATAATTATTCTTAATATAATTATTCTTAATTCTATTAGTTTATAGCTTCGATTAAATATTGTGTATTATGAATTTGTGTAAAATTAAGTAAGATACAGAAAGCTATAACTCTGACCCCATAAAGTGTTATTTATCTTTTCAATCGAGTACACCTTGGCATAATATTGATCATCTTTTCAAAATATTTAGCAAAATAGTTTGAGAAAATCTAAAGAAAAACCGGACGAATTATCTATGATAATTTGAGCGAGTTCCTCCCTATGCTAATATTATTTTAAACGCAATTTTATAAATTTTAAGCTACTGCCAACTTTTCTTACATAAACCACAGTTCTATCAGTTTAACACAAACACAACCAGTAAGCCAAAAAACAATCAATTCATAAACTTTTCTATCTGCTGCTAGTCTTATTCCTTTCAGTGCCTGTTAGCCACTGATTACGTGTGTACTAAATTATTTAAGCCCATTCACTATTCTATACACATTTATTTTTAAGCTGGCTGCCACACGAAATTTTGTATGCTTTTACAGTTGCAACATCATTTGGCAATTGAAATCAAATTTTGCAGCACTCGTGTGGCTGGCCAAGAATGGAAAAACTAATAAAGAAAACCAAACAACGAGCACAACGAGACAGCGCAATGCCCATTTTTGCTCTCTGAATCTCTGAAGTGCTGCAACACTTTCAAAAACATTATTTTTTTGCTCGTTACTCTTCTTCTTTCTTTTTTTTTTGCTCGTTTCGCTGACAGTTTGAAAGAGGTGCCAACAACTGTCAGTCGATAGTTGACCCAAATCCAGCAACTTACCCCTACAAAAAACAAACGGGACAAACAAAAAACAGGAGAAAGAAAATGGACAGATAGAGAAACTCCATGAGAGACTTGCTGACTGTCAAGTACTTACACATCAAAACATGCTATCCTACACTGGCAAAAAAAAAAACCAATATTACGTACAATTTGGAAAAGCGCTTTGCTTGATCAGAGAATTGAATTAAGCCAAGATTAAGCAACTAATTGCCTAAGCTATGATTAAGTAACTAATTGCCCAAGTCTGCAAGTCAAATACTGCTCTTCAGTCATATGTATTTTGTGCCTTCGAAAATATTTCCTTAAACTAACCGTAAAGTGTATAAATTATAAGTTATTAGAACAAAGCACATTGCCGACCCCATTAGATATATATATTCTTGATCAGCATCAATAAGCGAGACAAGCCGATCTCAGAGTCTATAAGAGATAGAGGCTCCGAATTTGCTCGATTTAATTTAGCTTCTTCTGACTTCAATAGAGTCTGCATTCTCCAACTCTTTACCATTATCTTTTCTTATATAATTTCCCCTTTCACCACCCAATTTATCCATTTTTTTTTTGTTCATTTGTCATTCGAGTGCAACTGTCAAATGGGGGTAGCAAAAACCACAACAACAACAACAACAACTCTTTCATATATCAAAATTGTAGCTCAATATATAACCCACGCGGGCAGGTCGGCAGACATAGGAGAAAAACGGAACGTAACGACTGACAACTGCAGGTTTTATGTGACATTGTTTACCTATGCCAACAACAACAACAACAACAACAATAACAACTGCAACTGCAACAACAACTATAATAACAAGAATCACATGATTTACGTTCGAGTTGTGCGCGCTGCTCAAAAACAATGTCATTTAATTTCAACGTCAGCCCAGGCTAAAGAGAAATGTTCGTTGTTAAACGTGGCGTATGCGCAACGTGTGTAAACATTTTGTACATGCCGCATACGCCTCGTGTGTCACTTGGCATTAGTGCCGCATGCGTTGTGATCCATTTCGACAGTTTTCCGCATATTCTTTGCATACTTTTGCTAAACATAAGGACAGGCAAATAATTGAAAAACAAATAAACGCAATTTGCACTTTTCAATGAAAATATTTACAACGATTTTTAGCAACTTCTTGTCAGGTGAATTTTTGCTTTAGCCTTAGCGAGAATATTACCATAAATAACCAAAATGAATATTTCCGATTTATCGCAGTTGCTTTTTAAGTATTTTACATTTTCTTCAACTTTCTTTTGCACTGCTGCTAAAATTGCAATTTCATCTCCACCAAAATCTTCGGTCTGTTCGTGCAGATTATCGCATTCAGAGGGCCGATGGCAAAAGAAAAGAATATTGCCGCATTGCAAATGCAGTTCGCATATTTTGTTGGCCACTTTGAACTTTTCAACAAAGTTGTGCAACGCAGCAACTTCTAGGCTCTACAAACTTGCGGATAGTTTGAGAAGATGCCAACACTTTAACTCCGACAACAGCAGCAAAAGTGCTGTGTTCGAATAACGATTGAGTTTAAGCACCGAAAAATAAAATCGGACGAGCATTAGCTCCGATTAACAGTGTGCATATATGCATATTTTACATAGGATATGTATTATTTTATACATGGGTAGTAATGGAGTTAATTGCTCTCGAAATGCGCTGAAGTGTAGGAATTGTTTTCAAGTGATGCTTCAGAGTTTTGTCATGTGTGATAAATATGAAATTCGAAAACTTGTATACTCTTAACCCATTCGAAGTGTGTCGAAGGTGTATAATGATGTTGTGTAGACGTATGTAACAAGCAATAGGCGGCATCTCTGAACCCATTATCTGTTAACTTAGTCACAATCAATATGTGCAAATCGATTTAGATATTTCTGACTTTGAATATAAGTTTTCGTGTATGAAGTTTGTTTCATTTCAGAATATCGATACAAATCGATTTTCGATAGCAGTAATGAGAGATTGATGTATAACATACCTAGACATATCTTTGATGAACTCTAACTGTTTATCTGTTAACCAAAACGTATTTTCATATTAAAGCAAATACTATCGGCAAGCCCAACAGCAAGATTGAGGGTATCTCCTAGTCGATCCCTCACAACTAAAGCATTCCAACTTGTTTTATATATTTTATTTATGTTTTATTTAGTTTAGTTTGTACTCTTTTGAATGCGATACGAGACAAAATCGCATGTGTGCAGCTGGAAAGCACATGTTAGCATAGTTTTGTGAAGGACGCGCCTTTCTTATGTAGCGGAAAAGTAGAGAAGGCAAGCGGGGTTGAGGGACACGGACACACACACACACAGACACACACACACAGGATGTGCGGCTGTCTTAGTGCACGCTGAAGCATACAGCCAGACACGAAACAGTCGCCTCTGTTCAGCAGTTGTAGTGATGAGCAGAGGGGATGATCGGGGGAGGAGGTACAACCGACAACGAATGCACATAAAACAAAACTTTCGAAACGTCAAACGGACATTTTTTTTCCTTTAGCTTTCAACTTTTGCTTTTGGCGTTTTCTCTTTGCTCTCGTGTCAATTATGCAGCTTGAACAAAGCAAAACAGCCAACTAAAATGGAAGGAAGCAAATAGAGGGCGAAGGTCGTTTGCATAAGCTCTCCAAAATATGCTAGACATATCCATATCCATATCCATATCTATATGTATATATAAATAGATATTTGCATAATGCATATATAGCTGCTAGCTTAAAGTACTCGCTTCAGTTGGCATTTTTATTAGGTCAAACTCTTCGCTATATGCTGTTAGAGAGGGTATCATAAAGTCAAGACACTTTAGACAAGAGTCCACTTTTAAGAGCAGCACAGAATCTTAGAACATAAGTGTGGAAATTTGCATGTTTCTGGAAAATTTCTTTGCCATATTTAGATTATGAATTTATTTCAGTTGCTCAATCAGCATTCCTTAAAACAATTTCAAATAAAGTTGACATACACATACACAAAGTGGTCATCTTCAAGTCGTTCAACTTTTAGTCTGTTTGTACAAATATGAATATATACAGTGTCTCACAGCTTATTCCGATCAGTGTCAAAGAAAAAAAGTAATTGCCTGCCATAAACTAATCATTCATTATTTTTCAAAAATTCCAAAGACCGATGGTAGGTATATATATTAACCACCAAAATTAATATATGACCCCAATAAACTGGGGTTTCCCCACCTGCTAGGTAGGATTATGTAAAAAAGTACCCTATTTTGAGGGGAAATTTTTTTGGATCAGTCTAAATAAAATAATATATTTTGAGTATAAAAACATAAATAAGGATGTTAATACTTAGTATGATATCCTTTGGCCTTAAGAACATCCCTTAACCTAATATTCATGGAAGATACCAGCTTCCTGGTAGCTTCTGGGCTGATTCTGCTCCACTCATCCCGCAGAGCATTTTTGAGGTCTTCTTTGCTGGATATGCTGTGCTTCCGGATGTTATTTTCCAGCAGAGCCCACAAATTCTCAATAACATTTAAATCTGGCGACTGGGCCGGCGGAATTATCATGTGGGGGCAGTTCCTCATGAGCCAGGACTGTACTATCTTGGCCTTATGCTTGGGATCGTTGTCCTGGTAGAACCGGAAAGTATCTCGGATTCCTAGCTTCTCGGCACTTTGGAGTAAATTTTCCTTCAGTAAGTCGAGGTATACATTCTTGTCCATTGTTGTCTCAATGAACACCAAATTCCCGACGCCGGCTGCCGAGATACATGCCCAGACCATGACACTTCCTCCACCATGCTTGACTGTTGAATTTACATGTTTGGGATTCAGGTCAGTATTGGACTGTCGCCACACATAATTCCGTCCGTCCGAGTCAAAAACGGTTAATTTGGACTCATATGCAAATATGACTGTGTTCCAGATCTCCAAATCCATGTCCAAGTGGTTTTTGGCGAACGTCATCCAAGTCCCTCTATTTTGTACGCTTATAAAGATATTTTTTCGTGGTACTCGGGCATTAAAGTCATGTTTGCGCAGAAAACCTGCGCACAGTTTCCACACAGCACTTTTTCCCCATTTCATCCTCCACCTGTTGAGCCACTTTTGGAGCCGATAGCTTGGGATTTCCCTTTATTTTCCTGGTGATCCTTCGCTCCTCCTCTTCGGTGAAAATCTTGTTTGGTGCAATCCTCAATCCGATTTGCGTCGACGAAGCGCCGAATGATGTTATACACAGTTGAGTAACTCAGATTGACCATTTCAGCTATTTGGAGATGTGAATATCCGTTTTTGTGGTGTTCCAGGATGAGTTTCCGTTGAGAAATGGTAGTCTGTTTGTCCATAGTCCTTGTTGGCTTATTGCACCCAAGATGCAGGATAAAACTAAACTGACTACGAAGGATTGGTCTATTTATACCGGAAATACTCAACTTTAGGTAAAAAATCCGGGTTTTATGGCACCCAGGTGTCCACAATGTACCTGGTCGAAATAAAATTTCCCCTCAAAATAGGGTACTTTTTTACATAACTCTACCTAGCAGGTGGGGAAACCCCAGTGTATTGGGGTCATATATTAATTTTGGTGGTTAATACATGTACCTACCATCGGTCTTTGGAATTTCTGAAAAATAATGAATGATTAGTTTATGGCAGGCAATTACTTTTTTTCTTTGACACTGATCGGAATAAGCTGTGAGACACTGTATATATTTACAAAAAGTGTGCAAATTGAATTTGTAGATATTCCATGCCCGTTTGCCCCAGATATTTATGTATTTATTTATGTTAATCTCTATGCATTCAAATCTCAGCAGTGTATTCTCAAAGGTCAAGATACCAAGGAATATACAAATTCCCAAATTCCACATACATACAAAATAAGCTCTGAAGCTGAAGCTTCAATTATAGCTTTAATAATACAACTAATTATAGCTACAGTGATGGAACTAATTTTTGTCTTAATTAATGCTTCACCTTAAGCTTTAATTATGGCTTTACTTCAATTTAACTTAAACTTTAATTGTTGCATTAATGATGGATTCAATTAAATTTACCGTGAAATTGTAAAACTTTATGTTAACTTCTTTTAAGGATGGCTTTAAAGCTAAAAATGCCATCTATGCATTAAAGTATATTCTACGTGCTTAACTGTGCACACCAAGGATAAACCTTCATGACCATATAATTATGTGCATACCATTTGACTGCAAGGACATACAAATTTTCTATTCATTAAAGCGTTATGTTTTTTTCTGTTCCTTCCCACATATGGCCCACAACTTCCTTAGAGTTGACTGCCCTCCATGTGCCACATTCTCTGCTCTCACTCCACTCTGCAAGTGCCCCGCCTTCTCGTTGCCACGTATAATATGCAAAGTCTATTAAAAAATGTGCCCGAGTCGTGTGCCAGCACCTCCAAAAGCAATGGGTGTTACAAAAAAAGAAGAGTATGAAAATAACATAAAAAGAAATTGTTGTTAAAAATAAAACAAGGTGTTCACTCGAAGTAGGTGTTGTGTGGAGATATTGATCTTCAAAAGCATACAATGAATTAATTAATATTATTTTTCGATTAAATGTTTTACTTTAATTGTTACTTTAAGTATAGAGTGGATCCATTATATAATTTTAGCAAGGGTATGACAATGACGAAGCGCATGAAATATGTGCCACAAGTAAGCAAGTAAGCGCACACGCACACACACACACACACATGCATACACACATAAACCATTAGAGCCCTTACTTTCGCACACTCTTTACACACTTTCGCGCCCATAACGTTTTGTGCAACGCCACCTGGCGGCTGGCAAGTCATTAAATGAGCTTGTTTTGTGCTGATTTGTGACGGAGCCTCCTCCACTGCGGGTGAAGGGACAGGAATAGGCAGCAACAGCAGCAGGAGGCCATAAAAATGGCAAGACTGCCTAAACTAAACATACACACACACAACTAACACACACACCCAAGCAGCTATAATTATAACGGGCATTAAAACGGTCGCTTGTGGGCACCCAGAGTTGCCAGTGTTTTATGTGTGTGTACAAGCAACTAGTGAAAATAAATGCCACCAATTTCAGTTATATTTTTTGTATACCCTTCTAGGGGGTAGCTGAAAATGCATAATGTAGCATCAGTTCAGTTAGATATATATATTTATATAAATCCAATGAAAGTGATCAAACTCGAACCATTTGTAATTTAACTAATTGATAAGCTAAATTTATGAAACACTTATATTTGTCAAACATTGGGAAAAAGATACCCAACTCAACAATCACAAGTTTCATTAAGTTATCAGCATTTAACAGACATATAATTTAAGCATTGAGCTGTATAACGAACCCAAATCAGAATAATGTCTACGTAGGGTGTTTGACTGTAGTCGAAATCCAAAAAGAAAACACTTCTTTCACTTGCTCAACTTTTTGGCACTTGCTTTTTATGCTTTTTATATAACTAACAAAATGGCTGAGCAGAGGGCGAGTACCAAGTCGGCGGTCGCAAATTCATTTCGTTGTTTCCGGGCCAGCCCCAAAACACAGTTACTTTCCATGTAAAGGGGGGGTGTGTGTGTGTGTGTGTGGGTGTGTGTATGCTCAACATTGTGGTTAACTTAAACAAAAGTCAAAACTAACACACACAACGGCTTCACTTAACCACATTTATACTTAAATATATATAGTGGGACCTCAGTTTTGCCAGGCAGTTTACCCGGTTCGGTTTGCCACTCGGTTGCAACCTGTTTGCAACCCCTTTCAGAGACCCTACATAAAAACAAAACCTACTTTTCAATTGTAGCCCGTAGAAATGCTCTTCATGCATTTCCTGAATTTTAGACGCGTTTCCACAGTTTAATACCCTGTAAAATGTTTTTTTTTTTGCAGAAGAAAGCATCTCTGACCTCATCAAGAATATATATATTTATGATCAGCATCAAAAGCCAAATCAATTTTGCCAAGTTTGCCTGTGTAAGAGTCTATAGGAACAAGCAGATATGAGTTCGACTCCAAGTTCATTTTCGTTACAACCCAGTTTCTAATAGCTGTAAGAGCCACCATTTTATAGATATAATGATTTATTGTTGATCAACTTTAAATCGTATAAGAATCAAGCTTTTAACCAAAGCAATCTTGCAAGCTAAGCAAACTACTATCAGCAAGCGCAATCATTTGCTATATACATGACAATATGTAATAATAACATATATATAATAATAATATATATAATATAGTAATACAATATATAAAACTGGATACCTAAGCACCTGCTTCAGCCTTAAAAAAACATTTATATTAGCCATTTTACATTTTTATGTGCATAAGCTAGAATCTTTGATTTAGTCGATTTAATGCATTTAACTGGGTATCTGCCGGTCGAGCATTCTGACTTCTTTTATGTTGCGCCTTTTGTTTTCTCATATTTTTTCGTTTCGCGCTTGCATCGCGTGCAAAGAGCGCATTTCAAATTTGATTGTTGTTGCCTTCGCCTGGCTTTGTTATTGTTATTGTTTTGTGGTAATATGGGCATCAAATTGGGTTAGTTGTAAATTCTCGTGTTTGTTTTCACTATCTTTCAATGAGCTGCGGAAAGCAACAGCAACAACAACAGCAACAGCAACAACAACAACAATAAATTGCATGCAAATTCTTTTCTCCTTTCTTTCTATTATTTTTTTTTTTTGTGCGCTCTGTTCAAGTGCATTTTCAGGCTGCATACTTTTAGGCGCTAACTGAAGAGTTTTTCATTAAACAAATGAAATGCATTCAACTTCAATTATTAACGCATAAGCTGACTTATTAAATATACTACAGCTGTTTTATTTATTCAATTAAAAGGCAATTAATTAGACATTACAATGGAATTTGCATCGGATTATTGCAATATATATATTTAATTCGAGCTTGAACTATGCTGGCTTACTTTAAAAACTTTATAGAATAATCGGGAATTATTAATAAAAATAATTCCTGTTACCAACTTGCACACATTCCGAGTTGTTGTTGTTTTTACGATGTAACGTAATACACTCATATATATCTATCTATCTGCAAATTACACCTGCCTCGAGTGACTAGCAAGCCAAGTTTTCCCCATAACGTGGCTTTTCTATCGCTTCAATACACGGAACATTTGTGCAGGCCATAAAAACTAATCACCCACCTTCACACACACACACACACACACACACACACACACACACACACACACACACACACACAGACACAATATATAGCAGCTCTGACTAGCAGAAATACACAATCTATATCCGAGCCGCTGGGAATAAAGCCGATTTGAAACAAATTAACCGCACAGACGTCAGTCGTCACACGGATTTAAGTGCATCGCTCGGTTAGCTGGCAGTTTTCCAGCGAAAGGCAGCAACTGAAAACCAACTGGACACCTGGATGCCTCGAGGTTATATGTTCCATTACTTTCCATATACTCACTCACTGTCCACCCACGACCACCCCCCGCTTTTTAGAGCAGCCACACAGTCGACTGACTGCTTTTCCACACAGCTGACGACAGGCGCTTAATTTTCAATTACGAAACACACACATGCCACTAAGGTGCAAATGGGATGGGGGTGCTAAACGTATTGATATCATATGCTGGCCATTTTACACACACACACGTTCTTATGTAACTACCACATGCACATATACACCTATATATATATATGTATATGTATAGCTATCATCATTGGCAACACGTTTTTACACCTTGTGCTACAGGTTTTTATTTAATTTGCTGCACATTCTCAGACGCAACATAATCAAATCCATATTGTATTTTATATATATGTATATGAATAGTCCGGATATTAAGCTGGCCTGGCTAAAAAGAGGAAGAAGAAAAAAGGGGTTGCAAAGGCGTAGTCAAGGTTTATCAGCCGAAAGGGGGTTTATTTAAAATGAAAAGTAAAATAATCATTTAAATATGTTTTTCTTTATTTTTCAATTAATACAATACAATAAAAATAAATATTAATATTATTAAAATAATTACAGTAAAATTATCATAATAAATAAATGACTTTTATCGAACTATATTGTTTCCAGTTAATGTCTAGAAATATTTAACATTTATATATCAATAATAATCTATTGATAAACATTGATATTTTAAGATTTCACATATACGAGGAATATATATATATATATATATATATATATATATATATATATATATATATATATATACACATATGCATTTATACTTAGGAAACTACAACCTTCTATCTTTCTCTTTCATAATCTCCCTTAAACTAATTAATTAGCTCATTAAAATATTAATTCATTGCTGACATGGCTAATTGAACTTTCAATTTCGTGTATGCACAAAAAGGTAAACATATTTTCAAATAATTAACATCATATTTAATTAACAATCATCCGCCAGCGCAAATTAATATTTAATGCGTAATTTATGGTATCCATTAAACTAAATTGCAGGTGTTTTCGCAAAGTGCACAATCAGCATAAACAATGCGAAAATTCAATCAGAAATTGAATCAAAATTGACGCGACACAAAAAGTGCTCAAATAAAACGAAGAGGAAAAAAACATGATGGAAATTTACATACACAAAAAGTTGGTTCGCTTTACAGGCCACATAATAATTGAATTCTATATTGAAAATCGACGAGGAAGCGAAGAGCTTGTATAACTGCTGAAAAGATAGTTAAACCCCAACCCAAATCCTAAACACGATTATTGTGAAGTCAACTGGAACTGGGAGGAAGAGGAGAGTGGAGTGGAAACTGTGGAGAGATGGAGAGATGTAGAGGACCACAAAGGAGTATAAATATTTGATGTAAACTTGGTGACTGTGAAATCTTTGTGCTACTTAAGCAAAGCTTATGTCCCATTTTCTTTTATTTCTGCCACTTTAACTTGCTGCAACATTTTGATTTGAGTCTCTCCTTTAGAACCTGCTCAGTAATGTAAATATATATCTTAGGCACGATTCCCTTAGAGACTGTAATCAACATTTCTATCAAAATCAATAATATAAACTAAATAAAATGTAATCCGAAAAGCTTCATTAAAATTGTAATTAAAAGAGTACTATAAAGTTGCCGAGTGCTTTCTACTGCTAGGAATAATAATTTGGATGCCCAAGTAGTTTCTCAAATATAACATCAAAAATTAGTTATTTGAGCGACATTTTCTTCGCATTTTTTGTGCGCTTGCAAGTAATTTTTAATTTGGAAATTCCTTGAGCAGGCACCGTGGCAGGCACACACGAAACAGAACGTGACACACAGACTGCAACATTGCCCCTTGCCTGTCTGCCAACTAGTCACATGTATGCATCCCATACATAAACAACAAACACAGATACCTGCAAGCAGCAGCATGTGTGAGACACAACCGCAGCACCGCACTGCACAGCACAGCGCCGTTGCAAGTATCTTGAGCTAATTTCATTAAATATTCATGGCCATGGCAAACAGGCAACAACAATAGGGACCAACAATGAAAAAACAAGTAAAAAAAAATATAAGAGAACTCTCTCAAATGCAGCAGCGTCAAAGTCGATTGGCTGCAGTGGCGCCTCCTTTCGATGCACTCACCAAAAACATGAGTGTCTTAGAGAAATCTAGAAAATAGAGAAAGTCATTCTAATAATCTCACATTAGTTTTTTAAAAATCCATCAAAAATGTGAAAAAAAAACCATTTTCAAATTTTATAATGTTTTTTAGTTATAACTAGAGAACGGAATTGAAATCGGAATCGCAGTTTTACCGATTGGCATTCAACATTTTGTAAGTACCCTTTATATGCACCTATATTGTAAGTTCATAATTCATTTCTAAGAAATAACACAATCTGCTTTTGGTCTCAAAAGAATCGAAATTTTCTAAATAATATTCCAAAAATTAAATGCTTTTTTCTTCGCCATTCTGCTATACTGTTTGACATCCTGCAAAAATGATTTTTTCCAAGCTTTTGATCATATACATTTTTCTGAGTGTACCGCCACAGCTGCTGCCTCCATGCACAAAATGTTGCTGGCTCTCAGCAATTTGTAGCTTGCTAGAAAGGTTGGCAAATGTTCGACAAGCACACACACCAACGCACACACACACTCACACACACAAACACATATAAATGGCCATTGTAATACGTGTGTTGGTTTAGGCGCAGCACAAGAAGCAGCAGCAGCAGCAGCAGCAGCTGCCACTGACAAATTATCATTTAATCATTTGGCAGTTTAGTTCATTTTTTTCTGAGCTCTCTTTTTCTATGGTCTCAAAGGTTCAAGGTCTTTGAATTGAGTCTGCTTTTAGCTGATGATTAAATATTGATTGATGGGTCCAAAGACTATTCATACGTCACTACATCAATAGGTACAAAAAAAAAAAATACCTAAGCTAATTGCCTTTTCTATGGCGCTTGATAAATGATTTTTAGCTCTTGGCTGCAATTTGCCAAACATTCTACAACATTAATTGAATAATTTTGTAGAATGTTGTGCAAATCGCAGTTGCCAAAAAAATAAAAAATTAAAAAACAAATAATTATACACCGTAAAACTAGCAGTCAAAAAAAAAAAAAAAAGCCAAAAGTAAACAGACATTTTTAAATAAATAAATATTTCAATCCATGTTTAAGTCTTAGTCAAGAATATTTTTTTTTTAGGTATTTGAAGAACTATACGAAACTTGTGTTACAAATGCAGTTATCATTTGAAGAGTTTTCCAATTTAATTTATTTTAAACCATTTCTCAAAGTGTACTTTTAAAATGCTCAAAAAGTGTTTCGAGCACAGAAAGGCTGCTTTTTAGCCTTTTGGTTTGCACAGTTGCAGCTGCTGCATAAATAAAACTGACGCAGATAAAAATGGCCCACGGTGCGACCGACTGTCTGTCTGCTAGATTTACTTTATTTTATTACTTTTTTGTTTGTGTGTGTGCGATGTCCATTTGGCGAAGCGCCCATAAAAAGACATGACAAAAATGGCGACGAGACAAGTTGGAAATTATAAATGTAACTGCTCATTTGGCTGGTAAAAAAAAAATCATTATAGATAATATTGGAAGTAAAATATATAACAAAGTAAGCCTTTGATATTTATTTCTAACTTTGAGAACGAGAGAAACCAATAAATCAACATTTTGAAATGAAATTGAATTAAATTATTAACAATTATAAATTAAACTATGCAAAAAGTGGATTTTAAATGGATAAAAAGAAAATACATAAGCATAAATATAGTTTCCTAAATATTCATTTTTACATTAATTACGCATGAATATGTCAAAAAATAAATATTAAATTCACTAAATGAAATGCAATTCATTCTGGATTAATTAAATATTTCAAAATGATTCCCAAAAATATGCAGATGCGGATATTTATCGCTTTTGGCGTTTATGTTTGTTGAATGCACACACAAGTGCAACAAATATGTATACTCAGCTTCCTCTGTGTTGCATGTGCATTTTTAGTGGAGCGTAACATTTATCGATAAATATTCATGAGATCCAAACAGGCAACAGAGAGAAAGAGACCGGGATAGATAGAGAGAGGGAGATAGAGAGAGTAGTTTACAAAGGCCAGGAGGCGTTGCGAATTCTGCGTTTATTCAGTCAATACAAAAATCGAAATGCTGGCGGCGGCATCATAAATCATAGATGCGTGAGAGGGGGCGGAGTCGATGTTGGCAAGTGGGTGTGCCCCATATCAGCATGGCCAGCAGCAGGCAGCACACAGCGAGTCCACAATTGCAACAGATGCTGCCCCTAAAAGCATGCTATAACTGAAATATAGTTTTTTTTTTCTTCCTTTTTTTTTAGAGTGGTTTAACGACTCTTCGAAGCTTGGCCAGAATTCTGTGCGTTGGTTCAAATGAAAAGGCTAAAGGGTTCCATTTTACACGCATTTAGTTATTATTGAGCACATTCATCAGTGCATTTGAGAAAATATGAAACAAAATAAGTGCGAAAATACTAAAGAAATGTTATTGCTTCTTTCTGCCTCTCTCACACACAATATACACATATGGCTAGACATTTCTCAGTCTTTCTATATATCTCACTTTTTCTCTCTGCATCTCTCTCGTTGTATATCTTTCTATCTCTATATATCTCAGTCAACCTCGCTCTCTATCTGTCTCCATTATTCTCTCTATCTACATGTCTCTTACCATCTCTCTCGCTATTTGTCTACAATTAATCTCTCTCTATTTCTAAGCATATCTATATATCTCTCGTATCTCTATCTCTCTCTCTTTCTACATATTTTTCTCTATATCTATACTTATATTTCTTTGTCTCCCCAACGCATATCTACATATCATTATCTATCAATCTCTTTTCACTATCCACCTTTATCTATCTCTTTCTCGCTCTCTATATATTTCTGTCCGACTATCTACAACTTTTTCGATTGCTCAATATCATCTACATATCTATTTATTAAAGTACCTTTCTTGCCAGCATTGAATTCAATGAAAAGACCATTATTTGAATAGTGTTTTTACACCCAGCAAGAAAATCCAGCCGTTTGCTGAAGCCGCACGTAACCACGTTTACGGCCATAAAACACTAAGCGGATATTTCGTATTTAACAAATCGGGTCAAGCGCACCCTTTTCGGCCAAGTGCAGCCCCAGAAATGGCTGACTACTTCTCATGTATACGGGTGTAGTACTTGAGATCATTTCTCTTTGGCACATGCCACAAAAATGAGCAACATTTTTCAGACAATTTCGCTCATGCATTTTTGATATGAGTGTGTGTGGCTGGGTGTGTGTATGTTGATGTGGCAGAGTGGGTGGTTGGGTTGAGTGTTTAATTTATCGTTTATATTTATACATATTTTATATCTTCTCTCAGATAAATTACCTTATTCGCGTCACTTGTCAGTGCCGCCTAATATAAAGTTCTTATCTTTGAGCCAAAGCTGCCTTATTTTATGTGCCACGCCTCGCTTTTATATATGCATATACTTTTTTCCGTTTGCATTTGGCGTTGTTTCATTTTTTTTTATGTTATGGCACCCTGCATAAAAATTCTGATTTTCCACTCAGGCGGCAGCTGGCAAATGTTTTTTCAAGCTGCTCCCCAGCAAATAATCGTGGCCAACAGCTTGGCCTATACTAACAATAACAATAACAATAACAACAACACGAACGACTATATGAAAGTTTTTCTTATATTAATTTTAAACATATATCTCTTTTATGCACCCAGCTCAGACCAGATATATATTTATTTATATATGTACTTAGGGGTAGGCGTATCTAGAGCGCATTCTGTCCTTGAAACACGACTTGCAAACCGCAATCAAATACAAAATGTAAGCTAATTGATAGACTTATGGTTACCCCTTAAAGTACTAAAGGGCAGATACAACTTAATGAAAAGAAACTATAACTGAAGATACTAAAGAATTAATAATAATCTAGCTATTTGGACTTACATCCAGCATTCGTAATAAGAAAATGATTTCATTACGAAATTTGTACATCAACAATTCCAACATCAAATCGGAGCCGTTAACCGATTGTTTTTAAATTCTGGAACCGGTGTCAAAACCAAAGTTCAATATGTTGTTCAAAACCAGTGAACGGAACTATTATTATTATTAATCCAAAGAGTTCGTTTCAGTTTCATTACGATAAGCTAGGCAATTGCTATTTACTTGCATTTCCCTTGAGGTTGCATCAAATCCAATGCTGACAAATTCTACAGGGTATTCGAAAAAAATAAGAATTGTACTCAATGACGCTGCACTTTTATTGTGCGCCCTTCCGCGACAAGCCTTATAATCAACATCATCATCAACCTCATCAAAGTCATCAACAACAAACAGTGGCGGCCTCCTTTTGTCGTTTCAACTGTGCTCCTCCCTACCCCCTACCGCCTACCCCTTAGCCTTCCTCAACAACAACCTTTCCATTCTTTTGTGTGTTACATTTTATTCCACTCTCTTATACAATTGTCGGTTGTGGTTTTTTTTTTTTTTGTGTGTCAACAACAGCAAATGTAGAGAAGCAGAGGCAGCTCCTGCTGCTGCAACTGCAAGTGCAAGGATAATAACAAGGAGCTGCAGCAGCCAAGTGACATTTTATAAAATATACCAAGCGTGGAACTTGGTAAGTAGAAAAGGCCATGTTTATTTTTCATGGGCTACAATTTATATTTTCTTGGCAATTTTCTTGGGTTAAACACACACACACACACACATTTGTGGCGAACGGTGTAAATTCTTTATAGCTACAAGAGTTCTAGATTTTAGAAGAGAACTTTAAGAAAATTAAAAAAAAAAAGGAATTAAAACCGTAAACAAATGAAAATTGTGTTAGTTTGATTTAAATTCACTTTTCTTTGTAATTCTTACCAGAAAAGTTTGAAGAATTCGTGTATATTTTTAATCTTTGCAAATTAGCCGATATTTTTCCATGGAAAGTGCTTGGAAGCAGACTCGAAACAAGCGATATTAAAATAATCAAAGACGCACAAGAAGAAGACATATCCAAACACACAAAAAATATGTAAGTATCCGATTCCCCTTTGTAATTTCTTTAAAACCGTATTTATTTTTTGGGTTTTCCACTCACACATACACAATACACACAAACACAGAGAAATTCTCGTTAGTCGAAACATTTGTTGCCAATTTTACACGCCATAAAAATCACACCTCTCCCTCGGGGAAAAAACCAAACTCAAGAAATCAATGTCATCCCCAATCCCCCTACACACCCACACATGAAAAAACCCACAAATATGCATAATTTATACCAAACACAAGAGAAAATCAACTCCGACACACACACACACACAAACTCCAATGAAATACTGCTAGAAAAGGACAACAAATGGAGTGGTGTGCGCTAAAGGAGCACAGCGCATAAATAAATAATTTTCTAATGAAATTAAAAGCTTTGCTTACCTTTGACATCATTTGTTGGTTTGTTTGTTGTTGTTGTAGCTGCTGCTGCTGATAAGCTCACAAAATTCGCCTGTGAGAAGTTTGCATGAAAGGCAAAAGCAAAAAAAGCCGTCGGCAGAGCTTGAAGAGCTTTTGTTGTTGTTTTTTTCGGCTCTGCTGCGGTTGACGTGCGCTGTCGTCTTTGAAGTACTTTTCCAGTCAATTCGCTTGTTGTTGTTATTGCTATTTTCGCTGCTGGGCGCCAGCGAAAAATAGTGTAATAGGCACACACACACAACTCTAAATACGTTGTTCTTGGTTAATGATCAATATAATTTGTGTAAAATGGAGCGGCGTTTATTTTTATTTTTTATTTTTGTAGTTTAAACTTATTAATTTACTCAAGCACGCTGAGTTTGCGCCATTTTTTGTAACGGTAAAATCCTCATGGCACATTCACATAAACACACACACAAACACACTCGCACACACACACACGCACAGAATGTAGGTAAGCAATAGCCAAAAAAAAACAATTAGCAATTAGATTTATTTGCTTATTACTTATATTCAATTTGATGTTAGCAATAAATTCTTATTGATTTTTTTTTGGCGCGTTCATTTATCTTATTTTATCTCGGCTGGTGAAACATATTTTGAACGTTGTTCCACTGCGCGCACACACTCATCCGACTACAAGAACGATTCACCGGAAACTGAAGCTGACTCTGAAAGAGAAGCCTGATTTTGGCAAAGAGCAGCAGTGCCCTTTTTCGGAAACATAGATATTGTGCTAAATTTTACCATCGAAAATACTAAATGCTCGATTTAAATACCATGTGGCAATACAATGAGGTACTTTGAATTATTTGATGTAACAAGTATGCTCAAACTATAATATATGGCAATTATAGTTATGAAATGAGCATTTTGTAGCGATATTTGCTCGATATTGAATGCCTTCAAATTTTCGCGCCTTGCGGGCATTTTGCAATCAAGGCAAACGGTCACACTGCCAGCGACAAGCAATGAAATGTCTCTAAAATGATTTGATGCACGAGGAAAACTTCATTATAATTTTATATTCATAGATATTACAATTAAAGCCGTTGTATTTACTAAAAACTTGTCGCATTGAGTCAGGTCATGTTGAACCGCAGACCAACTAGCAACCTGTCCGCTTAACGCACTGGCACCCAACTTTCCAAGACATCGCCGTACTTCTTGCGATCTGGAAGGACAAGAAGTTGAGCTCAACCAACCAGAGAGTTGATAGAATCTCCAGTCGCCTGGATCACTAAACTCACCAGTCTTAGGAAAATCGTCTGGATGCAACTCAATATAGTGTCGCAAAACTGCATCTCGCTTTGCCAGATAATCGTTGCGCTTCTGGTCGAGAAAGACACCAGCGCCGCCGCCAAGCAGCGTAAACGCAATGTGTTTTTGAATGCCTGCAATGTGGTAAAGAAAACTAATCCAAAACACAATGTTACGTCACAGCACTTACCAGAGAAAACGGGCTTACGGAAGCCCCAGTTGACAAACAGGGCAATGCCAAAGCCTGCCACAGAACCGGCTATCGGATTCCATAGGGGAGACAAAAAGGTTGGCTCTCGAATGCCTTTATTTGTCAATATTTCCAAGGGATCGTACACCGCCGAATGCTCCATGTTGACAAATTCTAGCAGCCAAACCAAATGTGACCAAAATATAAACTGACTGTCATCAGCTGATCATCGAGTGTACAGCACAAGCGATACATATCGATAACGGCGAGCGCCAAGCAGTGATGCCAGATAATAATATGCCCGCCAACTGTTGTTTTGTTTTCTTTATTTTACGTTAAGTTTTCAAAAATTGTTTTACAATAGTTTTTTGTTGTTGTTTAATACACAATACATTAAACGGCGCTGCACAAAGCAAGCAAAAGGCAATTCAAAATGTGTAAGTGTGTGAGTGTGTGTATTTGTTGCTGCTAAAAACTGTAAACTTTAAGGCAAATATTTATAACTATTTTTGTTTTTGTTTTTTGTCAATAATACACATTAATTACACACATGGAAAGCGCAATCAAAAATGTGTATAGGCACAATTATTACACAGTATTTCTTATAAGGCTAGTGTCCTGCATTTAAGCCGTTAATTTACAGCTTATATATTATATATAATATATATATATGTATAAATATAATTATATCTATAGGTAGTTTGAAGGCAAAACTGTATTTGTTTTTTTTTATTTCAGATAATGATTCGACATTAAGGCTACTTATACAAAATATTTCGGCACAAATTTCTTGCTTTAAACAGTAATAAAAAATCAAATGTTTTTTAAAAAAAAAACCAGCGAAAAAAAATGTAACTGAAAATGTAACCGAAAAGCAAACTAAAAATACGAAATAAAGAAACTTAACTAAACCATTATGATTAAAATTAAACTGTATTGTTTTTTTTTTTCATTGTTTTTTGTTTTTCATTTTTGTTACTCAAATTGTACTTAAACATAAACAAGATCATCAATTAATTAAGCGTAACTTTTGTGTTGTGTTTTTGTTTGTTTTTAAGAAATGTATTGCATAAAAGTTGTTTAAAACTTGCCCTACATAAGTATGCTTTGCTATATTATAGATATAGATATAGATATACAAATGTATATATTTATATATATATATAAATATTGTGTATATAAATATTTATGTATTTTGTTTGTTTTCCTCTTTCTGCGCTATTCTTTGAAAGCAATTCGCAATGACACATAAAGTAGCACTTGAAATAGACTTGAACAACATTTGCCAATGGGCATATATCATTTATAATTATAATAGTACATAAGTTTTTCATTTCTTTTTCTTTTTTGTATATAGTTCGAATTGTAGTTTAGTTTTCATAATTATAACTCGCTTTTATTTGTTGGTTTGTTTGTTTCGCATAAGGAATGACATTCGCGTAGAAAATCATATGTTTAAAGTGTAAACTATAAAATAGATAAGTATGTGTAATGGGGGGCGAGAGGCGGGTTGAGTAGCTGTCTAAAATATATATATATATATATATATATATATAACTATGTATACATATTTACTCTTTTTTTTTCTTTTTTCTTTTTTTATTTATATATAAGGCATATTACACAAAGCACACGATGGTCTCCCTCTCTCTCACTCTCTCTCGCTCTCTCTCTCTCTCTCTCTGATTAGAAAAGCTATCTGATCTGCGAGAAGTGTGTGTGTTTGTTTTTTGTTGGTTTGTTTGTTTTTTTTTATTTATTTTTTATTTTTATTTCCTTTTGTAGAATTGGTTTTGTTTAAGTTTTGTTGTCTTTGCTTAGGATACGGAGCTGATTGCATTATGCGGCGAACCCATTTGGGTGAGCACCTTGTCCAGCCACTGCAGCGGCCCATGCAAATGTATCTCGATCCAGCAGGGCGTCGAGGTCACATCCTGTCGATGGTATTCGGCGCCCCAGCCCTTCACAAACGACATGCGAATCGTGCACATTTTGGTCAGCTCATAGACGGCCTCGAAGCCATTGTTCACCGACTGCGATAAGAGTTGAGCAAATTCCTGATTGTTGAAGATCTTTAGCGAACAGCCGGGCGGTATTTTGCACACGGTGCTCGGATGGAAGCCGTGATGATAATTACAATTGCGCGACTGCACAAATATGGCGGAATCGGACAAACATTCGGCATACACCTCCCCAGTAACATAGTACAAATGAACGCCTTTACCTAAAATAAAAACCAAAACCAAATTTGGAATATTAATAATCAGAAATGTCTTCAAAAAGTTTATAAAATTATCAAAATAAACTCAAAATCAAGTGCCAAATAAACTGTACGAGTACAAAAAAAAGGTTTGGTATAAAATAGCGCTAAAATAAATTAGTATTTCAGAAAAAAATCAATTATAAATTACTTGATCGATGCATCAGCATTATAAATGATCGATTGTAAAAGATATGGCAACTGAGATAGCAAATATACAAATATGTACAGTTCAGATGCTACGCTTCTCCTCCTTTCTAGTTATTTCTGCTACTACTACAACTACAGAGCGCATAATGCTGCCGCTATTGCTCTTGCAAAGTACAGAGCAGAGCAGAGAAGTGAGCATTCTGAGAGCAGGAGCAACCAAGGTAGAGCAGCACCAATAGATATGGCTCATTTAAATGGGAGGAGAGTCTCCAAAGCAAACAGCAATTTTAATAAGATTCCAAAATGGATTTTCTCTAGTTTAATAATATTATTGAAGAAGGTTTAATGTGCTGCGATCTGTTAGATCTCTTGTGTATCCTTCTGAACCTGTAGCTATTCCATCAGAATATTTGTAGAGTTAAGGTATGCTAAGAGTTGATAACATGTTTCCCCAGCTACTACATCTTCTCCTGGCTAAAACGGACCCATTCGTTTGCTGACTTCTTATTCTACAAAGTCCTGCCAAACAGAGTATTCCAAGTCTAATTTGCTCCAGTTAAACTGACTGGTTTTTCATTTAATAGCTAAAAATATTAGCATATGCTTAAACAAACCCATTTCCACATCATGTTCCCAGGATTAGAACTCACCTATATGACGGCGTGTATTTTCAATGGTACTGTTGCGATTGACATTGCTCAACTGGCCGAGGCAGCAGCGATCGGAGTTGTTCGATGGATTCGTGAAGCCATCGACAATGACCGAATTGTTGTTGCAGTGAAAGACTTCGCCGACGCGACAATTGAGCTCATAATAGGCAATGGATGCCCAAAATGCTGGCTCCGAATAGCTAACCTGGGCAACATCGCCCATTTGGGCGTCGAGCATTTGGGTGCCATCGTTTGGATTGGTCGAATTGCCATCCTCGGAGGGGCTGTAGGCGGGTGGCGGTGTGCCCGCCAAACTGTCATACGGTGAATTTGGATTGGAGTTAACCGAACTGGGGCTGCTCACCGATGTGTTGCTATTGCTGAGACTGTGCGAATTGAAGCCACTGTTCGAGTAGCTAACATTGTGCGGCATACTTGGCTCGGCCATCTGATTGAATTGCAGCATCGAATGGCCCGGCGCGAATTCCGAGTGACGTGGCACAAGCACCGGCGGCAGCACCGGACTCTCCACCCGCTTGTAGTGATACGGATTGATGCACACCTCCTTCTGTTTGGCGCTAAACGGATATTGGCATAATTCGAGCGGTTTCAGTTCATGATGCGACTGCAGATCGGGCCAGCGCCAAACGCGACAATAAATCACATGCGGCAGACCCTTCCGATGAGATACCTACGACAGATAGAAATGGACAGAGGGACAGAAAGTTAGTAAATGTCTAATCTTTGGGCATATTTTATTTAAAGTTTATTGTTGCATGAAAGTAAGACACAAATAGCAGTATCTAAGTTAAGAACTTAGACTACAAACATTATTCATTTATAATATCAAAAGACATTGGCCAAAACGAGGGCTTTTTATATCTTGGATTGACTTCTAGAATATAACTGCTTTTAAAGTTAGTAGGCAAAACTTCTCAATGCCATAACTATGATTAATCGGAACCGCTTTTTGTGCGTGGCTTGATCTAAATTTTTATACTGCATTTAAAGTAAGCGTTTTTTTGTTGTTGGTGTAGTTTTACCTGTAACCTTCCGTCTAGGGAGCGTGGAATTGTCACACACTTTGATGGCTGTCCGGGGCAGGAGAGAGCACGTTCGAGTTCCTCGATGGCGCCCTTGCGCTTCTTTAGCTTCTTGACCAAACTGTCGACGGCCTTCTCGGCCCATTTCTCCTCCTCGTCGCCCTGTTTCCAACCGAGGAGTTTTTTAACGGCCGGCGATTGGAATGAGAATAATGTGCCCAATGTTGTGATGGCGCTGCTTGTATTTGATTCCACATCATCGGTGTCCATTCTGTTGTTGTTGTGGCTGTTGTTGTTATTGTTACTGCTACTGCTGCTGCAGTGAATGTTATTGTTGTTGTTGTTATTGTTGCTGCTGTTGTTGCTGCTGTTGTTGCTGCTGTTGTTGTGATTGTTGTTGCCGTTGTGTGTATTGTTGTTGTTGTGGCTGCTGGGTGGAGTTACCCGATAACCGGTATAGCTATCGACGGGCGGATAGTCTGTGGAATAAACCAATGCAAATGCATATAGAAAAAATCATATATATAAACACAAATATACAAATATATATATAAATAAATATATATATATACAAACATCAATATCAATACAAGCTGCGATTAGAGTGGATTTAAGCAACGCCCACAAGCAGCAGTAACAATATAAACAAATAGAAACTTGGCCATTTGCCCAGCTTCAAATGAAGTCGTCGTCGTCGTCGTCGTCGTGGGCGAGAGAGGATGTGAGGGGGGAGGGCTTTAAATGGGGTATTTAAATTATTGTTGCTGCTGCACACAAATCATGCTTGACTCCTCCCCCTTTTGGCTATGCGGCTCAAGGTCGGCGCCCATTGCATGCAAATCATCCACAACAAAAAGCAAGCAATATTTAATTGAGAAGAACAAATACTTAAAAAAAAAAGAGGAGAGATACCATCGATGGCGCATGCATCAAATTGAATGCTTTCTGATTAAGAAGAATTCAGTTTTCTGTCATTGAACAGAGAGTAATAACAACTCAGTCTCAAGACAAGATACACAGCTGCTGATCAATGTAATAGTAACGCTGTCAAATCACTTCTCAATATAGACACATTTTTAGTCTAACTCTACCAACACCAGATTAAATACCAGATAATTACTAAAAAGAAATAAACACCTAGCTTAAAGATTAGACTTGAATTGGATTGGGTCTAAATGTCGAACGAAACCAAATTTTATTGATTGTGATGTCAAAGGGGGTTCCGATTATATCTGAGAAATAATTACAAGATGGATTTTCTATAAGTTGAGCTAGTACTAATCTTCGGAACTCAACTGTATGTGTGTATCTAGGTTTATCTTATAGTTAATACAACTCGAAGATAGGGAATTGTATAAAAGATACTCAGATGTAGCCACTCTCTGGTTAAGCATATATTTTCAACCCTATTCTGATTTTGATTTGAAACCAATTATGCAGAAAATTAATTTCCTCAATAACAAAAGTCTCCTTATATTGGGTATTAAATATATTATGTGTCAATAAATATTTACAAATAAAGAAAGAATTTATTAGCTAGGCCTACTTAAGACTTACATTGAGAAAAGAAAAGCATTGAATAATTTGAGTTGAAGAATAGCCCAAATAAATCGAAGTAAATACGTGCCCACATATTTAGGCATATCTTAAGCTTCGCCTTAAACTGTTAATCATTCAGCTCAGCGATATTAGTTAACAATTTATTATTGAGCGATGTTTCCATTGTTGTAAAGCTGAGTGAGTCACACTTTGCTGCTCATTCACAACTTAATTTTATGCTTGAGAAATGCCAGTTTTGTAGCCATCTGCGGGTAATGACGTTAATGGTGCGGCTTGCTGACTCAGTTCACAATGCTCCACAAACAAAACAAATTATTTGTTTATTACCTAGCTAATGTAAAGTCCCCATTTCTCTTGAATATTTGAAAAATTGTTTGCAAAATGTAAGACAATTGTATTTCTTGGTAACAAAATGTTCTTTTTGATATTTTTATCAAATACAATTTTTTTTTCTGCGAATTTGCTAAATACAATCAAATTTACGGTTTGATTATTAGTAATATTTCCCATAAATATGGCAAGCTCCGCACATTTTTAGTAAATGAGCAATATCTGTCTACTATATCATTTCGTTTTTTTAATTACTGTTTGCCAAGATATTTAGTAATCGCCCAAGTCGTTGTTCTTATAATTGGTCTCGCAGAACAACGCATTAATGATTAGATCAACAGACACATCATAATTAGTATATAGGAGAGAGATAACATCAACATATGCAACTTGTCGCCTACCACTTAAATGCAATTAAGACTGCCTCTTCCCCTTCTTCTCCTTTCCCAGAGCTTGCTCCTCATAGACCATTAATGTTAACGGTAAATACAACAATTCTATTTAAATTATGACACTTCAATGTGAACTACATTTTTCATAGTTTGACAGTGAGAGACAGAGAGAGAGAGAAAATTCACACTCTCTGCAAATCTTACACACTTGTCTGTGTCGAGTGTGAAAAATCAAATTGAATGAAAATATGTTGTAGCAATTAATGTCGATGAGGGGCAATTGGGAGGCAAATTCAAATCCAATTTCAAAAGCAATTAAACGCTGACAATAAATCAACAAGTGCAACACTTGGAGACACCTCCAAACACGCCTGCCAAACACACACACTTCAGGCACTTGTAAATTTGGTTTTGGCCAAATTAGCCACAGCGTGAATTAATTTTCAGCAATTTTTGACAGCCTACGCGGGGCGTTGCCAATTTTTTTTATATATTTTTTTTCTTATCTTTCTGTTGACAATTTGTTTGTTGGCAGCCGCCCCAAAAATATTCAACCGACCTCAGGCACCACACTTGGCCGGGTGTATGCCACATAACCCCGCACCCCCCCCCCCCCCTACCCACCTAATAACCCCTCAAGCAAGCACTGTTAAATATTTGACCAGCTGGCAAACAAGCGTTAAACTTTAATTGCAACTAGATTGATTTTTAGGTTGAGCATTCCAAATTTTTTGTTATAATAATGCCCCCGAGGCTTCCAAAATTCAACAGCTTGTTGTTTTGCAGGTGGGTGCTTTGACTTATTGACATTGATAATATTGCCTCATGGCATTTTCATAAGAACTGGCCACAAACACAGCTGCTAATCTTATTAAAGGGGTAAGTTTTGGTTGAGTAAATAAACAAGTACCATAACAAGACATTATTTGCCTATTTGAGTGGTAAACAAACCATAGGTTTAGGATAAAAAATATATTTGAAAATTAGTGCGTCATTAAATATCAAAGAAAGCTTACTCTTTGTGTATGGATTAAAGTTGAAGTTTGTGAGAAGTTAAACAAACTAATAAAGCGCCAATACTAACAGTACTTTTAAAAGTATAAATTCTTATTTCATAAGCGCCTCTTTGTTCGACTGGAAGTGCTACTCAAAATTATTGATTTCCTTTCAAGTCTTTTACAAATTTTACAACACTTTTTATTGGATTAAAGTCTGGCAATTTTACAAACAATTGCGATTGCGACTACAATTAAATAGCAATAAACGTAAACTTCAATTACAAATTAAGCCCGTCTGATCGATTAAATGCGTGACAGTAACCAAAGAGGGGGAAAGAGAGAGAGAGAGAGACAGGGGAAATTCCAATCCGCACGAACTATCGCAGATTCTTCCAGGAAACTTAACAACAACAATAAGACATCTCATAACTCAAGCGATCCCCTTCCAAAAGAAGAGCAAAAGGAGAATGCAGACGCAAAAGTAGAGGCAAAAGCAGAAGCCAAAAGGAATCACTCTCGTATTGCAGGCACGCATTCGCGCATGCGTATCATATAATTCCAATCAATAATCAATCATAAATGCGGCAATGACAATAAAGCGTAAATCAAAGAGCATCAGGTAAAGCAACAGTAGCCAAGAGAGAGAAAGAGAGAGAGTGATATAGTGGAAGGAGTGCGTGAGAAGGGGACACACTAAAGTCAAACTTATCGCTGCGCTTCCGTTGCCATTGAGAAAATGTCAAAAGGGAGACGAGGACTTCGCTGTGCGTGTGTTAATGTAAATATGTGTGTGTATGCGTGTGTGTGCGTGTGGGGACATGTGTTTAAAAATAAACAAATAAAGCAATGAAGATAAACTACAAGCCTAAAACGTCAGCAAACAGTTTGATTTAGTTAAGAAAATCAAGAAATCAAACAACAACAAAAACATGTAAAAATGCTCCAGTTGAGAGAGTGTGCTCGACGAGTATCTACCCTGCTAAGAATATGATAAAAAAAAATTGAAACTATGTTCGTCTATCACACCCATTTAATCATATTTTAAAGAGCATTCGATTATCAATATAAAACACATACACATATTTGTAGAATGGAGAAAGAGTGCCGGGAAGAATGGTTCACGGTTCTTCTTCGCGATGGATGTGGACGACGGTGATTTCTGCTGCTGCGACTTGTTGTTGTCGTTTCTTTGCCTTGTGTTGACGTTTATATGGCAAAGATTGCAGATATTATGTTATTTATTTATACTACACGTCACACACACGCAGCGCTGCAGCGGGACAAATCAAAAATTAGCATCCAAATAATGTTATTCGAGACCCTCCACAAAGGCAGCCGCAATTTCAATTTCAATTACAACAACAACTCGAAATTTATTCGCGAACTGCAGCATACGAGTTAAATTTTGCGCTTAACACGCATTAGGTTTATTTAATTTCAATATTATTGTTTATAAATGTATATATATAAATTATTTGCGTAAATATTTGCATAAATCTCATTCAATATTTTGAACGAAGCAGGAATAACGAGCGCGACACGAACAAAAACACAACTGCACGAAGCGAACGATCAACGACGAATGAGTGAAGCGAAAGAACGAGCAGCAAGCGAACCAGTTGGTAACGAAAAGTGCGACGAGAGAGTAGAGTGAGTATCAGGGCTGGGAGAGAGAGAGAGAGTGTGAGCGCCATCAGCAAGGAGCAAAAAAAAACTCTAGCAATGCCAAAAATAAGAGCAGCTCACGCTATCGATATATTTTTATATATACTTTACGATTTTTCTGATGTGCTTTATTATTCAATGCACCATTTCGAATTACCTACCAATAGGTCAACGATAGTTTGTTTGCTGGTGCAGCCCTGGTTTTGTCTAACTGCTGATGGATGCTTTGTGGTTTGCCTGCCTGCCGCCTTATGTGTAAAAAACCACAAGCAACAACAATAACACACACAAGCAAACAAGCACAAACCGCGTTGCACACACACAAATTTTACTTTAAACAAATCAAATGTTCTCTCTATCTGCACGTGAACGCAAACGTGTGGGCTGCAATCAAACTGTAAATGCAGCAAGTGAATGTGGAATGATGCAGGGGGGAGAGAAGCAAAAAAAAAGCTCTCAAATCTATCAAACAGAATTCTTGCATGCCACGCGTTGCCAACTTACTGACTAACTACACCGTCAAATTGCATTTTTGGTGTCGCCAGATGTGTGTGTTTGCTTGCGTGCGTGTGTGTATGTCTGTGGAGTGGGCGCCACTTTCAATATTGCTCAGTTTTTATTGCGTGTTTAACACTACTAAACGCGAATTTATTGCCACCATGGGCAACATAACGCAGTTGTAAAAAAAACAAAAATAGTCGCTGAAGCGCAACCCCTAAACAAATAAAAACAACAATAGCAGCAGCAGCAGCAGCAACAAACATAAACATCAATAAAAATGTATGCTTGCATGCAAATTTTATATACATATGCAATATGCTCTCTCCCACTCTCTCATACTCACTGCGCACGTGCCAAAAGTGGACAAGAGCAAAGAAAAATCCTTTTGCAGTCACATACACAAAAATATTAAGTCAATTCTAATTACAAATAATTGACGCGTTAATTGCTAAAACGCACGCATACCCGTTGCCCTTCTAATGTAATTGAGCTGTCAACGGTACACAGAAGATAAGCATAACAAAAGAAAACACAACACTTAGCAACCCTAAAGCAACGTGCAGCGTTGCCAACTGCCAATATTGTGGTAGGTTCGTGTTGACACACCATACAAATGTAATTGTTGCCAATTTCTCTTTTTCACCCGCTAAATCTAACCATTTTTTTATTTTTACAAATAGAGCTGAAATGTTGACTTTCATAAAAAACAAAAAATAATAGGAAAATCTTGTGAAGAAAATACTGTAATTTTAGCAAAGAAACTACTGTAATTTTAGCAAAGAAAATACAAAGAATAAACAGAGAAAAATGCTATTCTTAAGCATATGTTTAAGCATTCTAGAATTCCACCAGTTTTCAGGCACAGCCTTTGAATTCTTATACTATACCTATATAATCACTCTTAAGAAAGGAATATATTGCATAAACTACGCTAATCTAACTAAGATCTTTCTTCTCTCAGTCACTGTTTCTTAACCCATTTATTTTTTAACACAAATCACAAGTTAATCGATTTAAATAATTTGGTTTTTCTGTCAAGAAGCGTTGACATGTTAAGCTCCCAAATGTTATTCCAAAACTTCAAAAACCCCCATAAAACCTTAACCTTCGCATGAATATGAATAATTTCAAGAACGTAAACAACAAAAGTATTCTGCCTTTGAATCGCACCAAAAATCACAATTGGTTGATGAAAAGATTTCAATTACATTTTGCTTATGTTTGCAAGATGAAACACGCACAAAACACATGTGCCAAAAGTGAGCTTGCAGCAATTCTTGTTGTTGCAGCGGCAGCGATTGTTTTTGTTCTTTGTTGCTTTTTGGTGCTACTGGAAAAAGGCGTCGCGAGGCGTAAGCGTTCAGTTCAGCGCCATGCAACAATTGTTGCGTGTTCGGCTGCCAATCAATGCCAATGACTGACGCAGTAACCAGCGACCACCATCGCACACACACGCACACAACAGTGTTGCGTGCCACCAGCAGCAGCATCCACTCGCCTAAATAGCCCATAAATATGTGGAGTATGCGAGAGGCATTGACTGCTGCTGCAACTGAATGCAACTGCAACTTGCTTGGGGGTTAAACGTGGCTGCGCTTTGTGGCGCCTAATGCGTGCGCCAAAACAAAACGCAGAGAATTCTTAGAAAAGCGTCGCCAGAGAGTGTGTGAGGGAGATGATGGAGAGGGGAGTTGAAGTAGGAGGAGAACATGCGAGTCCAGAGCGGATTAAATGGCACAAACATGGCTAATTACATGTATTTAACACACACACACACACACACAAACACACAAACAACAACAAGCAACAATGTATGCGTTGTCGGTGCGTTTGCCTGTTGCAGTTGAAGTTGAAGTTGGCAACGCGACGCAAACAACTGCCAATGACAAGTACAACAATTATGGTCAAAAGCGGCAGCAAAATCGTTGTCACTAAACACAACAGCAACAATCGCAACAACAACAAACAGCTCTCAAGAATTGCTCATGATGATCGCGATGATAATGATGATGATCATTATGCGTAGAAAACCACTGAACCAGGGCTGCACACAAAAACTATTTTCAGGTGAATTTCGAATCTTAGTTTCAACAATGTTTAGTGTTTGGGAATGAAATGAACGCTCGATGAAATAATCGACTGAAACTGAACACAATCGCTTCGTGAATGTGCTGTTGAAGTATACATTTTATATATACTTTATGAAATAAATATATATATCAGCTAAGAACACTTAGAAAGAAATCGATCATTAAAAGTTAACAGTATTTAAAAATTTAAATGTCAACTAGTTAAAAATCAAACTTTTTTCTCGAAATATTCGTAGAAACAGAAAGCTTTTCAATACTTTGTAGGCTAACAGCAGTTATTAACTTTAACTTCTTATGCTGTACGAGAACTTTTATTTCAAATTTAAAGTCTCGGGGTCGGAGATGCTTCCTTCTGCCTGGAACATAATTTTGCACAATTCCCTTTTTTAAGCGATTATTAATGGGTTTGGGGGTATACAAATCGGACAGTATATTCGCCAACTGAAACCCTTTATAAGTTGAATAAGTGCTTTCAGTTGTTAAAAGTTTGTTTATCCACTTTATCTAATTTCGCATGCATGTTTTGGACGTGAAGCAACCCTGGACATTTCAGCGCGATTAAAATAGGAGCGGCTATTTTGCAGCGTCTTCCTATGCCGCTTTGCAACCTCCACGCCCCCTCTCTGCCCCACACATAGACACACACACACACACCACTGAGCATTGTCAATGCATTTATTTATTAGATTTTAAATGCAATAATTATTAGTTTTATATGGACAGTGAAGCGCCAGGCAGCGTCAAGTGTGTGTGGCGCGATCTGAATACAAATAACAAATGGCAACAGCAACAACAACAACAACAATAAAACAAACAAGACACATAATACACGATGCGAGAGACACTAAAATGTGCGCGTTGTAACAATAACAGCAACAACAACGTCCACTTGTGTGGCGCTGCCCCCGAGTTGCATTTAATATGCAAACGTCGACTCTGCTTGCAACAGTAGCTGCCAAACTGTAAACTCAACTCACATGCATTTGTGTGTGTGTGTGTGTGTGGGTGTTGGTTTCAATTACCCCGGAGTCGACTCCCGACTTTCGAGTGCGCAGCACAGCGAATCGACTCATGACAGTTTAGCGACAGAGATTTATACGCTGTAATTTCCCACTTTATTACAGTTTAAAGTTGCGTTTTCATAAGTTTTTCTCTGTCGCAGTTTTCCCTCCCTCTCTTCGCTCTACGTCACGCCTTCTCTCTTTTTTAATGCTCCCATTTGCTTCAATTTGGCTCATTGACTGACGACCGTCGTTCACTGCATAAAAACAAAGCTAAAATTTAAGAATGACACTTTTTCCACATGCTAAAAAAAAGGGAAAAAAATGCATACTTATTTTACTGTAGCTGTGGGTGTTGTGGGTTTTAAACATTGATTTACTGCTCAATGAAATCAAAGAAATCTGAGGATTATCTATGGTCTACTTCTGGATTGTTGAATTTTTCATTTTAAATTTATGATTCTGAATTTAAATCGGCAAAGTTGCGGGACCATAATTTATAATGATTTTCTTAACTTCTATAAATTATGAATATTGTTGTCTGAAAGTTTGTATTTAACAAATTTTGAATTTCGTTTTGATTTTTAATTGGAAAAGTATTAGTTTTTCACTCACATTAAAATGCTCTTGCATTTTTTTGAAATTCTATAATAGGTAATTATAATCAGTGTCCAATATCTCCATTCCACTACATTTTTCCGATTTCAAATACAGTTTCAAATATTTTATATAAGTTTGTGTACTTTGTTTTATGTTTTCAATATTTATTTATTATTCTTATGATCGATTATGATGATAATAAAAATAAAGTTTAAATTGTTTATTAATTAAGATCATAATAATATTAATAATGTTAATGTTGTTCCCTTCTCTATTCGTTTTTGGTCGATCTTTTTAAACTATCATAGTAAACAGCTTATACTACTTAGCTCCTGTGCACAACTGTACTGCTAACCAACACTAACTGGTCAATAAAGAAAAATGTGCATAAATCAGTAATCTATATATATTCCATGTAATATCATATCGAGTTAGCTTTTGTTACGTATTATTTGAACGCTGAGTCAACTGGAAATCTACATTTTGCAAGCCATTTTTCTTAACTCGCGCGACTAATAAATCATGTGCCATGGCCAATAAATCATTTTTAGAACTGTAAGAACTTTTAACTATTGAAAAATAAGTGAACTGTTGCGTTTTTAGTCTCTCTCTCTCCCTCGACGCCTTCGATTTGACCCAATCTTGCCTCGAGTAGTTTCCAAATCATCAACTCCCACGCCACCAAAAAAAAACCAAAAAAAAACCTACGTTCCTTTTTGTTTTGCGTCTCGAAACGGTTATTCTAATTTATGTTGCATATGGTTTATATATCTACATATACACACATACAGTTATGCTCATAACAAAATAACTTTAGCATAAAAAATGTGTTCTGTAATTAAA
Organism: Drosophila nr. perissopoda 5 BK-2023a; assembly: GCA_035044105.1. NCBI lineage: Eukaryota > Metazoa > Arthropoda > Insecta > Diptera > Drosophilidae > Drosophila > Drosophila nr. perissopoda 5 BK-2023a. The sequence continues at coordinate 1,073,060 of JAWNMK010000268.1, forward strand.
ATACGTACAAAAATTGGCTAGAAATCACTCGGAGGAGTCTCTCTTAAGTAGGAATTCAACCAGTAATTATGAACCAGCCGGGAAATCAAATATTTTTGAAGAATCAGTTGATAGCAACCAATATTATTACTATTAAAATTCAGTTACTGGAACCGATATTATTCGTCCATCCGTAGCATCATAATTTAACCGAATACGGAACAAAATTTAGAACCATTCCATAAACAAAACATTTACGCTTTACGTATCGGAACCGGAAACTACTATTAATTAAAATTCAATGTCTGAAGCCAAATCAAGTAAAAATCGACGATGGTCTTACACTGACCAAGAATGATATTTACAATAACTTTTCGTTCGTTTAGGATTTGTCAATCTTTATCCTTTTGTGCTGTGCTAAAAAGTAATTAACCCTAGAACAAAGACTGCTTGTAATTGATGATATTTTCTCAACCGCTGCTGTACATATCTAAAGTTCGACAGAGCTGCGCACACTTGGGCTGATTGGGCAATTCACAATTTGCCAGGCGGACGAAAATTAAGTGCGCAAAGTCAATATTTCAATTTCGGGGGGCAGCAACAAAAACAAAAACAGAAAACTAAAATAATTTGCATATGAAGTGGTGCATGCCGCAGCATGTTGCATGATTATTATTAACTAGCTAACCAGCTGAGAAGGCGGCTGAACACACGGCCTACGCATCAGGTTGTTGCAAGCAAGCAGCTTGTTGCCACAAAAATCTAGCAATTTTAACGACTTTTAGCTGCGAGTTTCTTGTAAATGAGTCTCTGGCTAAATAATTATGTTATTAATTGGATTTATGCGCAGATTTGTGTGTGTGTGCAACACATGCCACACAATAAAAAATAATGCGGAAAAAAAACAAGCCGCATGCAAATTTGCATGTTGATCTAAGCCCTGAGTCGCAGTTATTGTTGTTATTGTTGTTGTTAATCCCGTTGCTTCATGACTTTATGGCTTTGGGGGCGGGGTTCTTATCGCTGCACAACTATTTTTTGATCTATCGAAAGCGTGATTTACGCTTTTTTTTTGTTTTACTTTATTTTCAGCTAGATAAATGTATTTTTTCTCTCTTTTTTTGCCAGTGGGCGTCCCTCTTGTTCACTTTTGATATCCCCATATAAATATTTAGTTTTTTTTCGTTTTTTTTTTTTTTTTGCTACTCTTGATCTTCTTGTCGCGATAATCCCCGCAATGGTAATAAAAACAACTTAAAGCCCAAACAACAAACAACAAAAGAGCCAAAAAAAACAAATTGTCAACACGCATTTGAACTTATTTTTAGATACCCGTGGCAATCGGATTTAGTATTTTTTTTATTATTATTATTATGACTATGATTACTGTGTTATAGACTGGAAACAACTTAATTAAGTGCTACCCAAGATCTTATCTTATGTCGCACAGAGACAACTCAGACCTAAGTCAAATTAAAGAATCAAAAATAAATAAATACTCTTGCAGAGGATTTTGAAAATTTATGACAAGGTGTGTTCGATTTTGAGTAGTATTTTTAATTTGCAAAGCAAAAATAAAAAAATAGGCATATTATGTATATATAGAGTTTCAATTTCAGTGTAGTTATCAAAAAATTACATAAAATTAGTTTAGTTATAGTTTGCGAATGATCACTGTACTTAAAATAAATGCTGCTGTTTTGGGCATATTAATGCATACATGATTTACTTTCAGGCACGTTTAGCAATAATATTACCGCATGCGAGAAGCTCTTATCAGCTGAGTGAATCGTCTAGTCTGGCATCAGATACTGTGGCAGAGTTAGCTTTAAAGCGTTTGCAATGCTTTGCCACTTGGCCAACAACAACAGCAATAACAATAACAATAACAATAAGAGAGATGTAAGTAGTTGCCATATCGCTCAAAAGTTGAGAGCACACACAACGAGCCGCAAAATACGTGGAAAACCCACTGCAAAACTCAACACACCCACAACAAGGAAAAAAAGTTCTGATTTTGTGTGTGTGTGTGTGTAGAATTGAGTGCACGTCTTGGGTTGCGCTTCAGCTACCTTCGACAAAGGAAAGCAGCGACGCTGACGCTAACGCTGACCGCGATTGAGCGCGTCTAACGGCGTAAAGAAGTCATTTCTGTGTACCTTATACATGAGCTGACAGTGGCGCAGTGGTTGGAAATCGCTGATAGCGAATTGGGAAAATTGGGAGTACAATATACGCATATGCTCTTTAAAAATTATGTTGAAAATATCAAACTATATTTTTTGCTGCATCTCAGGTAGAAGTCACTATTTATGGTTCTGTTCTTGGACGTCGCCGCCAATGACCCCTGCCCAGATACGCCACTGTAAACACATATGTAATCCTAGGCGAGTGTGCCGCCCTCCACAAAACTGCTGCTTCTTACGCAGCCCGAAAGGTTTGCGCGCGCGCTTTGCTGATAACAACAACATCAACAACGGCGCACAGTGACTAAGCCACTTAAAATAAATCTTATAGTCTTAAGTTTGCAAATGCCAAAAAACTATATACAAAAATATATGCTCTGCTCGTAAGTCTTGTGGAATTCATAAAATCCTAATTTAGATAATTTTCCCTCACTGGCTTTATAAATTTTTAAGATCTTCATTGGTTTAGGAGATATGATTTTTTACGGAGAGAAGTCAGAAGACCCCACCGTGTGACGAAGATAAGCGCGTACACACACACACTCGCAGTATAAATGCAGCTGTGTAGGTGCATAGAAAAGAGTACAAAGAGAAGGTGTGTGATGAAATTGATAAGAGCATTTTTAGTCGCTTTTTTTTCTGTGTGATAACACTTTGTTTGAGCAGAGCGTTGACAGTTGACTGTCTGACTCATTGATTTAATAACGGTCCGAAGGTTCACCTTAATATTTGTTAAGCATTTGTATTTTTTTTTGTGTTGCTGTGACTAATTCAAATCAGAAGCAGAGCCTAAATTACCACCCACCAGTGCCTCTCTCCCTGCATAGTGGTAATCCGCACCTGTGCTGGGCAGCATTCAAGTGGATTGTGTGGTTCAAAGCGAACGAGAGCAAGAGCAGCAGCGGTAGCAGCAGCAGATGAGATGTCTGAAATTTTTGTGTGCACGCCGCAGCTTCAGATAAGCGACATTTCAAGTATTTTCAAAACATAATAAAAATTTTATTTTATTGTGTGTATTTTTATAATTGTTTTCAACGTTGCTTTTCTTTTCTTTTTCTTTTTAGTTCAATTAATGGCGCGCGCAGCACAAAACACACATGTATATAGACACACACATATACACAAGCACACACATATTGCAGCATAAAACTGGCGAGAGGCTGAGAATAAAACTGTAATCGTAATCCCTGCAGAGCAAGAGTAACAGCAGCAGCACCAGCATATACAACACCAATAACAACAACAACAGCGACGCCAGCCAAGTCTCTTTCGGCAGCAGCGCGCAGCGAATAAGAAGTAGTGTAGTATGGGAAGGAAAAAATTTTTTTTTCTTTCAGCCAAACGTAATTGCACTGACTACTGAGCTTATAATTCGAATGGAAATGCACATAAAACTGTTTGAATGCTACTCACGCGTACAACTGAACACTTGTGGTCCGTGTTTGTGGCCAGTTTGTTTACTTTAATGCGCCATAAGTATGTGAAATTTGTTATTTATTTTAAATTGTTTATCATAGGAACTGCACACACGACGACGACAACGACAACGACGACAAACGACCGACGACAGACACGAAGTGTGTACAACACGAACAGCAGCGTTTTGCAACACTAACGCGCTACCACTGGTCTTTGCTAGAAATTAAATAAATGGTTTTCAAACAATTGGCATTAATTATTAAATAAATATTAAATGTGTAAAACATTTCGCTTATACCATTATGATAATAATTATATCATATAAAGATTGTTATCGAGATAAATTTTTAAAGCGGTACGCTGGCAACGCCAACAGCTGTCTAGTGCGTAGTGTTCGAGATGGGAGTAATTCAAATTTTGAATCGTTGCATTTTAAAATGCGTAAATTGTTTGAAGATATATTATACGAATACTTCTTAAGAACAACACAAATAGAAATCACAGATCCAAATTAAATCACTTTCAAACTCATATTACCGATTGCACCAATACTTACTTTAGGCATTGCTATTAAAAGGTTCAACAAAAACTCAACGCCATAATCAATCTTAGATTAGGAAACCCTCAATTCAAAATGGGTATTCATTTTCATAGACTAATTATGTTCAATTCCAAGCATATATCTTTAACATAAGTTCAAGTCAATCACTGAATTTGTTTATTTTTGTAAATGCTTGCTATTTATTTATAAAACAAATAACAAAATAAAAAATATCTGCATATATAGTAAATATAATTCATTCAGTATCAAAAGACATAATTTTACCGCACTCAAAAATAAAATGTTACTTATTTCAATGCATAGAAATCCACATTTAAATTTTCTCTCAAAAACGGTAGTGATTTTATTTTAAATCTTTTGATTTATTAGCGGCATTCTGCACTATCGATAATCTGTCACTATCGATAGTTCTGCATTGCGTTACAGAGCAGCAGCAGCACAGCAGAAGCAACAGCAATTTTCGGCTTTTGCTTTGCAAATTGTCGATTGCATTTCTTTTTTGTTAAACAATTAAATCAATAATTTAAACAATATGCAAGAGTGCCCCTACGGCGAGAAATGTTACCGAAAGAATCCCATACACTTTGGCGAATATTCACATCCGCATCGTAAATAAAAAAAACCATTGCAAATTACATTTTGTTTACTAAACTATTTTGTAATTATAGTGGATGCCATTTATGCCCAGGGCACCAAGCCGGGCAGCAATCAATATGATATACCCGCGAAGTATTCCAGCGAGTTGATAAATATACAGCTCAAACTGCTGGAGAAACTGTTCCCCAAGTTGGCTGGCAAAAAAGATGATGCTGCTCCAGCACCCATACCGACAGCGGATGCTGCTGTTGCTGATGCAAAACCAATCAAAAAGCAACCACCTGCAAATGCATCCAACACTGCCAGCACTAGCCGAGATGCAGCAGCAACAGCAGGAGCACCAATCACTGACAAAGACACCTCAAATCTGGCCAAAAAAAAAAAGCTAAACGCACGCAACATAAGCGATTACATTCCCGTTGTGATGGAAAGAGGCAAAATGGCCCAGAAATTGGAGCGAGCAGCGCCCTACAATATGTTCCTTACGGCCATCACAGACTCGAAGGCGACGCACGGGGAGCCGTTGAGTGTCACACTGCAAGAAATACTCGACGAGAGTCTCGGCGTGATTGAGTCGACTGTTCAAATCAATTTTATGATCGACATTGGCTGGCTGCTGGGTCACTATTATTTTGCGGGCATACTGTAAGTGAATCGTGCTACAGTGGTCGCCCGTTAAGAAGAACTACTTGAAATTAAAGTAAATAATATATCTTCCATCTTAATGCCACCTTTCTAGCGACAAACCGCTGCTTGTGCTGTACGGCGATGAATCGCCGGAATTGTTGGGCATTGGCAAATTCAAGCCACAGGTAACCGCCGTAAGGGTGAACATGCCAACACCGTTTGCCACATCGCACACAAAAATGATGCTGCTCGGCTATGCGGATGGCTCGATGCGTGTTGTCATCTCCACAGCGAATTTGTACGAGGACGATTGGCATAATCGCACCCAGGGTTTATGGATTAGTCCGCGACTGCCCGCTCTGGCCGAGGATGCGGACACAGCAGCGGGCGAGAGTGCCACTGGTTTCAAGCAGGATCTAATGCTGTATCTGGTCGAGTACAAGTTGTCGCAACTCCAGCCCTGGATTGCTCGCATACGCAAAACTGATTTCGGTGCCGTTAAGTGAGTGGAAAACGATTTCAAATATATTCAATTAGATTTACCAACATTCAGACTTATAAATATATGTGTATGACGATTATTTGTATCCATTTAATTTAATTTTTGTCTCACCCACAATTAGTGTGTTCTTCGTTGGCTCCGTGCCCGGTGGTCATCGGGATGGCGCTGTGCGAGGTCATCCGTGGGGCTGTGCACGTCTTGGTTCGTTGCTGGCCAAGCATGCGACGCCCGTGGAGGATCGCATTCCAGTTGTTTGTCAGAGTTCCAGTATTGGCAGTCTGGGCGCCAGTGTGCAAGCCTGGATACAGCAGGATTTTGTCAACAATTTACGCAAGGATTCGACACCGTTAGGCCGGCTGCGTCAATTGCCACCATTTAAGATGATCTATCCGAGCTTTGGCAATGTGTCGCGCAGTCACGACGGCATGTTGGGCGGCGGCTGTCTGCCCTATGGGCGCAACACAAACGACAAACAGCCGTGGCTTAAGGCACACCTTCAGCAATGGAAATCCGGGGATCGTCATCGATCGCAGGCCATGCCGCACATTAAGACGTATACACGGGTCAATCTGGAGGAACAGTGTGTCTATTGGTTTGTGCTGACCTCGGCGAATCTATCGAAGGCCGCCTGGGGCTCATTTAACAAGAATTCGAATATTCAGCCATGCTTGCGCATTGCCAACTACGAAGCCGGCGTCCTCTTTCTGCCCAGATTTGTGGTGAGCTTGAGTTTGCCTTACTTAACCAGTTTGGTTGGTTAATAATTTGACTTCTTCTTCACCGGCAGACTGGCGAGGAGACTTTTCCTTTGGGTAATTCACGGAATGGTGTTCCAGCTTTTCCCTTGCCGTACGATGTACCATTGACTCCATATGGAGCTGATGATACGCCCTTCCTAATGGATTATCTGCAGGGTTGAATAGTGTTAGATATATTGTGATCATTAAATACACTTACATCTCATATTTTTTTTATTCTTAAATTCCTCGTTGATCAATTTTTTATTTGAACTTTTTATGTTAGTTTTGTATTGAATAATTCGAATATCCCGCCATTGGCATGGAAATTATCCCGCTGAGTTGCAACTGGAGCGCTCCCCAACAAAGTTCTCAAGGCGAAACCTTGGATTCGGACTAGTCGTATGTAATTTTTTTAACAGTGCCAAAATGAGTACGCTATCTCTGAGCTATCGATACCACTTCGATATGAGCATTGCCGTTCGATAATTAGAAAGGTTATCAACTTTCTAATTGGAAATTCTGTTATGGCACACATAAAACAGACATAAATATCCATTTATTGCTATTAGTAATAATATTATTATTATAAACTGACTTCACTGAACAGCCGCTGTTAGATGCAGTACTAACAGTCAATAAGCAGCTGTTCGTTTCAACTCTGACTTATTTATCTTTTTTTTCTGTAAAAATTCACTGAAATTCCCCGCAAAAGTTGGCTGTCAATACATATTCCAGTTTTTTTTTTTTTGGCAAAACCAATTCAAATTGAAAATTTAAATGGTGTAATGTAATTTTCGAAACCGAATAATGACAGGTCAAATTTTGGTGTCTCACTGTTAAATAACAGCGCAGCATAATGTTAAGCTGTTAGATGCAAAAAAACATATGTTAGATGAACGACAATCAGGGGTGCAGTTCGTTCAGTTTATTTAGTGGGTTTTGGCCGTGCAAATAATATATTTGCCAAATATAAACCATATTCAACTTCATCAAGCATTATTCAACTGCAGCAGCTGATCGTAAGCAGGTTGAAAAACGCCTACAACTGACTAACGTCGTCGACGGCGACTAACACGACGACAACAGATACACAACCGCAACAACAACAACAACAGCAACAACAACACCTGCTGCAAAATGGAGGCGGAGGGTCTGACAAATGAACAAACGGACAAGGTGCTCCAATTTCAGGACTTGACTGGCATCGAGGATATGAACATATGTCGCGACATACTCATACGCCATCAATGGGATCTCGAGGTAAATACAGAAACACACGCACCATTTATAATTAATTAATGTATGCACATTGAAAAATTGTGGCCTTTTTGGTAGGTGGCCTTCCAGGAACAGATGAACATACGCGAGGGTCGTCCCACAATGCTGACAGCATCGTCCGATGTGCGTGCACCGACCGTCATCAATGATCGTTTCCTGCAACAGATCTACTCAGCGAATATGCCCGGCGGCCGGATAGCGAGACGGATTCGCTCCAATGTTGAGCCAATGCCACGCACTTTTACCGGCATCTTGGGCTATGTGTTCAATTTTGTGTTCCAATATTTCTACTCAACACTGTCTAGCATTGTGCGCGCATTTATCGACATTGACGGCGGCAATGAGCCGCGCCTCGTAACAGATCCACTCGCCGATGTGATGAAATTTATACGCGAGTATTACGAGAGATATCCGGAGCATCCGGTATTCTATCAGGGCACCTATGCCCAGGCGCTGAACGATGCCAAGCAGGAGTTGCGCTTTCTACTCGTCTATCTGCACAAGGATCCCAGCCGTAATCCAGATGTTGATTCGTTTTGCCGTGAAACCCTCTCCTCAAGATCGATCATCGATTATATTAGCGCCAATACGTTGCTTTGGGGCTGTGATGTGTCCACGCCGGAGGGCTATCGTGTGAAGCAATCGCTAACTGTGCGCACTTATCCACTGATGGTGATGATTAGTCTGCGGGCGAATCGCATGATTATCGTTGGAAGTTTCGAGGGCGATTGTACGGCCGAGGAGCTGCTGCGACGCCTCCAATCGGTCATCTCGGCGAACGAGGTGTGGCTAAGTCAGGCGCGTGCCGATCGCTTGGAGCGCAATTTCACGCAGACGCTGCGACGCCAACAGGATGAGGCCTACGAGCAGAGTCTGCTCGCTGACGAGGAGAAGGAGCGTCAGCGTCAACATGCACGCGAAGTCGCCCGCAAACTGGTCGAGGCTGAGGAGCAGGCCCGCCGTGATATCGAATTGCGGAAAGAGGAGATTGCTCGACTCAAAATTGATCTGGTCAATCTGGTGCCGGACGAACCGGCTGCCAATGCGGAGGATGCCATCGCCGTTGTATTTAAGCTGCCCAGCGGCACTCGTCTCGAACGACGCTTTCAGCAAACAAATTCCATTTTGGTAAATGATCCCCTCTTTATTTAAACACAATATACAATGTAAAATGTCTCCTTTCAGGATATATACCATTTTCTGTTCTGCCATCCCGAATCACCGGATGAATTCGAAATCACAACGAACTTTCCCAAGCGCGTTTTATATTCCAAGGCAGCGGTGGTTGCCGCCGAGGGATCGGCAATTGAGACCGTTAATAAGACGCTTAAGGAAGTCGGCCTAAAGAATCGCGAGGTGCTCTTTGTCAATGATCTGGAGGCGTAAACAAGTTCTACCACCAAAATAGAATTGAAGCAACAGCCAAGTAAAATAAAAACGATAAGCATTGTGTTACCAACTAAAAACAAACTAAAAACAAAAGAACAAAAATCAAAAAATGCATTACCAAAAAACTTGAACCAAGTTTGAAGGAGGAGTAGTCGGTAGTCGGTAGTCCTTACGTCCAAAACTAATGCGGCTGTAGTTGGGAGGTTAAGCACACACACACACACACACACGAAATATTCCTATCTGATTCATGAACATAGTAACATAATTGTTTAACAATCTTTATGTTGAATTTTCGTCTAACGGTTTCCATTTAATACCAATCAAAAACTCATTTCCAATTCCCTTTCGATATCATTACCAATTTTTAGGTTTCTTTTTTTTATCTTTCTTACCACATTGTTGCTTTAGCTGTACTTATGTTTGAATAATTTAATTTTACAAATTAAATAAAAATGAAGACAGTTTTAATGACTAAATACAAAACAAAAAATAAATGTCCAAAATAATTAATCGCATAATAAACCAGAATTAATTGAACATCATTTCGATTTTGGTACGCAATTTCAACAATTATTGTGCGGCCTTGAGTCATGGGTAAATGCGTCGACCCAGCCCTGGCTACGCCCTTTGCTCGAAAAGTTTTTAAATTCAAATCATATTTTTTGCTCTGTCAATCATTACAAAGTCTAAAATAAATGAAATCAAATTGAGTTTCTTAGTCCAAGAATCGATACATAGATCGATACAAGCATCGATAGGCTGACATGCAATCAATGTGCGGCACAGGGTGAGTCACGCTTGCATGTATCAGCATGAGTCAACTTGTGTCAAGTATTACTTATTGAACTTGATAAAGCGAGCCACATACACGATTTACGCGAAAAACATCAAGATTTACGCTGGACGAAAAATACAGTGAAAGTGACAGTGACGAGAATTCCACTTGGCATTGTACGGACGAGCGTGCACGTCTCTTGCCACGCCAAGAATCGAGTAGTTTCCGATTGCGGTCGAAGCTAGGGCAGCTGGTGTCTCAGCTGTTTGACACACAGGAATTGACGCATCAATTAACGCGTGGACAACACCAGAACGTCAGCTATCAAAAGCTAAGCAATCAACAACCAAAACTCAACAATAAATACTCAAGGGCAACAATGTCGTCGCCACCAACAACATCTTCCGCCGTTGGCGATGCGGCTGCAGCGCTGTCGGGAAATCTACAATTGCCACCGCTGCGTACCTTGGATGATTTTGTGCTGGGCTCGGCGCGTTTCCAGTTGCCCAATCTGAAGGATTTCGACAAGTGGGGCAATCGTGTGGTCAAGAATCTGCTGTACTATCAGACGAATTATTTTCTCGTCTTTCTGGCCATCTATGTGATAATGATTGCCTTCAATCCGACGAAAATCATCAGTGGTCTGGTCGTTCAAGCCTTGATCATTGCCGTCATTTGGCAGTTCTTTAGCAGCAAATCGAAGAATAATTTCATTGCCAGTCGCCTAACCGGTGGCAATCAGATCTTGGCCCAACAGAACTCCCAGCAGAAGTGGTATATTCTGGCGGGTGCATTGCTAACCGGCTATCTATTTCTGCACATGATTAGCGCTGTTTTGTTGACCGCTTTCACTTTGCTGCTACCCATTTCCGTGACATTTATCCATGCCTCGCTGCGTCTGCGCAACATGAAGAACAAACTGGCAAATACCATCGAGAGCTTTGGTCCCTCCACACCAATGGGTTCCTTTTTGGATGCACTGAACGTCCGTGCCGATGGAGTCATCAATTGAATTGAGAGTCGATACGCGCCCGTTTCTACAAGCGTCCTTCTCATTGACAGATATCTCATTTATTCGATTGGTAATTGTTATGTGTAATGCTGATTAAACGTGCTTCTCCAAGTCCATACACTGTATTATCTTATGCATAATTTGATCCTACAATTTTCAATATAATTTGTATTACCAATGTATTTTGTGCGATTATAAATATTAAAAATAAAGTTCTCCCTTTAAAAGTATGTCGTTAAAAAGAGAGACAAGATTTGTTTTTTATTGTTAACATTAAAAACTGAATCTCTGTTCTCATTGTTTGGATGGTGACAAGGTAACACTGTCCAGGAAAATTTGCTTAAATCTTTGTTCTAGCTATTAAATCCAATAAAGTTGTAACTTGTGAGATCATATTTTATATATTTAGTCACTCCACTCAACGCTATCAACGAGCGCTTCAAATGTGTCGGACTCCAGTTTGCAGGTCATAATTCCGCTCATGAGTTCACGCAATTCCATTGTGGCATTATTGTCAACTGTTGACTGCTGTACGGCGGATAGCCAGGCACTTGGCACTTGGCGTGTTGTGGGCATCGGGGGCAACTCCGCCAAATAACTGGCTGGCGCATAGTTTTCATCGTGCACCTTGACAAAGTTATGCAAGACGACGGCGGCTTTGACGATCTTCACCGCATTGCCTGGACTCTGACGCAGTGGCTGCGCAAGGACACGCCAACGTGACATCAACACACCGAACGCCTTATCGATGCTGCCGGCGAGAGCGCGAGACAGAAGTCGACTGAAATTCAACTGATATTCGTCCAGCTGCTGGGCTGTATAAGGTGTGATTAAATGCTCGCTGGGGGACATGGTGTTTGCTATGAAGCTATAGCCACAATTGGTATGCTGCTCTCCTCCCGGCAATGGCTTCGCCGGCAGGAGATCCGCCAATCCTCGATTGAGTAACTGTGTGCCGAAATTCTGATGCCAATCGAGCTGATTGTTGATGGGATCCTTTACAGTTGCAATATCAATACTGACAAAGTTCAAATGTGCATCGCAGCTGGCCAGCAGTACAATATCATTTTCACTCTTATACGATATATCCAGCAGTTTGGCATCCACGGCGCCCAGACAATGTGACACTTGCCACTTCGCCTGATATCCTGCCACAATCCGTTGCCAATCGTCGACAGCGGGCTGTGGCAGAAAGGCGGGCGCCAGCGTGTGCCAAAGCACTTCGACCGTCTCTTGTATAATGGTATGCACTGTGGATCTGCCCATTTTGAATGCCTTTGATAAGTCCTGGATAGACTCCGCATTGGATAAGTACCTGCATTTAATTCAAGAATTCCACATTTTATATTCAATTTAAATATGAACAGAGACACAAACAAAGTGGCACATTAATGATTTCAACTCACATTAGTGTCAGGAAGAGTCGACACTCGGGAAGAATGGAATGACGTATGGAGTTCTTATTCAGTTGCTCGCCCACCAAACTGAAGAGCATATCGAAGACCTGAGGCGTCATTGCGGTGCGGCTGCGAAAGTTCTCAAGCTGATGAAAAGTTGTGGCAAACAGTCCATCAACATCGCGACTTAGATTCTCCGGCTTTACCCAAATCCGGCGATGCCTGACTCGATCAGTTTCAGCTGTCCGCTCAATAGTTCGTCTTCTTTTTCTGGTCGTCGAATCATTTGCCTTTTGTGATGTTGTATTAGGCGTATTTGCTGCCGTTGACCAGTTAGCCAGAGTCTTAAGCGCATTATAAGCTAAGGGCACAATTTGTTGTAGCCACTGGAGTTCTTTGACATCGTTCATTCTTGATCAAAATTCAATTCTGCGGGCAGCCAACATCTAAGTGTATTCACAGTGGTATTCCATCTAGAATTGATATCGATTAAGTTATCGATATTTAATCAACTGGCCAAACAAATACAAAACCTGTTTACAATTGCTAATGGCATTTTAAATGCATTTATCGCGGCTGCAACTTTTTGTTCTTCTTAAATAAATATTTTTATGTTGAATATTGTTGCAAGTCTCTCCATTTATAACTCAGTTGCCGAACAGCTGTTGTCGCTGCAGTTGGATATGAATTCGCATTCATTGATCGAGATAGCGTCCAGTGAATGGACCATTTTACGGGATCTCTACGCCCACAAAAGATTTGATTCGACCGGATATGCATTGATAGACAACTACATCAAGTGGAAAGCCAACGAACCCGAGCTTGACATTAAATGTTTGTCCCTCAACAGTGACTGGCAAAGCGATGGCACATTTCTAATGATTGTACATAAAAAATATACCCACAAGTGTGCAGATAAGATTCACATAAAATACTCGAATAACAAGGAGTTTTGCTCATTTTTAGATAACCAATGACACGCAGCGGAAAACAGTATTTTTCAATACACTCAGCGATAATCTGGAGCGTTTGACAAATGCTCTACTCTGTTTGGCATCCAAATCCGGCGTATATGCTCTACATGATTATGGTGAACGTCTGTTGCCAGCAGTCGATGTCTACATAAGAAATGTGGAGAACGTTAAGTTGAAGACAACCCAAACAGCCTGGTACAGTGCCAGCAAAGAGCTTGTTGCCACATTTTCTATAGAGTACGATAGTAAATTTTTTGCAATTATGAAGATATAATTAATACTTGTATTCGCTAGGCCACCTGCTGGCATCGAGTTGCGCAGCTTGGACCCCAAAGATGCTGCAACAATAAATGAGAATTGGCCACATGGTAGCCCAGATTCTCTAAAGTTTGTCAAACGTTTGATAGACTACAATGTTTCAGTTGGCGCCTATGATGAGCAGGGAAAACTATTAGCCTGGTGCTTGAGGTGATTTTCGTAAAATACCTAAATATATATTGGATACTAAAAGAAATTTATTTATTTCAGATTGCCAATTGGTGCACTGGGCTTGTTGCAAGTCCTGGAAAACCACAAGCGTCTTGGCCTGGGCAGTCTAATGGTGCGCTATTTGTCCAGGAAGATCTCCGACTTGGGTGATGAAGTCCTGGCTCCTGTTGTCACACAGAATACGCCGTCACGTAAAATGTTTGAGAAGCTTGGCTTTCACAAAATTGACAATGTTTATTGGACTGAAAAGTCGGCATAGCTTATAGAATAATTTATGTTCTTAAAAACCATTTCACAAATCTCTGACGTTGTCTGTGCGATTTTGTATTTCAAAATGTACCAAGTACAAAAATACCTACGTCTGTCATAAATTTCGCAACAGCACTTTCTTTGCGACAGCGAAAAAGTAATTATAGTATTTGCAGAATGGTGTTCAGTGTTCGTAGTTTGTGTATTTTTGGCTCTCACTACGCACAAGCATTGTTCAAAACATCTGAGAACATAGAGAACTGTCGGTCATAGACGACTGCAGCATTTTCTGGTACACAGTGTAATAAGATTGAGAACAGGTCGCACGGAATATATAGCATAAGGTGCAGGTGAAGAATATACATCTCAAACTAGCTAACATTAGCTGTAAAATATTTATAGACTTCAGCCATTTCTAAGGGAAAGTTTCCTTTAGTTTCCTTTCCTGGCTTTAATACGGGCAGACACCATGACGTACATGGCAACAAATCAATATACCCTTCGATACCAACGATCTAAGAGTATGAATCGCGTATCATTGTCCATGGCCTTGAAGGAACTTTCCATCTTAAACATGTGCAGTCCCAGTCACAAGACACAAGACCTTAAATAATTTATTTTTAAAATGTCTTGGCAGTGCTAGATTTAGATGGCATTCGGATCTAGATCGCGCGACCACTCGACCACTCAAAGACATATATATATATATAATAATTAATAAAGTATTATTTTTTCGCAAGATGTTCGAATTAATCCGTGAATACTGGCCGCTGCTACGGGATTTATACGAAAACGATCGTACAAATGTCAACGGCTACGATTTAATAAATTGCTTTATCTATGCGAAAAATGTGAAAATTTACACGACCGACGATAATTGGCTTGAACATGGCAGTTTTGTGCTAATTGTTAGTAAAAAACCATATTTTATCAATATGCAATTGAGGAATTATATAGTGTCTATGTTTTACAGCATAGCACTGAGCATAAGGCAGATGTCTATCTGAATACGTTAAATGGAAATCTGATTGATTTGCAAAACCTGCTCAGCGATATACAATTGACAGGTCGACATTGGTTTTGCGGCTACAGCGATCTTATGAAGAATGTTGTCAAGCAATATTGTGTGGATAGAAATTTGAATCTAAAGAAATTGGACTATCTGGAAACATTTGTATATCATTTGCCACAGGCTGCAATGCAATCACTTGATTACCGGTAAGATTCGAATTTTGTTCTTTTTTGGAATCGTGCTCTGTTACTTAAGCGTTTTTCAGCTCGACTGCAGAGATTAGCTTTGGACCCCTGCACATCGAACACGCTGCTCTTGTGGATGAGCACTGGCCATATCGCTCAAGTGATTCGGTGGCTTTGATAAGAAGCCGAATTCGGCACAATATCAGTGTGGGTGCCTTTGATGGCGACGGACATTTGTTAGCCTGGTGCTTGAGGTGGATGAATATTTGTAATTTAATTTCTATCCGTTAACTAATAGCTGATTGATTCCATCGATAGATCAATCCATGGCACTCTGAGTAATTTGCATGTTTTGCCCTCTCATCGGCGTCTTGGACTTGCTTCGGTGCTGGTGCGTCTTATGGCTCAGGAAATTGCAGCAAGTGGCGCTGAGGTTTTGGCCACAATTGCCTTTGACAACGACATATCACAGATGTTTTTTGAAAAACTTGGATTCAAGCATATTGATAACATTTATTACACGTTGGTGCCGACCTTATAATCAAACAGCAATTGCATTTTCATACATATGCATATATCAATATTCAAATGTTTTAAAGATTTTATTATCATGAGTAAATGATTTAAAGAGAATACCCACAACAAAAAAAAAACAGCATTTAAAAGTCTGCTAAAGACATGACAATAATTGTGCAAGCTAAACTAATCTTTGACAACAATGTTCTCTTGGTAGCAATTTCCAAAAACCTCAACAAAAAAAAAATATATATATATGTATCCAATACTTGTGTGAATTCAAAAAGTAAGAGCTCGATAGGGAGAAACCCTAAACCCAAGTATTCTCATAAATTGTAGATAGATATTTAAGCCAACCCGTTTAAAAATGTTATAATTATAAAATTTAATTTTGCAAATATTAATATACGATATCCGTGTTTCGCAACCGATATTAATGCAATTTGTATTGTATTGTGTAATTTTATAGCTATCGGTACACGATTTGTATCGATATTCGCGAAACGGGTAAAGTATAAGAGAACTTAAAGTCCGTAACTTGTATATTCTATGAGAAAAACAGACGGACATGACTTAATCGAATCAGCTGTTGATCATGAATATATTTACTGTTCGGCTGCATACTTATTTAGAGCTATAATGAACATTTTAAACACTGGGCGTGCAAAATGTGCTCACACTTGCAATTCCATATAAAGACAGTATCTCTACAGACTCTCTTATATGTGAACGCGAGTCTTGGTAAAGCAAAAAGAGAGTAAGATTGGCATATCACAATTCATGGAATGCAGTTGCTTTGCGACAGTGGAAGAAGAAAGACGGACATGTCGCTGTTCCAATATAATTCACACTCCCTCGTTGAGATAAGGCCCAGCGAGTGGCACACTTTACTCGATCTCTATGCCCAAAAAAGGAGAGAATCTACGGGATATAATTTAATAAATAACTATATCAAGTGGATAGCTCAAGATCCCAAGTTAGATGCGAAGTGTTTTTCCTTAGATGACGATTGGAAAACCGATGGCACTTTTCTTATGATTGTAAGTAGAATATATGTTATCTAGAATTTTCCACTTATTTTATTATATTTGTTTTTATGCAATCAGGTAGACAGCGGGGCTGCTCAGAGGGAAGTCTACTTTAATACACTGAGCGATAATGTGGAACGTTTAGCAAATGCACTTCTCTGCTTAACCTCTGAATCATATGTTTACATGCTCTCTGCTTATGGGGAGCGTCTTAATCCTGCCGTGGCTGAATATAAAAAGAAATTTGAGAATCTAAGCACAAATCAAACAGCTTGGTATACTGCCAGCAAAGAACTCGTTGCCACATTTTCAACGGAGTACGTAAAATAAATATAAAATTGCATATATGTATGTAAAATTATATTTTAATATTATATGCTTCAGACCACCAGCTGGTATCGAGTTGCGCAGCTTAGAGATTAAGGATGCACCAACCATAAATGAAATCTGGCCACATCGTTCCCCGGGTTCTGTGGAATTTGTTAAACGATTAATTCGACACAATGTTTCCGTTGGAGCCTACGATGAGGAGGGAAATCTAATAGCGTGGTGCTTGAGGTAAATTTCGTAACATATCCAAACATATTTATATATATTTGATTCAATTACAGACTACCAATTAGTGCGCTGGGTTTGCTGCAAGTCCTGGAAACCCACAAGCGTCTTGGCCTGGGCAGTCTAATGGTGCGCTATTTGTCCAGGAAGATCTCCGACTTGGGTGATGAAGTCATGGCTCCTGTTGTCATACAGAATACGCCGTCGCGTAAGATGTTTGAGAAGCTGGGATTTCAGCAAATTGATAACGTTTGTTGGACTTGGTAGGGAGTATGTGTCATGTACGAGTTGTACAAAAAAAAACTTTAGAAAGTTAAAATGGTTTATTTGGCTTTGGGAGACTTTAGTTCCCGGGTTCTCAACATAAATGATTTTAAAAAGTCCGGTAATTCGACATTAATAAAGTGAGGAGGAGGTTGAGAGAGCTCAACTAGGACAAAAAATGAGCGCAGTAGTTTTACTTCTATATATAAACACATATAGAATTGAACAGTTAGAGAATTGCTACAAAAATATATTATAATATTATATATGTAATTTGCCATATGTAATTAATATAGTCTCTAGATAGACTCTTTCAAATGTAAGCGAATGCAAAATAAATACTACGTTGACACGGGGGCGTGTATAAATAAATCAAGTAAGAACCCGACTGTGAGATACCGCGAACATTGTATTTATATATTATATGATACCTTCGGTATCAAAGTATAAAAAGTGTTGCACAACACGTCTTGGATCGTTCAACATGATTTTTATTATTATTTGCCTTCGCCTCCAGCGAGAGGCAAGCCATCGTCGTCGGCGAATATGGTGTAGGCATCCTTGCGTTCCTTCAGGCAAAACTTGTAATTGTTATTTATTTATGCTCAGGACGCAACAACAACTGACGCCAAATATTGAGCAGCGAAGTCAACTGAAAAATCATGTCTTAATCATGTCTTTCGCTACGTAAGAAGAGCAGCGTCTTTAACAAACAATTGGATGACCTGGACTAGAATGAGCTGGATTTCGAAGAGTCCACGGCATTCATAAAACACATGTACTTATCCGTGTTGATTTTATTGCAATCGGAAATCGATTTCAAAGTGATCTAAGTTGACATAAAAAAACTTTAATTAAGCCTAGTTTTCTGACAAAAAGCACTCAAAATGGCATGCGAAACACTTACAACACACGAAACGAAGAGAAATGAAATTGAGGGAAGATGGAATTCGCATACACATTGTCTGCATATGTATGTGTGTAGCTGTGTGTTTCCATTGAGCAGAAAGAAGATAGCATACTTCACCATTTCCGTTATGCGTTTTATTTATCTTTTTCTTGAGTCATTCGAAGCACCCATTAGTTTGGAATACAGCTTAACTCAAATTCATATTAATTCATTTTGTTTTGTGCCGTGCTCTGTACTAATTCAAGGTCATTCCATTGTATCTTTATTAAAACCTTCGCACCGAAATGCAACATTGATATACAGAATTTAATTTCGACTCTCTTAAATATGAGCAACGCTCGTTCTGAGTCTGGACAGAGTATGAAGAGAGCCAAATCCCAATTCAGTTGCTTTGTTGCTTTGGAAGAGTTCGGACATGTCGCTGTTCCAATATAATTCACACTCGCTTGTTGAGATAAGGCCCAAAGAGTGGTACACTTTACTCGATCTCTATGCCCAAAAAAGGAGAGAATCTACGGGATATAATTTAATAAATAACTATATCACATGGATAGCTCAAGATCCCAAGTTAGATCTCAAGTGTTTTTCCTTAGATGACGATTGGAAAACCGATGGCACTTTTCTTATGATTGTAAGTAGAATATATGTTATCTAGAATTTTCCACTTATTTTATTATATTTGTTTTTATGCAATCAGGTAGACAGCGGGGCTGCTCAGAGGGAAGTCTACTTTAATACACTGAGCGATAATGTGGAACGTTTAGCAAATGCACTTCTCTGCTTAACCTCTGAATCATATGTTTACATGCTCTCTGCTTATGGGGAGCGTCTTAATCCTGCCGTGGCTGAATATAAAAAGAAATTTGAGAATCTAAGCACAAATCAAACAGCTTGGTATACTGCCAGCAAAGAACTCGTTGCCACATTTTCAACGGAGTACGTAAAATAAATTTAAAATTGCATATATGTATGTAAAATTATATTTTAATATTATATGCTTCAGACCACCAGCTGGTATCGAGTTGCGCAGCTTAGAGATTAAGGATGCACCAACCATAAATGAAATCTGGCCACATCGTTCCCCGGGTTCTGTGGAATTTGTTAAACGATTAATTCGACACAATGTTTCCGTTGGAGCCTATGATGAGGAGGGGAAACTAATAGCGTGGTGCTTGAGGTAAATTTCGTAACATATCCAAATATATTTATATATATTTGATTCAATTACAGACTACCAATTAGTGCGCTGGGCTTGCTGCAAGTCCTGGAAACCCACAAGCGTCTTGGCTTGGGCAGTCTAATGGTGCGCTATTTGTCCAGGAAGATCTCCGACTTGGGTGATGAAGTCATGGCTCCTGTTGTCATACAGAATACGCCGTCGCGTAAGATGTTTGAGAAGCTGGGCTTTCAGAAAATCGATAACGTTTATTGGACTTGGTAGTTAACAATTAGTATAAAAAAATCGTCATTCCAAATAGCATCATTCAAATGTGCAATGCATGCAAAAATATTGCTTTTTTTTTGTGTATTTTATATGACTGAGTTTTGGAAAAGAACAAAATCTAAGAAGTGGGAATAAAAAATAAAAAAATGCTTAACATTTTATCGCGCAAGTTAATACGTCAGCAAAAGAACCGTGTTTCACTTGACTTGACAGGGAAACACCCACAATACAACAACAAACTTTCCCAATGGCTATACTTATGACAAATCTCTCGAGTATATATAAAATGAACAGTCAACAAATCAAACAATAGTATTAATATTACAATAAATGGAGAACAGAGCACGTCTGTCAACGAGACGGAATATCTCATGAATATTAATGAATATTTGCTCAAACAGTTATAATCCGAAAGAAACATCAAGAAGTCGAACACGTCTCAACTTTAACATTCTCGGCACACACACTCAACTAAATTTCAAGAGCGAATCTTGTCAATCAACTTGAAACCCATACATACAACATATACATTCATATATCCACCATATATCATATATAATTTGGAATTGAGAGGAACAGAAGCTAGTTGATTGATCCAGCTTTATACGCAAATGGATCAACTATTTGAAAAAGTGTACGAGCTGACCGAGTGCTGCAGCCAAATGTAAACAAAACCGGGGTATAACCCAGCAATTTTAGACACCGCTGCAATGAGTCGACTGCCTGCCTTTCCGCCCATGCGCCTGGTCAATTGTTGTAATCAATGATGAACACGTCAAACGCGTTGCTCTCCCGACCCAGCACAGAGCAAAGAGCGGCGACAGCAGCGAGATCTGCTGAACGGAGCCTGACTCAGATCGGAATTGAGGTAGTCGAGATAGTACACTTCAAAAAACTATGGCTAGTAGACAAACGGAACAAAGTGAACACTATTCCTGTCTACATCTATACATATAAAACTCTATCCATATATGTCTACATCTATATAAATATTCATATCTATTTCTACATCTACATCTATATATATATCAATATCTACATCTAAATCTACATCTATATCTATATCAATCTCTATATCTATATCAATCTCTATATCTATATTTGTATCTATATATCTATATCTATATCTATATCTATATTTATATCTATACAACAAATTAAGATCTTAATCCAATATATTTTCCAGTGAAATTTAAACACAAATTGTAATTTGTAACTCTATATACCTGAACCCCACAAAATTGGAAAAGTTGTGCAAAATGATGTTGAAGACAGCAGAGAGCATCTCTGACGCCATTAATTATATATATTCTCAATCAGCATCAGCAGCAGAGTCGAAGCACAGAAACATATTTTCATATTAAATAAACAATTGCAATTTATTTAAAAACTGATTGCAGGGTACCTTCAAGTCGAGCTGTCTCGACTAGAATACTCTAATTCAATTTCAATTATCTTTTTTTTTCCTTTTTTTTTGCATAATTATCGAGTTAATTTTATATTCAATCATAGAGTTCGTCAATGAATTTTAAGCATGCTTTGTTTTTCTCTGCAGTATATATATTTTTTTTTTTTTTTAAATAAACAAAGTTTTTGTTTCCCTAACCGGGCAAAAATCACTCAACCATAAGTTAGGCCAATTCTATTCTTTTTTTTAATATTAATTGCTTAATCATACACAATTTTGCACAAACCGAAATGAAATTAATTTTTTTTGGTTACAACTTTTGATGCAAATTAACTGGAGTGGAAAAGATTTAAAGTGTGTCGTTTATTTTGCTGTCAATAAAATGTTTTACTAACTAAAGGAGAGAGATACAAATTATTAACTACTCAGCACTATATTTATTAGATTTCTTGCTCATCTACAGACGCGTTGTACAGTTTTTGGCTGAGTGTAGTCGAGATGATAACGAGTTTTTTTCGCATCAACTTATAAAATGAAGTGCGCGAAGCGTGACAAGCTCAGTTTAACACCAGGCTTAAGCGCGTTCTCATCGCGTATCGTTTCAGTACACACACACACACACACACACACACATATATATATATATATATATATATATATATATAGACGTACGTATTGTACAAAAGAAAATAGTCATATTCACAGCTGGAAGATAAGCATAAAAATACAAAATAATTAAATGTCGCGTTCGTTGTGCTGTGGCTTGATGGCCTTCGCCTGCCTGTTTTCCGTTGGGAATTCCGATCTGGGTCTGGATCGAGATATACGCAATCCCAACAGTCCACAAGTACAGGAATACTATGAGATGCTGCAACGCTACAATGCTGCCCAAGGAAATATACCCACAAGGCCTCCACTGACATCTCCTGCCCTTGTTGCCGGAGTGAGACCCCCATCTCCTCTTGCTGCTGCTTCCGCTGCTGCTGCTGCTGCCGCTGCTGCTGCTGCTCCTGCTTATGCTCCTTCTGCCTTTGCTGCAGATGCTGCTGCTCCTGCTTACGCTCCTTCTGCTGCTCCTGCTCCTACTTTTGCTCCTTCTGCTGCTGCTGCTGCGGCTCCTGATTATGCTCATCCTGCTGCAAATACGCCTCCGTCGGCAGCGTATGCTTCATCGGTTCGTGTGGATGTTCGTGCTTCGGATGATATTGCTCGCAATGTTTTGACCTTTGCCCACCACCTCGCCAATCAGATTAGTGAGAGTTATCGCAAAACAACCATATTCTCGCCACTGAGTATTGTGTCCGCACTGGCGCTACTATTGCTCGGCGCCAAGGGACGCAGTTACTCCGAACTGGCGACAGTTTTTGGCCAAAACGATATCAATAAAATACATCAACAATTCGGCCTGATGATCGACGATGTGCAGCAGCCAACGATCAAGACAACTTCACCATTGCGTCAACTGGATGAATGGCATAATAATGTACGCCGCAGCCTGAGGCATTATCCCAAGAATCGCAATTCGCCACATGAGCTGCATGTGGCCAATGGACTGTTTGTGCAACTGGGCTACAGCATCAATCCCGACTACAGGTGAGCAAATGTTGTCCAATTGTCAATTTCTACAACGAAATCATTGCAATTTTTAACATGATTTATATAAACTGAGGGGATTTTTGTAAACCACATTGGAAAAAAAAAACTACATTAGAAAATTTGTTTTTTGCAAAATTGTTATCAGCAAAGCGCTAATTATAGTATTCTATGCTGAAAAAAACAGCCAAAGACAAAAACATCTGCGCCGTATCAAAAGTATATAGTATATTTAAATATATATATATATATATATTCGATTTGCAAATTTGCATAGTTATGGAATCAACGATGAAAATAACTTAAACTTAGTTAAACTTAGTTCTAGTTTCAAATATAAATATTCATTGATCTGATTGAGCAGCTGAAAGATAAAAACGAAGCTTTTAATTGAAATGAGAACTTTACAACTCGAGCGTTATGGCGTTATGACTTAGTCATATTTTCGAAATATAATAATGAAGTTTACTAATTCAATTTCAAATTTTATTCACTTGCAGGCAAGCTGTTTACGATGTCTACAATTCGGATGTGAAAGCACTTGATTTTGAGAATAATCCAACGGCGGCAAAGAATACGATTAACGATTGGGTGTCGAAGCATACAAGGGGCAAGATTGATAATATCATTGCCGAGGTATTGCCGCAAACGACACGAATGATAATGGCGAATGCATTGTACTTTAAGGCCATGTGGGAGATTGATTTCATTGGGGGCAGCACCAGAGTCGAGGATTTCTATCCCAATGGCGAGGGCACCCAGCCAACCATACCGGTCGAGATGATGGTCGGTGCTGGGTCATTTCCCTACTTTGAGGAACCGAAGTTGAATTGTCGCATCATTGGTTTGCCCTATCATGGCAATCTGACGACCATGTATATCATTCAACCGATGCGCTCATCTGTCGAACAGTTATTGTATCTACAGCAGAGTCTAACTGCCGATGCCATTGAGCAGATGATTAGTCAAATGGTTCGACGATCGATTATTGTGGCATTCCCCAAGCTGCACATTACCGAATCCCTGAAGTTACAGCGAATGCTGCAACGCATCGGACTCGCCGGCATCTTTATGGGTGCCCAAAGTGATTTTGCTCTAATTGGCAATGATCCATCGAGGACACCGGCTTATTCCGCAGTCAATTCCGGTTTGGGTAGCCTCGGTAATCTGAATGCCCAACGTCGGGCGGCAATGCAACCGAATCAATTGCCGACACCACCCTCGGATCTGATGGTCGCTGATATTCTGCACAAGGTGGACTTTGTGGTAAATGAACAGGGCACTGAGGCAGCTGCCGCATCGGCGGCAGTACTAAAAAAATCCGGGCCAGATGTGCTATTCCGTGCGGAGACACCATTTATAGTGCTGGTGCGCAGCGATCTGACAAAACTGCCATTATTCTATGGCATCATCAATGAGCCGCCAGCAGCATCACCATCAACATATAGGAATAATTAATTAGTTTTCACATAATTATAATTTAAGCATAGTTTAGCATTCGATTTGTATTTATAGAATTTCTATTTTCTATATATATAGCTATATAAAAACATATATAATTTTAGCGAACAAAATCAATTGCCAATTTGTGAGACATCTACATTCTCAAATTAATTAATAATATTGTTAATACATATATAATAACTATGCATGTGTTAAACAATCTACTTAGTGTACATATTTAAATGGTCCTATTACTATAACTAATAAATGAGAATTTTTTTAAAGAATTGCTAAAGAACAGAAAAAATATGTTTATTCATGATTAAAGGAGCATTTCTAATTAATTTCCACACATATTTCATTTTAGACAATATTTAAAAAAAGGCGCTTCAGCGATTGATTTACTTTTCGATTATTATATCGATAACATTTGCACAAAATGTGAATGGCAAAATTGCCAGCCCTGACAAACAGCGGATAACAAACAGCTGTTAGACCAAAACAACGATTAGCCAAGTACAATTACCAAGTACGACTTTAGCCCAGCTATAAATTCCCTTGTCAGTAAAAAGGCCAAAATGATGTCACTACCCGACTCGGACTCTGAAGACGAATTGCCGCCTGGCTGGGAAGAACGTGCCACAGACGATGGTGTCGTTTGCTATGTGAAGTAAGCATAATGTAAAGTTTGCATTGCCAGTAGAAAATTCATTTATTCTCATTTGCAGTCAACAAACAAAAGTGTCGCAGTGGACGCATCCAAGAACGGGACGCTCCAAGCACATCACCGGTGAGTTGCCGCTGGGCTGGGAGAAATACTACGATGAACAGAGCAAACGTCAAATGTTCCTCAACAAGGAGACGCAGCAGCGCACAAACATTGATCCACGGTTGGCATTTGCCGTTGAGGAGCCAACGCTGAATGTGGCGCAAGTGCGTCAGAGATTTGATTCGAACAGCAGAGCATTGCAACTGTTGCATGGCAAGGATCTGCATGGCCGTCTGGCATTGATTACGGGCGCCAACTGTGGCATTGGCTTCGAAACCGCACGCTCATTGGCCCTCCATGGCTGCGAGATCATCTTTGCCTGTCGTAATCTGTCAGCCGCCGAGGAGGCCATCGAACGCATCGCTGTCGAACGGCCAGCAGCACGTGCCAGATGTCATTCCGTTTCCCTAGACTTGGGTTCGCTGCGCGCTGTTCAGCAATTCGTAGTGCAGATCAAGCAGAGCATTAGGTGAGCGGAAACAGAAGTTAGAATCGAATATATATAAATATATATATATATGAATATAGAATATAGAATATATAGAAAGAACGAATTGGCTTCTACAACAATCATTACAATCATGAATTTTTTTAAGTGGCATCAAAGAATGATATCTCTAATCTCTGTTCTATCCCCATTTTTGCAGCCACATTGATTATCTTATATTGAATGCGGGCGTTTTTGGCTTACCCTATACGAAAACCGTTGATGGTCTCGAGACAACATTCCAAGTGTCGCATCTATCGCATTTCTATCTAACACTGCAATTGGAATCGCTTTTTGATCACAGGACACGCATTGTGGTCGTCTCCTCGGAATCACACAGGTAACAGCATATTTCTAAACGAATTTGTCACTGGGTCAACTTTTATGGACGCCACTGTAGCTTATAAACAAACTGCATTTGGCATTATATCGTCTTAGCAAGTTTATTGCACTTATTGCTTGGACTTTGGTCCGAGACTCATTGAGTTTTTTTTTATTTGCTTTGCGTTGGCGTCGATGCGTTTGCAGGCTAAAAACTATTAATAATCCCAATGCGTACAATCAAAAATACTTGCTGCTGCATTTTAGACCGGTTTGAAATTGTGTGTAACAACTAAATAGTCTAGTTTTGGCTTACACAACTAAGCAGATGACAATAGAATAGAGGCGTGAAATCGACAAAACAACAGACTATATGACAAATCTGATTGATTTGGGTACATTTCTCTCTCTTAGCTGCGCTTCCGGTCCGGATGCTGAGACAAGAGCATAAACCCTAACACAAGGTGACCACAAATATTGAAGGTCTAGTTTCTCGAGCAGCAAACGCAGTTCATTATTTGGCCTTGACCTTGACCTTGCCTTCGTTGCAAGATGATCTCTTGTAGAATAGAGACCCGATCCCTTTATGAGTATAACAGTGTTGAAGTTGGATTGCTACGACAAATAGGAATAGGCTAAGAAATCGATAAAAATCGGTTATCGCAAAACGATAAAACTAAATAACTTCCACAATTTTGAAGCTACTGTCACCAAATTTGGTTGGTAGGTTGATGCCGATGTCCGTCAAAGATCGGCTTTGGTCACGCGAATTTTTTGGACCACGCCCTCTCCTGCCACCAAAAACGGCAAAAGACTATATCTCCCATAATTTAAGTTGTTGTTGATATGCGACATTAATTTTATTCGACAAGCCGTCGGAAAACTGGCATATGCGCGTTAATACCTATATTTGTATGTGTGCGTGTATGTCTGCTTCGCGAGCGAATTTGTCATGTTGAAATAATGATGCCCTTTGGACTATTCTGCGGCGTGTGGCGACCAAACTGGTCAAAAGTTAAACAACAACACAGCCTAGTGGCATTATCAATAAAACTTTGGACATTTAAATTTTTGGTTTTTTGTTTTTTCTTTATAACCACGATAACTCCACAAACTATACGTTCTGTTTAATATGCCAAGGCCAAAAGCAATTGAACTCCGCACTTAAATCACACAGACATACACACATACATACAGATTTCATTACATTTTGTGCTGCGCAATCGATGCTAAGCAATACGTCACAAATGGGCCTTTATACAATTTTAACTCGCATATTGCTGTACATTTTTACATTTGTGTGTGTCTGTGTGTTTCAATACATTTTTTTTTTTTTTTGTTTAATGTTGTTTTAGTAACTAGTTCCGGTTGATGTAGGGATTTATTGTTGATTACCGCAATTGTTTACATGCATGTGCATTAATACATAACACAAACCACTGGCAATATCAGTTAAGCAGCTACCAGCGGAATACAGACAATTCACGTGCTGCGCGCACGAGCACAGTGGTACAACGCACTTTTGGCTGCTTGCCAGCGCAACGTGTTGCTAAATCAACCACTCGAGACACTGTGCGCTTTAACACCCATATGTACATCAATCAACGAAGACTCGCGTGAAACAACGGCACAAAGCATAAAGCGTAATTGAAGTCAAGTTACTGTGCGCTGTTGTGATGGGAAATGGTTGGTTTCTGCAGCTGTATTTTTCAAATTTCTGCTTCTGCGTTCGTTGTTTGGCTCACGTACCACATTTTTGTTACCAATCATCGCTTTAAAGTATCTCTCAGTATCTCGTGGATGCATGCGCTGAAAGTCGCGTGCGCCAACATGTTACTCACTAAAAGTCATGTATGCCAGCAGCGGTCTGTACGTGTGTGTGTATTGACCCCAAATAGTTTGACGAATGATGAATTGGGGTCAAAGCAACTATGCGATAATTGCAGCTATCTTAAATGGATATCATTAGGCATGGGAAATCATTTTAATTCAATTCAAATGTTTGTTAAGATTAACAATAGCCACTGAATTTAAATGTGAATCATAAACAATAACTATAAGCATAAGATTATATAAATTTCTTAGACCTTTGACAATAATATATGTAAATACTATTCACATATTCATACACATGTCAAATGAGTCGGCAATAATAAAATTGAAAACAAATCCAAAGTCCAGAAAATTGCTCGCTTTGATTTGTAACTCGAACTATTTCGGCATTTAGAACATACGCATGCGCTACAATCCCTTTAAGTGGGAATCGAATGCGTAAAAGTATATCTTGACTTGTGTGCCTTGTTTTGTTGTACAATGGCGTTGTTTGCCTTGTTCTAGGGCACTTTTGTTTTCAGTGTTGTTGTTTTTTTTTTCCTGGGTAGGCGCCCTGCTCACAGTCATGGCCTGTCTGTTCTGACTCTTGTCATGGTTTCGCAGCTTGCATCTCATTAACGAGCATTGAACGCTGCTCCGACAACAACAGCAACAATAGCAACAATAGCAACAACAACGGCAACAAGAATGGCACAGCCAATCAAGACTCGTTTGTGGGTGCAAAGTCCACAATGCCTTTGACTGGAATGATGACGCTACAGTGGTCGTTGGCAAACTAGAATTCTCTGTTTCTTACTTATTTTTCGAGATATGCAAAATGCTGATATTAAAATGTTGTAACTACAAATAAATCTATTGAAAATCATAAACCAATATTAAGTTTAATTAATATTCTAATTAAAGCTTATAAAGGTGCTGAAGTTTTGAAATTCTACTGTAGGCAAACGAAAGTTCTCTAATAATAGAAGTTTCTTATTTATTTGAGAAATATGCAAAACTTAAAATAATTTATAAACAAAAATGTTAATTAAAAATAAAAAGAATATTAATTTAAATTAAAATTCGAATTAAAGTATAAATATAATTTGCAAAAGTTCTGAACACTGTTCATATTATGTTTGCAAGCCGGCTAAGAATGCAAAGTAGATAAATGCAAAACAAAACAAAAAAGTGGAAGACGGCAAAGAGCAACAAGTACAGAAAAACAACTGCGTCTTGGATTAAACTTGAATTTCTTGATAAATTCCATGCAACCAACTCCTTCCAACTTTGCCTAACTTTTCAACCAATCCACAGAACTGCCAATTTGCCTGCGGATAATCTAACGGTGCAGAATTTATCGCCGCCAGCAGAGAAATATTGGAGTATGGTGGCCTACAGCAATGCCAAGTTATGCAACATACTATTCGCACAAGAGTTGGCCCAAGTGAGTAAAATATCTCTATTTATTTATTGTGTCAAATTTGAATATTTGTGGTTTTGTTGCAGCGCTGGAAACAACGTGGAATTTCGGTATTCTCGCTGCATCCCGGCAATATGGTTTCGACGGAGCTGTCTCGTAATTATTGGGTTTATCGCCTGCTCTTTGCGATTGTGCGTCCCTTCACCAAGTCACTGGTGAGTCAGTCAATCAGCCCAAGACTTTGACTAATATATGTATAATGAATCTCCCCCTCTGGCAGCAACAAGCGGCTGCCACAACAATCTACTGTGCAACGGCCAATGAGTTGACGGGCCTTTCGGGATTATATTTTAACAACTGTTACTTTTGTGAGCCCAGCAAACTGGCCAAGAGTGAGCCACTGCAGCAGCAATTGTGGACGCACAGCGAGCGCTTAATTAGCGAGCTAATCACAACAAACAATTAATGTGCAATTATGTGTGACTTGGTTTTGCTTAACATTTCTATTTATACATTTTATAATTATGCATTGAGTATACTAATTTTGTGTTTTTTTGATTCGTTTTGTTTTGGTCTTAAATCTAGCATTTGACAAAATAGCATCCTACGATCTAAACAGGCACAGATCGAATTTTTTTGGGGATTGATTGAGGGGGAGTTGACTAGAAATCTGAGACTCGACCCTTGCGCTCCCAGTCGCCGTAGCGTGTTGGCTCCGGTCCGGCGGGGCCGCCAATTTCGCCCGTATACGGATTTGTTTGATTTGGCCAGGGCTTCAACGGCTCCGTCTCCTGATACGGATGACGTGAGAATTCATCCAGTTTGCCCAACGGTGTCTTCGCGCGCAGCTTCTTCTGGAAGGCCATCAATTTCTCGGATGGTGTTTTCTTCATCTCCTTTATTTCCACAACGCTATCGTTGCCACCCGCCGCTGACCGCCAGGCGCTGCTTGTCGATAAATAGCACACTGAAGAAGACAAGGATTACGATTATCATTAGAATTTATATTTCACAACACTTTTCACACACACACACCTTGTTTGCCCATTTGCGGCAAGGAGCGCAGCGTTTGTTTTGTCACCGACTGCATTTTAGTTCAAAAAGTTCGTCTGCTCTTATTTGAAAGTACCGGTGTAATTAACTTGCGTTTTATAATACTTTATTTGTTGACTGTTGCTTTTAATGAGATCTCGCGATGTCGTCACTTGCGCAGCTCTTGCACGTTTGTGGCAACTGAGCGGCTGCCTCTTGTTTATATAGGCTAGTTTTTTGTCGACAGAGCGACGCAGCTGCTTTTATTTTTTGTGTCGCGATTGCGTTGAAAGCCGCACGTTCGATTCTTGCTGCTTTCGTTGCGGGGCCTGTTACGTATTATTGCGCTGGTTGTTCGCCCCAGAATTATCGATAACAATATTATTATAAAATTATTTGCGCGCAACTACGTCATGAGTGATAAAAAGTTGCACATCTATTTCTGGCTTGCTCTTATTATAAGTCTGAATAAATCAAAATAAAATTTATGTAGCTAAATTTTAAATGGCAGAATTATGAATATCCGAATTGGCGAAATCTTCTTTGACCTAACCTGCTCAAATATCGATACTTAGTTGGGCATAGACATGCTTGAGCGATACTAGAGAGCAATTGTTGGTGTTGCATCGTTTTTTTTTTGTTATATTTCTACGTGTTACATCTGTTTTATTTTTTAGTACGTTGTAATGTTGCCTAAGACCCCGAAACCAGCAATTTGGAGATTCATCAAGGGTAGCGCAAAGACACTCTTCGTGCTGGAAGCCGTCTGCTTTGCAGCCAGCTACGGTCTCTACTACCGCATGAACACAGACCAAGGTGAGTGTCGAGCGTTTCTCACTCTTTGAGCTTTATATAAGTAATTCACTCTTTACTCATTGCATTTTCACTGTGCAGATTTTCGCCGGTACATCAACGAGAAATATCCCTACGCTCTTGAGTATTACTACAAAATTGGTGAGCTTGTTGGCGATAACACAGTGCGTGAAACAGACTCAAATTACTGGAGCTCAACGGCGGCGCAATTCGGCAAGAAGCACGAGTAGAAAAAATAATTAATTATCGATGGCCAGTAATCCGTATGTGAAATCTGTCCTATTGCTGATTGGCGGCGGTGGACTTGGCTACGGACTGATGCTGCTCACCGAACCAAATGCTGAAAAGATCGAACGTATTAAGGCCTCGGCAAGGGGCCCCCGACAATTCAACGCTGACGATGAGAAGAAAGCGCTCTTCATGAAAAAGTTGCAGGAGGCGACGATTAGTACTCCTATTTATCGGCAAACACCAACGGTTGCCGATAAAAAAGAAAACTAGTCTTAATTTCTTTTGTATCAAATTTGTTTCATAGCGTGCTGTTATATAAATATAGGTTTTGCTATAAAATATGAGATGGGCAAAGCGACTGCTCTTGTGTTCTATAATTTTTCACTTCGTAAATTTTATTGTAACTGCAATATTTCATAGTCTACTTTTTACAGTTAGCATTTTTTTTGTTTTGTACATTTCTCGACAAAAAAAAGGATGGGGAAATTTCATTCGTGTGCATTTATCTTGGGAACGATATTTTGTATAAGAATCGATATCATAACATCGATATATTTTAAGGTTTAAACAACATCTGGCGAATAAACAAAAGAAATTAACACAAAATTTGGTTAGAACACCATGTCCATTGATAATGTGCCATTGTTAAGAGAAGGAGCGAACGGGCCGACTGCCTTGCAATTTGGCGCTAGCAAAGAATTTCACACACGCAGCCAGCAGCAGGAGTTGGAGCGCAGCACATTTTTTGGCACTGAGAGACGCCCGTGGGTGCAGGCAAAGCCCAGACCCAAAACGCGCAAGGAGCGCGAGGCAATAATAGCATTGCTGGGCACATCGACCGTCAGCAGAGAGAATGGGGCCACACTCAATATTGAGGAGAATATCAGTTTCGGTGACTTGGCATCGCTGACGACTGAAGATCTCGAGTTGTTTGGTTTTAATGCGATGAGCGAGCGCAACGATTTGATTAAATTGTTTGCACAAATGCCCAATCAGGATCCCAGCTACGATAATATTTGCAATTCGAATGCAGCTGCGGGCTACAACAATCAAATTGTTGGCAATGCTGCAAATCATATTCAATATTTGCGTTCCTCTCTGGCGGCCACCAATTACAAGCTGCAGGTGATGCCGCCCGAAGATGTTATTGTGGGCGATAAGCGCTATGCAAGTCGCTTTGCCCTGGAAGCCTTAAGCAGCGTCCAGTCCATCTCTGATGAGTTAATCAAGGATTTGCGCAAGCTTGATCAGTTGGCCAGCAAGCGAACAGACGATCAGCCACCAAGCAATGCAACAGCAGCAAAGAAGGTACAAAGTAAATCATAAAACAATAAAAATATACGACAATTAATCAGCATTTTTTACTTGACAGCGAAATCTAAAGATCATTTACTACACAGCGCTGGCATTGGGAACCGCTTGCGCCTGGTTCTGGTGGTGGTCCAAGCGCAATCTCAGTCCAAGTGTGCAGAATGTTGCCCTCAAAATTTAAATCTGAATCATTCCCAGACACACAAAATATTAGCCTCCGAAATGCATTTGAATTATCGAAATTATCAGACTATAACCATTCCATAAGGAAAAAGTATCTTTTATGTTTTCCAAATGTAATATTAAGAATTGTTTAGAGCAATCAAATTTGTGCTTAAGACTGCCAAATCTCTTTAGTTTATAATTTTCAGTTCGATACAAAAGCACATTTATGGCTTAAGTGCAAAGATTATGTTATTAAGTTTGTCACAGTGAAATCTCTATAAAGTACTCCAATAAACATAAATATAGTTATTTACAATTAAAATGTAACATTTATTTAAAGCTATTCTAGCTTGTCTTGACTTCCTCAGCCAGAAGCAAAAATGATAAATTTAAATAAGCGTCGACATAATCTGGAAATTCCCAGGCTGTGGTACACGCAACAAGATCACTTCTTTGGGTGCAGTGTGCTATATTTCCTGTAAAATATAGATTGATTACTATCTTTGAGATTCTAAGATAGATCGCCATTTTGGAATGTAAATAAAGTATAATGTTAAAACCTAAGCATGCTCCATCAATATCGATTTCCAACTCCATACTTTTAAGGGCAGCTCTGAATTTAAATATGATATATTTAGGATCTTATATGGCATATGTCGCAGGGTATCTTCCAGCTGGGCACTCTCGACTTTTCAACTTACGCATCACATCCTGTTTGACTAGCGATTCCTGTTCGTATCGCTTCAATAGATCCTCGGTGAATGAAACAAACTGGACCAGTTTCCAGGTGCGATAAAAAATCACATTTGATTCGACGCCTGTCAGTTGGCTTAAGGCACGCAATTGCCGTAAGATCTCACGAGTGTTCTTGTAAATATCCACAAATATGGTTGCGATAATGGAGAGCTTGTCGCAGGGCGCGCGAAGATCATCGGGATAATTGCCTCTCTCATCGTCGGACTTTTCCAGGCAACGCGTCTTCTTTGCCTCGATGGCATAGCACAGGGCGGTGCCGCGCTGCTGAGCCAGTTGCCATTTGGCATAGTTGCTCTGTAGATCCTTGACCATCGTTTCCAGTCGAGCCTTGCATGTGGCCAAGTTGGCATCATGTTTTATAGGAGATTGCAAACGCTGGCTATCAACTAAATAATATTTTAAATAAGCTTATGTCATTGACACACACACACACTTACAGTGGACGGGCGTTAAGGAAGTGTTTAAAAGCTCCATTTTCCAAGCCAGTCAATTGTTTTAAGCACAATTCACAGCAAGTTTAACAATGTAACGAATTTTGAATCAAAACAAAAGCAAGAACTTAATTAAAGCAGCTGATAGCTATCGATATTATATTTATTGAGAACATATCGATACTTATCACATCGCTTGTAGCAATTTAAATAACTACAGAACTTAATAGCTTTGAGCAGGTGGGACTAAATCTCTAACACCACCACACAGCACACACAATTCACTGCAACGCACAAAAGTGTGAAAGTTGCAGAAAGCGTTCGTAGAGAAGTGCAAAAGTGTACAACTGGCGCCACCTAGCTCTCACGACATATATCGCACTAACTATCGATAAGAATCTATAGACGCGCACTAATCCAAGCACACACTCTCAAAAAAAGTGCCGGTCATTACAAGCAGACATTTCCAAAAAAGATATTCGGTCGAAATTTGTCAATAAGAGCAGAACAAATATTAAAGTTTTTCTTCAAAATGTCGATCTGGACACCATTGGAATCTAACCCGGAGGTGAGTGCCTATCGAAGCAAGAAAATTCGTTGCCCCCAAAGCGAACAGCAATGCAGCAATTCAACCATTAAAAAAAGCTTGCGAATCAAAAAGACGCCATTATGTCGATGTCCCGTTATATTTGCTATTCTCATTCCAGGTGCTGACCAAATACATACACAAGCTGGGCGTGTCGCCGGCCTGGTCGGTAATTGACGTCATCGGTCTGGATGATGAGTTGCTCGCAATGTTGCCAATGCCCGTCAAGGCAATCGTCCTCCTCTTTCCCATCAGCCAGAAGGTAATTTGCAATTTTTTCATTCTATATTTGCAATTCAATGAGTTACAGTTTAATAATGCTTGCTTGCACACAGTATGAAGAGTTTTGCGCTGAGGAACAGAAACGCATCATGGCTGGCGCTGAACCGGAAAAGCATCCGGATGATCTCTTCTATATGCGTCAATTCACCCACAATGCCTGTGGCACCGTTGCCCTCATCCACAGTTTGGCCAACAACAAAGAGTAAGTAATTGCAAAGAAAAGAATTTTATAAAATTTTTTACTAATCCTTAACTTGTTCGTTTATAATTGTAAAATCGAATTTTTCAATGTAGTCCTTTATTCTGATATTTTCTAGCTAAAATTATAATGAATTTGATAAACAACTGCAAACGCAGCTTCTTAAAATTTAGCGGTCGATTTATTCAACTAATACCCTTTATATCCTACAGCATTGCTATCGCTGATGGTGTGCTGAAGTCTTTCCTGGATAATGGTCTTGCCTTATCGCCAGAGGAACGCGGTCATGCCTTGGAGAAGGACAAGGCCTTCACCGAAGACCATCAGAAGCTGGCCCAGGAGGGACAAACCGATGCAGCCGCCTATGAGAAAGTGATTCATCATTTTATTGCACTGGTCAACAAGGAGGATACCCTGTACGAGCTGGATGGCCGCAAATCGTATCCCGTCAGTCATGGCAAGACATCGGCGGAGACCTTTGTGCGCGATGCCGCCAAGGTGTGCAAGGAGTTCATGGCCCGAGATCCGGATGAATTGCGTTTTACCGTCTTGGCCCTGGCTGCCACCGAAGCTTAAATTATTTATATATACCAACTATTTATATGATCTCTGATCAAAACATACGCCTATTAACGCATTTGTAAGGCCAATGAGCAGCGCTGGAAGATTCGCTCTTGGCCATATTAACCCGCCCAAAATTGTCATTATTATTATCGCTTATTCATATTATTGTATCTCGAAAGATTTCAAAAAACATAAAATTCGCATAAAATGCTTGAGAACTGAATATCTATAATCAACCAACTTTCTTTATATATATATATATTTATATATATATCCTGCAAGCGTTAAATATTATCAGAAATGATTGAAGATATGCCAATGATAGGCGAGGGAAACCACCGTCGATTACAATTTGGTCAGTCACACCAAATTGTAATTAGAAATAAAGATCTTTGAATATTGAAAAATTCCAGTTGAATCTTTGAATCCCAATAGAAGCCTTATTTTAATTATTTCATTGCGGTATAAAGAAATATTGCTTAAATCAGTTCAATTTTTTTTTTTTCAAATTTTACGTGAACAAAAAGAAATAAAATTTCCTCTCTAACTAAATAGGGAAATAAAGTATAGTAAGCAGATAAAGATTAGTGAGATAGATACAGTACAAGTAGTATAAGGATATATTTATGTTTATAATATAAAATATAAAAATTAATATATAAGTCCTCCACGAGTATATATATACTTTGTGTGCTGTTTATTAGCTACAGGGTAACTGAGTAGTCGAGCACTCATGGCTCGACGGTGTCTTGCTGCTTGTTAACTGCGCATGCCCCAAATTACTTATGCTCCACGTTACTGTTTGACAGTTGCAGTGTGACCAACCACTCGATGTGGTTGCTTTTCCTTCTTTTTTTTCTGTTTCAGGCACAATTCAAGAAATTGTGGATTTCGTGGGCTAAGCGCAGCGAAACTAGATCCCAACCAGACTCTCCAGTGTGCCGCTACAGGATATATAGATTCAAGTATATTTCTACATACATGTGGGCGTTGTCGCTGCCCGGACGTAATAATGAGGCTGCTGCTCAAGGAGCTGACGCGTTTCACGACGCAACCACGCACCTTCTATTGTTACATGTTCCTCAGCATTTGGATATTCCTGCTTATAGCTGGTGAGTTAATCAATATGGAGCACATACTCCACATCTGTCGAGCACAGGCCAAATGTTTCTTCTTGTTGCAGGCATGTATCGCTACATGGGGAATGCTGAATACAATGGCAGTCCGGGCAGCGGCGGTGGCAACTATAATCTCAACACGGGCACAGCCAGCTCGGATGCAAATGAATTCGCATCGAGTGCTCAGCGTTTCGCACAGTATCGGGAACGCTGTGCGCCGCTGGCACAGCTCACTCGAGTGGATGATGGTGGCATACTGGAGGGTTGGAAGCTGCAGGGTGTCCTGCTCATCATCAGGCATGGCGATCGTGGGGCAATGTCGCATGTCCATGCGGGTGGCATCAATTGTGGTGTGCCTGCAGATGGCGACAGTTTGGTCAATAGGTAACTGTTGCATTCAACTGCTAACTCTGTGATTTTCAAATATTCTTCTGGCAGATATCGCAGCTTTTTGCACAACTCCAGCAGCTCCGCATCGGGCTCGAATCACATGTACTGGAGCAAGGTGGGTCCATTTCACGGGTTTCCCCTACTCCCAGCCACGGAACGCGGCTGTCCTCTGGGCCAACTCACCTACAAGTAAGTGGCCCAAACTAGAATATCACGCTGGAGTTGTTTGCTTCTGGATTCAGGGCACATTCACATCACATTTAGACATGCTAGTGCACTTATTGATTTGACCATGGGTGTATGTGGGAATACTTCTTGATTTTCAACACACATCTTCAATTTGCAGAGGGATTGCTCAACTGTTGCACGTGGGCGACATAATGCACCAGATCTATGCACATCCGCTGGGACTGCTCCTCAAGCCGAATTCAGTGCGAGGAGGAGCACTGGAGACGACGCCACATACACTGCTCAATTCGGATGAGGTGGTTGTGTTCACGACGCGTTATCGTCGCACCTTTCAATCAGCGCTGGCGTTGCTCTTTGCCCTGTTGCCGGCGGAGAAGTGGTTGGCGCTGAATATGAGGGAATCGCATAGTATGGCCTTTTGCTTTGGTGACTGCAGCTGCGCCCAGTCGATGGTGTTGAGGAAGCGGCTGATGCAGCTGGCGGATCGTCAGTTGTTGCAACGTCCCGATGTGCTGGCCGTGATGCAATGGATTGGTGGCACGCTGCTGCAACATGCGCCCACTGAGGGTGGCGTAACGAATCCCTTCGAGGTGGTCGATGCCATGTTAACGGTGCTGTGCCATGAGACGACAACGCTACCTTGTCGACGACCTAATGGCAGCCAGAAGAGAGAGGCGAGCACTAGGAATCAGGATCTCATTGATGTCATCAACATTGATCAGGATGAGATGACGGGCAATGCGCAACAAGCGGCTGCTCCTGCTGATGATGCTGCTGGTGCTGATGCACCCGCAGCGGATGCAATTGCCCCACCCAATGATGAACAGCAGCAGGAGTCGGATGGATGTGTGGAGGCATTGCATGTGGATGCACTCATGTCCTTTGCCGATGAGCTATCGCTGCGCAGCGCTCGCCATGTCTACTACAAGCGTTCAGGCTTACTGCGCTCCTATGGCATGATCCGACATATTGTTGGCAATATGCTGAAGATGATCTCCGGTGATCGGACGAAATTTGTGCTCTATTCCGGACACGATTGCACCATGCAATATCTGACCGCAGCACTGGGCATACAAAATGCACAGGGACAAACCATTCCATATGCCTCGAGATTGGCCTTTGAAGTCTATCGCAGCGAGGCGCATACGGATTATTATTTCCGTGTCGTCTACAATGGCCGGGATGTCACCCAGCAGATCGAGTTCTGTGAGGGAGGCAAGAGTTTGCGTGTGACTCGCGATAGTCGCGGCAATAAGGCCGACCTGTGCCCCATTGAGAATATCATTCGGTTCCTCCACGAGGACTACTTTGCCCCATTGAATGCGACCAATTTCAAAGAGGCCTGCGCAGCATCTATTGGCAGCCCAGCCAAGGCGAACGACTTCTAAGGCAGATCCCAGTTCAGCCAGGAGTTCCAACTCTCTCCACGCACTTTATCAACTGTGATAAGTAATAGCTAAGGCGTAAGCCACGCCAAATATGTTTGTTCCCTTTCAACAGTTTAATTCTTATATCATGAGTCTGTCAGGCTGTCGGGCTGTCAGGCATACAAGAAAGTACATTTTGCGTATAATTTAGCTTGATTTGATAGAATTTTAGGCATCTGATATTTTTTACTGTAAATCGGAAATCTATCGCACACATAAATACATATATATTTATTTATATACACACATATATATACATGTATATATATATATATATATATAGACATTTAAGTTCTGTAAATCGATACATATCAGCGATGGCTTCCAAGCCAACGCGATCGTTTTCTTATCCTTAGGCTAAGATCTTCAGGGGAGTTCATCTACTCCTTGGAACACCTTACATATCAGCAACACAACATGTGCAAAACTTAGATACAGTTAGTTATACATACATATACACATACAATATATGCTATTCCGCAGTTAAGTATTTCAATAAATGTTGTCCCAAACGAACAAAATAATTTACACAATTTTCGACATTTATTTAATCATGGACAAGTTTGATACGATTTGTCAAAACTATACTATTAATGGCAATGCGGTTTTTGTAATACTTACATCGATTTAGGACGTTAAGAACCATTATCCAAAGAATTGAAAGCAAATTTTAAGAAAGAAAAGTTGTGTTTGGGGATTGTGTTCATGTTATGGATTTGATGGTGGTCCAATTGCCGACGAGTTGTTCAAAAAGATCTTTGCTGAGTTATGTTACTTAGTCTTGGGTATTTTTATTTTTTATTTAAATATTTCATTGGCCTGGCAAAGAGAGTAAAAATTGTGGCATTCAATTAAGATGTATGTTGGAGGTAAAGGTGCAGAAAGGGTTATATATTTTCCTGGACCTGCATGGCAATTAGATTAGATAGCTCTGGTGATGAATAATTGCAATTACTAATTAATTGAAAACCAAACTTAATGCAAATTAGCAGACTTTTTAATTTTGGCTACATGCTGACTAATTTTATAGAACAGATGTGCTCGAAGCTCAAAACATATTTGTTTATTTTTTAATTCAAATAAAAAGTGGAATATTAAATATTTATATATTTTAATGAATTGAATATTGTTTTAAATGTTTACATGTCGATTTGAATTTATTTAGCAACATATTTTTATCATCAAGTCTAGGACGTATTTATCTTTGTAACAATTGTATATTGTTTATAATATTTAACAAATATGCAACTGATTAAACAAAAAATAAACTTTAAAATTCCCTTAAAAATATACAATGTTTGACAAATAAAAACCGTTAACAGCTGTGTAGACTTTTTCAAATTTGAGTTGCTATAAAAGGGCACCCAACTCGTTCAATTCATATCATTCTCGAGTTACCAACGTTACAAAATAACACTTCAGCTATGATGAGAACCCACACCGTAATCCTGACCTGTGCTCTTCTGGCGATCCTTGTTGCCTATTTTCCATCGGGAGATGCCGCGTGTATTTGTGAGTGCGTTAAGCAGCTCGTAAGTGATACGCCGGAATTGCAAGCATTATGTGTTGCAAATCCGTCATTTCTGCAAAACTTGATAAAAAAACTGGGGGCCTGCCTTGTGGGAGCTGTGCTACCTTTGCCACTTGGCACATGCTAAGTTATTCACATCGACAAATATTTTTAATAAACAAATGTGAACATTCAAAAAGGTTCGAAGTTTTCATTTTCAGCGATATCCTTCAAGCTTCACTTGTTATACATTTGGAGAGAAAATTCAACGGACTGCGGAAAATTCTGATATCAGAGTTATAGCAGCAAAGAAATTTAGTGCGTGGTGTGTGCCTCGATCATTGAATCATCATTCATTTGAGTAAACCCAATCT
Source organism: Drosophila nr. perissopoda 5 BK-2023a (assembly GCA_035044105.1). Lineage (NCBI taxonomy): Eukaryota > Metazoa > Arthropoda > Insecta > Diptera > Drosophilidae > Drosophila > Drosophila nr. perissopoda 5 BK-2023a. The sequence goes on from JAWNMK010000268.1 coordinate 1,113,786, forward strand.
GTAAAATTTGGATAATTAGGCTAATGGCATCCTTGGAAATTTAACCACGCCCGGGTGGGGTGATAACTGCCCAAGATATTGGCTCCTCTGATTTTTGGTGGCATTTTGATGGCTGTTGCAAGTAATATACATTTCAAATTTCATGTATTTGAACCATCAGGTTGCTGTGGCAGATTTGCGACTATCAATTTTATCAATCAATCGGCAAAAATTCCTCAACTCATACCACACCGAGGCTGCAGACTGGTAATAGCATTATAGTGGTCCGCAAGGTACAGATGCTAGCTAAGATTTGCACCCTGAACTTCGGACTTGGTCTGTTTTCATGGTAATGTTCCTGGTAAAGGACCAAGTCATGGTTTCGAGGTAACGGGCCGGGCTAAGGTGTAGTTGGACCCGTGCCGATAGTCAGCCTGGCTGGGTGCCCATAAATAGCCCAGCCATTTACGGAGCATGTCGGTGCTCTGGCGCCCAGCATCCTAAAGCACCAAACCCGAATGCGGCGGCCCATCCACCAGCCGAATGATTGCAAATCATTTGTCTCATCTACTCATCTTATGATTTATATGAAATCCAGGACAAACATGGCCTATGAGTGACAATTGTTCTAACCTAACCTAACCATTAATTAAATCAAAATTCAGTTGACAAGTGCTCCCAACTGGCGCGCTATAATTTTTTTATAAAGTCGTCAAAAATAATTCACATAAAATCTAATTAAAGAAATAAAGTTTGATTACAAGTTAGTATCAGAGGCCGAAGCAGTCAAATTCTTTATTAAAAGACAATAGCCTTAAATATTTTATGAATCTTTCGTGCACATTTAATTGCATATTGACATACAGTTTGCATATGTCCCTCAATTTTAGAGCTCCAACTGGCAATATTGAAAGGCACGGTATAAGATTACCTCCTTCTAAACATTGGTCGGCAAATATCTTGTCAAATCACTTATGTAACTATAAAACACCATAATGTGCTGTAATTACTGTGCAATACATTTTGATTACAGCGCAAGCGCCTCTTTGGTTACTACGCTGGCATCCAAACACCGACTGACTGTAAGACTGTGCAATGCAATTCGCAATTTTGCTGTTGACTGCACGAACGTGTGTGTTTGTGTGTGTGTGTGCGTGAGGGGGAGGGAGGTGTGTGCATCTCACACTCACGTGCTCAATAAGCAGCAGCTTCAAAGAGTGCTAAAGCAAACGAGAGCAAAGACCCCCGCCAAAGGTACAAAAAAAACAAAGTACAAAACGAGAAAAAAACAAAAAAAAAAGAAAAAAATTAAAATAAAAGGCAAATTGCGTCGACTGCGCGAAACTGGAGAGTGGAGCCGTTATTACTTATCTGTGTGTCTTGCGGCGGGGAGTAGAGTAAGTAACGCGGCGCACTCACTCACACACACACGCACACACAGACACACGTACACACTGACACATAGTGATGAGTGGAACGGGTGAGGGGTGGGGGAGAGGGGGGAGTCAGCGAGCGCGCAATGAGTGTGTACAGAGACTGGAGCCGGCGATTGTACAGCGATTGTAATGTAAAATCGACGCTCTGCTCTCTGCTGAGAGCCTGTTGACATTCAGTACATTTTGTTACTTTTGTGCACGCAGCTGGCGACGGCGACGATGATGATGGCGCGTGCAAAGAACCCCAGTCCAGGCCAGGACAGGAGTTGAGTTGAGTTTCACGTGACGCCCGCGACAGCCGTAAAAAGGAGCAACTCAAAAAAAAACCATTTGTTGTAACAGGCCCTCCACTTGCTCGTTGTGGTTGTGCTTGCTGTAAAAAAACTGTAAAGCGCCGTTTGCCATCCACTATATTACAATGTAAACCGCATCCACAACCACAACCACATCCACGTAATTTCACGTTGTCATCGTCGTAATGCTTGATGCCAGCCCTGGGGCAGTCGTCGCTCGCATGGTGCATGGTTGTGTTACATTGGGAAAAGGAGCCCAGAACGCGTAGACGCGTTGCACTTTGTGCAAAAACAACAAGTCATTTTGGTCTACAAGACTAGTGTGATATACTATATGATACCCTGTGATGAGCAATGTTTCCAAATTATACACACCAATTCGGGAATTCCCTGCTTATTAACAAATAAATAAAAATAAATTAGAAATACATCACTTATTAAATAATATATAATTTTTTAAATCATAATCATATATTTTTAGCATTTTGTGTCACAAATTTTCTGAGATTTAATCGATGTCGAAGCATTCTAATTTGCTAGCAATTAATGTAAACATTTTTAAAATGCAAAATTTCATATTTGTAAAAAACTAGAATTTATTAAAACTGGATTTGTTTAACTAGAGCACTGCTACTCCCTTCTTCAAATGTTGTTTGCCAGATTACTGAGTATAAGAGCAAACGCCTGAGAAAAAAAAATACGCACACACACTAATTTTTTTATTTTGGTTTACATGTGTGTGTGTGTGTGTGAGAGAGAGAGAGAGTAGGGCGGGGCAGGTGCGCGCCCGCCTGTCTGACGGGCAGCGTCGCAGCGCAGCGAATGTGCAGTGAATGGCATTTAATATGAGCATCTCTCCGATGGGGGCTGGCAACGTCATTGCGCTCAATTTGCTGCACGCCGTTGTCAATGCCTTCGTCTCTTTCGTTGTGTGTGTGTGTGTGTGCGAGTTGCTTGCTTCGCTTGCTTTGTGTGAGAGTGCGTGTATGTGTGTGTGTGTGTCTAAAGCAAAAAGTGCATTTCGGATCCACAAAAATGCAGCTCCCTCTCCCACAGCATTGTGTTTGTGTGTGTGAAGTCTATTGCATGTGCGCAGGCACAGTGACACGCAGTTGTCTATCTACTTCATAAAATTTATTTATAATATATTTATTTATTATTTTATGTATTATAACAACAACAAACTTGCATCGACTATACTTTTATTTAATTACACACAATTAATATTTGTTCAATTTTGATGCCATTTGACGTCACTGTGAGCAACACTCAATTGCATTGTGCTTTAGTGCATTCTCTTTCTGTGTTTCATGAGCGAGAGAGAACGTAAAGAGCTGCATTGCACACCAATACAAACGCAAGTACGTCTCCCAATTGGCTCTGGCTAGTGCAGCAATAGCAACAACAACAACAACAATGCGCTCATGTGCATTTTGAACGGGGGGAACCGGTGGAGGCCGGCAATAAGAAATACAAAAAGAAACAAATTGAATTTTGTTGTTGTGTGTCTCTCTCTTTCTCTCTCTGTGTGTGTGTGTGTGCGTTTCTCTCTTTCGTCGAGCTGTGTGCATTTTTGTGTTACAAATGTCGGCATCTGCTGTTCCCTTAATGCTGCGTCTCTGTTACAAAATATTGGCGAAGAAAAATCATACAACGTTTTTTTTCAAACTTTTTTCAACCATTTTTCATCGGTACGCAAACATTGTTGTATGTGTGTGTGCCAGTATATGTGCGTGTGTGCGTTTGTATGTGTGTCTATGCCAATATGGGGAGCAATTTAAGCAACCAATCCGCTTAGCTTATGTGGGCATTTTAGGCATGATAGTGCTCTCCTAGGCAAAAGTGTGCAACCATTTTTTTGTTTTCCCTAATTCATTTTTGGGGAAAGCGTGTAGACAGGATTTTTCATTTTCATCTAACTAGCAATAGAGAGCGATAGAGAGAGAGAGAGAGAGAGGCAGACGGACAAGTTGCTATCGTTGGTCTATGCCGTCTGCGTCTCTGGGGCCATCTAATAGAAAACCAAGAGTTTTCCAAGCAGTCGTCAAACTAGGCTCCAATCCCCAACCACCTATTCAACTGCGGGGCAGATGGATGCACTTTTCAAATGAGCGTGCGAGTGGTGGGAAGGGGGAGGCGGGAGGCGACACAAGCAACGTTGTCTTCATACAGTTTTCCACGCAAACAGCTCAAGCAACGGAGGAGCTGCATCGTCACACACACACACACTCAAACAGACACACACATGTACATAGAGCTTTAGATAGTCACAACTGAGCGGGCATAGAGCGCGAGAGAGGGAGAGAAAGAGGGAGAGGGAGAGGGAGAGGGAGAGAGGGCGATAGCTGCAGCTAGAAGAAATTGCGAAGACGCAACATCGTAATTGCACCTCGGAGCAGAGCAGAGCAGAGAGAGCGCCAAAGCGTAAAAATTAAAAAAGGGGGTAGGGGTAGGTGGGTGCTTTAGTGCTGGGCGGTGCCCATAAGCTGGTACACATATTTAGCAAGTACCTACGAGTACACAAGTACTTGCTTACATTCCTCATTCCGTGTAAGTGGAAATGGAAGTGGAACTGGAAGTGCATTCAGCGCGAGGCTCCAAACTAAACTAGAAAGTGAGAGTGAGAGAGAGATAGAGAGGGGGGGGGGGGGAATATAAATATACAAAATATAATAGAAATGCTTTCAATTTCAGTTAGCATGCAATTTGAGCAACCAATCATGGATATCTTTGGCATCCAGAATATTATAGTTGTTCAAATGTATTTAGTTTGAAGAATTTTGCAAAACAGCAAAACTTTTCATACAAGAACTCATCTTTTCACCGATCTATATTGATATGACAGCTATATGATATAGTTATCGATCAAGTTCCAAGGATCATCAAGAAAGCTTTAGAGCTGATCGAGTAGTTAAGACAAGTCAGACAGAAGAGATGGTTATATCGACTCGGTTAGGCATGCTGATCAGGAATACACACACTTTATGAGATCGTTGACGTCTTCTACAAGTTTTCGCACTTTAATCTAAAAGCACCCCTAATGGAGTCTAGTTAAAATTTTCTAATACCGTTTTGTCAAATCAGCATCAAGTGTAAATACTATTTTTACCCGATGTGTAAACTGAGTGGGTAAATGGTAAACTGGCTGTAACCCGGAAGATCTACTTAGCCTCTTTACCATGTACGCTATAAATGCTGATCCCACTGAGGACGGTTTCTCTAAGGTTTACAGCGGCTACTGATCATTTCCTATCTGCAAAGCAGCTGATCCTTCCAAAGACAATCAGTAGCTAAATAATCCACAACCACATGTTGATGCAAGGAATAGCAGAAATAAATTATTTCATTAAAAGAATCCTTAAATACGGCCTAGTTATATAGGTAATGAGAGCAATAACTTGTTGACATTTGGAAGACGTCAGAAGGACAAAAGATAACTCCACTAAATTTGTAGGTTTTTTTGGGAAGCTGCGAAGTGTTTTTGGGCAAAAAAAGGGTCTTGGTTATAATTAATATTTGTACTTATGCCAAAATGGAATTTCCAGTTATTATTTTCTGGATATGTTCTCATAATTTACTTCTGGATAGAAGGAAAAAAAATAAAATATTTTATTTTAGTATTTATTGAATTTTTTGAAAACAGAAAATTGTGTTTATTTTTTAAGGTGAAGATTAACAAAATAAAAAATGATTTGTGTTTATTAAGCAGTGAACATTAACTAAATCAGAGCTGAATTAAAAATAACCATTTAGTTTCACTTCTAGCATAAAATACAAAAATCGTAGGAATTAGAATATTTCATAAAAAATCCAATATCGACAACACTGTTAAAGCAAAAAGCGAACTTACACACACATACACACGCACACACCGAACATACCCCGCCTTGCAGCCAAAAAGTCAAGGAGCAAATTATTGTTGCGCTGGCACAGAGTGCAATGCACTGAACTCCGAGTACATTGGCCCCAAAACCAGCGATTCACGCACACACACACAAAAACAAACACACACACATATGCAGGGAGCGAGAGAGAATAAGCACATAAACGGTCACACTCATTCGCTTACAAGCATACGGATAACAGATAACAGACACAGGCATACACTAATAACAAAAATGCACAAACACACACATACATTAACAGCTAGCCAGCAAGTTAAATGACCTTCGCATATTGCCATCCTGCTCGCACATAAGTGTCGAGCATTGACGTAACGTGTACGCGAACTGTTAGCCAATTGCTGCGCGCCTATTGAATTAACATCGCATGACGCAAAGTTCGCGGAACGTACATTTTTCAGCAGCAGCATCAGCAGCAGAAGCAGCAGCGACGACAGCAGCAGCAGCGGTCGCATTTTTACCGTTCGAACGCTGGCTGGCGTTGCTAACATAGAAAATCGTTAGAAATGTGCTCAGCAGCTACCAAGTTTTCATAGAAATAGCAAAAATCTGGCCGCAAACTTTACGCCCCAAAATAATTCAACCGGACTGGGCTGAGCTGGGAGCTGTTCCAGCCGGAGCTGGAGCCGGATCTGGAGTTGGAGCTGGAACTGGGTTACACACATACACACACACAACACAGTTAATAACATTTGTGTGGGGGATCACTGTAAAATTAACATTACAAAGAACGTTTTTTGCCCATTATTCGAAATAACAAAATTTGAAAATGCTTTTTGTGTTTTGTTGTTCTTGTTGTTGTTGTTGTTATTGTTTTGTCTTTCGGTTTTGCTTTCGTTTGGTATTTCTTGAAGCCTGTTCGTTTATATTTTAAACATACAAACGAAATAATGGCACAAATAATGCCCACAAAACTGTACGCCGATTTTTGCAGTGTGTGTGCGGCCATAATACATACAAATAAATAAAATAATATTATAAGCGGCACTTGGCAGTAATTTGTTTTGGCCGGGGTTAAAAGTAGGTTTTTTTTTTTATTTTTTTTTTTTTTGGCACGCCTTCTAAAATTATAATTTATTATTATTATATTTCGTTTGCTTAATTGCACCAGGAAAACAGAAGTTGCACAGTTGTGAGCAAGTGACACAATAACAATAACAATAACAACAAACAGCATACAACAGGCTAGACAACAACAGGGTGGCAGATCCACCACAGTGTTACTCGCCCGACATCACCCATCTACCTCCTGCTTACCCCCCCCCCCCCCCCCACCCACCCACCATCATGCCAACGGTGTTGGGTCTGTGCTTGAGCAAAAAATCGAAAAAGATGGCTACTAACAGCGCGGGCTAACAGAAAATGTAGCTAAACGGCCGGCGTGTGTGTTGGGGAACTCGCTTGCAATTGGGGAACACACACACACACACACACACACATACAAAAGGGGGACCAGGCATTGCCCCCATTGACTCATAGGGCTGACGACTCTCCGCTAAAAAGGGGCATTGCCGCCAAAAAAAAAAGACCTTCTCAAGGCTGGCAGCAGCAGCCGCAAAGCGCACACACGCCGACATGGGGAAGTCTTGACTACAGTAACAGGCGATCAGCAAACAGCAGCTGGCCCCAAGCCCCCAAACAAGTGCGACCGACGCGTTGCCCCTCGCTGCCACTGCCACTTGCCTCTGTGTGTCTTTTGTTTTCAGTTGTGTGTGTGTGTGCGTCGCCTCCCCGTGCGGCGACCGAAATGAGTGGCAGTGGCGCACAGCTATAAAGATTAACATACTATCTGGAGTAGTCCATGGGCTGGAAATAAATCATAATTGAATGATTCATTGAAATTATTCGCAATGAATGATTTAAGCTTTAAGTAATCCCCTTGGAATCATGATTCATAATCAATAGTTTTAGCTTTAAGTTATCGATATTGTACTCATTTCAAATTCAAATGAAATCGATAATGCCACATATCTACCACAATTTTAAGGATGCAGTCACCAAATTTGATAGGTAGTTTGTTGGCGATGTGCTTCAAAGATAGATTACTAGGAATGTCCTGTAACATTTTTGTTCGCTAACGCTCACGCGATCCCCAAACTTGCGAAAGCCTATATATCCTGCAATTTGAAAGCTAATGCTACAAATCTTATACGATAGATTGTTAGGAGACTCCTTCAACTTTATTTTTCGTCCACGCCCACTCCCGCCCCCAAAAATGTACAAATGCCTATTTCTACCGGAATTTTAAAGCCAAGCTTGTAGGGTATTTATTTATCGGTATTTCTTGACTACACCCTTCCTGTTCTGTGGCACTTTTTTTCATATGGTGTTTTTTTTATTGTAATCTACTTATAGTCCAAAAGATAAATTAATAATGAAACCAATAATAAAATATAAAAAAATATGTATACGCATGTACATATATTATAAATATTACATAATATTCAAAATGGAGAACTCCCTTGTATTTCATACTTCAAATTTTGCAAAAATCGCAAGACTTAAAATCAATTATCAATAACAGTCGAAACTTTTTAAGTTAATAAAAAAAAAAAACAATTGTCAAACATTCTGTCCAGTTAGTCGAATTAGTTAACGATCCTTTAGTTACTGTACTAAAATCCTTTGCTCGCACGCCTCTGTGCCATGTCTAACAATACCGAATGCAATTGCCGAAATGTTCCCCAACATGTTATCGACTTCCCATCTGCCAAATAGCTGTAGCCCCCATCCCCCCTCCTGCATACACAAACACACACACAAACAGTGTCGCAGCTTAAAATTGATAGAAAAAAGGCAGTGGGGCAGGGGGCGGTCAGAATCAAAAAATAATCAGAAGGGGGGGCCAAAGGACACTTTCATTTCGTGCCAAACGAGAGAGTAAACAATTTTTAGTGAAATTTTCGAATAGGCGAACAGCAAATTTGTAGGGCGTACGCTGCCGTGCCGATGATGATGATGATGATGATACAAATATATACACACACACACACACACACACACACACTTACGTACTCACAGCAAACAGCTCCGTGTGCGCCCGCCCCATTTACTTTTTGTAGTTTTTTTATTTGCGCGCTCAACTGTTCTAAATGATGACGGGAGCAGCAGCAGGCAGCAGGCAGCAGACAGCAAGCAGCAAGCACAGCCACTTAGATGATAAAAAAAAAGCACAAGCAGCGCACACATAATACAAAACACACACGCACGCAAACAATCAGCGCAAACAAGGTGGGTTCTGAGCATGCGGGCGGCGGCAGGAGGAGCACGCTTTGGGTTCGGGTCACACACACACGACATTGACTTTGAAACACATTTGACAACAGCAAAAACAAAAACAGGCACAAAAAAAAACAAAAACTCGTGATCGCAACAGCAAACGAAAACAGTCGAGAGAGAAGACAAGTAGAGAGAACCATTTTGATTGCGGAAGGGTTGAGGCGGGGAGTGGGGGGGAGTGTGGTGTGCTTATGTGCGCAAGCTTGTTGTCAGAGCAAACATTTGAGTGAGTTCTCGCTCTCCCATGTGCAAAATACTAATTAGCATTTGAGGTAAACTACACGAAACGAAACGGAACACACAAATATATATATCAGAGACAGCCAACTGTCTCGCTCCAACACACAGCGCAGCGGAAGAAGAGCAACGGCAACATCTAATTCACCTCAGCGCTGAAAAAAAAAACAGAAAACAAAAACAAAACAATAAATGTTGAAGAGGTAATGAACTCACTGAAGCAGCATACAAATGTATGTGTGTGCCAAGCGGGCGTGTGTGTGTCGTGTTTGTGTGTGCTTGTGTTTATTTATTTCATTGCCAAGGTAACCGCACACACACATACACACACACAGCGCTCAAGCATTCGAATCGCACTCACATTCACAGTGGTTGATTGTGCTCTGTTGTGGGCGCCCAGCAACCTGCTGCCCATTTCTGCGTCACTGTTACCGTTAAAACTTAAACTTAAAACAGTTCAAACATTTTTTACAACATGCATGCAATTCGAGTAAGCCAAATCCGACCAGCGCGCAACGTACACCGAACGTTCACCATTCGAATGGTTGTGGCAACAACGGCCGAGTGCCTTTGAGTCAATTGGCCAGGAAATCATAGATACAAAGCACCACAATAACTTGGCCCATTCATTTTAGCCTGGTTTTTTTTTTCGGGCGTACACTGGGTCAAAATACCAATTGACACTTGAGCCACTTTTAGTATAAAAAAAGGGGTTTAGCTGTGTATTTCTGAGTGTACTGTGAATAAGTTGAAATCACTCAAAGCAAATAGTTTGGAATTGTTTTCACTCATTTGGAAGGTAGACCTTCACAACATCGAAGACCCCCAATACCAGCAAGTACGAAGCAATGGCATCCTCCGATTGAAAACAGGCAACGCGGATCGCCAGGAGGGCACAGGTCAGGATTACGGTGTGGATTTTGTAACCTTGAGAATAATGCGAATTGAACGAGTTGGGTGCAAATTTGGAGAAACATTCGCAATGCTTTAGGTACGTCTTCACAGATATTTGTCAATAATTGTTTTTTTTTATGTTTTTTTTTGTGCGTGATAATAATATATTACGTCTAATAGCGGAGGAATAATTTTTGGTTGAATGGCCAATGAGGGCTAGAAAATTGACAAAGCCGCAGACGGCACATTCTGCGCAGCCCCGATAGGCCCTGCATCCCCCGCAGACCACACAAATTCCGCATCCGACAAAACGTTGCCGACCGGATTTCCCGATTTTCCTATCGGATCCGGCACATCTGGAAAATCCCAAGTATCTCCCGGTGGAAAACAGGCAACGCGGATCACCAAAAGAGCACAGGTCACAATTACGGTGTGGGTTCTCATCTTAGCTGAAGTGTTCTTTTGTAAAGTTGGCAACTCAAGAATGACATGAGTTTAACGAGATGGGTGCTTTTATAGCATCTTAAATTAAAAAAAACTCGCAACGCTTTACACAGCTGTAAACGGTGTTTATTTGTTAAACATCAACATAAATTTTAAAGATGGCATTGAATTTATTTTTGTGCATTTTTATACTCTGATATCGAAGATATCGTAGTATATTGGTTTTGTGCAAAGTCCACATCTCCTTCTACTTAAGAGCTACATTTACCAAACTTGTAAGGAAGATAACGAGAACCTTCTCTATAATTTTTTAATTTTGAAAGGCAATCTTGGACGGTATTTCTCAACTACAGCTTACTTATCATAAGTAAAGTAAATAATAAAGTATTACGCGCGACTGCAACGTTCTATTTTGGTTTTGTTTAATCAGTTGCAACCAAGTTTGTGCTATTAAAAAATATTTTCATTCATTTATTTATAGTGCTACGTGAAAGGGGTCAGGAAGTCACAATTATCACTCGAGCCACTTTCAGTACAAAAGTACAGTGAATAAAGCGAATAGTTTGAAATTGCTACCAGAAATTTATATTTTACACACTTAATTTAAATAATATGGATCACCTTTACACTTTGAGTAGTCAACGGACTTTTGACAGGATGTTGTAGACCAAATTAACTAGATTTTGTCAGAAGCGCAATCTGGTGATTTTGTGACAACGGGAAGGAATGTAGAAAAAGTTGTAGTACTCTAGGCCCTATGCTCTCAGAAGATCAGCCAGTAATAATAAGTTTTTCTTTTAGAATTTAAATTTATTGTCGATAAATCATGGTCAAAAATTATTTATTAATACTCGGTTTATTTGCCAAGCTAAAGCAAAGACGCAGCAAACTGAGTTATTCAATAAATTGTCATATAATACATATACTAATATGAATTATTGCCATTCATTTGTTTGCGCATTCATAGTACATTTTTAAAGTGCTTGGGAATGCATATAAATAAATAAAATAATACTTAAAACTACAGATTAATTTCAGAACGCATTCTAACACAACCACAGAAAAAAAAACGGGATGCAACTCAAACGGTTCAGCTGGCGGTTGGGAGTCGTTTTTTATTTCTTGATGTGTGTGGTTTCGCACTCAGTGCGAGCACTCGATGGCGAGTACACGAGTGCGAGTACGAGTGCGGTACGAGTTCACGAGCGAGCGAGTGAGTGAATAGTGTGAATGCGTTATATTCGTAGCGGTTTTGTGAATTTTTCAGCAGGCGCTCAGCGCCGAGCAGCAAGCGTAAACTGCGCCTTTTGATTCGCCCAGCAATTGTGAATGCCCAGTCAATGCTTGGGTTAGCAGTGTGAGCGAGACAACTATATGCTGCATATATGTAGATGGGCTGCTGATGTTGATGTTTGTTTGTTGAGTTCTCGCTGCTGTTGGGTTCGGTTGCGATGGCGATGGCGATGTTGAATGTCGATGTTGGCCGCCGTTGCTGAGCGCCTGTTAACTGTTTTAGTTAAAGAGCAATCCATTTTGTTTTGCGAAAAGGAAAAGGAGTAGTCAAAATTCGCGCAATTGATGCTGCTTCTTCTTCTACTTCTTCTTCTTCTTCCTTTCAAACAAACTGACGGCGAGTGAACAAAAAAGAAGAAGAAGAAATTGCAGATTCAAAGAAATTATTTTTGTTTTTATTGCTTATTAGAGTTATGTGAAATGAACTAGTTTAAGTGATTAAATTAGTTTAAACGCATAATTTAAACATTAATAGACCTTAATAAGCTTTGCAATTTAGCTACCTGTGAAAATCGCAATTACTCACTTTCGACATCGGCATGTCTTAAGCTTTAGCGCATTAAAATTTAGACTTTGCCAAAGTTTTAAAAGCTAAAACAACAAAATGTCGATTTTGGTGTTGTTGTTGCTTATGCTAAAGCTTATATTAGAAAAAATGTATAAAATATATTAAATACTTGGATGAAAGCACTTTAAAAATATTTTAATTGACTTATAATTTAAAATCTGCAAATTTTGTGAAGCGGTTTTTTTTTAAGCTCGCTCAAAAGAACTTTTCGTTGCTCGGCGACTCTGTAAATAAGCTCGGGTTTTGAGGCTGGGATTGTTCGTTGTAGTTTCATATATGCACACACACACATACGCATATAGGGCCCACGTTTTGGCTTTCTGATAAAACTTGCAATCTGCCAAGCACATGAAAGCATTATTAGTGCTTTCAACACAACCTGCACTGTGTGTGTGTGTGTATGTTTAAGTGGGTTGATGTGCTTTTAATTTAACAAAATAAAGTAGCCATGAATCAAAAACACATATATAAAATTATTAAGTCAAAGAACAAAATCAAAAGCAATAATAATTTTGAGCACCTAGATTAGCAATTATTAATATATTTGCGTCCACATCGAATTTTAACTTTAAACCTGCCTATTGAAATAAGGCAAACAATTTTGGAATGTATGACAATTAAATATGCTATTATTATTTAAAATGATTACTTTATATTTTCAATATCATAAAAAAATATTCATTTTTTTGGGATCACTACTTGGTAATAATTTTATAAAGAGTCAAGCACAATGTTTAAGATTTGTGCAAATTTTAACTTCAAACTCTTTGAATTGAACAACTTCTATTTACTAATTACCTATTTAATGAAATAAAGCAAACAAATATTTGATTATACTTTGCAATCAAATACATATTATTATATTATACTAACATGTAAATCTATTTGATATTATTGAGTAATTAATGCTCAATCAAAGATCGATTTTAAGCAAGTCGATCGTAGCCATTTCAACTATTCTTATATTAATGCACAAATGTTTGCCCTTTTTCCATCTTGTGCAAGCAAAGCAAAAAGCGTTTTTGAATAAAGTTCTTCTCTGAAAATCATAAACATAAAAACTTTTACTCACACAGACACATGCCAACAAATATATGCAAACCTCGGGCAGCTTACGAAACAAGCTTAAGTCAAGAACTTAAAATATTTAGCTAAAACTTTTTTTGAACGCTATCGCGCGCCAGACCGAGAGAGAGAGAGACGGCGCGGAAGAATGCTTCCAATTAAGGGTAGGGTGTGGTGGGGGGAGGAAGCACTGCAAGAGCATTCAAAGAAGAATCGTCACAAGTTGTGCGCCAATAAAGGCAATAAAAGCACTCGGCAGCAGCGATGAACTTGGCAGATTTAACTTTTTTCAAGTTTCAGAAAACCAAAGTTGCGCTGCCGGCAGCGCAGTCGCCGTCGCAATGCGCAACTTTGGCAAGTTAAATGTTGTTGTTTTTGTATTTTGGAAGCTACAGATTTTGAAAGTTCTTGTACTGGGAGCTAAAAATCGACAAAGGCTTTAGCAGGGCGATATCTGAGGTGTGTGTGTGTGTGTGTGTGAATGTGTGTGTTTTAAAATATATGCAGCTTGTGGGCAACGGAGGCGCAAGCGGGCATGCAAGCGATCCGCCATTCGAGCCAGCGTAAGCGTTTTTATTATGTTCCTTTTTTTTTCTTTTGTTATTTTTTGTTATTTCGGCGAGAGCTTAAACAGCTTTTGCTTTTTATTATAATTTCTGTTTTATAAGAAACCGCCCAGAAATTCCGTTGTGTTTTCAAAAGTTTCTTGTGTGTGTAAAAAACGAAATGAACGTCAAAATTCGCGGTTCTCCCGACGACTTCGTTGTGTCTACAAATTCTTTTTTTTTCTTTCTTTCTTTGTTTTTTTTTGTTTTTTGATTTGGTTTGCGCGCACACACGACGACGACGAAAATTGCACAACTCATTCGGTGTAGAATTATTGTAATCCCCACCAGGCGTCCAAAATCGGCCAGCAGCTGCTGCTTCGGAGTGCTTTTGCAGTAGCGCAACGCTTTTGTGTGTTGTGCGCGCTTCCAAGCGAGACAACTATAGTGGCTAGTGCTTTGGGGCGTGTATGAGGCTGTCTCGCTCTCGGCCGCAGTCACAATCGTTGTGAGTGCAGAAAACGTGTTTCGCTGCCAGCTTTTGCTGGGTGCCTGTTGAAAAATTCACAAAAAGCCAAAATAGCGCGAACAAAATCGAAAATCGGACGTTCACAACGTCCCGCGGTGGTCGTTCACAGTGGGCGCCACAATTTGAATCGCGACGCGCCAACGGTCACAAGATTTTTGAATGTCACTTTGGCTGCGCGCATTTTTGAAAACTGCCACGAGGTGGCAGCGCTCACGCTCGCAACTGCATTCTGAAAAAAATACAGCATCTGTGCACTATTTCTATTTTTAATCGTTTTGCATTAGCAAACATCAGCAAATTGCACTGCACAAGAATTTGCGTATCTTAAAAGATTCCAAGTAAGTTAATATTTTTTCTTTTTTTAAACAAAGTCAAAAATGCACAATTACTGTAATTCCTAATTGTGAGAACTTACAGTTGGTCCTGGACTTTATTTGGCACTCGTTTAATTATTGCATTTACTGTATTTGCAGCAATTACATAACAACAATTATCAACTATGGCGTTACCTGAGGGACTAGCTGGCAAAATGAAGACTTTCCAGGTCTGTTTTAAAATTATTATGATAAACTGAAAACATTGAAAATTTATTAAAGTTGTAAAAAAAGTGTGTAACAGGCAGAAGGCAGCATATCTTATCCCATAAAGTATATATATTCTAGCCAAGTGTGTGAGTCAGTCTGTATGAACAAACAGATGAATCAGACATCAAAAGACATTAAAAGTTATAGACTTAAAATTTGTAATATAAATGGTCGTATATGAGGTGCAGATCAAGTTTATTTCATTGGATCGATAAGTGCCTCCGTTTCTTGACGCCATTATAAAGTTATAACGGTCCTACAGTACAAAGTTTATTTAAATCAAATTAGAAATGCAGATTTTGTTAATCAAAACGTATTATCGTATTGAATAAACCAACTATGTATATTGTAAATAGTATGTTTAATAGTTAGGTTGAGGGCAAATTGTTCAATTTCAACTTGTTTTAATATAGCAACTCTAATTTGAATGATCTAATTGCAGGCTGTGAATGATCTGCCCGTGTTCCTTAAGGGTGGACCCGCTGATAAGGCTCTGTTTGGTATAACTGCAGCTCTGTGTGGTGTGGGCTTATTGAGCATTGTGCACATGGTCTACACAATGGGTTTCTCCAAGAAGAAGGCCTAAGCGATGGCTTACCGTTAACAGTAAACAGTTAATATATATGACTTAATTGAAAGTGCAATAAAAATCAATAATCAATGCAATTAAATTATTATTATTTGAATTTTGCGCCAAAGAACAGCAGCGACCGGTTGCAGTTCAGCGCAGTGTTGAGTAATGCTGCGATGCGGTCACACTGTCTGTTTCATAACAGCTGATTGATTGCCCTGTGCACGTGAACGTGTGAATGGTCAGACGCAACAAAGCAATTTTTGGGTTGGT
Organism: Drosophila nr. perissopoda 5 BK-2023a; assembly: GCA_035044105.1. Lineage (NCBI taxonomy): Eukaryota > Metazoa > Arthropoda > Insecta > Diptera > Drosophilidae > Drosophila > Drosophila nr. perissopoda 5 BK-2023a. Next base: position 1,129,678 of record JAWNMK010000268.1, read on the forward strand.
GCTGAAAACAGTTAACAGAATATACAATAATAAAATCACTACAAATGGAGCCAAATGATGAAGTTGTGGAACGCCAGAAGCTGGTGCCAAACGATGTGGAGACTGAAGAGGAAGCGAAATCAGCTCAAACACCTGCCACGCCCGTTGCCGTGCCAAAGATCAATGTAAAGTGACCCCATATATTAATTCCACCCCAATCCTCTTTCCACAATATTGTGACAAAGATTTGTTTACGGCACAGATTAAAGGCATATCCAGCGGGGAAACGACGCGTAGCCGCAATTCGGCATCCTGTTCCATTGAGCACACGATATCCGACAAGGGACAGGGCTTGGGTCAGGGACAGGGACAACAGCAGCAGCAACAACAATCGGCAAAACCAACACTGCAATATGTGAACGAGCGACGACCACGCCCACATGCCCAGAACAACACCTCCGCTGATGAACGTTTCGAGTTCAAAACACGTCCTCGCAAATTGCTCAAAGGTAAAGCGCAACTTGTTGAAAATAATACGATAAGTTTTTTTTTACCCCATTACAGTTGCTGTGAACGTTGCAAGCAGCTGCTTAATAATTATTGTCTCTGTTCCTTGCGGCGGCGGCGTCGGCGGTATTCATAAGTCAAACATGGCTATGACGCACTTCTGACCATATGTTGCTCACATTACACTTTCACACACACACACACACGTGCATAAATGACAGGCAGTTACAATTTCAATAATTGAAATTATATGAAAATTGACGTGGCCTCAAACCATCCGCTCTTTTGGCCATTTATAAGTGGGCTAACATGGAACTTTAACTGCTGTCACTTTCTTTTCATTTGTGATTTTAGATTCACAACTTTGTATTGTTTTTATTTTGTATTTATAATTGTTTTCAATGCGTTAAATATGGGTAGAAATATTGGAGTGTATTTTGAGTATTAAATTATTATAGTTTTAGGCCCAACAGTGTGGACATCTAAAATGTTTAATATGTGTAAAATCTTCTTGTTATGCAAACTTATTCTAAATTCTATTTAGTTCTTATTCTTCATCTATCTTTTTATTTGTTTATGATTTTGTGTAACACCTTCTTTTTTGTTGATTTTTATTTTTCATTTCATGATTTTGAATGAATTGTTGAGTGCAGATGGCAATCAATTGGAGCCGACGCACAGCAGCGAGCACAGCTTGAATAGCATAACGCTGATAAGCAGCGAGTGGCTATCGCCAGAACCTAACAACACCACCACCACAACAACCACAGCCAACAACCACAACAACAACAATGATAGCACAAAACCTAACCACAACAACATAAAGCCGCCATTGCAGTTGCAAGCTGCAGATGCCGATGCAAGCGTTCACAGCAACAAATTCGACGATCGTCCGATTAAACATCATTCCTTTGTCTCCGAAGTGCCCGATGTTAAGCATATGGAACGTGCCCTGCTCGGTCTGCTCGATGACTTTCATTCCGGCAAGCTAAAGGCATTTGGTTTGTAAATCGCTATACCTTATATGATATTATCAGCTACAATATATTTGTGTTTCAGGCTCTGGTTGCACCATGGATCAGATGACCAAGATACGGGAACAGCAGGAGAGTTTGGCTAAATTGCATTTTGAGTTGGCCGCCGCCGAGGAGGATTCTTTGGAGCATGGCAACGAGTTCAATACGAATCGTGCCCAGGAGAATATGCTGCAACTGATGCAGCGCCTGGAACAATTGTCCATCTCCATTGAACAACTGCAGACGAGTCACACGGGTCTCTGAGATTTGGCCATTATGCAGTCGACCACGTTAAATGATCGCCTGCTGCTGCTGCTGCTCTGAGCCAAGATCAGCTCGATGACGACAATGTTCGCCACAGAACTCATCTGTAAATACAACTAAGTTTTTACGTTTAACTTGTAAGATTTTTTCGATAAGCTTCCAGTTTCAATACCGTGTTAAGTTAGTGTTGCAATCTTGGCTAGACATGGTTAAGTGCACATACCTCTATATATAAATATATATGAATACATACCAATCCTTATGTACATATATATATTAGCGTAGTGTAGTTGAATAGTTTACTCATTGGACAGTGCCAATATCGGAGCACTTCAATAACTACTCCCATAGCTTATTTGATATTCCACTGAATAGCTTGGAACTTTGAACTAACATCAATGTTTTATTAATTATTGTTTGTTATAGTTATTTGCAATATAAACTGATTAAAAAAGTTATCCATTTTATATAACGGAACTTGTAAGAAAAATGTGCGTTATTTTTCTGCTCTGACAGCAATGATTGACGACAAATCGATAACTTCGATAAGTGCAAGACGATAAAACCATGTATTTCCAGGAATTGTAGATTGATGGGAAGCTCCTTCAAAGATCGTCATATAGAACTGATCTGCAAAAATATTGAAATTTTATTTTTAAATTATATTATTTATTTTATGAACTTTCCCAAAAAAAAAAAAATACTGCGGATTAAATTTAACGGAAATTATTGAATCTAAAACAGGATATGAATCCAATATGTCCTATATATATATATATATATATTCAAGTCTTGTCAGCATTTCGAATTATAAGCAAACCAAAATCAACAACATTCCGCAACTTTCTTTAGCACTGTGCATATATGTATATAGAAGATCCTTGAGCTATGCTGCTTTATAAATCTGTCAACGCTGTGACTCTTCTGCTTCGCCCCTTCCCCTTGGTAATTCCGATGTCAAATGCCCATAAACAATAAGTTCATCCGGCTTGGCGGCCTTTCAGCAACAAGAGAGACAAAAATGCCCATTTTAGATTCTTTGGCCACCGTTGAGAAGAATTCCGTTTTGCATGCACAATTTGTTGTTATTGTTATAATGATATGGGTATTGTTTGTAGTTGTTGTTGTTGTTGTTGTTATCGTTGTGGTTGTTGCAACCTTTGGACAAGTGCATTCGTACATAGGAAATTTGTGTTTGTCGCTTAATTTGTGCATTTGTATTCAGTTGGTGTGCACTTCACTTGGACTTGTCATCATCATCATCATCATCATCATCATCATCATCATTACGGTCACCAACATCATCATCATCATCATCAACATCATTATCGCCATCAGTTGTTGCTTCTTGGTCTTATTCTAGAACTTGTTGTATTTTTGTGATCGGTAAAAGTAATTTGTGGCGCGTTCTTTCTTTCTTTTTTGTTCTTTCTTTTTCATGTTCTGCTTAAATCCGGGTTTCAAGTGACAAGAAGCAGACACTGAGAGAAAATAAATGAATAATTGAAGTTGGTCAAACGTATAACAAATAGCATATAATAAGCAGCAACAAACTACTTTCAATAGACAGATATATGTTATATTCTTAAGTTTCCCGGACTTCTCTTACTCTTATTGATTTCTTTTTGTGCAGTGTATTTGTTCACTTGTAATTGTTATTGTCGCCAGTCTTACCCTTTGCGTGCTGCGGTCAGAAAACTCTGTTTCTGTTTCTGCTTCGGCTTCAGCTTCAGCTACGGTTTCAGTTTGGACATCAAACTTCAACTTCGTCTTTGGGGTTTTTTTTTGGAATTGGGGATTGGGGATTGGGGGATTCGGGATTGGAGTTAGCGGTTTAGTGCATTCCAGCCTTGTGTCGAACATCATTTGCGTCAAATGAAGAAATAAACGCTTTGGCCGGCGCATCCGCCATGCTGCATACAAATGCAAGCAACCGTTTACCTGTTGAGGCACTCCATACACTGAGAGAAATTGTGGACTAATTAATGCTCACATGAGAAGTACAAATCTTATCAAATGTCAGATAAGTTGGATAAACTGGAATTTTATAATATGGAAATATTCGAAATGTGGGACGGATTTGGGTTAGTTAATTTTCTTAGAGTGTATATATGCATGCATGTATATGCATGTGTGTGTGTATGCATTTATTCCACACCCACACCGGTGGCACTTCCATTTGTCCGGCGTTCCATCACGCGCCTGATTTTACACTGGGAGTACTGTCGAAAAGGGTCGCCACAAACGGGAATGAGGGAATTTCCGAGGCGGTGCCAAGCCCTAGAAAAACCAACAACAACAACAACAACAACAGCAACAAGTGAACGCTGGGTGCAACAACAGCTCAACTTGAAACAGGGATCGGCTGCCGTTGCAGTTGGAGTTGTGGAAAGGGGGACTTAAGGAATGGTGGGGATATGGACGGGGCAGGGGTGGTGCGGGGACTGCAAGTTGTGTGTCGCCAGTTCATCGAATCGAGTGTTATGTAAAATGAAGAGAAGTCATTAATATGTGACCCGCATATCAAATTTCGTTTGAAGCGAAACGAATTGAACCTTTTTGGTCTCTTTGGTCACATGAGAATTTGATGAACTGCCAAGCGACAATGTGTCGTTGATACCTGTCTGAAAGGCCCCCTCAATTACCCCCTCTCCATGGCCCAACTGTTGAGCGGATCACTTGTTGCCATCAACCATGTTAAACATTGGCCATTTGCTCATTGGCCATTGGCCATTCGGCCATTTGATATGCTGTCAGCCACTTGATGTTTATGAACTCTCTGCCTTGAGAGGTCATTTAAACGACAAAGGCCAAAAATCAACTGCAGTTTTTGTCTCACTTACTGTTGCTAAGAGACTCTCTCTCTCTCTCTCTCTCTCGCTCTCTATCTTCTTCTCTGTTTCGATATCAGCATGGGTCCCACGAGACCCTTAATCCTTTTAATACCCTTAAGCATTTTATGTTGTAATGCATAATTATTGCGGATGAAAACGGAAATCTTAATTCGCATATGGCCTATAATAATCTTGGGTCAATTAACGATATCCAAAACTGTAAGAAGTTAAAAAAAAATTGATATCAATAAAGAGCTGGCCAAATATTCGAACCAGCTAATTCAAAACAGAAATTCGAACTTTAAGACTTAGAAAGCAAATAAGTGTAGTCTAGCATTTGAAAACTTTACAAATTTGTTGTTTTTACTTATAAAAATCTTTAGAAAAAAATGCATATAAAAAAAATATTTTTGTTTATCACTTCTAGTTGTCAAAACTGTTAAGAAATTAACCTAAAAGTAAAAAAAAAAACAAAATAAATAAAAAAAAGATAAGATTCTTAAAAAAGTTTTCCCCAAAGTTATTGGATCTCTCAGCTTGAGTTTTTTAAGTTTCATTAATAAATATTGCAATATTTTACAATTTAAACATCCAGATTTATTTATCTCATAAATATACTATATTTTTTCTTATATTCTAAATTTTGAATTTATTTCTTATATAATTTAAGTGTACATTTTTTAAGTACATTTTATTTGAAATTTTTCACATTAAATAAATAAATAATGAAAGGTAAAGATAATCTCAAAATTAACACAATTTCCATGGTCATAAATTAATCTCTAGATTTAAAATCAATGCATAAAAATCGGCTAAGTTTGAATAAAGTTATCCCAGCTCAAAGTCGGTAAAGAGCATTTCTCAGACAATTCCTAGCAGCTTATAGGGTATCAGCTAGTCGCATACTAGTAAAATAGAACACACTCGACAGTGAACCCACCCAGCCACCCACAAGTGCACTCAGACACAAAGAGTCGCCCAGAGCAGAGAGCGAGGAGAGAGGCTGGCAGCGGAAATTACGTTGCTGATGACAGAGTAAAAGCGGAAGAGCACGCAGAGCTCTCGCTGGGACCAGGACAGCCACACACAATAGCAGAAGGCGGAGCGGACATGCCACCCAATCCCCCCCTCCCTCCACCAACAAACCCTGCGACGCACTCCCCACTTCTCGACCGTTACAGGAAGTGCGACAAAATTCAAAACGTACTCTGCAGTCGAGCATCCTGCTGCGGAAGCCCGGAAAAGCAAAGGGGGTGAATGCCAAAGGGGAGAGCGGGGAGATGTGAGGTGCTGCTGCTGCTGCTGCTGCTGTTGCTTTTGCTGTTGCTGACTGACTGACAGTCGGACTGGCAACTGGGCTGGCATAAATGTGCACACGGCAAAAGTTGCGAATGCTCCGCTGCTGCTGCTGCTGCGCCCAAAAGAGGAAGTGTGTCGGGCAGTCTGGTGGCTGGTGAACCTCCCCCACATAGAGATGGTCTCGTGTCGTGCTGATGGTTATCCAATTCAGCACCAAAACATAGCTTAAATCTGTGAAATCTGTGATCATGAAAATCAGTTCACATAAGACTGATCCAGAAGATAATAAAAAAAGGATTTTCTTTGCTAAAAAATTAAGCAAGACAGAACTTTTTGTGTTAGGGCATTTTCACAAAATATTTGGGTATTCTTGAGATGTGCTTTGGAAAGGATTTTTCATATTTTTTCTCAAAAAATAGAAATGAGCAAAATTTATTATGTTCTTCTCAATAAAACCGTTAACAAGCTCTACTTGTGTCGAGCATTAAAAGCCGTGTGCTATTGCATTCGAATCCTGGCCACACGCCCATCTCAAAAGGCCAGAGCTTTGTTATCCCCCAGAGATAACGAGACAGAGACAGAGAGAGAGAGGGAGGAGGGAGGAGGGAGGATGAAGGATGGGCGCGCACACACAAAAACGTTGTAGGCGAGGCGAGGCGAGGCGAGGGCGACGTACTTTATTTCCTGTAAATGTCCTCGAAAATATGAACATTATATCCCGGAAACGGAAGCAGCAGCATTTGCAAGGAAGCGTCAGCCAGGCAGCCCGATCTGAACTGAGCTGAACTGAACGGACTGGCAGGCTGGCAGGCAGGCAGGACGTTTGCGACAGCGACTCCTTCTGCGACATCCATTTGCCTAAAGGGGGGGGGGGGGGGGGGGAGGCCTGATTAAAGTGGGTAAACAAACTGACTGAAATGTATAAGCACACACACATCCACACACACCCACACACACACACACACACAACGAGGACACCAATGAGAAAGACGTCTATGACTGGTGACGTCTTTACATCCTGCGGGTAGCGATACGTAGGCGAAGGTGGGCTCAGTCTCCAGCTCGTTGCCGGTCTCTTAGCTGCCGGCATTTGTTCAGGCTCCCAGGCATCCTGCGGCTGGTTTGGGCGTAGTGCCATTTGTGGGGTATAGAAAAACCTTTGCATTTATAGGAAATGACGGAAGCAGCTTCAGCTCCGGCTGCTTTGGCAGGAAATCATCGCCGTGGACGTAAATTAAATTCCATGCAAAGTTAATTTTGAATCGAATCCCCATAGCACCCCCTCCCACCACCCCTATTTTCCGCACACTATTTCCGCATCTTGGTAGCAAAACATTTCTGCAGCAAAGGATATGTGCGCAAGTTTTTCAATATCCTTCAAATGGTTGAGTGTGTTGGGGGACTATTGCCCATATATATAATGCTGTTTATACATTTCCGTCGCCAGCTGTGTGTAAAGCTTAAGTTATTAAGGTATATATATCAAGATATATATTAAGATAACTGTCGCTGGCATTATATATGAAATAGAGCAAGAGAAAAGTTTTCATATCCTTGCAGAACTAGGTGGAACTGCCAATCTCTAAAATTCCAATAACAAAATATCGAAAACTTTCCAAAATACTATCGCTGATTCCTATGTCAGCTGTGGCATGATGTGAAATACAGAAAATGAGAATATGTTTATTGGATTGGATTATGTAAAAGCTTTATCCATAAAAAGTTGACATTATAATTATTTTTAAATTTACTCTGCCAAAAGAGACAATAGCAAAATTTATATATATTTTTTGCTGCCTTCATATTGTATTATTATTAATTATTTTTTAATTTAATTTTATTTTTTATCTTTCAAAATTGTTCAAATCCCGTCGTGAAATTCTTCAGGCCGAGATTCATCTGAGAAGTTTGAAAGAAAATCTTTTTTCCCATACTTTGGCATTAATAATAATACAACAATTATTTTCACAAGTTTTACAAATTTATCAGTGGATCAATCAAATAAGTTTCTTATATAAGAGAAATATCTACGTTCATTTGTTATGTTCAATGAGTTCATAAAACAAATATTTAAATATTTATTTTAGTGATCATAGTTTGTATCTGTTGTCACTCAATTTGCTAAATCGAAGTGACAGATTGAATCAACAGTCTGAACTTCCAGCTTAACTTTTCTCACACAAATTATGAGCTGACAATCTCCCACTCTATTCTCTCTCTCTCTCTGTCACTCCCTCTCTCGCTCTCACTGTCGCACATTCTCTCCCCCAAAAAAATTCCATTTAATATTAATGAGGAAGCATTGCAAGCTCTCGTCTGAGACAGCAGATATGCACTCAAACGGATCAGTTACATGCTGAGCCGGGTGGCTTTTAACTCTTACGTTTCTTACGTTCATTTTTTGCCCACCCACACACACCTACACACACACACACACACACACACACTAATACGCACACATACATAGCATATTCACATGCCGCACTTTTGGTTATTAACTTTCAAGCAAGTTGGTTATAACAGTTATAAATTGATTGAGGCATATTGCCAACATATCTCGCCGATTATATAACTTCCTCAAGCAGCACACACACACACACACACACATACATATACACAAACCTCTCCAGACAGCCTCGACTCAAGACCCAGTACACAGACCCAGTCCCATGCCAGACGTTAAGTAAAAAAAAAAAGTGTTACAAACACGCTACCGACTAACGACGAACCGGCAACCAGACGAGACTCAAAGAGATACCCGAAACCAAGACCCAGACGGAGACCGGAGACGGAGAGACCGAAAAACCAAACGACATCGACACCACCAGCACCAGCACCAGCACCACCAACAGCAACACCAACACCAACACCACCAGCGACACCCACTGCCTTACATTCATAATCTATTAAAAATAAAAACAATGCCGAGGAGCCAAACAGCATCCGGATTTGTAATGCCAAAAAAACAAAGCGAAAAAAAAGAAACAAATATGAGTGCACGACTCGCAAATACCCTGTAGTGCTACATAAGAAGAGACACTCTTTGGATATATGCTTCTAATATTACTTGCATATTAACATATCTGTATTTGATTGATTTGTATACTCTGCTAACGAAATTAGGAGAGTGTATTGGAACTTGGCTGAGAAACCGATAACATCGATAGATGCACATCGATAAAACAGTCTAAGTGAAGTTAGACATGCCCTCCATTGCCTGTTACATAAATAAAATGCCCCATTTTCACACATACAAAATGAAGTGCAGGGTATTAAAAAGTAAACAAAGCAACAAATGAAAAGAAGAGAAGAGAGAAGAGAAGAGAAAAGAAAGAAGCGCAGAAGAATTCAGGTTTACAATGCGGTAATGCACACAGAGAGCATTCATTGCATTGGCAAAAGTTGCCAAGTTGCCAAGTTGGTAAGTTGGTAAGTCGGTAAGTTGGCACAGTTGGCCAAGATTGCAGAGTTGGCTGTTAACCTGTCCGCAGACTCTTCAGGCTGGACCCAAGAAACTTTGTGACAGTGGGTCGAACGGTGGCAGCGTCGCACATGCGCCATAAATGGGTGGGCAGCAGCTACAAGAAGTTGCACATGGATGGCAGCGGATAGTGGAGAAAGAGGTGGAGGAGCAGGTGGAGGTGGAGACGGCGCGAAGCTGAAACTACTGTGCCAGTGTTCCACATTTCGCATACGGAAATCTGCGGCATGCCAGGTCTTAGGCCGAGACAGAGACTGCGACTGCGACTGATGCTGAGGTTGAGGCTGACACTGTGTTGACCATGGGCGTAGTCAGGAATGGGGGTTGCAAGCTACGTTTTTAGTGCATAATTGCTTCAAGCCAACAACTCACAAACGCGAAATTAAGATGAATATTTTACAGTTAATTTAAAATGAATTAAATTTCTGTAAAAGTTGAAAAATATTTCGAATAAAGTTCTTTAGTCCAAAGACACTTTTTGTGAAAACAGCGTAAATTATTCGTGTAAGTGACAACTGCCCATCTTAACCTAACCCCTTCTGGCTACGCCCATGGTCAAGTCTAAAGACGGAGTCTGAGCTTTAGCCATGACGACAGGTGGGGGTCCGGTTCGGTTTCTCACCATTCGAATGACCTCCTCTCTGTGGACGGCGTCCCGCTTTTTGTCTGTTTCCTGCATTTGCTTCGCATCTTTTGCGGTTCTCGCACAACTTTCACCTTTCACGTAATCTTTGGCCACAGCTTCAGCTTCAGCTTCAGCTTCAGCTGCAGCTTCGGCTTCGGCTTCAACTTGAGCACCAGGCTGCGCCCAGGCAAAAGATCTTCACAGCTCGAAGCCTGAGATTCGCTTATTGCTTTTGTTTTTTCTTTGTTTTTTGCCAATCTTGGAAAGGGGGCTGGGCGAGTGTTGGGGATGTCTGTACTCTGTTTATGGACCAGCATCTAGCGGTACATTGGCCGCTTGCCAATTCCAACGGTTGTGATTGAAGTCGGCTCTGTGATTTGGCACAAATTACATACCCATATCCCCGCATCACCATATCCCATATCCATTTGTATCCATAGGCAGTTGGACAACTTCTGAAGGCAGGTGTAATAATCATGGGGAGTGGTCCAATGATTATAAACTGTCGGATATATGATAACTACAGCATCTAGTTCGTTCGAGAGTATCTACTCCTATCATAAATGAAGTACAGTAATATTACTAAGAAGGATAACATTTACCTGCCCCTGAAAAAGGGATTATTAATAATACCATACAACTCGACTACTCATACTTATCGGGCATATAAATACCTTATGCGATCGGAAAAGTCTGCTTCTTGTCTCTACAAATTTATTATAATATAAATATTAATTATAATATAAATATTTTTATATACAAATAATAATAATAATAATAGATATTTCGTTTTCCTTTCATATTATGTTATGTGGCATAAAAATCCTGTTAGCGGATTTCCTTACCGGGTTTAAGTACAGGCATAGTTTGAGCCTTTTTTTTATTATTATTTAGAGTTTTTCATATTTGATTTTTCATATATATATACAAATGGAAAAATACAAATCTTGCTTCCAAATCTTGCTACGTGTCTAAGTGCTATGTGCTCAAGGCAAGATTATTCCGATTATTTTCCTTTATTTCTTTTTCTTTTCCTTTCATTCACCCATCAATCAATCAGAGAATCGTATACATTTTACTATCAAACCAAAACGGCTTCCCGTAATAACGGTTTCCATAATCAAGTAACATCTTATTAACAAACGCAACAGATTTTTCCAGCTAATAAAAAGTGTGAATTTTTAATTGCACTCAAGCGAGCGTGTTTTCCAGCTGTTGTGTGAATTTTCCACAAGCTGGGCACAAAAATGTCCGAAAACGGTTGTCTCATAAAAAGACGAGTTTTATGTGCGTTCCAAAAGCATTTCCTTTGTCACTTTGAAGACCAATCCATGTGTTGTTGTTAACCATACAGGATGACTTCCTTTCGGGCAGCCGCCGTTCTTTCAGTTCCCAGGCATTTTGAACAACCTGCCGCTTGACGGCGATGCTCGACTTGATGTCGATGCTGCAATTAATTACACAGCATTTTCCATTTTCAAGTGTGCAATCACTTGTCCCACTCTCCGTCTCTCTGTCTCTGTCGCTCTCTGATTCTCTCATTTCCACGCTTCCCTACTCTTCGGGCTCGTCATCTTTGTTGTTCTGCTCATAAACGGTTTCCAAGAAACGCAGCCATTGGCATAGACCGAAAACAAAGATCGAGATCGAGATCGAGAGATCTCGATGCACAGATCTTGTAGTTAGAGCCTTCTGCTCAGCGGATGTGGCGCACATTTTCCAAGCCACTCTCCGCCGGCTGCCTGCTGCATGCTGCCTGCCCGCCTGCCTTGCGACCTGCTTATGAGTGTGCCTCTATCTGCGGCAGTGTTGCAAATTTGGCCTAATTCCCGCTGCATCCAGCGGCTTTTTTTGTGCGTGTGTCATTTGTTACTCAGATATTTAATAACTTTTTAATAATCTACATATTTAAGGTTAATTTATACATAATTGAGACCTATACATCTAAAGGTGAAGTTCTTTCACTGAATCAACTAAGCAGCACAGACATTTTCCACTTTTTTACCACCCAAATGTGGCTGTTTTTTTACTTAGCTTCTTTTTTCCCCAATTTTACTGCAATAAAACCTATTCCTGTGCAGCACTGGAGAGTGCGTGTGAGTTTCTAGCTTTAACGCCGCCTTTTCCTCGAGGCTGCAACAACTTTAACTACAGATACGTGGCTCATCTGCACACTCAATGTGTGTGTGTGTGTGTGTGTGTGTGAATGTGTGTGTTTGTGCGTGTGTGTGTGTGTATATCAGTGATATTTAATTGATAAAATTTCACATTCCACAGCATGGGCAACAGATGAAGCCACAGCAGCGACTTGTGGGTACGCACACATACACACACACACACACGCACACTGCTTATCCTTAAGGCATCGATGAGGATTGTTGGCTCGATCGCTGCTTGGATTGTTGCTTCGATCTCCCATATCGATATACTGGTGTACACCACTCAGTTGCACAATGCATTCGTCGCACGAAATATGAAACCTTTCCCAATATGTGTGTGTGTGTTCATCTGCGGTAAGGGAACCTGCTCTCTGTGTAAAACACTTGTGGAGAATCCTCAGTTTTCATCCCCTAAGTGCAGACATTTTTCTGCATACCCTTTTTAAATTTGTGTATGGGGTATCTTGACACTGAGTAAGCTAGCTAGATAGCTATATATGGTTTCCGAGTTCTTCTTTATCAAGTTTGTTTGATTTACATAATATTAATAAAAATCGATTAACGATAGTAATAAAAATTCAATTTAGTAAAACTGCAACTTAACATTATAACTGTATATTCCATATATATATATCTTATATAGAAAATACATTAAGATCGACTTGGAAGAGAAAGTTTTAAATATATAATTTAATCATATTAGAGCCATTTTATGTAAATCGATCGACATATCTATATTGAGTATAGGGTATCTCCAAGTCGATCTCTCTTTCTCTCTGTCTTTCGTATTTTTTCTGTTTAGTTGCTTTGTGTTCTGCTTGGATGCATTTTTGCTGTCTCGTTTCGTTTGGTTTGGTTTTTGGGCGCTAAATTAGAACACGAAACTCACAAGTCGCATTCCGGGCACTGGCATAATCCTGGCCAGAGGGCGATCATCGATTTGTAGGCGATCAGGTCTTTGATTTTGGATCGGTGTTTTTTCCCGTTGCTACTTTGCTCTTTTGTTCTTCGATGAGTTTGTGTTTGTGTTGCGTTGCTTTAGGCACTGATGATCCTTGTTCCTGTGATCGTTTCCCACGGTTTCTTCTTTCCTTGCATGCTCGTTTCGTTGCACATTTTATACAATCATATCCTGCACACACACTCACACACACCCAGGTGATCCTCGGAGCAACTGTCAAAAGGGTCTTACAATTAGTCATTGTTGCCAGGAGGGAATGTGTAACAATTAGGCTAACCAGGATCTGCACTTAATATCCTTTCCCATTTAATTGCTTTTTGTGTAACTCGAGTTTTCTTCTCCTTTTTTCAATCTTCCTTTTTTTTTTTGGTAGGCTGGCATCGATTTTGTGCTCCGAATTCAAGTCAGCTTCTGTGAAGGCGGTGGTAGGATGCAGTCCAACTAATCCAGAAACACCCCCTCACCGTGTGTGTGTGTGTAGGTGTGTGTAATGAGCTGAGATAATTAGAAAAATAGTTTTCATTCAATATTCATTAGGTTTAAATTCACTTTCTTTAATATTATTTGACATAATAATACTAATTAGGGAATAAAAACACTTTTGAAAGCGGTTAGAAATGAAAAAAATAACATGATAGATTTAGTACGGGTTCTTAAGTTTCCACTGACAAAACGTAGCTGATTTTCACAAGCAACACATTTTTATTAACGCTTTAGCATCTGAATTAAAACTGCTTTAACATTTTTAAACATTTTTTTATTGGAATTAGATTTATTCTTTTTATGCAATTTGAAAACCTGAAAAATCGAGCAAGTAAATTATTTTTAATTTAGCTTTTCTAACAATCGATCATTTGTAAACCTTAGCTTAAGGACTCTCCACAACAATTGATTTCAAAAGTAGTCTTAATTAATTAAAAACTTAAATAGCTTACAAAGTAAAATACAGCAATTGACTTGCCATAATATTGAGCACATTTTCAATTGCATTCCAATCGAGTGGCACTCCAGACAAACTGGGAACACACCTATATATATGTATAATATATATATATATATATATTTGTCTAGATGCATATGTATATTTAGTGCTGCGTCATGCCTCCCTTTGGCCGCCCTTTTGCCCGCATTTTAGTGCTAATAATTTTGTGCGGCGCGATTGGCAAATGACCAAAAGTAAAGCGTCTGGAAGACTTCCGCATCGGGACGCGTTCGCATTTGTCGGGGCCGAGTGATATCTATTTATGGATGCCGACGTATGCGAGTCTCTCTGCCTCTCCCTTTCTCTCTCCCCCTCTCCCTATCTATCTCTTGCTCTCTTCTTCTCATATTATATAGGACAGGGGATTCGCAGGGCGTTCATCAAAAAAAAAAAAAAAAACAAAATAAAATACAAATATGAAAACGGTTTGTGTCTGGGCTGCTTACGATGTGTGTGTGTATCAAGTGTGTGTGTGTGTAAGAAAGAAAGCGAACTCTGGACACTAGATGAGATATATATTCTATTTTAATGTGTTATCTGCACTTGGGCATCGAACTTGCGACGGCCCATGCCACAGACGAAAACTCAGATTGACGGCGGCAGGTTGCAAGCACACTCACACACACACACACACACGCCAGCGCACACGCCCATACACCACATTCAAATGCAAATGCATAACAAATTTCAAGAAAATTAAATAAGTTGATTCCGCATCATCTGCCACCTACGACCTACACACACACACACACATACACACACACACACACCCACATACCCGTCCGCACTCTAGCGAAGCAACAAAAATGTTGCTGATCGCAAAAAATAATGTTGATTGGCTCAATTGGTCGACTATTTGAACTCTGAACTGCCGCACAACAATCCTTCTTTCTCACTGCCACCCCCTCGCTATCTATCCCTCTCTCTCTCTCTCTCTCCCTCCCTCCCTCGCACGCAGTCTCTTTCTTTGCGCTTAACTGTCTCGCACTTTGCTTAGTCCAATGACTGCCCGCTGTTTTGTGCTAGAGATGTGCGCGTGACGAAATGAATTTAAGCTGCAGATAAACAATTATTGGTAATACAAATTTTTAATCATTTATTTTGTAATATCGTTCGGCTAATAGCAAATTTTTAGAATATTTTCTAAACTTTCAATCAGTTTTAAACATCATGAAATAAATACATTTTAAATTTAAAAATAAAAAAATTTTTTACACAAGCTTTCGATCACTTCAAAAATATGTATAAAATATTACAACATTTTTTTTACTAATTATCTTCTTAAACAAAGTTGCATACAAAAATAATCTATTTTATAATTGACTAAGTTCTCCATCGAACATTACTAAAACTTCGTGTCACGAACGAAAATCTCGACAAGCGCGCATCTCTAATTTGTACGCACTTACTACAGTTACAACTATAACTACTAATTTGGGCCACTAGCCGCAATCTTGGGGGGAGGAGGTGGAGGTTGTGGAAATGACGGCGTCTCGATCGCTGCCGTTTATGGTCATTTGACTTCAAATGTCAACGATGTTTAGGGAAACTGGTTAACGAACTGAAAAAAAATAAAAACAAAGTAGAAGAAGCAAAACATAAAATAAAATACAAATAAAAACTCAAGCGGATGCAGTGCAACGCAGTTGAGCGCATCTTCCAGCCTTCTTTTATGGCAACCTGTCGCCCCCCTTTACCTTACTCTTTCACTCCCACTCTGTCACTCTCCCTCTCTTTCTTACTCTCTTGCGATGTCTGCAGCTAATTTATGTAGGAAAAAAGCAGAGTTTCAAAAGACACTCGTGAAGCGGAAATGTCGCGCTGCACCTACCAATATCGAAACGGTGGAACGGTAATTAAAGTTTGGCTCTACTGGTTTCTAGGTTTCGAAAAAAATTAGATCGAAATAACAGAGAGAGAGAGAGAGAGAGAGAGAGAGACAGATGCCCACCTTCGATTAGCTCATCGATAAACGATTGTAGCAACTTTTATCGCTGAGCTGATTAACAAGTCAATCTGCTCCCACAACCAAAACGCCCACGCTATAAAATAAATATGTACATTTTTTGTTGATTTGAACAAAGCAAAAAACAAAACGAATATATTCGTTTCTCATAATTATACATTTTATTGTCTTTACCCATCGATCAACTGCCATTTACACATTTGAAACCAAAACCAAAAAAAAATTGAGCCCCACATAAAATATTTAAAATATGTGTGTGTGTGTGTGTGTGTAGCAAAAACACAATAAAAGGAAATAAACAACGTGCAAGTATTCGGAAATAGTAATGTATACAAGAACAAGAATAGCTGACAATCAAATAATAAATTTGAATTTCTTTATTTCTCTTTGCACAGCGGCACACTAATTTGTGCGCTCTTAAATTCACTCGCTCGCGCTCACGCTCTCTCGTATACTCTCTTAGCCTCTCTTATTTCGCAAATGCGCATGCTCTCTTCGGGTGCGCGCGCGGTCTCAGTTATCGTCAATTGCTTTGTTTATTTCTTACTCGCATGTTTTAAGTCAAAACGTAAGAAACTTTCGTGGTGAGCGGACGTGTTGCTGCGGAACAAAAAAATAATACAAAATACAAAAAATTTGTTGTACAATAATTATAATTCCGAATTGTAATTGTGCAAAAATATTCTATACAAAAATATTGAATTTGATTCAATAAGCACGCAGCTAAAAGTTAAACAAGTGCAGCAGCAAAAACAACAATCATAATTTTAAGTTGAATTTTTATTGCTTGTCAAAATCAAAACAAGAAAGCAACAAAAACGAAAAAGGAAAAAGCCGCCGACGACGACGAGGAGAAGCGAGTATCAAAGCATAGAATCGCCAAATAACTGTGCATGCAAAGTTTTGCTTGTTGTGGCTGTTTTTGCAAAAAATACGAAATAAAGAAATAAACAAAAATTAAGCGAACACAGAGCGCAACAAAAAACAACAAAAGTTCTTCCCAAGTGCAGTGTGCAAGCAAAAGTGAAAAGTGTTTGCGTGCGTGCGTGTGTGTGTGTGTGTAACGCGTGTACAAAAGGGCCAAAGCAAAGAAGAAGAACAACAACAAGCACAAGTGCATCGTCTCTCTGTATGTGTGTGTGTGCTTAAGGCAGGAAGTACTTTGAGCAGCGCCCCATCACCCTCCCCTTATACTTGTGTGTTTGTTCTCTTTTGGCGCTGACATTCGCTTTGCAATGGCAACCAAGAAAAATCACAGAAAACAATTTTGAGAAAAACGAAATAACGCAACGGTTAACATAAGGATTAACGCAACGTAAAGACTTGCACTGCATTGCGCACCCCCCGCCCCCGTCTGTTCCACAATGTGGCCACTTGGCGCGTCGCAGTAGCATCGGACGCCGACGACAGAACCAGGAAACAGCAACAAAGTGCACGCATTACGTCGCGTGACGTTAGGCTTACGTTACGTAGAAGTAGTGCTGCAGTTGTCGCAAAGCGAACACCAACAGCATAAGTAACACAATAACAATAACAGCAACAACAGCAATAATACTACAGTGACGTATTCTGGATCTGGACAACATATCCGCTTCCGCGTTGCCGCTAAAAGCTTAAAGCTTTAAGAACAGCAAACACACAACGAGTATTACAACAACAGCAACAGTAAAAGCGACGTCACAGTGGAGCAAAAGCAAACAGGTAAGCACTGAATTTGATTTTGTTATGCTAATTTTTAAATTAGCGCAAGTAATTTTATTTTGCTCGATATTTTTTTGTGGCACATTTTAAGCCATTGATTTGTGCCACATAATTATCAGAAATAATATATTTAGTTTTTTTGTTGTTTTTAAGCGAATACCCCAAAACCCATTTAGTTGAACACGTTCCACTAGTATTTTTGTGACCTTCTCTGTGTTGTAGCATATGTTTAATATATCATATCACACCAAAGATGAAACATAAATCTGCATTTTTCACCCATCCGCCAAGTTAATAATTGTTAACGCTAATCTTTATATTTTGAATTGTATGCGTTTTATTTTTGTATCTGTTGGTGTTTATGTTTCTGTCATGTTCTGACATTCTGTACTCAACAACACAAAATTTACAACGTTTTTTCGGGGGCAACCAATTATAATTCTCCCGTCCAGATAAATGCACGCGTTGTTCTTTTAATCACTTAACAGCACTATGGCGCCTTTTTTTTATCTCGTCTATTTTTGGTTGTCGCATTTGTAGACAGAAAGAACAATATATAATTAAAGCGAAAAAAAAACCGAAAATTTCGCCTATAAATAAATACAAACCAGCTGATTTGGAAAACTAGAAAAGAAATAACATTTTTTTCTGTATTTCTAAATGGGAACTGGGATTTAGCAGACAACAAATGCACTGTTTGATTTCAGTGTAATCAGTAAAAGTATTTTATAATTTATGAAATTCCTAATTTGCTTGAGCAAATAGTTTAATAAATAAAATATATTTTCAATCTATATTATTTTGAATTGAATAATTTCTATAAAATGCATATCTGCTTATTAAACAAGAGCAAAAAAAATTAAATTTGCTTTAGCAAATTAGTTTTATAGATTATATATTTTGTTGTTCAATTATTACAATTAAATAATTTATATTAAATGTAAATTATGAATTATCTTATTAAAGCAGATAATTATAAACGATAAAAATATAATTCAATTAAGAATTAAACATTCATATTACCATTTTTTTTTTTCAAAATAAATTAGAATTTGAAATGTCGAACAGATTTTTTCGCTCTAGTTTCTGCATAGCTTCAAATGCCAAGCAACCACTGTGCCTTAACTAACTGTCTATAAGAAGAAGAAAAAACATTAATTTGCATTAACCCGTTGCATCATATTCATTGTTTAATTATACTACAGCTAATTAAAAAATTTGTTGAACTGAATCGAAGGCAATAAATCGCTCAGCTCAAACTCAAAACTCAAACTTGGCTCCTTTTTTTGAAATTGCATTTGTTCTTTTTACTTAGTTTGGTTCGACGCTTCTCTTGTTGCATGCACTTTTTTCTATGGAAGTGTAACAGAAGCGGAGCGTTAAGCTCCAATTGGATTTGGCGCATATATTTTTCATTATTTTTGTTGCTGTTGGGTTTTTTCTTCTGCAACGTACCCGTCAGCGAAATCTTATCGCTGTTGCCGCCGCTGCAGAATATTGTGTTTATTTGTGCATAGCCTGCTGCTACTGTCGCTGCTTCGGTCGACGTCAACGTCGCTGCTGCAGCTGCTGAACGAATCGACGAACAGTTCCTGCTTCTGGTTTAGCTACACACACACACATGCAAACACACAACGAAAAAAGCTCTCAAATCTCTTCTGGGCACACCTGATCGTGCCTTCCTCCCACCCCCCCTGTCTGCACCCTTTACGTAGAGCAAAGATTTTCGTCAATAAATTTGATGATATATATAAACATATACATATGTGTGTGCGTTTTATTTATTTAACATGTTCGACTCTCCAATTAGCGAAAAACGAAACAAATCGTAGAAATATGTCGACACACTCACACACACAAGTATGTTAACCAATGCAAAAAAAAAAAAAAAGCAGACATCTTTCCAGTTCAAACAGCGATTTTTATGGATTTCTAGCTGTTTGTTATATACAGAGAGCCGTTAACTTTCCTGGTTCTATCTGTCTGTGAGTCTGTCTGTTTGTATGTGTCTGTGGGGCAGCAAAAAGCCAAGCGTAAATACAATAAATTAAATTCACTTCCGCATTGCGCGCTCCACAAAACGACGTAACGGGTGAGTGTGTGTGGCAACGTAAGAGACACTGCGACGCGACGCTTTAACGTAAGAGCAGCAAGAGCGAAAAGTGTACGGAAGCAAAATCAAAAGAGAGCGGCAACTACGACGTCGACGACGATCTGTCGGGTCAGCAGCATGGCAATTGGGGAAACAGACACACACAATCGAATGTATGCATGAGTATTTGTGTGATTGTGTGTCTGCATGCTAGAAGAAACAGGTATAAAAAAGTGTTCATCGCAGCAGCAGGTAGAAGAAGAAGAAAAAGGCAAAGGCAAAGGCATCATCAGCAGCAGTCTAATAAAAGAAAGAGGAAGAAAATGCCCAAGTAACAGTCATATAATAATGTAAAGTAAAGCATTGTGTTTTGACTCTTGCTCTTTTGCTCTCTGCTCTCTTTTTAATAAAAGGGCTGCTCAATATATGTATGTATGCATGTTTGTGTGTGTGTGTACATTGAGGCTGGGCTGCTGTCTCAGCAATCTTTCTGCTTCTTCGACTGCTTCTGCTTCTCCTTGTTTTTATTTAGTACTCCACGATCTTTTTGAGTCACACTCGCCGCAAGTGCATTGAGAATGAGTCGCATTTGCCTTTTGCTTTTGCTGTTGCTGCTTCTTTTGTACTTTTTGTTATTTTATTTCTTTTTTTTTTTTGTGCTCACGCCGATGACTTTTAGTTGTTGAAACTTGCATGCGGAAGTAACGCGCATAGCAATTGCATTTGCTGGCTGTGGCTTGTTGTTGTTGTTTCAGTTTTCTTACTGCGTGTTGTTATCGCTCACACAGATGCGCAGATGTAGCCATTGTTGTTATTGCTGTGTGCAGTGTGCTGTGCTGTGCTGTGCTGTGCTATATTGATGTTTTGCAATGTCTACACACTCTCACACACGCACGTATTGTGTGAACATTACACAGCTTGGCAGCCACTTGTGTGCACCCAGCAACAACAACAGTAACGACCCATTTTATAGTGCACAAAATCACACACTAACCTGAATTTTGCCATAAATGTTTTTAGCGGCATCACACAGCTTCCCCCTCCCCACAACATATTATGTTGATATTTTTGTTGTTGTTGCATCAAATTCGCAACTGAAGAAAGCATGTGTAGTTGTTTGTATGTGTGTATGTGTGTGTGTAATCGTCGTCTATCTTTCAGCTCTGTTTGGTCGCTTGAAATTAACGTGCGAATTTCGCATAAAGCTTTGCTCACTTTTGCAGCTTATTGCCGACCATTAAACGGGCCATAAGGGTGCTATAATAATTCCAGAAATTTATATAAGAAAATACTTGATAGTTTATGGCAATTGTTAAGCAAAACAAACAACATTTATAGCAATAAGTTGGAGTGATTCGAAAACGATTATCACTTAAATATGCAGCTACTAGTTGTCTGATAAATAAAATGTAGTTTACAAAAATAATCCATACAATTCTTGCAATTCTGCATAAGTGTTTTTTTCATGCTGTGATAAATTTGTGATATCATTGCTAAAATGTTGCTAAAATAGTTTGATTACGCTCGATTACGATTCAGATGCTATAGCTTAGCGAAGAGGAGCCTTCCCTTTGCCATTACCAATTACACAATGGCATCAATCACTTTTCACAATGAATCGATCATTTTCCCAGTCTCATAAATGCATTTCAGTGAAGACTCGCGATCTGTTGCCATGGACCTGTGAAAGAGAGAGAGAAAAGGCAAGAAAATGGTAAAAAAAAAAAGAAAAAAAAAAAAGTTACCTGTTGTGTGAATTATGTTACGAACGTAACGTGTTTCAAAATATAGGAAGTCTTGCTTGACTTATACCGCTGCCACCGACAACACAACAACTGCAACTACAACAACTAAACAACAACATCAACTAAATGGCTTTTGGGGTTCAGCTTGGTGTATCTTGGTGTAGCTGGCTTTAACGGTGCCTCGTTGTTGTTGTTGTTGCTGTTGCCTATTATCTAACTGAGCCAAAGAGAAAGAAAGAAACGAAACGGACACAAAAACGAGCCAAGAAACGGCCAACAACAGTGCACAAGAAGTAATGGTGCATGACTAGCAGAACACCCTGTAAATTACTATGAATTTCAAATATGTTTCCATTATCATCAATCAAAATATATAAATCTGAATTTATTATTTCAAATTTCTTGGGATTAGGAATAAATATAATAAGAAAATATGATCTGAACTACTCTCTCTCTCTCTCTATATATATATATATCTCTCAATCTGCCTCAACCTGCCTGTTGCACATCTTTCCCTTAGTTCATTATACCCTTTCTAGCCATTTATTTTTGTGATGGGTACAAAAAAAGAGCACACCACAAACGAAGTTTTCTTTGGCGTGTTGCATTTTGCCATTTTCTTCTTGTTTGTCTGTGGCACATTTTTATTTTCCTTTAGTGGAGTATGTGGCACACATTGGAGCCACAAGCTGCAACGATCTAGCGGCAGGGGCTGTGGCAAGCGGGCACTGTGTGGCCAAGTGGCAAGAAGTGGAGTAGACTAGTGTTGTAAAAAAAAAGAGTCGCTGCTGCTTTCGTTGTTGTTGTTGTTGTTGTTGTTGCTGTTGTCGATGCAACACAATTAGGTAATTTTCTTTCTATTCAGCTGGACAAGTGTGGCGAGGGGTTGGTGGGTGCCAAAGGTGGGGAGTTTGAGGTAGGGGTATGAGTAAGTTAGAGTCGCGTTGCGTGGTTAGACGTAACAATTTTTCTTTTATTTTTTTTATTTTTGGGTGCAACACTCAAACTAAAAACTGATGGCGTAATGCCCAAAAAAAAAAGGAAGTTGGCTGTCGCCGAACTATCGCCTATGCATCTAACTCCCCTCTCTTTCGCTCACTCCCTCCCCCTCTCTCTCACTCTCTCTCTCTTTTCTGGAGTGAATGCAACTAGTTTTGAGTGGCAGTTACATTTTCAAGTACCGTTCCAAGTCAGTCGGAAGAGGATCAGTCTCTGCCGCTATTGTCATTTATGGCTCTCTTAATGCTTATCAGTTCAACTAACTGTTAAAACTCAAAACTACCTAAGCTGCAACTTACCTGTTGCAACACGCTATTCACTGTGCTCGGCCCAACGTGGTTGGTGGTCCTCCCTCACACACACGCACTAATTGTTTCAGCTTGAGTGGTGGCATGCTTGAGTGTGTGTGTGACCTCCTTATCGCAAATGCCCCGCGACCCGATCCGACCCCTGGCACGCCCCGCACCGCCTACGCATACCCGTTGACCGCAACGAATTGAACAATGAATACGGCAAAAATTGTTGCAGTTTTTCGTTGGAAAAATCTTAAGCTGTGCTGCGCCCACAGCGGAAGGAAGCGGGCGACTAAATACTTGAGTTTTTCTTTTTGTGGACAACAACAAAAAGATTCAAGTTGAGCTGAGCTCTCTGCCCTTGAGGCCCTGAATCCCTGAATACTCAACCGACCCGAACCCTCTTGATGCGAGCCGTGGGCGGTCCTTCAACAAAATGTTGCTTTCAAGAAACACAGTTAAATATATCACTAGACAAGCGTCTCGACATAATTCTGATTTCAACAGGTCGGCAATATAAATCATTATTTATGATTATAACATGATTTCCATACCAAAATTTATCATGACTGTGTTCAGCAACGAGCAACGTTTGCCAAAATTTCAAATTTGGGATTATAATCGCTTTATAAATGCAATACAGCCAGACGAGGCAGCTCGACTTTGAGATACCCTAAACTAAATAAATGCCGATATCAAATAAATTTTTGCATATAATCAATACTATGTATATCAATCTTTATATATCTTAACTTTAAAATTAAACATTTTGTAACTATCGGAAATCGATATTCACTAAGCGTGAAAGATATCGATCAAATCAGATAAACTCTATATGCGCTGGGTAAACGTAAACTTTTATACTCAAATCTCGAACAATCTCTGTCAGATATAAGTGGCTAAATCGTCTCGTTAACTAATGCTGATCATGAATATATAAATATATGTATGTACATATATGCGAGTTACATGCCTCTGCACAGCTTCAACATACCCTTTTCTCTCAGCGTATGTTTATTGTTATGCAATATTTTGATAAGCTTGCCAATAATTATTATTATCATAAGTTTTTTGCTATTTTTGAATTTTATGATTTTTGGGGGCCGCTGCTACGTATCTATGGAAATTTTTTATTTTCTTCAAAAATGCCCAAATAATTTTTACAATATTGCGCGTAAAATATATATTTATGTTTGTAGTTTTTTGTAGTTGTTTTTTTTTTGGCAAATCGTTTCATAAATCAATTTGATTTTGGCGCCCGATACCAATTGATAAGAGCGTAAGCATTACCCCACCTATCAGTGCACACACACACATGTGCGAGTGTGTGTGAAAGTGTGTGTGTGCGTAATCGCAACAATGTGCGATAAGCAAGTCAAGTGGAAGAGCTGCAAAACGAACACGGAACGAATATTATTTGTGGAACAACAGAGATAGATAGACAGCGAGAGAACGAGACAGAAAGTGTGTGATAGAGTGAGAGAGAGATAGAGTGGAGTGGGGGTGGGGGGAAGAGAGGTGCTGCTTGCACCGGTAGGAGTAGAGAGCTGCCATAGAAGGTGTCGTAAAAGAAGAGAGTGCAGAGAGTGGGGAGCTGGGAGTGGGGAAAGCACAACCGGAAATGACGCCAGTTGGCTATTTGTTCTACACCCGTGGTAGTCGAAGGGGTGGCAGAGGGGGTCTCAGTGTGTGGGCTCTTTAAATGATACGAACTAATCAGAAACGGAATTATTTTATTTTTTTTTTTTTCGCTTTTGTTGTTGCTTTTGTTTTGTTTTTGTTTTGTTTTTGTTTTGGAATCTTCAATACCCATAACTCATGTGTATTTGTTTATACTGCGCCCCACACGCAAACTTTCAATTATTTTTATTACTTTTAAATTGTTTATTTATAGATCGGCCGACTAAAAGCGCGAAAAACCCAAAAAAAAAAAAGAATACGAAAAATCGAAATTGCGTACAAGCAATTCTTTTAATCATATCGCAGTACACAAGTGGAACTTGTATTATTTTGCTATTGGTCCGGCCAATTGTAGAGTTACACACAACACTCAGATTTGGCAACACACACGCACACCCACACACACGCACACACACACACCCACACACACACACACACACACACCACACACACACACACACACACACACACACACAACCAGGAAGCAATCAAAAATATGACCACTTGACTATAAAAAAAACTAGTGCACGTAATCATTTCAAATATCAGCATTCTCTGATCAATTTCATTAGGTTTCTTTCGTATGTAGGGTATTATGGTTAAGTCGGGTGACTTTTTAGCTTGATTAAGGACAAAGAAACCCATAAATGACAAATATTCATACTTGATTACGTCACAACTCTGACTGATTAGCGCAAATATTTTACCACGACTTAGATAAGTTAAGTTAATATAAATTTTGACAAAAAGAAAATAATAAAAAAGTCACAAAGAAAAGGAACGTATCGAAATGTTGCATATTGATAAGAGATAACGGGTTTTAAAGGTTCAAGTTTTAAGCTATATATATAGAATCTTAACTTTAATTTATATTTATAATAATTATATGCCTAATCAGCATGACAAGAAGAGTTTGAACCGTTGTCCATGTGTGTTTGCAAAGGCCGATCTCAGAGACTATTTGAGCTACAGACTTCAAATTTGAATATATTTGTATATCGATTAAAATCGATTTCCGATTGCATTAAGAGACAATTATAAAAATATAGGGTACCAATTGATATATAGAATATACCCAGACTACTATATATACTATATACTATAACTACGACTAGGAATATAGCTACGACTACGACTAAAGCTATGACTGGCGCATCCTATACGTGATTAGCATTATAATAGGCATACTTTCTGAGTTTCGTTACTACCTATGAGAACTAAATGCTATAGTGATACGATCTGGTTGGCTTCGACAGATAAAACTACCCCTTATCGACTCGACTAATGATACTGATCACGAATTTATTACCTACCACCCTAAGGGGGGGATCGCAGATGTCGTCATAAACTTAACGACAAAATGAATAGACCCCCCAATCAACCCGCTACCCGCCTACTCGTCCAGGGCATAAGAGTGACAGTCTGTAATCTGTGACTCGAACTGCTCTCCATGCCATGTCATACGTCATATGCGGATGCAGTTCTCGATTGCAGCTGTTTCTAGGCGGGCTGTGCCACTGGAACTGATTTGTTCGTTGCACTTACAACAGTTGTGGATGTTGTTATTATTATAATAATAATATTAGTGCATTTCCACATTTGCGTATAGCTGATAGCAGCACTTAAAAATAAATCAAAAGGCGACTATCTCCACACACAGACAAAGAGAGAGAGAGAGAGAGAGAGGGAGAGAGAGCGGGACCGAAAGAGACAAAGGAGTGTTAATAAAAATTAACAGTTAAAGTCGAGTGCCTGCATTAAATGCACAAACAACCACAATAATCATAATAATAATAATGATGATAATTACATGAAGAGGGAGAGAGAAAGAGAGAGAGGGAGAGGGAGAGAGAAGAAATGGGGCTTGCAAATGATAAGCAGTGAATAATGCCTATGGGGGGGGGGGAACAATGGCAAAAGTGTTCAACTTATGTCCAAAGTGGAATGCCAGAACGTGGCCAACAAACAGCAGCAGCTAATGAGATAGACCAGCACAAGCACAAGCACAACAAACAGACGCAAGTCGCAAGTGGCAGCAACTATTGTGAACGTCTCTAATAGAGAGTCATCTTCAGCTCAGCCCAGCTCAGCTCAGCTCGGCTCAGGCCAACTCTTCAGCTTGTCTCCTGCCTGCCTGCCTGCCTGCATCTTTGCAGCATTTGGCTAAGTTGAAATGTTTTTTTGCCGCATCGCCTGCAGCCACGTGTCGTTTGTCTCATTTGGCATTTGCTAATTATGAATTTGGCGACAATAGGAAACAGTCTTCTTCGTCGGCATCTTTTTCTACATCTTCTTGTTCATCATCTTGTAGACAAGCCTTTTTTGCATTTGCGCTCCTTAACCACATTTTTGCTACGTGATGTTCGTGTCAATTTTGTTGTTTGTTTTAATTTGTGTTTGCTTTACTTGGAAATTATAATATAATCTGTGTGTCGCCTCAGCTGCACTCAACAAAACAAACATATATGTATATATATATATATATATATATATATATATATGTATATTATATATGTACATCTGTTTCTTGGAATGTAAGGAGAAGTATGTTGTACAGAATAAGAATTACTCCATTATTAGTCAGAGAAGATATATTGCTTAAAGGAAGATTTTTTAAGTAGAAAACGATATATTTATCTATCTAATTCTTAGTTCAAAATCGATTTCTGTTAATTTTAGCTAAAAGAATATTTTTTTAATATACATTGAACTATAAATTCGAAGTTCTTAACTTAAAAAATATTTAGATGTATAAAATACTAATTGATTAATTTTAGTTTAAACATTCTGATTTATAAAAAACCATTTGCTAAATGCAACTGAAAGCAACCATTTTTTTTGCTGAGTGTACGTCAGCAAAGTTCTCATCCACATTTCCACGTTTCCCCATCCGTATCAAAGCACCCCGCAACCCTTCTCCATACCCGGACTCGCTGTGTCTACGTTTGAGCTTCTTGGCAATTGACTCGGGGCTATTGTTGTTGTAGCTGTTGCTGTTGTTGCTTTTGTCATATATATCATTTGACACTTGGAATTGATGTTGCGGCATTCGCTTGAATTTTGTACTTATGACAAATGTCATCAAAATGTAGAAATTTTAGAACTAATTCCCCCACCCCGCCCACCCCAAATTTGTTGGCAAATAATAATAATGACTAGACTGAACACTAACACTAACAATACCTACAGCTATTGTTACGTGTGTGTGTGTGTATGAGTGTGTGTGTGTGTGTGAGTGTGTGTGAATCTGTTAAATAGTCTTTCCAATTTATATTTTGAGAAGCACTTGAGAATTGCAATTCAGACTGAATAGAAATCATTTTTATTAAATTAAAATAAAATATTAAATATATTTGATAAACTTTAGTTGAAATTCATGATTTTTTTTTTTAATACTAACATTTTTTTGTGAGGTTAAATTAACGGAAACACAAAAGCCACAAATTACATCGGAAACATTGTGCTGGGAAAAACATAAATAATTAAGAACGTTTTATTAACTATGAATAAAAAGTTCTTCATTATTTATATATTTTTTCCCAGCTATATATTTATAAGCTCGGTACTTCCAGGTACAATTTTAACTACCAGAGATGTTAAAAAAAAATACTAACTATGATTGATAATATGGACGACATGAGACGCTGTAGTTCTGGTAAAGTTTTGAATTCAATCAGTTGCTGCAAAACGTAGATCTTTGTTAAAGATAATATTTGAAAACTTGAGGAAGATTGTTCACCCTTATAAACCCATATTTTCTACAAATTTGAAGAAAAGAGCATCTTTGATGAAGATAAGGAAGTTATTACTTCCAAAGAGAATAGAAGATTATCCAGAATCAGAGATGAGGCATTATAAGCTTTTGTGGAGCTTACAACAGTTCCAAAAACTATACCATTCCAGATAACAACAGAATATATTCGCAAACCTGCGATATCTGGAGCATATTCTGAGCTAATTTTTGAAACTTTTAAAAGTCAACTTCAACATTAGCAAATATCTATTGTTGAGTAATCGATCACATGTTGCAACCTTGCCACCTTTTTCAGCTAGAATCAAAATGTGTACTAAAATTTGATTACATCTTGCAACTGCAATCATTCAATTTTAATCTCTCAATATTTTGATCTGAGGTGTTGTAAGACTTTATCGTTTGTATCAACCACTCCCCCGCCCCCCTCCCTCCACAGACCCCCCCTTATCGTTTGGCATTGCGTATGTGGAGCATAAGCGGTGCTGTTTAACGACAATTGTTATTCGATGTACTTGTAATGATTGTGTTTCCATTTAATCAATAATTCATGTCTAACGCTTATCGCATGTCAAGACAATGTGCGCTAATTTACTTCCCCTTGATTGTGATATCTTTGCATGTATATATATATATATATATATATACATATTAACTATAGCATGTGTACTATAAAACATGTGTTTTTATGGTGGTTTTTTGTTTGTTCTTTTGTAATTCTTGAAATTTTCTGCAACTGCTGCTAGCATAACAAAAATATTCGCATCTTCGAGAATTTTTCAGTTGCCTTGTTTTTGTTGCTGTCTTAGCTGATTCAGCTTCCTTTTCGCATTATCTGAGGAAGTGACTCGATCCAATTATTTGAATTCTGTTTCTTTGTACGAAATACAAATGAAACGATTGCTGTTAATCTAGCCAGAACACAAAAGAGAGAAGGCAAAAAAAAAACCTGTGCTGCAATATAGAATCTCAAACTCATCTATATACCCTAACCGTAAGCTCAAGCATAACTAACTGCCCCACACACACACACACACACTTGCACACTTGCACACACTCCGCCCACAGTAGTTGACTCCTCTATATAGTCGGTCGGCAGGCAGCTTGCATGACTTGATTGTGATGATTATAGATGTCGTTGTTGTCGTTGTTGTTTCGGTTCCACGTCGCCGTCTCTCTGCCTTTTTGTACATCCGCTTCCGCATTTATTAAGTGTCTTTCCAGCGACGCGCAAAATGTTCCACGACGCTCGCTCGGCTTAGAACGTTTTTACAATTCAGGTTTTCAAGCCAGAGCCCAGTCAGATAGTCAGATAGTCAGATAGTCAGCCCGGTCAGTCAGTCAGCTAGCCAACTATATTTGCGGCTTGTTGCTATTTAGCTTCTTTTTTTTCCGATTTTTTTTTTCTTCTTTTGCATACCCTTTAATCATTAATAGTGGTAATAAAGGGTGTCATTAAGCTGTAAAAGCAAAATGGATTATAGATTATGACTTTGTTGGACTCTATAAAATATGTATATATATATATATATATATAGCGTGCAATTTTTTATTTTTCTGGCGCTGATTTCAATTTGCAAATTAGTTGCATTTTTTTTAAACTTTTTACAAGTTATTTTTAATGTTTTTATTTCGATAATCTATGCTGATCCTGGGAAACCCAAAGACTGAATGCAATTCTGGTTTTAATAATCTTATTTTATCATTTCTTAATTTAACAAATTGCATAAGAAACACAAAAGTTATTGCAACTAATTCTTCAATCGGTATCTGACTTTGGAAAACTATAATAATAGTTTTCGAAAGAGGACTGTATACAAATTTAATTCTAAAACCATTATTCAATTTTTCTTAACTCAACTATTAGTTGAAGGAGTTTTGCACATAAATTTTGAACACTTTAAGATAATATAATAATTCAGAAATTGCGGAAGCATCTTTTGGCAGAAGATAAGATGATACTTCAAATTGCAGTACTTATGAGAAAGTAATATAACTGATTAAGATATCTTTATTAACCGGGTAGACTATATACGACTCTAGACTTTCTGGATCTTTTAAAATAAATAGAATCTTTTAGTTGTTGTCTGTTTTGTTTTTACAGGATATCCATCAGGCTGGCAGACTCAACCAGCGGGCACTTGCCTGGGTTTATGCTTGTTCTTCTTGTTGTATTTTTTTTGCTGTTGTTTCGAGAGCTTTTTGCATTGCTCTCTGTAATTAAGATGCGAGGCGCGATCGTCGTCGTCGACGACGACCAAAACGAGCAGCGATCAGTGATCAAGCCAAAGTTCTTGCCACGTTCGACTGCCCAGCAGAATACACATATACACATATATATATATATATATAAGTGAGAGGTAGGTGGGGGGAATGGGATATTGGTTAGCTCAGACTCCATGCATGCCTAGATGTGAGCAATGTGTGTGTTGCTTGATTACTAGCGCAAATACTAACTACCGGTTTAGCAGATACAGAACCAGATATAGATAGCTTGGTTAGCTTGCTCTTGACTCTCGGATTGGCATGACTTGGTTTTGGTTTAGATCGTTTTGACTTGGCTCGGTTTGGCGCTTGGCTTGGCTTGGCTTGGTTTGGCTTGGCTTGACTAGGTCTGGCTGCTCTGCTGCGAGCACATCCGTGCTGTGTGCTTTGATCTAATTGCCCATTTGCGGCGCTACAGGAAGCTGACTTGCTTGTCAAGATCAATTGGTGTTGTGGCTGCCACCACACATCCATGAAGAGAGTGAAGCAAATTGGTTTTTCTTGATCGGCAGCAGGAAGTCCACTCAAAAAAAAAACTGAAAAGAGGGTATCTGCTAGGGTGGGGGAGGAGGGGAGGTGGATAGTTGGGGTATCTGTTAGTCTGTATCTGTGGCGTATCTGTGAGTTACTCTTGTTATCTTATCTGCGCATATTTGTTATAAACTTACTGAAAAATGAAAACTCAAGCAAATCGTAAACATTTCGTAATACATATGAGCATTATGGTGGAAGTGTGGCCTACACACACACACGCACACACACCTGGCAACAACGGAACATGTTGTATCGGGGTCTCTTGTCCATATCTTTGTACGCTATCAAAGCGTCGACAGACAACAAGTAATCCTAGTTTACAAATATCATCACCAGCACCTTGTAAACACTCACACACACACACAGGTAGTGTAGTGTAGTGTTGTGCGTGTGTGTGTGTGCGGCAAGTGTTGTGTTTTTTTTGTCCGCTTATCAAAAATCTGTTTGATGGACTAGGTTCAGGGGCGTGTTTTTTTTTTATTATGTATATATTTTCTTCCCCTGATTAGGCATTTTATCGTCGAATAGTAAAAATAGTTTGCGATTGTAAAGAAGTTGGCGGAAATATCCCCGAATCCTAGAGTCTTTAGTAAGATTTGGTAAAATTTATCATTTAATAACACACTTTTCAACTATTTATTTATTTTTTTTACACACTTCACAGTTGCGTTTATCTTTATGATGGCACACTTTTAGATAAAATCGTATCAGATTCATATACCTAGGCGACAAACTCTCCACAATTGATTATTTATACAAAAATCTTTTTAGATTTTCAAGCATTTTTTTAGGTTTGATATTCAAAAGTTTTTTGATGCTTTGGTTCGTTTAAAATTTGATTTTTTTACCAATTGGTTTTTTATTATTTATGTTGGAATATTTTTTAATGTATGTAAAAAATGTGAAAGTCTTTTTGATTTCTATAGATATTTTAACGCGTTTAATGTCAGAATAAGAAATTTTAAATTTATTTGTTTTTATTGGATTGGATATTTCCAGCAGCTGCTTGATATCAGAATTGGTTAAAGAATTTCTGTCAATTGTTTTTTTTTTGAATTTCACAGAATATTTACCCAATTGGTCCTGCTTGCGTTGAGTATTCAGCCATTTATGTCAGCTGTGTCAGCTTCCAAACACGGAAGCAATGCTTATAAGCAAACTCGGCTCAATTGAATCGCACTGACCTGAACCTTAACCCGACCCCAACACTCACACACACACACACACACACACACTTACACTCTATTTACGATGCTTGCTAGCTTGCCTTATTAAGTTGGACTAGACTGGGCTGTTGTACGGCAGGGGGAGGGATAGAGTGTAAGGAAGCGGGAAGTTGTTTCTAACAAGAAGAGCAAGTGCGAGAAAATCGCACAAAACTTGGAAACAAACAGTTGCCACTAATTGAATGTAATGGGCACAAATGATGCGGTTTGCCAAAGACCCCCGCCTGCTCCCCACCAAAGCAACGCAAGAGAACCATTACTAGACTCATTGTTGTTGTTATTGTTGTTGTTTTTTGTTGTTTGTTGTACGTTGCACATAGTATAATATTTACGCGTGGCAATCGGGTACAATTTTTTAAACTCTTCTCCCCTCTCAAAAGCGTTTGATGAACTCATCCAGCATCGCATGGAAAATATACTGATTACTGAGCTTGGCTTTTGGTTGAGAGCGGGGAGCGGGGAGAGGGTCAGATAGGCAGTTAGGTAGCTACCGTTGATGATGATGATGATCAGATCTCGACTGCTTTTATTATAGTAAAGCTGTTGTTGTTGATCAACATCATCATCTTGAAATTCAGACAGCTTTGGTTTGCATATTAAAATATACGAAAAGGTTATCGAACGTTTGATATCATTAAGCATTTGTATTCAGCTTTCTGCTGTCTGTTGTCTGTTGTCTGTTGATCTTCGTTTTCTTCTTCCTCTTCATCATCATCTTCTCTCTGTATCTGTATCTCTCTGGCTCCATCTCTATCTCTGGCACATATCATTAGAGACACCACAAACCCCCACACATAATAAAAAACTAAAAAGACAATAGCAACAACAACAACAACGATATAAAAGACATGCGCAAAGCATAAAGATGAACAATGAGGCAGCAGAAAGTCAAAAAAAAATAATAAAGAGCGCTTCAAGCTAAAAAAAAAAAAAAGAAGAAGAAAAAAAATCTCTCCAGCCAAACTACAGCTCCACATTAGAACAAACATGCACGTAACGCCTAGACACATACAAAAAACAACAACACGACTTCAAACAAAGAAAAATGAACATCATAAAAAGATTTTATATATGGAGTTTTTTTTTTTGAGTTTTTTTTTTTTGGGGTTTTTGGTTTTGCTTGAGGTCAGCGTAAAAAACACACATAAATTTCGGTTTGCTCCCGATCCGATCTTGTCGCGTGATCAACTAATGACCCACAACTAAAGTGTGAGCTTGTTGCAGCCCTAGCAACAGATCAGATGATCATTAGATGATTATTCCGCACCCCAAAAAATACCCCAACAATCAATTTGTTGTACCTGACTTGCCGGATACCCTAAATGCATCTACAAATTGTTGTAATTGTATTCGAATTTGCTTTTGTGCATATTCCGTGTGTGTTTACCTCTTATTCATAACATGATAAATGGTTTTCTTTAAGAGAGTGGGAATTATCATAACATTTTTGTGTTTGGTAATCAAGTGTCCAAATACTGATATTTCTAATCGATATTTACCGATGTTGTAATTTGGATAGAAAATCTAAATCTAAAATCTATATCAAGTATCCAAATACTACATTTTGGGATCTTAAGCGCTTCTTATCCAAGAGACAGGTGAAAAAAGTGATGTAAATTTCTATACAAAATCCTAAACTGCTTTTGAAAAACTAGATAAAAGAGGAAAATCGATATAAAGTGGATTATTGGAATATCGATAAGCTTGACAAACTGTATACCGATGTGCAAGAATTATCTAATCTGAGAGCTGGAAATCGATGTTTCTGGGTTATTGGAATATCTAAAAACTAATAGCTCGAAAAACAAACTGTTTTTCCTGACGTGCAATAAACATCTTAAATATCTCAAACTAGATCAATTTGTGCTTATCTTAATTGCACTTCTCACACTTTAAAAAATCAAAATCCCAAAAAAAAAAATCATTTTCCATAGAACAGCTTCAGCTGCGCCTCAAGGCGCAACCGATGATCTTTGTCTGTGTTTTTGGGCATCTGGTTTAGCTTGCTTTTGAGCTTTACCTTTACCGCCTTTCTTCTGCTGCTGCTGCTGCTGATGTTGCTTCAGCTGCTGCTGCTGCTGCTTGTATTTCTTCTTCTTCTTGTTGTTAGTCTGCTGCTGGCTTTTTGTTGTGTTAGTCGCAAGTGCGTAACGATGATTGATTTGCTGCTTGCTTAAAGAGCATTGGGCTTTGCTCGCTTGGATGATCGGCCCGTCAGTCAGTCAGTCAGTCAGTCAGTGAGTCAGTTTGACTGAAAGTCAGTCTTGTGTCTTGTGGGGCTTGTGTGCTCCACAAAAAAGTGCCTACGGCGCTTAAAGCAAACAAATAACATAAAAAACAACAACAACAACAATAACAATAGCAAAAGTGACGATCTAGACAGAAATTGAACCGTAGACCGTTTGGGGGCTGCTTCTTCTTCTTGTTGTTGTTGTTGCTGTTATTGTTGTTGTTGCTGTTGCGAACGCGCGAAGAAGAACCCGGAATTGGCGTCTTTTTCATTTTTCTGGTATTTGTGTATGTGTGTGTGTGTGTTTCTCTATATACACAATACAATATATGGTTTATATGCTCAGCAATAGCAATACGCTCACGCGTTTGTTATGCACGATCAGCTCAATGCCTATTTGTATATGTAACAATATATATATATATATATATCTATATATATATATATATGTACTTCTGTACATGTATTTAGATGGTTAAGATCGAGCGCTTTTTTTTTTACAGTGGTGGGTGCTAGGGGAGGGGAGTTACTACTACGTGTGTCTTTTGTAGTTGTTGTTTTTTTTTTTAAATATATGCTTGGCATATGTATATTCTGTATATTTTTTGTTTTTTTCTTTTGCTTTTCTTCTTCTGTTGAGCAGTTATAAAGCAAAGCAGGTCGTTGACTTGGTTTTGAATTTTTTTGTGCTTATTAATTGAGTATTTGATATGCCGGAATATGTCGAACGATCTAACCAAATGTACATTAAGACACCATAATACAGTAGTCGCATAGTAATTGGAATTTAATATTGTTAGTGTGAACTGCTAAGTATCTAAAATGTTTATTTGTGAAATCATTTATTGTTTGTGCTCATCAGAATTTGAATTTTTGTTTTCGAAATCTATATATATATATATATATATGAACAATTCTTGAGCAAATTTTTATTTCTTTTGAAAATTATATTTCTGATATATGAAAGTATGTTAGAATACCATAAGAAAAATATAAACTATTGTTTGCCTAATTTAAAGTATTATACCGAAAGATTTGAATTATCGAGCAATTATTGTATTCGATATCTTCGCAGTGATTTACGTTTATTATTTCCTTTTGTTACCCTACGCTCTTCGAATTTCATGTTGGGTATATAAAACAAAGCCACTATACAAGACATTTTAAGGGTTGTTTTTTAGATGCTGTGCGACGGCACTTGAGAATTGTGTCTGGGCAGATGATAAAAAAGAAGACCTCATAAAAGAGATCAAATGTCAACTGTTGGCAAACTGCCAACTGTGGCACCATATTGCTGTTGTTGTTGTTTCTTTTAGTGTTCGTTTCGTGCTCATCCTGCGGGTTTCCAAGAAGTACATCTACATCTACAAAGATGTAAGTGCATCCGCAGGTACGCATTTCCTTATTCCCATCCGTTTGCCTCGACAACGACGACGACTACCTGCTTGTTGCTACTTCATTAACAGCAGCCTCCTCAGGCAGCTGAGAGCGAAGGAGAGAGCAAACTACATTGATCTCGGCTCTTTTGCCATCTCACTCGCTCACTCACCCTGAGCAGTGCAGCCCATGAGCCAAGCTGAGCCGAGCCGAGCAGAGCAGCGAGAGGAGGCCGTTAATCTTAATGCGCCGTGGCGGCTGTCGCTTCTGCCTTTTTATGTTATCAGATTTTTCTTATTCCCATCGTTGTTCTAGTGCGCAGCAGCAGCACCAGCAGCAGCAGCCACTTGATGCACACACACCGGGTGGTTGTCAAGGGAGGAGAGGGAATTGAGTATGCGGGGAGGGGGGCGACCCATGTCGGTGAGGATGTGCCTACGGAAATTACTCATTAACTCTCCGCAAAGCAAATGCTGCGGTTGCACTTTTAGTGAATCATTGCGAGAGAAATGTAATGAAAAAAATAAATAATATAAAATCTACTTGTCAGTCGCAATGATGTATCAAATGTCTGTCGAGTGTCGTCTTATATATATATATGCATGTAGAAACAGGTCCTGAGTAGGACTAACAAAGTGCTTACAAGTTATTGTGAACTTGACAGAGATCGAGAGTGTTGTTCACATTGTGATTATAAGTGATAAGCAGCAGTTGGCAAAAAAAAAGGATACTTGGTATATTACCTGTTGATTTACTACTGATTTATTAGGTTGCACACACTTATTGTTTAGTTGGAAGCTTCATTAGTTTAAGTTTATTGTTTTATTATTAATATTTATTGATTTATTAAGTTGAATAAACTTACTGTTAAGTTGTTAACTTCATTCATTAAGTTTATTAAATCACTTAGTGCTTCAACAACTGATCAGTACATATATATGCAAATTTAAATTTTCGATTATTTCCCTTACTGTTTAATTTCTCTAATTATATAGACAGTTTTAGTTTCCTGTTGAAACATTAAATTGTAATTTGTTCTTGCATTTGTGAAATCGTACTTCTCAAAACAACAAATAGAAAATGGCTTATTGCAGCACATGATTAATCGATATAGTATATTGACAGCGTAGTTTCTAATGTATACAGGATGCCCCCTGCCTGATTTTCCATTGGCTATTTCCCATATTTCTAGTCTGGCATTTCCGATCCCACGCCCAGGCCTAGCAGCAACGCCTCCCCCGCAACCTGCCCTGTGCTCCGTCGATTCTGTCTGTTCGCTAAAAGCGGAAATCTCTGCACAAGCAAAAAAAAATTCTTTCTGCACACAAACACAGACACGCATTCCTTTCTCTCTCTCTCTTCGCCCCCTGCTTTGCTCACTCTTCGCTCTCTCTCTTGCTCTCTACTCGCTGCAGTTTTCTACAAGTTTTTACCTTTTCTTATTTGCTGTCTTCGCTGCTGCTGCTGTTGTTGTTGTTTTGTGATCTCTGCTGCTGCTGGCATTTTTCTAAACTGATCGTTTTATAATTTTCGTTTGTAATTTCCGTTGAAACCGGTTCGCCATCATCCGCATACCTAACTACCTGTGCCTGTTCCCTGTCTTTGTCCCCCTCCACCCCCTCTCCTGCTTTGCTCTGCCTGTTTTGTGTTCGTTCGCCAAGCCGCGCCTCCTTCGCTGCTGCTGCTGCTGTCATCTTCTCTCGCTGAGATTTAGAATACACACATGCGCGTATGCATTTGTTTGTGTATGTGTGTATTTTTATTCTTATTCTTTTTGTATTGCGTGTGCGTCGCCTTTTTTTGTGTTCTGCTTTTTGGCTTTTTTCACTTTGTTGTTGTTGGGCTGATGATGAACATTCATTTGTCATTTTACTACGTGCCACCGACTGTTTGAATGTTTATTTGTTTGTTTGTTGTTGCCTGCGTGCTTGCTGCCTGCTTGCCTGTCTTTCTGTGTAGAGTAAAATATATATGAATTTATTTCAGTAAAATTCAACCATATGTTGTTGCGGCAACCGAAATAACATGTAGGATCGTATATATATATATATATATATATATATATATGCGTGCTTGTATATATGTATATTAATACAATCAGCAGAGGGCAGCAGCACCTCTGAAAGAAAACAAATAGACCCCCTCTAAGTAAAAGCCTTGTACACAATAACACAAACACACATGCACATATATACATAGATACATATATATATATATATATATATATATACAAATAAACATGTGTATATCCCACAGTGCGGCAAATGATGATCGCCATCATCATCATCATTATCATCTTGCTCATCTTGCTGTTGTTGTTATTATTGTGCGTCTGTCTTCTCCTACTTCTTGCTCAACACCAGCAACAACACACATGCAAGCAAGCAAGAAATATTTATTGCTCTCACTCGCTTGCTTGCTCGCACTGATTCGGCATCTCTCTCGCTCGCTCATACGCATTTGCAAGTAAATTTCTTTCGCTCACTTGTTGAAATGCTTCCCGGAGAATGAGGAAGTTTCTGCCTGTTGTTCGCTGTGCTGCTGTGTGAGAGAGCGAGAGATGAGTTCAATTTGTTTGTGTATGCGTGCGTGTGTGTGTGTATGTCTTGCATATGGTTACGACTGGGATACAGGGTGCAACTTCTTTGAAACTTGCTTTGCTCTCTTTACCCACTGGCGGATTTATTAGTCGTCGTCGGCGTCATCGTCTCTTTCTCCACTGCGGCTGCTGCTTTTGCTTTGGAAACGGGTTTTGTGTATGGAATGTGCACTTCCGTTTAATGTTGTTGTTGTTGCTGCTGCTGCTGGCAGTGATATGGCAAGGCAAGCCCAAAAGTCTGAGTGGGGGCAATTTGGGTACGGCTTTCAAAGTTTCCCCTTCGACTCTGCACACCCCCATCTGAAGCGGCATCAATACATTCGTTTATGTTGAAATCTTACAGCGACTGATCAAAGATATGTGCAAGTGTGTGTGTGTGCTTGGCTCCCATGTGTTGTCGATTTGTATATATACACATACACACATGCACATACACATTGCTTGTCGGTGTTTGTGCTTTGTACACATCCGGAATAGTAGCGCAAGCATCGACGTTGCCGCCGACGCCGACGCATGTATTTATGGCCATTACCATATTGAGAAATTTTCAATTAAAAAAGCTCATACGGAATTTGAAATTGTATATCGATGCTGCCCATTGTGTTATCGACTTGTGTGTGTGTGATTTTTTTGATGCTGCGCTAATTGTCATCGTAATCGGAACGATGGAACGTAATGGAAACAGACGGAACACGGTTCGCGCGTAGCGTATGATTTTATTCGTTCTATGCTGATCGTTTCACCGGCGGGGGTGTTTTGTGTGAGAGAGCGCGGAAAGAGAATGAGAACCAGAGCAAATGCCGACAGGCGTGCATGCGACTGTGTGTGAGTGTGTTATGTATGGGTATTGAAGCTGACTCATGCTTTGCGCGCTTCTGCTCTCTTCTCTCTCCCTCTTTCGTATGCGTCGCCTGCGGAGAATATTTGTTTATGAAGAAATCTGAATTGCCTGGAATGCGAATGTTGTCTGTCTGACCGGTAACCTATCGCTCGCTCTCTCTCCCCCCTTTCTCTGTCGCTCGTTTGCTGCTTAATGTGTTTGCTTGATTGGAATTAAATTCTTTAGATTTATTGATTTATTATTTAATGATTTTTCAAATACATACCAATATATACAAATTATCCACAAAGAACTGAGACTAATGTTAAGAAATTCTTTTTTCTTTTGCAGATTAAGGACAATCTTTGTGGCTTTCGAAACAGACTCGATTCAAATAGAAATAATTTGCTGTGCGGTTTGTGCATGTATGCAAAATGAAAATGCTTCCAGTACAGCTATCACTGAATCCGCTCAATCCCATCTGGAGCGATGTCATTTGGCGCTGCCCCCCGCCTCCTTCCAGCCAATTGGCCGAACTGAAGACACAGCTGCCACCCTCGCTGCCATCCGATCCGCGTCTGTGGAGCCGTGACGATGTCCTCGTCTTCCTGCGCTTCTGTGTGCGGGAATTCGATTTGCCCAAACTCGATTTTGATCTCTTCCAGATGAATGGGAAGGCGTTGTGTTTGCTGACACGCGCCGATTTCGGGCATCGATGTCCCGGCGCCGGCGATGTGCTGCACAAT
The DNA here is from genome assembly GCA_035044105.1 of Drosophila nr. perissopoda 5 BK-2023a. Classification (NCBI taxonomy): domain Eukaryota; kingdom Metazoa; phylum Arthropoda; class Insecta; order Diptera; family Drosophilidae; genus Drosophila; species Drosophila nr. perissopoda 5 BK-2023a. The sequence continues at coordinate 1,169,809 of JAWNMK010000268.1, forward strand.
GTGCTCCAAATGCTGATCATCGAATCGCACATGATGCAATGGCATCTGCCCAACAGCCCCGTCACGCCCACCGGCCGCTATCCGCTGTCGCCGCACAGCCACCCCCCAACGCCCACATGGCCGCCAATGAACGTGCCCCAGCTGCTCGATGGCAACAATAGCGGTGGCAGCAACAGCAGCGCCGGCAGCATCAACAGTAGCAACCTCAGCAGCAATCCCTTCCACAGCACCAGCTCCGCAGCAGCAGCAGCCGCCCACATGGCTGCCCATCATTTTATGGCGCCCAATTCGGTGACGCTGAGTCCGCCCCCATCTGTCGACTCTCAGGCGAGCAGTCCGCCTCAGCAGGGCGCCAACTATCAGAATGGATCAACAACAGCAACAACAGTGGCTGCAACAGCAATAACAATTGCTGGCAGCACAACAGGTGCTGCAGCAACAGTTGGTGGCGTGCAGCCAATGAAGGGCATCAGCAGCGCCAGCAGCAATCACAGCGATTCCGATGATGAATACTCCGAGCCCAATAATCACAGCAGCAGCAACAGCAACAACAATTGCAACATCAACAACAACAGCAACAATTGCAACAAATTGAGCGCATTGCCACCGGCGCCGCTCTCCTCCTACGGCTCGGCCAGTCCGCCGGGCACGCCCATTCACAAGGATATGAAGCCCACCTGGACGCAACAGATGACCAACAGTTTCGTCAACTCCTGGTCACAACAGCAACAACAGCAACAACAGCAGCAGCAGCAGCAGCAACAACAACAACAGCAGCAGCAACAACAACCACAGAAACTAACGTTGGATAATACGGGCGTGGGCATTCCGCCGGGAGGTGGCTCCATATCGGCCCCGACGACGCCCAGCTATATGTATAAGGCCAAGCGGGAATTCTTTCCAGAGAATTCCGAGCCAAATACAAGTGAGTTGAGATTTAAATCTAACGATTGTTGGCTAAAACAGAATTATCGATGCGTAGAAATCGATAGTATAATATATATATGTCTAGTTTTTGAAGAATAGGATTTATGTATCATTTTCGATTCCCTAAAGAATCAATACGTGGCTCATTTACTTAAATGAGAAGTTATCGATATATGTATATATCGATAGTACGATATATGAATAGTTTTTATACAGTAGAAGACCATTTAATCAAAATAATATATACGTTTCAAGTAGAGAATAGTTTTCCTTTCGATAAATTAGAAATTAAATTAAATTTTCAATTCCTCAACGGAAGTTGCTTCCGATAACAAAGAATTTCAGTAGAGATTCCATTCAAAGGAAGGGAAATCCATTTCTGTTTCAACTGTTTCTGATTGCAACACATTCTTCATTCTTCAATGTTTCACTTAACTTCCAACTGTTCCACTTAATGCAACACTAATCGATAAATATGTATCAATCAGTAAAAGAGTGATTAGTTAATCGATAAATAGCGATATTAAAGTTTTCCATTTTGAATTCATTTCGCTGGCAATTTGTTGCACATAAATAATTATTATTAGTAAAATGAGAAAACTAATCTGTAATTCTTTGTCAGATGGCCGCCTGCTGTGGGACTTTCTGCAACAGTTGCTCAACGATCGCAACCAGAAGTATAGCGATTTGATAGCATGGAAATGTCGCGATACTGGCGTCTTTAAGATTGTCGATCCCGCCGGCTTGGCCAAATTGTGGGGCATCCAGAAGAATCATCTTTCGATGAACTATGACAAAATGTCGCGCGCCCTGCGCTACTATTATCGTGTGAACATCCTGCGCAAGGTGCAAGGCGAACGGCATTGCTACCAGTTTCTGCGCAATCCCACCGAGCTGAAGAACATTAAGAATATATCGCTGCTGCGCCAGACGACGCCACAGCCCGGTGCCGGCGGAGCAGGAGGAGGAGGGGGAGTTGGTGGAGCGGGTGCAGCAGGAGCAGCAGCAGCTGTCAATCAACAGACGCCAGGATCTCCAGCAGCTGTTGCTAATTGGACTCAACAACAGCAGCAGCAGCAGCAGCAACAATCACATCAACAGCAACAGCATCAGCAACAGCAGCAGCAGCAACAGCAACAATTGCAATTGTCGCCACAACGTCCTGCCTCACGGAATGCGGCGGCGCCACCGATGAGTTTACCAACGGCAGCAGCTGTGGCAGCAGCGGCTGCAGCTGCTGCATACGGACCGCAGCCACCGTCGCCGCTATTCATGCAAGCCTTCCACTATCTGTCCGCGAATGCGGCCGCAGTTGCCGCAGCAACGGCACCGCCTCCAAATTCACCTGCCACAGCAGCAGCAGCTGCGTCGTCTGTGGATAAATTTCAATTTCATCCGCTGAAGCTGGAGAATGGCGACAACGGCGCCATGGCTGAGGATCTGAAGCCCACCGATCTGAGTGTGAGCAGCAAAGCAACAACATCAGCAACAACAACAATAGCAACAGCCAACAGCAACGAGGATTGTTATCCGTAAGTTGCGCTTGGACAAACGGCAAATCAAAGCAACCAATTTCCTAATCTGCCAACTCTTTGCAGGCTCATACGGAATGCGGACGGTCTAACGACCATCAAGCTGATACGCTACCAGGAGCAGCAGCAGGCGGCCTCAGGAGACACCCAGCAAACAGCGGAATCAACGCCCGAGCAGAGCAACGGCAGCAGCAATGCATCCTCACCCAAACCAATGGATGCACTCGATCAGCAGCAGCAGCAACAGCAGCAGCAGCAACCACATCCTGTGCCGATGGACAGCGACTGCAATGGCAGCGAAGAGTCGGCATTTAGTCGACACATGCATCAGTAGTAGTCTGCAATTGACCAACAACACACACCTCAACACACACACACCCAACACAGACACATACTCATTATGACAATCATCCCACAACTTTACCTGAGCAATCAATGCAGCTGCCAACAAAATGGGACCAGCAAAACAGCAAATAGCATTCAATACACACATACATTCACACACACACACACACTCACACACACACACACCTCCTGTTTGTAAATACCATAAACACACAATTAGCAAATAGTTTTTGACTGTCATTTCAAAAAATGTGTGCAACATGCAACAATTTTAATTTAAACATACAAATAAATAGTAAACAAATATGTCATATATATATATATATATATATATATATATAGTACAGTGATCGCTCGCTAATTGCAACGCAGCACTTGTGAAGCTTCCATTGCAAACAATTTCAATTGTAAATCTTTGTCTTTCATAATATTATATATTATATTTGAAATTATATAAGCAATTTGACAGAATTTTTCTAAATTTAATATTTCAACGTACTTTAGTTCAGTTAAAAAGAATAAATTTGTTTTTCTTTTAAGTTTTGTAAGCTTAAACAAATGACTGAAGTTAACAAGTACTGCAAAATTGTAGTTTCCGAGCGAGGGCATTCTTTAATTAAGTCAATAGACACACACACACATAGTTACACACACACATACACACACACAAGCTGTTGTGTGTAATTTGCTTAGATTTAAGTAGTTTTTTGATTGGCGCAGCGCAGCCTTCAACGATTTACAGAGTTATGTGCCAATTTTCTACATAATAAAATGCTAATCTTAACAACAATCATTAAGTTTAAAATCACACACACTCCCTTACACACACACACACACACACACATATATATATATATATAGTTATTCAGATGTAGTTAGCTTGTAAGTGTTGTCACCTTTGAGCTTTACAATGTTGCCTCAACAATGGTTTCAAGTAACATGGAAAACAAAATTGTTAGAAAATCGATATATACATATATATGTATATATATATATATATAGGAAAACAAATCGAAAAAAAACGAGAATTTGAAATTGTTAATTATAATAATGTATACAAAAAAACACACACAGAAATTGAACCCATGCAAAAACTGTTTCAATTCTAAACGCCATTAATTTCATTTCAACAACAAATTAATTGTGATAACTAAGAAAAAGAAAAGAAAAAAAAATGAAGAAAAACCGCAATTTAAACAACATAATTGAGCCCATAAAAAACGGCAACAGTTTTTTCTTCTTCTTCTGCTACTGTTCTTCCTGTTTTTGGCAAAGCAATTACCAATTATTATTGGCCCTTATGCTAGTTATATATATATATATATAGTAAAAAAAAAAACATTGGCTTCCATTTATAAAACAAATACATAAAAGCTACACATATATGTATATATATGTAAATATATATGCATATACACAAAATATATATATATATATTTATATTTATATGTATTGTATTTAGTTTTAAAATTAAGTTTATGTTTAAGGCGAGCAAAAGGTGTTCATTTTTTATAAACAATTTCGTTAGGTTTTCGTAAAAAAAAACTCTTTGATCTTAAAACAAACAACAACAACAAAAAATAGTTGCAAAACTTTTTATTATTATTATTCCTTTGTACATTTGAAGGCACTTTTATTATTATTATTATTCATATACAAATACACACACATACATTTAGCATTATAATTATCATACACACACACACACACACACACAAAATACATAGAAATCTGTAATTATTAATTATTAACTAGCGCATATTGCATTATTAAGTACGACACACACACACACACACACACACATATATATATAATTTGTTTTGTTTTTTTTCGTATATGTACCGCATAAGTTTAAACTTTAAACACCGCCAATAGCTAATAATTAGCACTTTAGTGTCGCCACAATACCTGTTCTTCCAATCGAAAAACCCTTATCTTTCAATAAATGATACGATATGTATAAAAAAAAAAACAAAATAAGAAAAATAATACACAAAAATGAAACAAATTTATATATGCAATAAATAAATGAAATCGAAACGGAAAATCTCAATTTGGAGCTAAATGGATGCTCTTTGGAACGTCTTCAGTGAGGATTTCTCTGGGATTCTGTGAGAGCAGCTGCTGCTTGTCCAGATATTTGATATATGCTTTATATTGAGTTATGTCTTTGGGCTCTTTTAGAACCACTGCTGATTTGGCGAATGATTCTTGAGTTATTTCTATATATTGCCTAGTTGCTTGTGCTTGAGGCATGTCTTCATCAAGGAACTTGAGGGTTCTTTTAGAACAGCTGCTGATTGCGGCATGTCTTCGACAAGTAGCCAAGAAGCTTACTTCTTTTAGAATAGCTCCTGATTGTCCAGAAATTCGCGTATCATATTGCGGCAGGATTTGAGCAGCGCTTTGTTACACGGCGCAGCTGGCATCGCTTTTAGCTTGGCTTTGATTATGCCTCTGCCTTTGACATTGCCACTGAAACAGCCGCTGCCGCTGCCACTTCCACTGCTGCCACTTCCACTGCTGCTGCTGCTGCTTCTGTTGGCAGCTGGCGTTGACTTCGCTGGCGTTAGGGAACGACGCAGCAGATGCGGTGGAATGCTGCGTTTCTTGAGCGGCTGTGCCATGGGATTCACAGCATTGCCACTGCGCACCTGCTCCTTGGGTGTGCACTTGTTCACTTTGACGATGACTTCTGCTGCTGCTGTTGCATCTCCTCCTGCTGGCTGCAACAACGCCGACGATGACGGCGGCGGTGATGGTGGCATTGTTGTCATCATCTGTGCCACAGTGCAGCCCACCTTGATGTCGTACTGATAGCGCAACATTAGCAATGCGGCGGCTGCCTCCAGTTCGAGTGCACCATAAGTGACCATGGGTTGTAGCTTCTCCTCGGGCTGGCTTGATTTGACAACGACAACTTTCATGTTACTCTTCATACTGCTGGCTGCTGTTCGACTGTTTAACCACAAAGCGATGCACTTGGATTTTATAGAAGCTCAAGGACTTACCTGTTCCACAAAGGATGTAGTTACAGCTGCAATTAGCTACCTACCAATTGGTGCTCTAATCTCTCTGACCCTTAAAATCAGACACTTTGGGTTAATTCGCGACAGCTGCAGAAAAAGTTGTTAAGCAAAAAATTGAACGATGGCGATTTATGGCACAGGTAAAATGTAATAAATATTTATTGAAAGCCCCTTATCTAGCCAACTATTAATTTCATAATTTTCAACAACTGTTTTGTTTTAAAATTATTTTTATGGCCTTTATTGTTTTTTTTTTATATATATAAATAGTACAAAATAAATCAAACTAAATGAAAAATAAAATTTAATATTTCAATGTAAAATTTAACAGATACAAAATATTTACAAGATTTATTCGGGTATTTAAAGGCAAGGATGATATAATTCTGTAAAGCAGTGATTATATTTATACAATAATTGCTTCATTAAATAATGAACAATGAATCCAATTACTGTGCACAACTTAAGAGAGTGATCTCTGTTGACTCTGGCTAGCCAATTACCATAATAAAAGTGAAGAGATAATTTCCCTCTTGTGCTGTATTTGATGTTGCCTACAAGCTCTACAAAATTTTCAAATTAAAGTTGTTTTCTTCAATTTCTTGTAAGTTTTCATGTGTAAAGTGAAAACAATACAATTTTAATTGGTTGAGGTACTTTGCGACCCTTCGCCACTTTTAAATAAGAATAAAATACGTTTCTATAAAGAATTTTTATACAATTTTTCTGTGTATGCAGTGTTTTGAGAATGAAAAATTGATTTGTTGTTTCTGCCTCGACAACAATTGAGGGACATTTATCAGCTGGGTCCTGCTGTCGGTAAGTGCGTTATTTTTACTTTGATTTTACATTTTAAATGTGATTTCAGTAATTTAGCGCTTGTGTGAATTAGTAAGATCATTTCATGGATTGCATTTTTCGCTGCACAGTCATAGAAGTCGGCTAATATTCTCGCTCACGACAAAAGAAAAATACATTTTTAATTCCATTTCCGTTTTAAGCGAATGGAAAAGTCACAATTTTTTTACTTAGTGCTTATACTTATAAAAAGAACAAATTGCTTTGTAGTTTCAAAGAACAAATGAAAACTCGAACATAGGTTATGTAATGACATAGGATTTAATCAATTAATGGCTCTTAAAAGGAATATTTGGTCTGCATTTCGTTAAACTTGAGCAGATCGTCTTGGAAAGGGTTGGGGGCGCGGCACAGGTAAAGTCAAATGTGGATCGATTGTTTGACTACAAAAAGAAGTTAGCTATTTATTCCAAAATAATAAATTTAACACTAAATTTATGCTGCATTGTGCCTTTGTTTTGTTTTTGTGGTCTGAGCTGGTTAAATCTATATATAGAAATATATATGTACATATAATCTGAAGACTTGGAACGTTGCTTCGTCAGAAGTGTTTGCGTCACTGATCAATAAAATACATAATTATACATAAGTAGTTTAGATAGTATCTGGTCTTTTTCTTATTCTTTTTTAGTCAGACTACGCGTGAATATCAAACAATTTGGCGACGTCATTCAGATCCTCGTAGTCCTCATTCCGAGTGATTATGGTGCGTGCGAGTCCAATGCGATTGAATAGATTCCACAACAGGATGCCGACAATCTTTTTGTTCTGCATATAAAAGATGACACCCTTGCCATAGTTGGCCTCCTCGCTGGGATCACAGGTCATTTTGGTTCCACCGCCAATTATCTTCACTGGATCACTCGATGTGCTATCCACCACAGCTTCTGTATGGTTCACAACACGCTTATCGCTGGCTGAGGGCAATGCGAATACGCCAACGGTGGACAGCGAGGAGTCGACGAGGCCGATGCCTTCGTAACCAATTTCTGGTCCCAAATCCGACCAAAACATGCTCTGATGCTGATATGGTTTCTCTGCAAGTGATGTGATTTAAATATAATTAATAAAAATCAAATTGGGTTGATTCTTTTGCTTACTCGCTCCGGTCATGTTCTCGCCGGCTAGTCGTCCGGAGACGACAGAATGATCATGATGCTCGACACGCCGGCGTCCCAGCAGCGGATCATAGAAACAGGATGCATCACCGGCCACATAAAGATTGCGACGCGCCTCCAGCTCGGCATTGACAACAAAGCCGCCCTGGGTGCGATCCACCTCCAACTTGGAGACACCAGCCAATGCCGTATTTGGCGAACAGCCCACACAAACAACCACAATATCCGAGAGCACCGACATCCCATTGTTTAGTTCCAGTCTCAGCTGGGAATCATCTCGTGTGGCCGATTTAATGCTAGCCTCTGGTATAACACAGACACCTTGTTGCTCAATTTTTCTAGTTGTCCACGTGCTGAGATAATTGGGCAGCACCCGGGACATGTTGCCCTTCTCGGGGAACACCTGGTACACCTTGCCGCCATTGTTCTGGCGGGAGTAGTGGGCCAGCGAGCAGGCAAGTTCGCTGCCCACGAATCCATTGCCCACAATCGTTATGGAGCGCTTCTCTTTCGCATAGCGACGCAGACGATCAAAGTCATCGGGAGTGCGATAGACCATGACCTTCTCGCGGACGCTGGGCGCAGTATCGGTGAACATGGCCAGATTTTTTGGTGTACAACCGGTGGCAATGAGGCACACATCGTAACCGATCTGATAGCCGTCGTTCAATGTTGCAATGCGATTCTGTGCATCGATCTTCATCACGGCAAATCCTTGAGCGACGGCTATGCCGCCGTTTACACTCTCGTCCAGCTTCTCGGGGTCCACAAAGAACTCATCGGGCTCAAAGTACAAGCTAACCAAACGATTGCAAAATTTAATGAAACGATCGAAGACATTTATTTCTTAATTACCTTCGCTCGGAGCCCGTCCATTGTTTGAAGCGATGGTCTTTGGTGGGATCTTCATTTGTGTACCACAGCTCCTTGGAGAGCGGTGGACGCATATACGGCTTGACATATTCGTTGCTGATCATCAGCACCTTGGCCCGTGCATCATTCGATTTGATTGCCCGAAATGCAGAGAAAGCAGCGGTGCCGCCGCCAACGATTAAATACGGCACATGACTGGGAATCTTACCCGAACTGCTTGGCACTAAGGGTGCACAGATAAAGTGACGATATATGTTAAGAAATAAGTAAGAAACAGTTAGCAGATTAATGAATATTGATATACTGGATGATACATCAGTAAAAAAAATGATACTCACTCGTAATTAGACGCGAGACTTTAGAGCGTCTGAGCGCCTCCTCCGGACTGTCGTCGACCTCATCGCCACTGCTTTTCTTGCCACCCGACATTAGCCAGGCAATCTGAAACATACGCAATATAGATGATCTTATAGAATATATATATTATATATATATATATATATATATACATACAAAGCCACCCGTGAAAAGTGCAGCGATTGCGCCAATGAAGCACTTCAACTTAAGCTGTTCGTATTTCTCTTCAGCTGCTTTTTTTTCATCGCCACCAGCACCACCACTACCGTCACCGCTACCGCCAGGAGCACGTCCTCCTCGTCGTCCTCCCCCTCCTCCTCCATCATCACATGAACCATCGGCAGTGGATTCGCGACGCAATCGCTGAAATTCTGCGCAAGGATCCTGTTCACGTTTGTCACCCTTTTCACGGGTCTGTTGATTACATTGCGATGACTTGAGCACATCCTGGGCAGTGGAATTGAGTCGAGTGCTGACATATCCCTGCAAAAACAAAAAAAGGTTTCAATCAAAAAGAGATTAAAGACGAATCAATATGATGATGAATGAAAGGGAAAGTGAAATGAAAGTGCGAATGATACCGCTTGAATTTGTGATTCTTTAGGAGCGCCAAAGGATCCATAAGGACTCTGATTGCTGGTGACTAAGTAATCTTGTGGCTGATGTGTCTCATCATAGTCGGGCGCAAATTCCACTGTTTTGCCCACTTGTATGCAGGCATTATGATTCGGATATCTATTGGCTTGCAATTTGGTGCGTGCCTCGAGCGTACGTTTTTTTACCATTTGATATAAGCTGTTGTGTGCCGGCCGGTAGTTGACTGCAACAAAAACAAATAAAAGAATATAAACCAGAAATCATGCCGGGTATTAACAGATCAAATTTAACCTCACTTACCGTTGGCCAGCTGGGGAAGTCTCTGTGCCATCGGTGTTAGTTTTCTGTTGGCCAATATGTGCGCCTGTCGACAGATCTTGAAATACAGGCATCTTACACTCCAAATGCTCATAATACCGTTTCAAAAAAATCAATGATGAATTATTGTGTGTGGCAGGCAGGAAGGCAGGTGTGCAAGAGGGCAGAGGCAACAACAACGATTTAACAAAAATATCTATGGGGCTTTTTATTTGATTTTTGCTTATTTCTTGTGTAACGAATAACGTGTATGTGTTTGTTAATATTGTTTGATTTCCTCGTTGAAAGTTGTCCTTGATTTTGTTTGCTAATGTGAATGAATTTTCTGTGAGAATATGACGCCAGTGTATTAACACACATAAATATTAAATGCGAAATTCGAAGCACTTTTAATTTTACATCACAAAAACACACATTCACAATGGAACGCCAACAGCAACAAAATGACATTTACTAACACTATCATCCAGACTACATTCACCAGGGCTGAACGACAAACTGATTAATTTGGTTTAATTGCCCGCCCAATTCAAATTGATCGCGCTGTTAGGCAAGTAAATAAATAAATTTTTATGTTTTCCTTTTTTTGTGTTAACAGTTATGTCGGAGTTCAAAAGTTTAACTGTATTTCTATGTTTCTGCAGTGGCAGCAGATACTTGCTTGCCACTAACTGGCGGCTTGATGCCCATCAGATGGCACAGTTTATTGCGCACTGGACGAATCTCAACCAGTGGCAATGTCCAATCAGTTTCCGATAGCAGGGCCAGTATGTCATCCATATTCTCCTCGGGTATGTCGGTGACGTCGCCGTGCAATGCGAGGGCTTCGTACAATTTAGTGGCAGCCGTCTTACGCACATGGACATGCTGCAATCCCAGGAATATGGACAATTTGGAGAGGATGCGTTTGCTGAGACGTGGCACCTGAACAAGCTGACAGAAGGTACTAATACTGGTGGCCGTCTTGTACAGTTTCTTATAGCCCTTCACCTCCAGATTAAGCAGACGATAAACGTCCTCGGCAAAGGGGTTGTCCGCATCGTGCAGCACAGCATCAATTGTGCCCGAACCAATGAGTATCTCCAAGAAACTGAGCATTGGATACGTCACACGCTCGTTCAACAGATGAGCCTCAAAGTTCTGCACAATCTCGGCACAGATACGTGGCACCTCCTCCAGATGGGCACGCAAAAATTGGAATAGTGCAGTTGAAGCATGTTTGGTCTGAAATCACATAAATTAAATGAATAAATCGAGTTGAGGATTAATAAAAGTTCACCTCACCAGAGATTCAGTTAGTTGGCCAATGCTGGCCGTTAATCCCAGCAGCACACGCTTGGAAAATATTTGAAAAGCGAGCAGCTCGCAAAATAGCGGGAATGTGTGATCGGCAAAAAGCCACAGCACGGTCTTATCATCGCTGGGAAATATCTCTAGGAGTCGGGCATGCAAAGGGATAAATTGTATGGCAGACTGGGCATGGATCAGGCGACACAAGAGGCGACCAGCTAGGCCGCGTGTACGATCAATCTTTTCCACTGCCTGCTGCATGAAACCCAACACAATACTAGGGACATTGATAGGGGTCTGCATGTTGTTGGGACACTCAGTGATTAGCTCGAAGAGCGCATTCATGGCTGCCTCACGAACCCAGGCGCCGATGTCGCCACGATTGTCCAGCGTGTACTCATCCAGTGCCAATAGTAGGCAATCCATCACCTTCCTGAAATGCGCATCATTGTTAAATGAATTATGCTTTTCGCCATCGTAGCCCACGGATTTCACCATCTTGCTGAGGGCACGTACGCTTTGGGCGCGTGCCTCGCTCCATCTATGGGTCTGGACATTCTCGTGATCGTCGTAGACAACCTGCGGGATCAGCGCATGTTTCACCAGATTGTCGAGGATATCAGTGAAATGTGCACGCAGCACGAATGCAGGCAGTGCGCCCAATGCAGCCAAATAACCCATGCGTATGTGCTCCTCCGGAGCGTTGTCGGCACCCCGGAGATAGGCCTTAACGATGAGCTCGTTGTCAGCATGACGCGACTCCTCACAATAATAGGCGGCGCTGAGTTCGGCAAATGCATCCACGGCTGACTCGCGTATATTGCTGGACTTGGTCACCAGACAGATGTCGATGACCTGCTGCCAGCTGGCTGTAAGAAAAGGAATAAGGATATGCTATTAACTAAAGGCTGGTACAGTGATCACTCTGCCAACTAACCCAAGCACTGTGCATTGACTGTCAGCTCGGCGACGCTGCAGTTGCGTATGAAGCTGGTCGTGCAGAGTTTCATCAGTTCGCCGCTCATGCCGCGATAGAAACCGCGCTCCAGGAACGTGTGTATCAGATTATTCAGCTCCATCTTACGCTGATCGGACAGAAAGGCGATGGTTTGTGTGGGATGTGGACATTCCTGTTCATATCGACGCAGTGCTAGCGTAATCTCACCAAGAGCGAGCACACACCCATGACGATCGTTCACATCGATTGACTCGGTTTTAGCCAGGAGCTGAGGCATCACCTCGCGGTCCATATACTTGTAATGGGTACGATAGGTGAGCTTGTGAAGAGCCTTGGCGGTGAGTTCACGTATCGCCGAGTCCCAGTGTCCCACTTTGCGTTGCACCAGATGATCGATGAGCGGCAGGCGATATGCATCGAACTGGGCAATAAAATCACTGATATTCAAGTAGGAATTGTGGCGTATGCCAACCGAATAAAAGTCCGTCGTGGTCGAGATCTCAATGCCAAAGGGAAAATTGCCCAAGCGACCGACGCTCTCCTGGAAGGCAGCGGATGCAGCGCGTCGACAATTCACCTCGCGATCAAAGACGGCAACCGTCAGCAATCCTGAGGAGATTTGCTGCACGAACGGCTCCAGATCGTCGGGATTGTAAGCACGGGCAAAGGCCCAGCACATGTAGCAGGCGGCATCACGAATGTGCTGGCCCACGGACATATAGCCCTTCATCTCGTCGTAGAAGAGCGCCTCCATCAGCCTCGGCACCAGTTTGTGCAGCCTGTAGGGCAATAGGAGTCCACGCTTCGCCAGCTCAGCGATGGCCAGGCAGCCGCCGTGCCACGCCTCGTGCGGCTCCAACGGCCTAAGTATACTGATGAGAGAGAAAATCACCTCATCGGCCAGCGCCTTGGGCAGACGATTGGTCACACGGCCCAAACCCTTGGCGGCACTCCAGCGTACATCGTTGCTTCCGCTGCGCAATGCTTGCAGCAGCTCTTCAATCACCTCCTCAATGGCATCGGGCACAATAATCTCCTCGCCGCCAGATCCGTCGCCATCTTCTGCATCCGCTTTGCCCACTCTGGAATCCCCAGCAGCGCTGGTCTGCCCACCTAAATTGGTGGCCAACGAAAGGGTGCCTGTTAAGAATGAATATTTACATTAGTAAGTTGTATGATCGACTGGCAGATATCCTGCACTTTGCTTACCACGCTTGTAGCGCCAGCTGGCGATCCGTGGCTTCAGATGCACCAGACCCAGTCGTTGCACAATCTTTACGTAATACTTGTACTTGAGATAATCGTTTACATCCTTGTAGGGACAGGCGACGATCCACTGCAGCAGCTTATCGGCATATGGCAGCAGATCCTCTCGCTTGCCATGCTTGAGGATGGCGGCAACGGCAGCCAGCTGTCCGAACTTGACTTGCAGAGAGTCCGCTTGATGCTGTGCGATGACCCAGTCGAGGAATGGCTCCAAATAGAGGTCTTTAATGTCGCTCCGCACAAAATACTTGGCTGACAAATAGGCAGCCATGTTGCTGCAGGTGTCATTCGTGGAGGCATACAGCTTGCACAACTCGAAGATGCGCTCCATTTTGGTTATGGTCGGCGGCAAGCTGACCGAATGATTGTTCAGCTCCACACTGTTGTTGAAAGACGGAGTTGCAGCTGCTGCTGTTGTTGTTGTCTCGTAGACATCCAGGCGGGACATATGAAAGGGATTCATCACCAGTATGGACATCCAGAGGAGCAGCATATAGCGGGTCTCCCAATTGCTGAACTCCTTCGGATCCTGCTGACTCAGCAGTTGCAGCACAAACTCCAAATCGGTCAGCTCGTGTGGCATCATCTTGACGAGGACTTTATAGGTGCGCACCTTGGAGATAATATATAAATACTTGAAGGCCGCATCACGTTCTCCCGCCGGCAAATCAGCCTGACGTATTTTGTGCAACAGGCGTGACAGCATCACTTCAAGATGTGGATCGAGCAGATGTGGCTGCTCCTGGTAGCGGGACACTACTTCCGTATATTGCTCAAATTCACGCTCAAACGAGGCCGCGTCTATGGGCTTCATGCTGTCAATCAACTGCAGCACCTGCTCCAATTCTGCAAAGTGTTCCAGCGTATTCGCCGGAAAGTCATCATCCGTGCAATCATCGCTTTGTTGCAACATTCTCGTTTAGATATTAAATTCAAGATTTCTTCAACAGCCGGCTGTCTTAAAAAAAAGTTCTCGCTTTATTGTCTCTGTGTTAGTGCTGGTAGTTTTAACAGTTCGCCCCGAAATATGATTCACAGTTTTGAGCCGAGTGTTTCGCACAGCTGATTTGATTTGTGTTTGCCAGTGTTGGCAAACGACGGTCAATTATTGCCTTACAGCACTACTGCCTACTGCTACTGCAGCACATCTTCAATATTTGTGTTAGCAGTTGAAACATTTGTGCAGAGTGCAGAGTGCTTAATATCGGTCAGCCTGGAGGAACTTTGGTTTTCTGTTTAAACGCGATACAATAATTGTTAAGCGATTGAGTTGAAAATGAAATTGGATAACTTTCGGTTGATCGTTGAAGTTAAAAAGCGTCGCACTCTGTGGGATTCAACAATGCAACTGGTCGATCGCAAAGATATCAGCATCATCCAATGGCAGGAAGTGGCCAAAATTATGAATGTGGACGGTGAGGAGTCTTCCTTAATATTAAACCGCATTTGTTTAATTAACAACAATTTGTGTATTTTTTTCCAGTGTTGGTGTGCAAGAAACGGTTTAAGGGATTGCGGGACAGCTATCGATGCGAGATACGCAAAATACAGAAACGCCGCACTGAGAACTCCCATTGGCCGTATTTTCGTTTCTTGGAGTTTATGCGCAACATTTTCGATCCGGAAAATTTGGTGCCTTTTACGCCGCAACCCTTTGACGGCGACCTGAACGGTGGCGAGCAGGAGCAAAATAATCTCGAAAGCCTTATCATCGATGTGGACAGTGATGATTCGTTTGACTTTGAGATATCAAGGGATATATTCAAACGCGACCCCTCAGAGCCACCGGGCAACGATTCCGGTTCGGAATTGCGTGTAATTAACAAACATCATTTCGATCAGTCAATGCCCATAAACAGATCGGATGTAGAAACATCACCCAGATTGCTGTCACCCATACTGCCTAAAGTTCCACCCGCGAAGCGTGCGCGTCGCCGACAGACTTCGTCCTCAACGGACGGAGCACAATACCAAAATGGTCGCGGTCATACGACAAGCCTTATAGAGTCAACATCGCTTGTACCCGAGTCCGATTCAGCTATCGCTGCTGATCCGGATCGTAGTTTTCTCGTCAGCCTGCTGCCACATGTGAAGATGTTGACGCCGATGAACAACATGAAGTTCCGTATGGAAGTCACACGATTACTAATGGATCTCAATCAGCCGGAGCGGCAACCGATTGCACCGGCAGCGATAGCGATGCCAAGATTAATCCCAGCACCAAACCATAACCATAGCCGTGCTCAGGAGCCGGATTCAACCAGATATGGGCTGCCGAGCACACTGCAAGCGGCGAATGCATTTCTAGCACAGAGTTCCATCATCGAGTGCGATGTTAAAATAGAAAACGACCCTCTATTCTAGAGGCCGATCAAGAATTTAGCTGTTCAAGTATTAGTACTTAAAACAGTACACAAACAATTGGCTTGCAAATTCCAATTTCTATTCAAATCAAACATTGAAAAGGCATTTCGGTGCATTCATATTCATAAATGTAGATTAAGATTGAAAGTATGTTAAGCGCTTTGAATGACAGTGTGATAAAATATAAAGTATATAGAGTATTTCTAAGAAAAAATTGTGTTATTTTTTGATTTGGTTTAGAACTTTAAACCGTCCACACAGTAAGCACATTTAAAGTGTTGCCCCTTCGCTGTGAATGGCAAAGTGAGGCGCTGCACGGTGAGTGTCATATGAGTCAGCTGTTGAATTTTCAAAGGCTTGAGTGCTGCTTGGCTGCACTTTGACGGAGAATTTTAACTAGCGGACTGCTGACTGATTTGACATCATTTTGGTGTATTCCGTTGAGTTGTGCGCACACATCTGAAAAATGGGCGATAGTTCGGATGAGGAATATTTGCACGCCGAATGGGTGCCATATAGCGAACGTGCCGATTGGGCCGATGTGACGCCACTGCCCCAAGACGACGGCCCCAATCCCGTTGTGGCCATATCGTACCGGCCAAAATGTAAGCAAATCCGAGTTTAGCTGCATGCTTACAATCAGCAATTCTTATGATTTCAGTTCGCGAGGTGTTCGACTATATGCGTGCCATTATTGCCCGGGGTGAGAAGTCGCAACGTGCCTTGGATCTGACCACTGAAGCATTGCGTCTCAATCCGGCCAATTATACGGTATGGCAATACAGACGCGACATATTGCGTGAACTGGATGCGAATCTGCAGCATGAACTCGACTATTTGGAGGAGGTGATTGGCCAGAATGCGAAGAACTATCAGGTGTGGCATCACAGACGCGTAATCGTCGAAATGATGAACAATGCCCAGTTCGAGCTAGAGCTGACACAAAATGCCCTGGACAACGATGGCAATGCGAAGAATTATCATGCCTGGCAACACCGGCAGTGGGCTATACGCACCTTTAAGTATGTCCAATGGGTAAACCATATGTGAGAAAGATTTAAGCTTTAACTTTAATTTCCTATATACGCCGAACAGTCTGTACGATGACGAGCTGGACTTTGTCGATCGTTTAATTTGCGAGGATCCTCGCAATAATTCGGCCTGGAATCAGCGCTTTTTTGTGGTCAAACATTTCGGCTTTACGCCGGAGGTGATTGATCGCGAACTTTCCTACGCCATGGAGCGCATACGTGTGATTAAAAACAACGAGAGTCCCTGGAATTATTTGGTGGGTGTGCTGCGTCAAAGCGAGAGTGGACAACTGAATAGTCATTCAGAGGTGGTGGCATTCAGCGAGGGATTGTACAATGCCGGCAATCGTTCCCCCTATTTGATGGCATTCTTGATTGATCTATACCAGGAGCAGGCGTTGCAAGATCCCAGTGCCGACGAAGCGGCACAAAAGGTGAACACAATGTGCCTGGATATGGCCAACAAACATGATGTCATTCGTCGCAAGTATTGGGAATATGTGGCCAATCATCTGAAGACGCAGTTAAACAAGCCTTCGCAAACGGAGCAGACTTAAAGAGTGCCCCGGTTCCTTGACCAGTTTGCCTAGTTTTAAACAATGTACGTACCGCAGACCTTTGTACAGAAATTCATACCTCCTAAAAGTTAACTAGATATTTTTTGAAGTTTGTAAAATGCACCTAAAATGTTTCGCAAAATTCTGAATTTTTCAAGGGACTGACATAACAAAATAGTTAGTTATATATGTAAATGAAATTAAGATTTTTCTTCTTTTTTCCCCATCCAGCTTTAGTTGTCCATCAAAAGTTGGCAACAGCAGCTTGTTTATTTTACCACAAGGTTCTGGCGTTTGTTTAGCATTGCGAGTGTTGTGTGTGTTTGTACACGTAATTTTCATTAGCAAAAACAGTTAAATAGATAACTTTGAGCGCAATTCTACTTGTTATCTCTAAATGCAGTGATAACAATTATGTATTGTGTAGTCGAGAGAGATCGCGACTAGCAGATGCCCTTAACACAAGTTTTAACCTATCTTAGATATTTTTCAATCTTAATTTAATTTATATGGATTATCAATATTATATCAATATATTTACTTACTCGATGTAGAATGCTGTTTTTAAAATGTTGGCTTTTATGACTATCGAAAATCGATTCGAAGATGTTGGGGAAACGCGGAAATTGATCGACTAAGTGAAATAAACATGATTTATAAAGCAAGAAAAAAGGAAATATATATCGACGTAGTCTTGTTTCAGAGATGCTTCCTTTTGCAAAACTTTATTTGAAGCATTTAACCCATTTTTAATTTTCCTGGTATATAAAACAGGCATGAATAACTTCTGCTGTCTCAATATTGTTATTTATTTAATTTTGCTTCTTTCAGTTTTTTTTAGTTTTTGTTTTTTTTTTGTTTTTTAGGTTGAGTACATACAATATAGCAGTTGTAATATATAACGTTTTCATTTTTAAATTTGATTTTTTTGCGTATATATTTTTGGAGTTTTCATAATGGAAATTGAAATTATTTTTCAATAGGCAAAGGCAAACAGGAGTGGTTGTTGTTGTTGTTGTTTTTTTTTTGTTGTGTATTTTTCTTTTGGTTTATCGGCATTTTAACAATGGGTTTACACATTTTGCATCTTTCGCGAGTTTAGCCATTTGGTTACCTTTGCATAGTAGTAAGTACGTACTTAAAACAAAGCAGAAGACATCTTTGGCGTGTTTGATTTTTAGTTCGGCTAAAAAATATTGTTTTTTAATATCTGTTTCATTTTTCTTCTTTTTTTTTTTGGTTTTATGTAGGAGCAAAAATCATTGGAGTACTCTTTTGCATAGTTTTAATAAAATTTCATAATAATAAAATATATATTTGTTTTTTTGTTGTCTTTTTCTTTTAGTTTTATGTTGTTTTTTTTTTTTGCCTTTGGGTATATATAAATTTGAAAAAAGCCTATAAATCCAAATGTAGTTAGTACAAGAACATACTTTAAAAATCAAAGCATTATTTCGCCACATGGGCCATGGCTAAGATATATATATATATACATAGATATACATACATGTATATATATATATATATATACGAGTGTATGGATTGTTGAAAATTAGTTTCTTTGCAGAGAAATTAGCTTAGAAAAGTGATAGCTTTCGCGCGCATGGCCCACATCATAAAATATATATATCTATATATGTTTGGTACCAAAACCGTTTTTATGTTCCAAAAATTTGTTAATTACCTGTTCTGAGTTTGCGTGGAGCCAGAGAGAAGTATTAGAGTTTTTTGTTGTGTGTTTTGTGTTAATTCTTTAACAATTTGATATATAGAGTTAATATATATATATATATATGTGTGTATATATATATATATATATATATGTATATATATATACTTTTTTAATGTGTAATAGTTTTTTATAGTAAATTTATACGCTCCCGTTGTTCGCACTGAGCCTTTTTCATTACAATTGTTGTTGGATTTCATTTTTGTAAAAGCATTTTTAGCAAAAAATTAAAAAGTTTTCATTTTGTTAAATTTCTAAAAATCGGACCATCCTAAACAGCGTGTTCCATTAATTATTGTTAAGTACCTTTTACGTTGTTTTCCTCTGTCTTTTTCCGTTTCTGTTCTTGTTTTTTTTTTTTTTTATTGTTTAGTTAGTTATGTATATAAAATAAATAATTTCTGACTAACATTCATCATTCGATTTTAGCAATTGTTTCGTTTTTGAAAACACGCTGCGCTTATTTTTGTTTGTGTATGAGTGTGTGTGTGTGTGTGTGTGTATGAGGAAGCTTCATATACCATCTATAAATATACTCGTACATACATATATGTAAATACTATGTAGATATACTTTTGTGTTTCTTCGATTTTTATTTTATATAATTGTTAAAAAATTAACGCCGCTTGTGCCTTGCTATGTTTTTTTTTGTTTTTCGTTTTTTTGCTTTCTGTCTTATATGAATAAGCACAATCGACGTCCGACAATCGAGTTTTGAGCCATACTACAAAGGAATAGTATAGTTCCACTTCTCCCCTCCTCCTCCTAAAAGGTGTGCCTAGTTCTAGGTGCTTACAACTTACAACATACATATATACATGCATATTTGGGTGTGTGAGCGTGTGTGTGTCTCTGAGTGGTTGTGTGTGCGTGTGTGTGTAGTCTATGCATGTGCATATGTATGTGTAGCGCTTCCAAATTCAATCTGTAACTCTCTGATTTGATGGCTCTTGGAGCCATCATCTACTTATCCTCCCCGATGCCCTCATCAGTTGTTGTCTTACGCTCTCTAGCCTCTTCGTTGCTGATATCACATTTGTCAGCCAACATATCCTCGATGCCCTCATCGTCCACCGTTTGGCTCTCGCCGGGCACATGCTTCCGCATTGCGACAACAACATTGACAACATTGACAACAACACACTCGCCCTGAGGTAGTGGCGGAAACTTGGCATACGATGTGTTGGCAATGGTGCCAACGGTGCTATCCTCATAGCAATCCGGTGTCATACGCACCCGGCATGTCTCGTATGCCTTCTCGTAGCCCAGTTTTGTATACAGATTACGGGATGCATCATTCTGTGGACGTATCACAACGAAGGGTGTATATCCCCGCTCGATCACGAGCTGAGTCAATGCCTTGGCCAGACGAATGCCATAACTGCAATATGAATCAAAGAATTTAATTAATTATAGACAGCTGCATAAGATTTTAAGAAAATAGCGCTAAAATAATAAACGCCCAAAAACTAGAAATTTTTCCTTGTTTTTTTTTAAATATCATTTCTAAAATTGATTTAAAACTGAGCCTGAAAGCAACTCTTTCTTACCCCATGCGTCGATAATCTGGACGTGTTTGCATCGAGAACATAGCGCCATAGTATGAATGGACCATCCATGCGGCCAGCTCGTTGGTATCCTTGCGAAAGATACCCAGACCAGGCAAGACACGCACGAGTATATCGAATAGCTTGACACATTCGATCTCATTGGCCGGATATAGATCGTGTATGCCCTGAACGTTATCCAATGTCAGCAGTCGCATCTCCGCATCCTCTGGCAATGGGTCTAGCTCCAGTTCCGTATTGAGTTTGTTGCACACATAGATATCACCACTTAGTCGCTCCATCAGACCCATTTTCGAATAGAAATCATCCAGGCGATTCATAATAGCGATGTGCGTAAAGTTCAGGTACAATGGCTTCTGCCAATTTATAAGTACATCTTCGGTGCGCATCAGATCGACATGCTCGATTTGTGCGGATGGACAAAATATGCCAAATGTTTGGTATATATTGTTGTGCGGCTAACAAATACAAATTCATTATTTATTAAACTAAACGAAATATGGATAGAAGACGAAGAATTGATCTTACCGTAAGCGTGCATCCTGGAAAATGGAGTATTATTGGTTTTTCGGGCCAATCTTTAGCAACATAAAATTTGAAATCCCAAATACGATCATTCAGGTACGTTTTAATGGTTTGATGAAACTGCAAATATTACAAATTTATTATTAAATTTGTTTCAATTTAAGTATGAAATATAAATAATATATATATAATAAAAGATATGGCAAAATACGACTGCTTCCTTGTTTCGTGATTAATCGATATTATGTTAGATATATACAAAGCCAATTAGAAACATATGACCATAAAATTGTGGTTTTTATTGCTATCGGTCATCTTTTCTTATCGATATTGTGAAAGCAGAAGTTACCGATAAAATGAAATTAACTTGAAATACGTTCAATATACGAAAACTTAGATTCCAAGTCTCATTTGTAGGCGTACAAGTTGTTCACACAGACTTAATAACGGACTGTCAGAAGGACATGGACGTGGTTGATCCCGATGAAGAACATATATATCTCATGTGATCCGAGATGCTTCATTTTGCCAGTTACTTTTCAACTATTTCAGTACGCTGCCAACTTATTTTAAATGGGTTTAGGGCATAGGCAAACATATGGTTAGAACTTTCTTAGTATATTGATTATGCTTATCAAGGCCAGCTGGATGCATAAAGGCGTAGCCAGCTTTTCGCATAGAGGGGGCTGAATTTCGTTAGGGTATTGAAGAGGTGGGTAATTGTAATTATTTCATATATTTGCATCCAAACTGCTTTATGTAAAGTTGTTTATGTAGGGAGGGTAGCCGGCACTCTGTCCCCCACTACCATTACTTGGGCAACGCCCATGGCTGTCTGCTTAATAATTTGCAATCTATTTGCCCAACTTAAGATTGGTATACACCTCTATAACACTAAATTAGTTGCTCAACTCCGAAGTGTGTCGTGTTAAGCGCACCCCAACAAAATGTTGCATAAAAATCGAAACTTTAAGCAACACCAACATCTACTCTCTCTTTTTCTCTCTCTGTCTATCTCTCTATCTCTTTCCCTCCGCGAACGAGTGCAAGGCACAAGGCAAACTTGGGCACGTGACGTCGTCTGGAATGGCGTGGCGGTGGGGCGAAAGGTAGAGGAGGGGCGGAGAGAGGCCATTAAAAATTGAAATGAGTGGAAAAGAGGTCAACAATCAGCGATGGGTCGCTCAGATTGCATGTCTATGCGGTCTACCGGTAGTAGTTGGCCCTGGTAAATAGCCCCACTCCCCCCCAAACCACCCGTCGCTTGCATAGGTAATTGTTGCTAAAGGGGGCGTGTCTGTCAAGAGAAAGCGAATAGCAGTCTCAATAGCATGCAACTGTAGAGCACAATATTTATGCACTCTTCAAGTGGCAGCAGTTATCGGATTGGGATCTAGGATTATACCAGATGCACACATACCTTTAATGATTCCGGCAGATAGCGTTCTAAAGTTACCAAAATTTCTGGAAGCTCTGATTCATGCACCAAACGAAAGTGTCTACCTTCAGGAATGATTTCCATTTCTGCAAAAGAGAAATTCACAAAAGAAAAGAGCAGGTAAGAAAAGTGTCTCTTCAGTGTTTCCTATATTGCAATAAATATGTTTATTTAATATTAATATTTAATATACACTGTTTATATGCAGAAGAATAGCAAATGAAATTCACATTAATTGATGCATATTCAATGCAAATTATATTTCCGACTTAAGCAACTGAAAATGCATGTGATTATTTCACGCCCAAGTGCTTACATCCATAATTTTGCATCATTTAATATTCTTAAATGCTGCCAAAGAATGAGTGCAATGGATTTTTATTTTTGGATGTCCCCCACACCTCCCCCGGGGCCCTTAACACACCCACACATCTCCCTTGTGTAATCGTCACGTTTTGGCCTCTGTCAAGGCCAAAAAAAAAAATTGCTTGCGACAAAAAAAAAAATGCAAAAATCAAGCAAATTCTGATGACAGCCACTATGATGATGATGATGATGATAATGATAATGATGTTGTGGTTGTCTTTTTGGCTAATATTGTATGCATGTGCAGATATCCGTTGCTGGCCTCCATTGGATTTTGGAATTAAGTATATTTATGTGGCTATATCCGTTATTGAGCCAATTTGCGAGTCATTTTTTTAAGCTTAAGTAATGAGCCATTTCCACAAATAAAAAGTTTCTTTCAATTGAGATGATTTTAATGGGAATTTAATACACAGCTTGCTGATTTTCCGCACAAATTGAATATACTGGAATACTTTTCAATTTTCACAACTTTCTCATTGGGTTCCATTATAATGATTTCGACTTATTCTACTTGTAATACTTTCATAGGATATAAGTTGCTGTATTTTGAGTCTCTATATTTCAAGCTCCCATAACTTATAAATCGATATTTGATGCCGTTTTCACTATGGTTTGGTCTGTAAACTAATACTACATAAATTCATGCAATAAGCTCTGCCCCAAAATAATCGCATTATTAATCATTTCGCTGCCATAATACTAAAAATAACATGTAAGGCTTCCACTTCCATTAAAAAATCTTCTTGCCAGACTTTAAACGCTGAAAACTGTGCTCTATATTAAATTTGATACAAATTCCCTAATTACATTTTGCCAAATATAAACTTTCGCAAAGGAAACTTGATGTAATCAATCATAAGCAAAGTGTGGATGGCAAATAGGGAGCAAAAAGAATAATCATGCTGCCAACATAACTGTGAGTAGACAGCCGAATTGTAATTTAACATTTTGTCTGTATTTATGTGTGGCAAAAATATTGGCTTGAGCTTGACTACTT
Source organism: Drosophila nr. perissopoda 5 BK-2023a (assembly GCA_035044105.1). NCBI lineage: Eukaryota > Metazoa > Arthropoda > Insecta > Diptera > Drosophilidae > Drosophila > Drosophila nr. perissopoda 5 BK-2023a. The sequence goes on from JAWNMK010000268.1 coordinate 1,193,855, forward strand.
GACTGATTGATGATGTGATTGATTGACTAAATGCGGCGAATATTATTATAGGCAATCATTTTTTTGTTTAACTGGGTTACTATGACTATTTATTACAGCTATTTGTGTCGAAGCCAGCACACGCCCCAACATGGCGCAAATATGTGTTTGCTAATGCCCCCTACATAGCTCAGCTGTGTTGCAAATTAGTGGTGGTATTAGTCGTTTAGTGGCAGTGTTATATAAGATCATATTGTTGCTACAAATTCCAGTTAAGAAAGATTCTTTTGTTGCGATTTCTTGATGACTTAATGTTCCTAAAATCAGATACAGATACTTTTTGATTGAAATCTTACTCACTTAAGCACGAATTTTTTGATTATGGCTGATAAATAAGAAAGTAAATCTGTGAAATCAAGCAATCAAACAATTTTTAATATCAGGAAATCTTCCTAATTGAAAGACTAAGTAAAGCTGCCTGCTTGAACTGGGTTGCTATAAAAAGCATAAGCTTTTGAATACTAAGCAAATCTCCCAGTTTAAACAGGATTTCTAAATCAACACGCAGCTGCAGGACAAGATGTTACTGTGCTCACTTGCACATCCGGCCGGAACAGGAATGAATCACAAAAGGACATGTGTATTGCTCATGATGTGCAAAATCAATAATTAGCGTTGCTAATCTAACTGCAGGTAGCTAAACAGAATGCGACAGTGAGTGAGAGAGAGAGGGAGGGAGAGGGAGAGAGAGGGAGGGAGAATGGGAGAGTGGCCTGATTTTCTAATGCAAATGCATTGTAACCAGAAACCAGACATTTTGCGGGCGTACTTTATGTTTTCGCCTACTTAGCTGATAAAAATACCGTTGACATTTCACACAGCGGCACCCCGGGGCACAGTAAAAACAACAACAACAACAACAACACCAGAGACAAGAAGAAGATGGACGCAGGTTCGTCGCCAGCCAGACAAATTGCGATTTCGATTTACAGATAGCTCCATGCCGCTAACATTGCCATCTAAGCATAACCGCATGCCTCTAATTCCTATGCCCATGCCCATGCCCATTCCCATTGATGCCCCGTGGCACCTTCTCCTTGCCACCGCTGTGCGCGCCGCACTTGCCAACCAATTAATTTCTGTTTTTGCCCCAATTATAGCCGAGCACTTCTCACGATGCGTTCATTTCTAATACCCTAACTAAAAGGTGCAGCTTATATGGAAGCGCAATTATATCAAATAATTATTATATCTATATATATATATACATGCATATATATATATAGATAAATATATATATATATATATATATATATATACATCTATAAGGAGCAAACTTGATTTAATTTGAAGGCTGATGAGCTGATTTTGGTATAGTCTACTTTCAGGTTGTTTGAGATTTGCAAGAATTCTAACAATGACACTTGAATAAGACCAAAAATCAAAGGAATATTTCAATAGAATTTTATAACATCCCTAATAAAATTTAGATGTGTTACTTTCCAAATACAAATAAATTGAAACTTTCTCGGAAATACACGAAATGATTTTCAACAAATTTCCAAATTTCAAACTTTAAAAATGTTTGTGTTCTGCGGATAGAAAACTAACCAGAATTTTAGGAAATACCTACTAAAATGAATATGCCCAACCAACTGTTGCTCATTTTCGACTAAAAAACTAAAGCTGAAGAGTATACAGATTTCAGTTTTTTTCAAATTTCCATCTATTTTCGTCTGCTCCACACTCGATATAGAAATATGTTCATGGGCGAAAGCAGAAAGCAGAAAGCAAAAAGAAAACACAAATCTCAAATCGGTGTTTAATTGACATGCACATGTTTTCAATATTTGCGAATATTTTTGCATGGCACAATTAAAAGGAAATGCAAGAGATAAGAAAATCAAATATAAATATATATGTATATGTGATGAAGAAGAACTTACAAAAATATTAAATCCGTTGACCTTGTATGAATTTGTTGTTGTTGTTGCTGATGCCGCTGTTGTTGTTGGTGTTGGTGTTGCTGTTGTTGTTGTTGTTGCCGCAGTTGGTTGCGGTTGCTGCCAATGCCTAAAAAGCCCAAACTTCCGAGTCTGCGGCTTGCGTGTGCTTTTCTTTATTTCTTTTTCTTAAATTAATATTTATTTTTAATGATTTCTTTTTCTATTTGATGGCAAACGAAATTTATTTTTATTAATTTATAATTTATTAAATAAATTTGCTTTTGTTATACATCTATTATTATTATTATTTTTTTTTGGTTTTTGGAAAAAACGTGCAGTATGAAAATAAGTTGTTTTTTTTTTTGTTATTTCTTTTTTATATACGAATCACAGATGCTCTTTATTTATATAATTGTTGTTTGTATTAAAATTGAGTGCTTTTTAGTTAAGTTAAAAATTTCGTTTGTGGCCTTTGATATTGTTTTTAAGTATATATTTTAGTAAATTTTTAATTGTTAAATTGTAAATTGTGTTTTCTTTTTCAGCGCGTTGTTTTATTTTTTGGTTTTTTTATTTTATTTTTTTTTTGGTTAGGCCTTTATGAATGGAGGATGTTTGCGGCAGGCTGCGCAGAGAGTTAAAGAGCCACGCGGATGATTGCACTTTTGCAGTGTTGCAACACGATGGAAGTATGTATGTGTGTGTATGTGTGTCTATATATATATTGATATATATATATAAATATATAGGAGTACTGTAGTTTTGCTGCTGCTGCTGTTGTTGTTGTTGTTCTTTTTGCTGCCCCCGTTGCACCTCCTCCACAGACAGGCCTAACCCAGCCAGGCAAGTCCTAAATTCTTTTTATTGTTTTCGATTGTTGTTGTTGTTGTTTTTGGTGTATTGTGTGTGCGTGTGTGTGTTCTCTTCGACAGAGATACAACAACGGCCGTGTGCTAGTCCAGCATGGCGGCTGAGAGGACACAATGTGCAGTTAGTTGGCGATGGTAATGCTTTAGTTCTTCCTCTTCTTCTTATCCTTCTTCTTGTTCTGGTTCTGCTGCTTTTCTTTTTGCAGGTACTTCTTTCTGCCTGTTTTCTGTTTTCACTTGTTTTCGCTAGTCCACTTTATGTCTTTTGGACAAAAATTGATTTTCTTCTGTTGATGTTGTTGGCCTGGATTCCTGATTACTCTGACTGATGTCGCTGTTTGTGGTGCATATGTTTTTTATCCTTGTGCGGCGCCTGCTTTCTGGTAACCGTTATTTCGTTAGTGCCAGTCCCAAGGACGCGCCACTTGGACACACAAGCGGCACAGACACACACGCTTGCAAGCACACACACACACACACACCCCCACACACAAGCAGCGTTTGCTGAGAAATGGAATTGGTTTTTGCAATATAAAAAAAACAATTCTTGTGCCTGGATTTCTGCTCCTTTGGTTTGTTCTGCGTGTTGGTGTTTTTTTATTGAATATATATTTGTTTTTTATTTCTCTTGCAGTTCGTTCCAATTCGTTGTGGCTGGTGTGGATGGCTTGTGTGGCTGCTGCGCCTTGGAAGTTGTTTGCTTTGAATTCGCAAAGATACCGAACTAATCTGACTGACTGACGACAACGAACTGATTCTGAATCCAAGGAGCACAACCAGATGTTGCCACAAGTTTCTATATTTCTATGTGTGTGTGTGTGAATCGGTACTGCAACGTGGCAACGTCGTCGTGTGTTGCCGACATCTTTTGTTGTTGTTGTCGACTCTTCGTTTGCGTTCTCGTCCTCGCCTCTTGTTTTTATACCCTCGTCTGAATCGCTTCGACTTTGTCGCTTTGTTTGCCACGCGCACACAGATTCGACAAATGGTCACAACCCTTAGTTGTAGAGAATGCGGCTTTTTTTTACCTGAGCCAGATTTGCAATTTTCGAAGAACGGTAATTAGATTTTCGTGTAGCACGAAAAAAAAAATTCGCAATATTTACTATTGCATACTTTTTGGGCGTTGGGAACTTTCTAAAAATATTTCCCTACTGCAATTGCCAATGAGATTAAGTTTGAATTGAATTTGAATACTTTAATATAATCTGTGGTTTTATTTTGCAGTGTAATAAAAATGAACTTCAAATTGTAATTATTAATTATTTCATTATTTTCCGACTTATTTTCCCTTTCCATTCCAGTTTCATTGAATGAACATTTCGGAAAGGGCATTATATATTCGCTGCTTTGCGTAGTCAGTTTATTTTTTTTGCATGTTACCATCACATTTAAATGCCGATTGCATTTGTGTTAGTATTTTTGCGCTCACATGTTGCCCATCGCATCGCAACGCAGCTGCTCTCGTTGCTTGTGCCAGTTGTTCACATTCGCTCTCTCGCTGTGCTCTCTTTAACACAGAGATGTAGAGAGAGAGCGAGCGAGAGAGAGAGAGAGAGCGTGTGAGGTTGGCATTGTTGCTGCATGCAGCGAGCAGCGAGTGAAGCCGTCAACTCTAACCCCCGTTACGAGTCCTTCGTGTTGTGGGTTTTAGGGAGTTTTGCTTTATTTTTTTTTTTTTTGGTTTTTGCTGTGCTGTGCTGCGCTGCGTTTAGCGCAACTGTACAAGGCATAGCAGCGTTAGCAGCGGCAATAACAGCAACAGCAAAAACAACAACAACATTGCCATTAACAGCAACAATAACAGCGGCAGCAGTTTCTGCATGCGTTACCACAACACATTTTGGCAAAATGGCCACGGCGTCCGCGCAATACGTATACGCCACGTAGCGCCGCCATCACGACGTGCACGTGTCGCCGGCGGCGGAGATAGAGAGAGAGAGTGAGTGAGTGTGTAGCATCCCCCACCTCATACTCCCTGCCTTTCTCGTACTCCATTTTATACTCATACTCATTTGATTTGTTTATGCCGCACAGCTGTGAGGTTGCCGAAAATCATTTACATCGCCATTTTCTTCTTAGAGTACATTTTTAGGGGAGGGAAGACAGCCGGCTCAAGGTCGCTGTTGCTGTCCTGTTGCCCTGCTCTTTGTGGGTTTGTGTGCGTGCCTGAAGTGACATTTTTATTGGCGTCAAGTGGCGACATTCAAAACTAAAATTCGAGTTCCAGTTGCCAGTTGCCCGTTCCAGTTCCAGTTCCAGTAATTAAACTGAACAGACAGACGCGCCAAAAGCGTTGAGTGATGATGCGCTGCAGTTGAGATGAAAACGTGACACGTGCGTGACACGAACTGGCAAAGCCATTTGCATAATAATCGTATGAAGAGATATTGATGATAATAATAATAATAATAATAATAGTATAATTATATTTATAAAATAAAATAATAATAATAAAATTCCGAATAACAAAAATTCAATTATATTAAAAATATTGTTAATTGAAATTAATTTTTGTAAAGAATATATTTTAGTTTAAAAATTGTCAACGCTTGCTAAATAAAACAAAATAATTTTATTTTCGAGTTTTTATTTACTATACTCTTACTTACTTTCCATTACGAAATATGTTTCTTGCATCCATCTCTAGTTTTGGGAGTTGGGGGAATAAGTTCGGCATGCATCAGCATGAATCACGCAATCCTCGCACAGCACGCAAAACAAAAATGACGCCAGCCAGTGCGCCCCCTCCCCACACCCAACTCACCTCCATTACATTCCTTGAGTTTTACAACAAATTTTCTGCTGACAGTTCGCACCAAGCGTGGTGCTGATCGCCGAATGTGTGTGTGTGTGTATGTGTGTTTGTGTTGGTGTGGTTGTTATAATAGATACGTAAATCGTTACTCGATGCGCTCATTTCCAAGGAAACTTTAGTCATAAAAAAAAAACAAAACTACAAAAACAAATAAAACAACACACAATTTTGCTTTATGTATGGCATTTTATCAGGTGTTTGGCATTTGCGTATACTCGTGCCCTTTGTGTCCTTCGGCCTATTAAAGTTTTGCCCCGCCTTTGACTCAAAACTGCAGCTGCAACTGTAACTGTAACTTAACAACTGTAAAATGGGCCGGAATTTATGAGCGGCATTTGGTTATTAAAAGCTTTGCCAATTTTATAAAAGACATAGTCGTAAGGCCAGCCAAAAACTAGGAAATTCTTGCGTGTGGCGTATGCATGACTATCAAATACCCTGTAGCCTATGATGAATGTTTAAGAAACTTGACAGAGTTGCAGGACGATATTTAATGCATTTGTAAAATCGTTAAATTTATTAAAAAAATAAATA